>OY740768.1:52752105-53411653 GCA_963513935.1 Aphrophora alni
AAACTTAAAAGTCTTTATTGTATTACATTGGCTATAATATGTGTAAACAAACCTACCAATATTCTTATCCATATGTTATAAAATTTAAAAATAATAATAAATTAATTTATTTTAAACCAAAAAATTCCCAGTTAGGTTTCTGTGGTACTTTTCAAAGGCACGTTTTATACCCAAACTCTCTGTAGAAATAAAAAAAAACATAATGTCACACTTTAATTGTTTATAGATTTTAAAGTAGGATACAATATAATACACAAATCACAGGCTTTGATGCGGGTTATTCCCACAAATGGCGAAACCACAGTGTTCAATCGAGCATGAAAACAAACGACTATTCGTATGGAATAATTTCAATATTGTTTTGAATTATACACCCAGTGTATGCAAATTTAATAAATGCTTTGAAGTTGTTGTTGATATCAATTTCATTACTTTTAGTGTTGTATTTGAGTAATATTAAGACAATCTTAAAAGAGTTTGTTATTTTTGTTCCTACTTTAAATTAGTTTTTGTGTAATTATATTTATAGATAATAACAATAAAAGTTTTCCGCCGACCAAAAAAGTAAGTTAATTGAGCCCTCAAAAAAAGTAAAAAGTATACAAAATATCACAAAAAGACAGACACAACTATTGATTATGTTAACGGTCCTTAGACACTCAAGCAACATACACTTTTAGATATTTTCTTAATCAAACCGACCAAAAGCTCCTGATTCTTTTAAAAAATCTTGGTCGTCATTGAATTTATAAAAAAATAAGAAACGAGTATAAAATGAAGACCTCTAGCCCTGAATACTCAGCATCAGGGTATGTCAAGAGAGACCTGATAGGAAAGATTACATAAAAAAAGCCGTAGATACAGCTAGGATACGTTCTCTGGTTCCCCAAATTCGTACACACTGTGAATAAGCTCTTGATGGTAAACGTGTTTTCGTATCTGTCTTTTAATGTTGGAATAAGTCTGTCTTGAATCAGTTAAAATCGTTTTGTGGCTAATTAAATACTAGGTTAAGTGCCTCTGTTATTCGTTGTAGATTTTATATGAATGAAAATTAAAAAAAAAGGTTTGCCGTTGTATAATTAATTGCTGAATTCTGTACGTTTAAATAGGTCGGAGAGCTTAGTTTTTGGAAGACAGATAAGTCATCAAAAAGGTATTATTGTGGAATTATGCCTAAGAGTAAAAATAGTATTTAACTATTGACAGCATTCATTCCATTTCACTTGTAAATTTAGAAACAAATAAGTTCTTTATGTTTATTTTATTATAAATCTCAGGTTTATGTGTAACTCATTCCTTAAATACATATATTACAAATATTACATATATTACAAATATTCCTTAAATACAAATATTAGTATATGCATTCGGGTCTACTAAAATTTGGACAGTGAATAATTTAAGTATGGACATCGTAGAAATATTGTGTATTGTATGTATGTTTTTAAATTAAAAGATTTTCACAACTACTAAGTTAGAAGTTTAAAGAACGGTTATTTATGAGCACCTTTCTGTAATGTTTATTGTTTAAAGAATATTTAAGAACTAATTATTTTTCTATTCTTATAACGTTTCATACATATTTGTTTTCGCCATTCCGACTACTGATTAATAATTAAATATATTATAAGACTTACCGTCACAATAGTCTATGTTTGTCTGTAGTTATATCACTACGGCCGTTTCGGCTATTCAGCCATTTTCAAGTGTTATGCGGGTATTACCGTTGTCTTAGTTTAAAATCAGAAATTACGAACACACGACACATAACAAACACACAAGTTCTTTAAACATTTAAAACATGATGTAGTAGGCCCACTGTCACAACGCGTACTCTTGGTCTCAAAGAGTACGCGTTGTGACAGTGGGCCTACTACATCATGTTTTAAATGTTTAAAGAACTTGTGTGTTTGTTATGTGTCGTGTGTTCGTAATTTCTGATTTTAAACTAAGACAACGGTAATACCCGCATAACACTTGAAAATGGCTGAATAGCCGAAACGGCCGTAGTGATATAACTACAGACAAACATAGACTATTGTGACGGTAAGTCTTATAATATATTTACTTATAACGTTGTTAATAAAGAAATAATAATGAATTTCGTTAACTGTACATACAATTCAACTTTCTTCTCGTAGTTTACATTGTAAAACTGGCCTTGTCTACTTTCTACCCCCACTAACTACATTTCTAGTCACAACCGTGATATCCCACATTAATTACGCCTAATAGATTAACTAACTTGAACATATTGTACATAAAACATTGAAATTATTTTTCATATTCTGAAAATATAAATCTTTTAACTGGTTTTGTTTTGTCTGTCCGATCATTTAAGACCGGTAGTTAAAAGTATGGTATAATGACTGCAAAGATATTATAGAGGTATACCCATCCTAAACATTCAAATATTGCATCTAATTTTTTTTGACAAAATTTGTTTCCTTACAATTTTCGACAGTGTACAAAAACTTTCCTAATGTTATCGGTTTGAAGGATGGACTTTTGTCAGTTGTGGTATGGTGCCAAGAATGTTTGTGTATATCAACATCTGAAGATAACTTTAGAAATCAGAAACGTAGTCTTGTACTAATCGTATTTAGTAGACGAAAAGTCTTGATCGTGAAAAGTTCTGTTCTTTCATTTGATGGTAAAAATTGTTATTTTACGAAAAAATCAAGAATGATGTTTTGACTCATGTTATAAATTTATCTTTACTAACCATATTAGAGGAAATAAAAAGTATATAAAACAAGATTATGCAAATGTAGCCTACCTCTAATATAACCACGTGGTAAAGACACCTGAATTCAAAGCCTTAATTTAATTACTAAAACATAACCTTTTACTTTATCTTCTGACTTAACTATAAGAATATGTCTTTCACTTTTCTTCTCCTTTTCCCATATAGAAGCTATATTCTAGCGGGATAATTAGCAGGTATTGTTTATTGAAAAGCGTGAGGGGGAGCTTGAACTGTTGTCTCTATTTGGGCACTGTCAGAATTAAAAAAAATACGTATATTGTAATATATAAATCCCAAAGACATAATAATCAATATCTAAACAAATAAAAAGAATTACGTATTAAAAAAATACATAAGGGAATAACAAAAATACATATATCACATTACATTTGAAAAGAAACATAGAAAAATAACGGTAGACTTGTATAATATACAATTTAAGAGAACAAAACTTTTACAAATAACAACAACAACAACAACAACAACATATTACTTAAATTATATAGGCAAAATCAGTAAATCTTAAACTAAAGCCACCTTCAGTACCCTCTTTAAACAAACAGAAACATAAAACACAATTAAACAATTCTAAATTGTTCATAAAACATTCAAATTTGTTTAACCTCTACTTAACACAATCTTGAACAATTCCTTATTAAAGTAGGTTGCAAGTTCCAGAATCTGCAACTCGGAAATCGTGAAAAATAAGAAGAATTTTTTGAAGACGAACGTGTGTTTATACTGTGTATAACTGACATAAAGGGGAAAATATTATAAAAAATACGAAGGTCAATTAATTTTAAAAACCTGATGTCAATAGCGCAAGTTTGAGCTATTTGAGTTAAAAGTAAAAAGATAATGTTGGTTAAGACTTGTAGCAAAGACAAAACAAATAAATGTAGGCAATGCAAGCACACTATAATATTATTAGTATCTATAGATTCAGGTTTTATTATTCTCTTTCTTGCTTTCTGTTTTTCACTATTATTTACTCTCATTTTCATGAAACATGTTAATTAATTCTTCTGTATAATTATATTCATGTAGTTTAAATCAGCGATAAAGAGTGAAAAAAGAGGCAAATTGCAATAAATTTAATTAGATTTCAATTTTTCTGAGATGGTTTTCTTGAAAATGTATTGTTTTTAGTAATTCAAACAAGATACATTATGCAAATTGATTGCAAAAATAAGAGATTATAAAATGGAGAGCTTTCAAAACTCTTCAAAAGCCTATTTTTGTAATTTTAAGAGCCATTCAGAACCAACAGAATATGCAATGAAATATTTAATTGTAATTAAATTTCTTAAAAAATATAATATTTTAGTATTAGGTTGCGGTATTCTGAAACAATATAAATAAGATCGAGTACTGAAAAAGATTGGATCCTAATGAAATATTTTCACACTGAGCAACAGCCAAGTGAAATTATCGGAACGCCCTATGAGAAGTGGCAGTCTGATGCGTCTACGTTTGTACGACAGTTTTGACGTAGAAACATCTTTAACATTTGAAATGTTTCAATTAAAGTTTAACTTTTTGAAGCTAAGGTTAGGTTATGTTAGATGATAAACAGGAAGCAACGTAATCAACGATGGAGAAATAGCCTACTTTTGGAGGTCGATACACTACTTCACAAACAATAAATTACAAATAATTTAAAGTCTTAAATTACAAAAGTACAAATTTTGATTTTTTAGAATAAACACCAGAAGAACCTGTTACAATATTGGATACCATTGAATCTCTTGGTATACACAACCAGTATTCAATGATTTGTATGCAGAATTAAACACTCAGTGTTTCATTACAAGGTTGGTGAGGTTTAAAAGATTTTAAGATATCAGCAACACATTGCACAATTTTGTTAACCCTCCTCAAAATGAGCAAGAATAGATTCAACGTTAGTATGCATTATATTTAAGCTTTTATCATATCTCCAAAATAAATAGAATAATAAGACAGAAAATAAGAGTAAATTTTTATGAAAAACCGGAGAGTGAGAAAGAGAGGGAGGGAGGGAGGGAGGGAGGGAGGGAGGGAGGGACGGGGAAAGAGGAGAGGGGGAGAGAACAAAACATTAAATTGTATTGTTTAACACAAAACATATAAAAAATAGAACAAAAACAAAACAAACAAGTCATAATTAAATTACAAATAAAAATTACATATTAACTTGAAAAAATAATCTAAATTACATTTTTAAAGAGTAATTAGGTGCAGGCTTCTCTGTTTCACTTGGCGCATCTCCAAGCACATGTTCGCATTTCACAAGGTTAAGATGTAAAGGTAATTATAACGAAATTTAGAATACATAAGGGTATTCCTACAATTGTAATTGCTATAGAACAATACGCCAGCAATTTAGTTAATTAATTATTTAACCCAATTTTACTAATTAAAGAAAAGTCATATCTCATTGTTAAGTAAAATTAAAGTATTATGTATGCAACGGATAAATTAATGAAGATATTTTTGTGTGAATTTGTATCATTGTTAATTTTGTCTGGGTTATTCGACAATTAATTATAGAGTTGCTAAAATTCACAAATTCTTCCGTTGAATTGCATGAAGGCAATAAAAGTAAGTCAAATTCGACATTATCACGGAATTACCATTTCTAATACAAACGGGTTACCTCTCGGTGGTTTTTTTTTTTTTTTTTTTTTAGAAACAATGTTTACACAAAGAAAAACGTTCAATTCAGTCGTTATGGTGAAATAGAAATTAGATTACAAAATGTGTTACTCCTCTAAATATGTATGCTACATCAATATAAGCACAACATACACACACCTCCAGAAGCGGAAAATTGTATTACCGTAATGCAATTATACTGGATGGTCATTGCATTGTGCAATATCATGAGTACAGTGGTAGACTGCAAACTGTTTCTATTAGAAGTACAATAATAGTACATATTGATAAAGGGGTACATGGTTGGACAGAACACACTGCTTTGTAGTTTGAAATATCAACTAGACGTTTGGAAATATTTAGAAAGTAGTCCGGATATTATATTTATTAAGGGTTAAAATAGTTTATATTTTATTATACCCGTTAAAAATGGACTAATAAATCTTATTTTGTATTGCTTTTAATTGTTTAAAAAGTACCTTTCGTGTAATAAATAAGTAAAAAGTAATTAACCAATATAAACTATATTTTTCCACTCTCTAAAACTAATTTATTCGCTGAAATGCGTTTTATAGCCGCTGATATGTGAACTTTAAAATAAACAGTTCTATAAATTATACTTTATTATTAAGTTTTATTTTTTTATTATCCGTTTGCGATTAGATAATAGCAGTATTTTTTATCTAAACACTGTTTGAAAGTACCAAATCCATATTAAATGTTGAGCTGGACTTATGAGAAAAACTATACAGTATAACAAACACACAGAACACAATTCTCATAAAAAAATACGCCTAAGTATCAGACGCGTTTCAACGACAAGGTCGTCCTCTTCAGTGATACACCAGCTACACCAACCAAACCACAACTGAATCCAACGTTGCGTCGAACCCATATATATACAAACTGAAGGGGGTTTTTATATTAATAAGTAACAGGACTTAATTGTAAATAATGAACTAGGACCTATGCAAATTTCTATATTATTGTAAAATGTAATGTATAATGTTAAATGTAGGGTTAGTTCGATTATTTTATATCAGCTATATGTTAAATCTTAAATAGTTAAATTGACACGTGGCGCGTACTATCGCTTTGGCAGTGTAAAATGATAAGCCACGCCCCCCTTCAGTTTGTATATATATGGGTTCGACGCAACGTTGGATTCAGTTGTGGTTTGGTTGGTGTAGCTGGTGTATCACTGAAGAGGACGACCTTGTCGTTGAAACGCGTCTGATACATAGGCGTATTTTTTTATGAGAATTGTATTCTGTGTGTTTGTTATACTGTACTGTTTGAAAGCGTTAGCGTAAACGTTACTTTTCTAAGGGAGACTAGGTAATGTGAATAACCATTTAATATAAAATTATATTGAATACTCCTAAAGTAATTTGAAAATATTTAACGCTGATGAAAAGGTTGTAATAATTTTATCATGTCGTGGTGTATCATTTGTATTTTCTTTTTGTGAATCTGAATACCAAGTATATGGACTTATGAGATACTTCAACACAGTGATGGTTCTATAATGTAATGCTAACAAAATTATAGCAGAAATCATATTTGTCGTCTCTTGTGTTTGAATTGATTTTTTAAACACATTATTTGAAGCATTTTATTTATATGTAATTTGCAGGGAATCATCAGAATATATTAAATAAAAAAAAACAATATTGTAAATTAGATTATTTCAAAATTAACTAGTCCCTGTTTAATTAGCGCTATTATAATTAATTATATACAACCCTATTCGAAGGATTTACATTGTAATGTAATGTTACTCTAATTAACAACTTTAATAGGGTTGCATATTAGCTATTAAAATATACAAAATTAAACATCGACCGAAATCCACATAACTGTAAGGTTGTTTAAAGATGTGAAAATAATAAATATACATTTATATTTGCGGAAATAGTTATATTCGTAAGAATCGTCCTTAATGACTCTTCTCTCGCACTTTGCGTCCGTCTTTTATTAAAAAAAGAAAATAATTTTTAATCAAAGAGTCTCACTTTTACAAACAATATAAAGTTGAGCTATTATATATTTTTTAGCGATTTTATCACAGCATTTGTTGAAATTGAATCTTGGCACTTGACAGTCTGCGTACTACGTACTTCCAAATATAAGATCATGTTGACCTTGATTAAAATTCTTTTTCTGTGATAAATTGATTACGTAGATTAAATATATACTCCGTGCCAGACGATAAAGCTACACTAAGTATCATGTCGTAATTCAATTAATTAATATGTTACATCACCTTTGGTGTTCAAAGGTAAACAAACTTTAGATTAAAATTAATACAAGATACTATAAACGTACAAAATATGACTTTCGGCATGTAAGTAAGTACAAACTGATTATACTAAAATGCTTCATTAGGATTTAATAAGAATTAAAGTTCAGAATGCTCATTTAATATGTCATCCCAAATATGTGCTGCTATAATTAATCTTTCTGTTTTGTTATAATCGGATTAGTGGTTTATAATAAGATGAATAAAATTTGTGCAAGTTTCGAAATAGAAAACATTACTTTCACTTCGCCCCCAATGACCTTTTAATGGCCTAAACGTTTATATCTTATTTTGTACAACTATCAAATTATTCTTCTTTTTTTTTGTTAATGTTACTGAAAACATAAAATAATAATGTTTTAAATAAAATAATTAGTAATTAAAAGTTACACAGATTTATTTTACATAATACATTGTAATAACTTCCTTATATGATTTAATAAACAATTACATAAACTTCGTTTCATAAAAAAAGTAAAATTTTAAAGTGTGTTGTGGTAGTGAAAGTAATTACTCTATTAACAAAATACAGTCTTCAACAATATAAAAAAAAAAACTCAATTAAATCAAAACATAAGAACATCTAACTGTTAAATAAATATATATTTTGTAACTAGCGTATGTAAATTAAATATCGTATGTAAGATTTCCATTCATAGAACTAGTAATAGTTAGCAAATAAGTTAAATAAGCGATTTTCAACAACAGGCCTATAATTATGTTTGTATTTTAAACAATACAAATAAATATGGGCAACACTGGAGGGTAACACCAAAGTGCGACTATTATCTATTTAGTTTTACATCAATTTATAATTTTAAGTAAAACCATAAGGCCATAAAGTTCTTAATTGTTCTACAAAACTATAAACACAATGCTACTATTTCCTGGAGCTAAAAGGCTATAGATCATCTGCTACACAAATCTTACCTTTGAAGTTTACAATTTTCTCCATGATAATCTAAGTAGAAAAGTTACTATGTAATGATAACTTTATTTCGCACTGACTTTCTCCAATGCAATGTTCATTCGCATGTAGTTATTGATTTTAGAAAATAAAGTGTTAACTTAAAAAGCTAGAAAAGATGAACATTAAGAAGTAATGAAATAGATTAGAAATATTTGTGTATCCGTAGATTGAAGAAAAAGAAATGTCTAGAGAAATTAAATATTTCTAGAGAAAAAGAAATACAAGTAGATTTAGTAAGTAATATTGCCAGTGAGAGATAAAGCGACACACATTACTATTGTTTGAAGAATTTATAATCAGAAAAGGAGAAATGAATACTTCCGTATATTATATTAATATAATAATATAACAAAAAAATATTAGTATTGTTTAAAGTGATATTTATTCGTTAACTAAATCTCACTAATACATATCAGTGCACAGTAATTTATTTTCATTTGAAGTAGGTCTAGTTTAGTGATTATAAGATGCAAGACTATACAACTAAACAGCAATGAGTGTTTTGTTACAGATAGCAAAATGTAGAGGGGGGATATCCTTGTTTCCTATCGTGGCCTCAATTGTTATTTTACGAGTTCCATAGCAAACTAAAGTTTGAAACGAGATTTCCAATTTAAAATGATACAAAGATCAAAGCCTTATACAAAAATTGAAAGAAATCAGAACAAATTCCGCTAAAATTGCTCGACCGATTTTGTTAAAAACTGTAATGTGAAGACATTTTGCCATTTAGTTATACGTTTTAGTATCATAACTCAAAATTTATGGTACTTAAACAAAACATTAGATTTTCTCAAAATTAACTCCCAAGAATTTTTCAAGTTTGTTTTAAACGATGCCTGTAAGAGAAAATTACGAGTCTGGAGTAAAAAAAAAATGCTATGAATAAAAAACTTAATTTCTTTCAAATATAAGCCGTATTAAATTTTTTACAATACTGAAGCAAGAGGTATCTCCAAAGTTAAACAAGTGGAGTCCCAATAGGTACATAAGTACAAGGAAAGCGTATACCGTGAAGGAACAAGTACTGCTAAGCGAGAGACACGCCGAAGGATTAGGAATCCGGAAGCGTTTCGTCATATCTAGTTCTTTTACATGTTTATATGAATGCCTAATGAGGTCAGCCTGGTCTAACTTACCAACACAAGTGAAGTAAGGAAGACTTTTAATTTGCTTATTCTATATAGGCCCACAGGAGAAAGTCTGGGATAGCTAAAATACCCATAACAGATTTTATGTTTCTGTGTATATGTAAGTTCTGTTTTTCTGTGTGTGAAGGTTTTGTGTATGCAATGTTTTTGCGAAGTTTAGTTAAATAATAACTACTGGGCACTTGGTGTTTACCGATGTTTTAAAATAAAAAAGTATTATCTATTTTAATAATTTTATATTTGTTATAAATTGTCATACAATTTCATGATTTCTCTTTCCAAGGTGGAAAGTAATAATCATTCTAATGAAGTTTGGTAGAAAGAAGATATAACAACATTTGAAAGCGTGGGGAATTGTTTGATTTAATATGAAGGTAAGAAACAAAGAAGGTAAAATTCAATAAATAAATGCATATATTGCTATCCATGTCACTAACTACAAACTCATAAATCGATATTTGTAGTTTATTACTGCAAAGCAAAGTTAACTGTAATTATGAAAAAAAGTAATTTGATGAGGGTTAAAACAACAAGGGCGATTCCAAAGCAAAGTAAATTAGTTATAATTAAGCCCGAAAGACGGAGGGAGTTACAGTAAATTGGTAGACCGAGATGTCACCTCGCATCGTGAGATATTAATTTCACAAGAGCCATGCATAATATATTATAAAAGTTTTCTCGTGTAACGGTCGTTCACTGGAGAAAACTTTGTAGCGGTCTTGGAAGTATTCTCCCTAAAGAATAATATTTCTTCAGGGGAAGAAATGTTTTCATTACAGAGAAACTAAAACCAAATTAAGCTATGTTAAATATTAACTATACAAAGATAAAACGACACCATTGCGAAATTTGAAATGATTAAATTATACGTTGTTAAGATGTTTGTGAAAATAAAGTTATGGTTGTATTAAGTTATTGTCAAAGACGAGTTACGAAACACAAAAACAGCTGTCTAGAAAATGGACGTATATCTTCATCACTTAGATTAATACAAAATAATTAGGCACTATTGTAAATTATTATAAATGCTATGATCTACATAATTAATTTGAGTATAATCTTCTGTAGATCGTATCATTGTATTGGACGGGTTGACCATCTTCGAGACAAATATAAATAACACAGGTCTGCAAGTAAAAAATGATTTTAATAAATTTTCTTATAGATTTCAAAGTCAATTTTTTTGTTACACTTAAGTTTTTGTTTGTATTTAGGGTAAAATTCCTAATTAACTTAAAATTTAGTATTATTTTTTATTTAAAAAAATAGCCTTAAAAGTAAGACTTCTTA
Source organism: Aphrophora alni (assembly GCA_963513935.1). Classification (NCBI taxonomy): domain Eukaryota; kingdom Metazoa; phylum Arthropoda; class Insecta; order Hemiptera; family Aphrophoridae; genus Aphrophora; species Aphrophora alni. Next base: position 52,763,208 of record OY740768.1, read on the forward strand.
CATTAATTCTTTCAATTATTGCTAGAATTGGCAATAAATGAAAAAAAAAAGTTAATAATTGAAGAGAGTAGGGGGAGGTTGGTAAAGTAGTTACTGCGTTACGAGGAAGGCCGCATGATCGTGTCGAAACAGGTTATTAGTTTGTAATGAGTAATATTACTGGGGAGGTTGAGCATGTTTCCACATGTTATCTGGAGTACTAGGAATAAATATAAACAGCCTGCTTTGGATTAAATCACGTTTCAACAAGCTAAATAAGTTCAGTATCTCGCTGGCTATCTAATGCCACACTCAGTTTATATTCAGCATTCGATCGCTACTGTACGTTTGTTTTTATTTCTAGAATATGGCTCACAAAGGTTGAGTATTTTCTCCCGACAGCTTCTGGCTATGTTTGTGGTGAATACACAGTGAAAAGTCAACAAAACACTAGCCCTGACATAAGAAAACTTTTATCTGATCCCTTCTTTTTGGAAACAATGAGAGAAAAGGAAAAAAAAAGTGGAGACATTTTCAAGAATGTAGTGCACTCGTTTTTCGGGAATACTAAAGACCCCGAATACAAAACCATTGTACAACGCATGCTGACAGTGTAGGTAGCTCAAGGATGCAAGATGAGCTTAAAAGTTAATTTCTTTCACTCCCATATTGACTATTTTCCAGAAAACTTGGGAGTGAGAGCGTGCAGTAAGAACAGGGTGAAAGATTTCACCAGGACGTCAGTAATATCGAGAGATGTTACCAAGGAAGATGGAATGTCTATATATTAACTGACTAATGTTGGATGCTAAATCGAGAAATCAGTGAAGGAAATCTGAAACGAGTTCGGAGAAGCATAAAAAAAAGAGAAGAAAAAGTTTCACAAGAAAAAAGAGTAGATCTAAAATTTTCATTACTGTTGAGACCGAAGATTCTTGGTGGAATTCCATGTTTAAAGATAATAAAACACCATTTTTTATTTTGTAACATCCACTTTTTATTAGTCTAGCCCAGCGGTTCCCAAACTTTTTTGATGGCGTACCACCTAATATGAAGTCCTCCTTTCATGTACCACCAGTATAAAAATGATTAATCATCATTCCATTGCCAACATAGTAAAGTTTGTAAATAATAATTAAAAAATAACATTTAGCCTTTTAAGTACTTTACTTTAAAACAATGTTTATTTAGTTCTTTGCAGTTAGTTGTAAATAAATTAGTTAAAATTAAACTTTTCATAGTTATAACCAATGCTTATTTTGAAATAAAAATTAGGATGAAAGAATATAAATAAACTTTAAGGTGTAGAACAAAACTGTATTTGTAAAACAATACAACAAATTCAAACATAAGTACACACAAGTTAATGAGAAGGATGAGCTTGTAGCGATTTGCTTAAAGTTGCAATGTCTGGTTTTATTGGGCTTAGCTTCAAACGCAAGTCATTTTCAACACAAGCCAGCCTATTTCTGTATTTGTTTTTAAGGTAACAAAGAGAAGAAAACGCAGCTTCACATAAGTAGGATGTTGAAAATGGGAGTAAAAACTTGACTGCTCGGTTGGCGATTTCACCGTAGTCTTGGCGTCGTTGAATCCAAAAGTCAATCAGGGTAGCTTTATCAAAAACTTCCTTCAAATCTGAGTCACAATTTAATTCGAACAGTTGATCTTTTTCGGCTAATGAGAGATTCTCTGGGATTGTCATTTTCTTAATGTCACTAAACGGGGTTTTCATCCACAAATGTTCTTTATAGTTTTCTGGGAAGTAAATGCTCAAGTTTTCCTTCAAAATGTTACAATGGTCACTGATATCACTAAGAACTGTCTTACTAAGTGAAAGCTCATTTTCTTCAACAAAAGTGCTGAGAGAAGGAAAAAACGAAACCTTGCTTTTCTTGGCTTCATCATCTGCAAAGGTGATTTTTTGTTTCAAGGCATTAATTTTGTCACACACTCGAAACGGGGTATTAGAAGTACCTTGAAAACTCATGTTCACATCATTGAGTTTTGAAAAAATGTCTGCTAAGTAAGCCAGTCGACACAGCCATAGTTCATCAGTAAAACGACTTCGTAGCTCAAAATCAGAATCTGTTAAAAAAATCAATATCTCGTGACGTAACTCAAAAACGCGAGTCAGCATCTTTCCTCTTGAAAGCCACCTAACTTCTGTGTGGAGCAGTAGTTGTTTATGAATACTGTCCATTTCTTGACATAAGTTGCGAAAAAGGCGTGAATTCAAGGCTCTGCTCTTAATAAAATTCACTGTCTTTACAGCCTCGTTCAAAACAGTTTTTAGTGGTGCTGGACAGCGTTTTGTTACAAGCGCTTCTCTGTGAAGGCTGCAGTGAATATGTTGTGCCTCCGGAGCTTCTTTTTTTATTTTAGTTACCAATCCACTATGAGCTCCTGTCATGGCTCTCGCACCATCCGTGCATATACCAACACATTTCTTCCAATCCATTCCATTCCTGAGCACAAATTCATTTACTTTATAAAATATGTCTTCTCCAGTAGTATGAGCTGAAAGAGTTTCACAAAATAACATATCTTCACCAACTGAGTATTTTTCTTCATAGCGAACATAACATAACAGTTGAGCCAAATTTGCGACATCTGTTGTTTCGTCCACTTGTATCGCAAAGTATTTACTACTGTTCACTTTCTTGAGTAAAATGTCTTTTACATTTAAAGCCATATTAGATATTCTTCTTGAAACAGTATTATCAGACAAGGAAACCACATCGAGCTGTTTTCCCTCTTTATCACCTATAATTGTGGAAACAAGGTCTTTAGCTGCTGGCAAAATTAGAGTCTCTCCAATAGTATGAGGTTTTAGTTCTTGTGCTATTCTCAGACTAACCTTGTATGAAGCTTCAACAGCCCTAGTGTTTAACCCCGTAAATGAAGTGATTGCTCCTTTATTCACTTTTAACTCAGACTCCTTCCGTTTAAAAAACTCTAATGGCTTGTTTATGAGATTGATATGCTTTGTATTAAAATGACGCAATAAAAGTGATGGTTTCATCGAATGATTTGACAAAGTTTCTAAACAAATGACACATTGTGGAACAGGTTCACTGAAATTTCCAGTATAAGTAAAACCAAACGATAAATACTTCTCATCATATTTACGTTTACCTGATTTCTTTTTGTTTTCACAAGTTCGTAACAAAGGCGTAGAAGTAGAGGAACAGCTTGGTTGCTCAGCATCTGTTCCTGCTGCAATAGGCTTTTCTTGTTCCGGTGACAAAGTTCTTTGCTTTTTAGAACTACTACACGTAGATCTTACCAAAAACTTATCCATTTCAATTCGACAGCTAACACTTACCAACAATGTTATTCTCACTGACTGATAGACACAAACTCTATATAAACAACAACACGTCAAACTGCAGGTTAGGTTTTCTACGGAGCTACGTAGTAGATAGTGCTCGCTGAGATGACAGACAGGCGACTGGGACTGGCTGACTGGCATCTGGCACAACACAATAACAAAGCGCGCGGCCTTGAACGGCGCTACTCCCCTCCACGCCCTCACAATCTTTCCCACTCCGACTGTCACCCCTCCATCCGCTGCTCGCTCACCCTCACGCTACTAGTAGAGTATACCAATTTTCGAACTTCACTCGCGTACCACCAGCAACGTTCCCGCGTACCACCAGTGGTACGCGTACCACAGTTTGGGAACCGCTGGTCTAGCCGACCAATGCTAAGGCATTGACGAGGCTGTATTACAGACTGTAATAAAAAGTGGATGTTACAAAATAAAAAATAGTGTTTTATTATCTAAAATTGTTTATAAATATCAGAAACTATTTATTGATTAGGTGTAAGAAAATATAATTTGTTTAGTTCATTGTAATAAATAAGTGTTTTTTATCAAAAATTGCTTTTATTTTGCAAAGAACCTATACTTGATGGTATGTTATGAAAGTCTGTTTTAGAATCTACCTTTAATTTAATTCGGGATCGTGAGAGTATAAGTAAATAATTTTGTGAGTGGTTGTTTTATTTCATTACACGGAGGTGATATCAAAAGCTTGGTTACTTCTAAAATTTAAATTTTGAAGGTAGGCTTTCTGTTAGTTTTAAGGAATCGTTAAATGCTTTTCTAAACATTAAATTTTTTACTTTCTTCGTAACATTTGTCATTTATGCATAATTAGAAAGTTTCAGCAGTATAACGCCAACATTAAAACAAAAATCATGATCACTAATGAACTCGAATCCTCCATCCAAATGATTCTAGAGACTGCACAAAGCATAGGCAGTAACTGAATACTCTACGCTGCTCCTCATTAGATTTCATTTTAGAATATTATTCACAAAGAATCGTAACATCGGGATCTTGATTTACATACCGTGGAAGTTGATTTAAATCATCCTTTGTGCATAATATAGTTTTGTTGATTTTCCTTCGTGAATCTGTCAGATGTTACTGTTTAGCAAGCTTTCTGTAATAATACATGTATGATGTTTGGACTCTCATCTTAGATTTACATATCTATTTATGAATAGCCTGTAACGAAGAAATACTATATGTCGACGAGTATACATTTACAGCGAGTAAAAGACATCTCGAGAGACCCTAGCTGTATCTACGCTTTTTTACACAGTCTTGGGTTAGATCAATTTGTGCCATTTACCCTATCATGCTCTTAATCAACTTTTGTTCTTTTTCGACCCTGACGTTATTAGAGTATTCGAGGGATGCGTGTCTTTATTATATATTTTTTCTTACCCCTATAAAGCGATGATGACAGAAAGGTTTTTCGCCTTTAAATAGTAAGGACGGAAAATACAATCTCTTGAAATTTACATTCCACAAACATCAGGATTCGTCAATTTTAGGATGAATATTTTAAAACGATCTTTCAAAACGACCATCAAGCATTGGTCTTTTGCATTTATTCAATACGCATCACACAAGTATTATTAAGATTAACTTATTATTAAGTTAAATTACGTGAATGGATGAAACTTTATTTTAAAGGAACATATGTATTGTAAGAAATGGTTTCCATTAAATCTTATCTTAAAATATAAAAATTTTATCTATATTATTATTAAGATCAAATTATTTGTTTTTGTATGAAAGTGATACATATTTCACATGAATTTAATTCTAAATTAAAATTGATGAAGTGTTACGTTTTGTCGAGAATTTACATTAAATTGATTTCCAATTACACAATTTATTGATTTTACAGAGAAAAAAATTGATAAGCGTGTATTAAACAGGTATCATGAATCTTTCATTCATGAAATATTATATATATGAATAAAAACAAAAAAAGATGAAGGATAAAATAAAATAAATTCAAGATTAAGCAACTTATAAACCTGCCGTATATACTTAGCATAAACACACACCATTGTGGTCAGCAAAATGTTATATAAACTATTTTAATTATAATTACTTCGGCACCATTCCTAAATACTTCGGAGAACATACAGTTTATAATTCAGAACAATTGAAACAGTATTAGCACTTGGATCCAGAGATTTCGGGATCAGGCAGTGGATAAATATATGGAGGCATTAGACGAGTAAAATTCTGGCTCAAATAATAAAAGTATAAAAATACGAAAAATAAAGTTACTGTGTTAAATATAAATTACAAATTAAATTCTGTCTAGGAAATAATAAATAAATAATATCTTTTCGCATTCAATAATCATAAAATGGAACATATAAATAAAAGTTTATTAGTAAATTGATGAAGTTAATCATCTATTGATGACTGTGATTTTAAATCTGTAATTTACACAGCCAGAGTACACATAAATGTCGTTAAAATTTCTGTTTGCATTCTGTTAATGGACTGTGTTAACACCTCTCTTTGTAATATACTGGACAATATATGACATGATATGGTATTTGTGATATGTGAGATTTGATATATGAAACAACATACATTATAAAATAGCATGACTACATTAGCTATATTGACTACACTCATTGTATTCTGTCATCCTACAATTCTTTAGAGAACAAGACATATATAAATATATTCACAGTATCATGTGCTCAAAACATAAATTCAAAAAAATTATTTTTTTTTGGTCGAATTTATCAAAGTAAACAGATCGTGAGCCAAGGACCTTATTTGAATGAATCAGTTTATAAATAAACGATCTGTTTCGAACCTGATTCTGATATCATTTTAAGGTTTTAAAATTTGTATGAAAAATTGAAAATAAACAAATGGAGAGCAAATGTATAACTCTCGTTATAGGGGACAACAGGTTGTTTATCTAGATAAACGGTTAAGTCACTACTCCGTCCACATATAATTTCTGCTTTAGTTAGTTGACAATTAACTTAGTATAATCAACATGGTGTTAGAAATTCCTTTTGATTTGTTTCCATCAATTTTATATTCAGTCTTTGTTATTTTGATTGCTCCGGCCTACAATTTAGCCGTCAATACCTTCCTTATATATTTAGTTTTAGTTTTAGTTCCTTAGACTAATAATTTTACTTTTATCTAGATTTATTTGTTGACAAAGGGAGTTGACTTATCTCTCGAAATCATGTGTATTAGTTTTTATATAAACACAGTATGCCAAATGTCCGCCTAAAATATGCCATTAATTCTAACAATTCATAGTGATCAAATTAACTTTAAAACCAGTATTATTAGTTAAATTAATAACGGGCAATATTCATGGAACAAGACGATATACAAATAATACAAAGACGACATTGAAATGCAAAAGTTATGTAATGAACTTATCCATTATTGACAGCAAAGGGAAAAAAATACAGCCTTTAAATTAACAAACACAGCAGTGTATTTTATTGTTAAAAACTGAATTATCTAGTATCTTAAAATTTCTTTACTATATTTATAAATGTATATCGTTAATATAACAAGTAGTTATAGATCGATATTGTTATTAGATCGATATTTGTTTCTTCAATGAATTTTAAGCAAAATTGTAAGTCAATTGAAGTGTCTATTATTCTATTCTATTTCATATCCGATTTATATGAAAACAAACAGGTATACAAAATATGTATCTCGTACACATTAATACGAAATATGGAATTATTGAATTAAAATAAATATAGTATACTTTTCTTACAAATGTCCATCGTATTCAAAACTTTGAAGATATGAAACCAATATTTTATATTTGAATGTTGATGTCAATTCTGGAATATTACTCATTCAGATAAAACTCATTAAAACTGAGCCAAACAAATTAAATATTCAGGTGATTTGCCGAATCCAATTAAATCGGATAAACCTGCAATAACCATGGTTAGTTTGAGTTAAACGTTTAAAGATAAGATTCTAAAGTTGAATGAATATCAGTGGCAATAGTGAATCGGATACTCGTTATGAATAGGCATCGTGGAAAAATATTAGACGCAATTGTCGCAAATGAAACTCCAGATGGGATTATAAAAACCACAATTTAAACATCGATCTAGGTTATGCTCTAACGTTGTTCGCCGCACCGACGAGAGGTGTTATTAAAAAAATTCACCTGCATAGTTTTTATGGATAACTCAATTTAGAACAAAATTATATCATCAGAAGAAGAAATATCAAGAAACATTTAGAGAGAAAACGTAGACAAAATTTATTGTGCAAGATTGTATAAAGACTAAAAGAAATAAGAGAGCAACATTCGCTTGCTTTTATTTTGATTCACTGGATATGTGAAAATTTAGAAACGTATATATCTTGTACACTATCTACATTGTTAGTTAAGGGTATGCTAATGATTCAAATTTCCTCAGGAAAAAAATTAGGTTACAATCTTGAAAATGTTAATAGTGGACACATATATTAAGTAAAAATAATAAATTTTGTACAAATTTAGCGGAGTAATTATTGTGTATTATAGTTTGTAAAACGAATTATACTTCCACCAGAAACTAATAGCCATGTTTTGAAAAAAACATGGTCAAAGGTAATTTAATTTACCTTCTTTACCAAATGAATACGACTTAATTAGTCATTTGTGTGGTATCAATCATATCGATATATGTGTGGTATCAAAAACGATAAAAATGGATAAATATTGAAATAACCGTTAAGGGTTCGCTTATTAATATTTTACAGTTTCATGTAATTTAATTTATGTTCATCTTTTTCACAATGATTATGTTTATAAACAGTAATGGTGAATCGAAGCAAACATTGAATCTGCTATTATTGGTTAAATGTTTTGGCCAAATAACATGGTACGCATACAAGAATTGACGATCAACAATCATCATTAATCGAAAGGGGAAATCTTTAGGTCTGAAACCATCCAATTAGTAGATATTCCGATTTGTTTATGACAACTTAATTAAATATAGATCAAGTAAAAATAAGAAATCAATAAAATCAGTTGGTTTAAATTTCGAATGGGGAGGGGGAATATAAAGTTGGTTGAATATTTTAACATAGTTACATGATATAAAAACTGAATGACGGCTACTCATTGATTTAAGCTATTAAGCAAATGGACTGTGCCTGAGAATTAACAATTTAAAGGGTTTTAACAAATTAGTTTATTTTGGTAGAAAACATATTTTAAATACAGACAAAATTGCGAGTGAGTTAAAAAAAATATATTGGCTGTGTTAAGTACATATTAAACGGTAGTTTTACTAGTATTGATTAATATTTTAAAATTGTAGGTTATGGTATCTAGTAATTTTTTAAATAAAAACACAAGGAAAAAGAAATATATGTATATGCAAAATAAAATACAAATATAATGTGTATAGAAAACGTAATGTCCGCTGGACATACAGTTTTAATTTTTTTACGATTAGCCAAATTTTATTCTAAGAATTTAAATTCACGATAAAAACAACATCGGATTATTGTTAATTTATATAATGTATATTGATCGACTCGGAATGGAAATGAAAGTGCATACTTAATTTTGTAACCAAAAGCAGGAATTTTTAGGAAATAATAAACTTAAGTTAACAAAATAATTAAAAACAAATGATTTGAAATCTAACAATTTAAAAAAATCCAAAAAGCATTAAAGAATATTTTCGACGAATGTAACTTAAATAATACTTTAAAAAAATCCACTTCATTATAAATCACTGCAAAATTGGCCTTAATTGAAAATAAAGAAAGAGGTATACAAACATTATGAATTTCGGAATTTGCATTAAATGTATTTTGAATTTGTAAATTCAAGATTTAATGTTGGCTAGTGGAAATAAAATAACAAGAATGTTACGCCAAAATATGGTCTAACTAAATAATTGTAGAATTATTTGATTTAAAACAATAAACACACAAAAGAAAAATGTTATGCATCACATTTCCGACTTCCCTCCTTTATTTGTTATGTATAAAAAATAGGTGTGGACATTTTTTAATCTTTCTCGTATTTTTGGGAACGTTTTTTAGGGGGTTATTAGAATTTGTTTAGGATTTAGAAACACAAATTTAAATATAAAATAGGCGTAGTACACAAATAGACCACAAAAAAGATGAATGAGAATAGCATTAAAATCGGTTAACCGCTTGAAATGTAGAGGTGGCATATACATGTATTAGTACATTTTCTGTTTTTTTTTGAGGATTTGATCTTAGATTTGCTTGAAACCATTAAGCTAACTCTTAAAAAAAAATTGTCATTTAAAAAGTTTTAACGCTGTTGGGCAAAAGTCAAGGACTGAAAACGACCACATATAAGCTACTTAAGTAAGTGCTAAATACCGCATTAGACCCATTTAGCTTTATGTTAAAAGTCTATGTTTTTAGTTCATATTAGATTGAAATTTAGCATTAATTTTGTTGCTGAAGTTTAGATAAAAACTTATGTTGTTATTTATAAAAAGTTTTAATAAAAATTGGACAATTAATTAGTTTAAATTCAATTTTAAGGAATTTATAGGGAAAATTCATTATTTTGTTTCTATGTTTAATTACTACCTGTGGATTTATTTGTATATAATATCAAAAGTAGAAAAATATATAATTTATTAATAAATGTTGGAAATGGATCCCTTATATGTGATTGAAAAGTATAGAACACTTGGAGAGGACTATGTAAAGTAAGACCGATATAAATTAAAGAACTTTATAACGAAATTTAATTTATTTATGATTCAGTTCTTAATAAGGCGTCATTTACGTTTTATATAATATTATTATATTGAATGCGTTCAATTTTTTACATGTTACAAAATAATTTTTTAGTCCTCATGTATAAATTGAGTTTATAAATATTTGAAAATTAGTGAATTCTGTTTGCAAGTTTCAAAAGGAAAGACGTGTAAAGCTTGAAATAACATTGTTTAATAACAATTAAATTTGTATTTTATAAGATAAAATAGCGTCAAAAACAAAAAAAATAATCTAAAATTTTTAAGTAAATTCATTCGATAATTATTTTTAGAAATTGAATAAACAATAAATGTAATAAGGTAAAGTACATTATTGTTTTCATTTTACAGTTACATACGACGGTATATTTATAGTATGTAGAATTTTTATGGAATTTTATTTCAGAAGGTATAGGCCAAGAAGATAAAATATAAACACGTGGCTACATTGTGAACTTAACCAAGGTCTCACGATGCATAGAATGAAATTGCAACCATAATCTTGTTAAGATTGAAAAACTTTAGTTGTAAAAGAGGCAGACTTGTTAAAGAACATGAATTTGTTTCAATAAGTATAACAAGATTGTTTCTGTATAATTAGAAATCTTGTAAAACAAGTTATCAATTAACTTCTTTCTCTCTAAGTAGTTAATTCTGTCTGTATATTTAGTAGAATGACGTGTTAATTTATTGGGGATTGAAGATATTGATTGGAAATAAATTATTGTAAGAGTTCCTTCGCACTTTAATGTAAAAATTCCTTCGCAAGTAAAATATTACATATTGTTTTTAAGTTTATGTTAATAATTTTATAAATTCTTTATGAATTTACGAGTTTATGTTTTTATGAAACGTGGTTTCTCGAAGGACATCTAACTCCCTGTTTTGTATTATCTTCCAGATGTATCGTTATGAGTTCGACATTATAGAAGATGGTGATACCGACTGGTGGAACCTTGTCACTGTTTTAAACATGGTTTAAATTAGGAGTATATGTATTCAAAGCAGTCACATACTTTTATTTTCTCCGTGTACAAATATAATTAGATGGGGACAATAATACGTATAGCTATTGAACCATCTGTTCTGCCTTTTCTTTTGTTTTTAGAATTTTCCAAAAATAAATGAGAGAGAAAACAATTGGTATGACAACGTCCGGATGTTATATTTTACGACTATAAACAATCGTACATGTTACAACCACTCAGACGTAACTAAAACTAAATGGCTCAATCCTAATAATCACGCTAGCACAATGTAACTTTGTGTGGACTAGTTATGTATTAAGAAGATCGATATTTAAATTTGGGTTTTTAAACGGCCATTTTTTAGAAAAATCGTTGCTTTTTGGTTAAAAAACTATCTCACAATTATTGTGATGGAGAAATATATATTTTTTCCATATTTTTTTCCTTAAGTAAACCAATATGTTGTGTAGTCGAAACCTGATTTTTGAATATTAATTTTTCTTATTAAATTATTAAATTGTATTTTGTTTAATTATTTTAATTGAAAAATTGTTGTTTTATTTATAGTTAAACTTATTTGAACAGCACTTTAATAATTGTTACCATAGTAACGCGTTTGCTTAAAATTTCGTAATGATTGTACCCTATTTGTTTCAAAAGTGTATTTCATCTAGTTAGGTTGTGGTAAATAGAATAACAAAGTTATCTTATTCAAGTATGATTGTGTAACGGGCTTTCTTCGGTTCTATTATCAACTTACTTGAAATTTCACAGCACGTTTTAGAATAATTCCGTAAGCGTAATAGTTTAGGGGACAGTATTTGCCCTTTAATTGCCCACCGAAGGTTCATATAAAACTTGCAATACACTGATTCAATCGGAGGCAGGAGGATATGGAAAAAATGTTCGGTTGTAAAAGATGATATTTCTGTCATTCAACTTTTTCAAGAATTAATTTAATTGTTTTAATAAATGACAGTGAGAATAACGAACGAAGTTTTTAGCTTCTTTTTAGTTTTTAACGACTAGAAAAATTGAGGTGCAAATATGATTTAGAAAATGTTATTTGAATTAAAGATACTGTTAACCAGAGGTACTTAATTTTACTTTGTTTTCATTATTTGAAACCTTTTGTTATTAGGAATAATTGAAACAGTTATTGACACATATTTTAAAGTTATTGTATTTGTTAAAAATGGTATGTATTTAGCCGTTCGGTTATTATGCTTATTAACGCTATAAATGTATTGTATTTTGTTTCAACCGTTAAAAAATTGACTAACAAATTGTATCCTGTATTTTTGATTATTTAAAAAAAATGTATTAATTAAATTAAGTAAGAAGCATAATAAACCAAAATTTACTACATTTCTCTAATTTCGCAAAACTAATTTATTCGCTGGAATCCATTTTATAGCCTCTTAATTGTGACTAGACATAACTTTATAATAATTATGTTCTATAAATTATCCTTTAATATCGTCTGGGATTAGAAACGCCGGTTTTTTCATCTAAACACTCACTACCTTAGTGTACACTAATTTTATTAGGGAGATAATATAATTTAATATAAAATAATATTGAATTCTCTTGAAGTAATATCAAAATATTTAATGGTTATGAAAACGGTGTTAAATTATAAGATATAGGCTACTAAGATTATTACTTAGAATTGGATGATTAAGTGTCATTAAGTTATTTAAAATGTTTACGTTAACTTCCTATTGAATAAAATATTTTCAGTTTTTTGTTTTACTTCGACCAGGTAATATGTATAATTTTTATGGCTCCAAATTTGATGTTCCCTCACGATCACAATTTTTAAAATAGTATCTGGAGCATTTTTAAATATCTCCATAGTTTTCTTAGTTTTATTTCCACTAACTTTAAATTTGTAGTTTATGTGTTCCTGTAAATTAGTTGTATGAGCTTTTCGCTTTTGCGGATTCAACTCTGATATTGAATCAAACCTTGCAATTGAGCAACTATGAGCAGATCTAGTATCTAGTATCTTCAGAGTATCTAAAAAAGCTTTTGAAGGCAATATATTTTTGCAGATAATTTGGACACTAAAGTTCAGACTTTTATTCTAAACAATGTTCTTCTTCAAGGCTGGATTAGATTATCAGAATGTAACAACTGTTATTTCGAAGATTCCTAGATTTCTCTCAATGTGATTCATTCTATTGGAACTATGTCAATAAGTGTCGTCACTTATAAACTACAAATAAACATACAAGATTCGATGATTAATTTCGTAGTTGCGAACAAAATATTTGGGGCTGTAACGAGTGCGCTGTAACGAGTGATGAAAAAGTTTGACTAGCGTAACGAAATACGATGATTGCATTGAGGGTTGTTAAGTTCATAAACTAAACTTGGAGAATTATTGATTGGTTACCACATTCCAGGATTTTATTCTTTGTCTTAAGCAAAAAATAGAAATTCCAATCTTCTTAGTGACTCACCTTCTTTGTTTTTCCTTCTGTTGAATTTGGTAAACATGACATTAGATATAGACAAACCAGATGTCACAGGGCAGAGGGGTGTTTAGTCCACTTTTAGGTCTACACGTCTGTGATCAATGTGGTATGGTATCAATCAGCTATGGTCTCATTATAGCTGACATAACTATTTTATTCCTTAATGAGGAAAAAATCAATTTCATTGAAAATTACAATTCTACAACCGAATTGTTTAGCAAGTTAATATATTTTTATTTTGCCCCAAATATTATTCACAAGTAAATGCAAAATTAAAGTATTTCCAAGAATATATATATATATATATATATATATATATCCTAATGTGTTCAAAAGGGGTGTTTGTAAATTTTAAATTTCAAGTTTCTAATGAGAGTTTGTTACGTAAGGTTGTAATTTTAAAGTAGGTGAAGTGAAGCTGGAAAAAATTGGTAGTTGGGTTTTAAAAGTTCTAGTTTATTAAACTTTTTATAAATACATAATATCAAAGATTTAAATTCGAATCTATATCTTAAGATTCGCCGTGTTAATGTTAATGGTGATTGCATTTCTATGAAGGGTTGCAAAATTGAAATAATAGTTTACAATGGTTTTACTTTAGTAATAATTCGATTTAACTAATTCACCACTCTATATAATCCTTAACCAGGTCCATGATCCCCTTCTCTAACGACATAGACATAGTAACAGGACTGTTTTAGCTGCTATATACTCGAGTATGCCGTAACTGGTAAAACCTAGATTAGTTTAAATACATATTGTGGAGAAAACAAATTGATTTTTTAAATTTAAAACGAAAGTTGTACCTGTGCTTGTAAATAAAGCTATGGTCTGTTTTAATCCTAAACTATGGTGCAACAGGATAATAAAATAGAGCGAACATGCAATATATTACGTTTTGCAATTATTGAACTTTCCTGGACTTAGTTTCAGTTGTAAATTATAAATGTTTCCTTTGGACATATTTATGAATACATATTAAGAGGTATTTTAGTTATTGAGATTTATACAATTACCAAGTTTTAATAATTTATTGGTCATATACTACTACTAGTTTTAGATACTAAATATCTTCTATTAGGGCACGATTAAATTATTTAATTGTAGTTTGAGAAACCTCCTCTAAGACTGTATAATGTTTTAACCTTTGTGATATAAGATAATTGAAAAATATAGTTGTATTTGCAATTATTGATTCAATTATGAACTTTGTGTTTAAAGTATCTTTGAAAATGAAGGTAAAACCATAGAATAATAATGAATAGCATTTCTTCAAAGTCAGTTTGGATGCCTATAACAACTTGAATTGGAAAAATTACATAAGAAAAATAGGAATAGAGAGCATCTATAAAAATTATACCATGTCGCCTGAATTGAAACTCAAGTTTTAGTAAATTTATTATAAAATGTGAAAGTAAATGACCCAAAGAAATGTAACAAACTGAATACAAAGTGACAATGATATATTATTGCAGCTCACACATTATATCCATCGTCTGCTTAACAAGTAATGGATATAATAATAATAAAGTATTTGTTAAAATAGACAACATAGGGTTTTCATAGATTTTGGACTGTTAGGATTTATGAGTATAAAATATTCAAATCACGCCGAATATGTCACGAGTGAGTAGGAGGGGGCGGGGGAATGTTAAGTGAGTATATAATTATGACTTATGAATGAATTGATCCAGTATCTGCCCTGCATTTGCCTCAGTCAAATGAGAAATAAATCTCCTTACTTGTTAAATATGTATTTGTTTGTATGTAATATATATATATATACATATATATATATATATATATATATATATATATTTGTTATATTGTATTGTGTAATTATATGTTTCTAAATACGTGATTGACTAATGCAGGAATGTAAACTGTATTTAAAAATACTTGTGAATTACTTGTAATATAAGTTATTGTAATTATTACAAATTTAATTTAATTTTTTTTATGTGACTCTTGCTATGCGAATTATGTTTGTCAACAGCAACAGAAATAAATAAATAAATTATCATTAAAGGTAATGGTAAAAATATCAATTTTGAGTTTCGCAGTGGGGGCTGATATCAATAAATAAATCTCTCTTACTAGTTTTCTAGTTAATAGTTTCAAATATATAAAGAGATTTTTTATATCATTCTAGTAATCTCCGTCAATCAGTTTTATGTATTATCTGCAGTTAGTGCAGATTATAATTAAGTCACGTCAAAACCCTGACCTATGTATAAAGATTTGTATTAAGTAAGGACAACACACACAAAGCCAGTTATAAGAGTCGAGAGTAATAATGTTGGCGACATGCAAGGTTTCCTTCAGTTTATGGCTTCTTGTGTGCCATTATCTGACAGATTCACCTCACATTATAAAACGTATTAAAAAAAATTATCAACAACAATAAATGCACAAGAATTATTGTTTACTTTGGTTTGTACTCGTATGGATTTTTATACTCATAAGCAATGAATACATAGTTTTGTATTTTAATAGAAATTTAAACAGTATAAAATACAAGGTTAACAACAAACGAGTGAAGCGAAAGGAATAAACTTCTTTCTTTAAAACAAGTTAGCATCCTATTGTAGACAATAGTGATTAAGGTATGGATCGGGGTTGCGTTTGTCCCAAAAACAATTTGTGATAAAACGTTTTACAAACCAATATAAAATTGAGCGTTTACGTTTATTAGTGATTTTGTCACAGCATTTGAAAAAATAGAATATTGCCACTTGATAAGCTGTTTTACGTAGTTCCCAATATTAAGATCATGATAGCATTGGTTGAGATTAATTTTCCGTGCTAATTTGATTACATAGATTAAACATCTGTGTCCAGACCACAAAGCTATATTAAGTATTTTGATTAATATATTACGTCACCTTTGGCTTACAAAGGTAAACAAAACCATAGATTAAATTTTGTACAATAGACTATAAACGTAATAAAAATGACCTTTAGCATGTAAAGACGAACTTTATATACCAAAATATTAATAAGGATACAATAAGAAAAAAATCAGTTCAATCATCTAAGACATTTCTAAAAGAAAAGAGGCAAACCTCAAAATAAAATAGTAAAGAATATCAGTTCCGTTTTGGTGGCAACCTCTATTTAAATATCTTGACAGCGAAATATTATGAATTATTGACTTTTGAAATGGAAATGAAACATCGGAAACTTTCAACATACAATATTTAATAAAATCACCATCAGTGAAAGGTTTTGATCTCTTCGCGATTTCTAATGCAATAATAAAACCTGATCTTCGCTCTCAGTATTAGATTGAGTAAACATCGATTGTTGACCTTGAAGTTTAGATTTTAAAGATGACAATGTGTCCATTCTTATTTTATCAGTGCAACAATCGAATTTTGATTTATGATTCGTATCATAGTGTCTCTTCAAGTTAAACTCCTTACAAACAGCAACTGTTTGATTGCAAATCAAACACAGTGGTTTACCTTTCCATTCTATGAATAAATATGCAATTTCCAATTTAGACTGAAAAACGTCTTTTACGTCTCAACACACTTTTCATGGCCTAAACGTTTGTCTTTTTCTGTACAACTATTTCATGCAGCCTTTTCCTTTTTTATCTAATAAAATGTTCACCCCTTTAAACTGTTCGTTAAAAAAGTAGCAATTAATATTTACACAGATTTACTTAAAATAATAAATACATTGCAATAACTTTCCGATACGATTTGATAAACAACGTTTCGTAACTGAAATAAATATAATTAGCAAATATAATTATATATAAATATAATTATATATATTAGCAAATTAAAAAAATATATATTGTTGCAATGAAACTAATATCCAATCGATAGTTTGAAACCAGTTTTACGGTTTAAAATGATACTCTCAGTCTTATACAAGAGAGAAATTTATGTGCTGGTGAACAAACCTTATATATGATATATTGGTATGGATTTATTAATTCTGGGACCTCTTTAAAAGTGATGCCTGTGAAATTCTATTTGATTATATATGTGCCTATATCCCCGACAGAATTGATCTCAACAATTGTACTACAACTCAAAATTTAGAAAAAAAACCAGCTATGGAGTAAAACTAAATTTACAACAGCGAAAAAAAAGGTGTTTTTAAAATTGCATTCTGCCGTATTAGGTTCTAGTAATTTTTTTTTGATTTTTAAATGAAGGACTAATGTAGCCTGCCTGGGTTAACTTAGTTACCTACACAAATGAAGCAAGGGAGACTATTTTCATTTTCTTATTCCTATGTAGGCCCATATGAAATATCCATAACAATTTTTATGTTTCTGTGTATATTGTGAAAAAGTTTTGTGTGAAGTAAGTTTAATTAAATGCTAATTACTTGGGCACTTTTGAGTGTTCCGATGTTTAGAGAAAGAAATGTACTAAATAGAAAAAAAACTCGAACACAAGATTTCTCAAAAATTATGTTTACTTAATCAAACGCGTTTCAACGTCAAAGTCGCATCCTCAGTGCTACATGAGCTACAATAACTAAACTATAACATATTATAAACTATAACATATAATGTAACACTGAAGATGGCGACTTTGTTGTTAAAATGCGTTCGATTAAGTAAACGTAATTTTTATGAGATATTGTGTTCGAGTTTTATTCTATTTAATATTATCTCACAAGTCAAGCTCAATATTTATTTATAAGAAACGTATTGTTTATTTTAATAATTTTATATTTGTTGTAAACTGTAATAAAATGTCATGATTACTTTTTCCAAAGTGTAAAATGATAATTATTCTGATAAAATGTTTTGGAACTTAACATTTGAAAGCGTGGGGAACATTTTTTATTAAAATCATGTTTAGAAACAACGAAAGAAAAATTCAATATATATATATATATATTGAATTTTTCTTTCGTTATATATATATATATATATATATATATATATATAACTATCCAATGTCAATAATATACAAACTCATAAACCGATATTTTTAGTTTAATACTGAAAAACGTTGACTGTAATCATAGATAATGTAAAGCTAATTTGATGGGGTAAACAACAATAAGAGATATTGCAAAATAAAGTAGTTAGTGTTAAGTCCAGAGATGGAGGAAGTTACAGTAAATTGGCAGACCAAGATGTCACTTAGCATTGTGAGATATTAATTTCACAAGAGCAATGCATATATTATAAAAGTTTTCTCATGAAACTAACGTTACTCGAGAAAAGTTTGTAACGGTCTTGGAAGTTTTTCCTCTATAGAATAATCGCGACACGAATAATATTTCTTCAGGGGGAGAAATGTTTTCATTACAGAGAAACTAAAACAAAATTAGGTTACGGTTGAATATTAACAATACAAAGATAAAAGGGAGAAATTTTCTATTTTGCGAAATATGAAATTATTAAATCAAAAGTTATGAAAAACAAAAAAGCTGTCTAGAAAATGAACGTAGCTCTTCTTCTTTATATTTATACAAAATATTTAAGCAGTATTGTAAATAGATTCTTTTTTATTTACAACGAAATAGTTGTGGCTCGAAACAACCACAAAACAAAACAAAAAACACTTATATACATACATTCTTGATTCTAAATATATACATACTTAGGATAAAAGTAAAAAAAAAATATATATATACAATTTATGTAAGTATTCTTTTCAGGATTCTGAGAGCATAGGAATAACAATTTTGTGAGTGTTTGTCATATTTTCATACATGGAGGGAATATCAACAGGTTTTTTGGTTCTGAAATATATATTTTTAACGAAGGCCTACCGTAGAATTTGAGTTCTGTTAGTTTTAAGGAATTGTCAAATACTTTTCTAAACATCAAAGTTTTTATTTATTTCTGAAAATTTAACATTTATGTCTAATTATAAAGGCAGCAACCTAATGTAAATAAAAAAAAAAAAAAAAAAAAAATCAAGATCACTAAATGAACTCGAATCCTCCATCCAAATGATTCTAGAGTCTGCACAAATCATAGGCAGTAACTGAATACTCTACGCTGCTCCTCATTAGATTTCATTTTAGAATATTATTCACAAAGAATCGTAACATCGGGATCCTTAATTTGCATAACTTCGAAGTTGATTTAAATCATCCCTTGTGCATAATATAGTTTTGTTTATTTTCGTTTGCGAATCTGTTAGATGTTTAGGAAGCTCTGTGTATGACGTCCGTACACCCTTACTATATTTACTTATTTATTGTTGAAAACCTTTTACGAAGAAATACCATATTTCGTTTGGGATGTTTGAATGTGCATTTCAACTTCATAAAATGAGACGTAAGTGGGTTATGCAATGTTAGTACATGTTATTAATCACAACTATAAAAAAAGGTAAATGTGTTTTTAAGTTGATTATTGTAATAGGTTCTACCCTAACGTATTAGATAAACAAAAAAATAAAAGTAGACATTTAAAACACAATATGTAGCTTCAATATTAATACAGTGTTCGTTACCTTAATTGAGTTTATATAATTTTTTGAGACGAAACATATTTAGAGTCGAAAAACAATAATTGGTGGTTGTGGCGTAAGGGCGTGTTAAAGTGCAATAACTATAGTAATGGCCTATGATTTGTTTCTACGAACCATTTTACTGTAAATAATTTGAGTATTCAAAATTGATATAATGTATAAAGTAAGCAAAGCAAAAGTGTTTGTCATAAATTTTATTTATGGAAGAGAAGAAGTTTAATACAAAATGAACAACAACTGTATGAATTCCTGCCGTGTACATTATTTTCGTCATTGAACATGCATTTTTTTTTTTCAATTTCTAATTTGATGAAAACAAATGTTTAACAAACATTAATAAAAGAAAGTTAATTATAGAAATTAAAGTTACTATTTCTAATAAATTTAATTTAATTTTATGGGGAACCTTAAAAACAACTTTATGAAATATAAACAATGGGAGAATGTGGACTTTATAATATCTTGGAGTATTAAATGGACAAAATTAATTATATTTTGGCAAGAGTACAAGTTGCGGTAACACCAACTGTTACACAATTTATAGTGGCATAAATGGCTATCTTTTATTGTAAACATAACAGACCAATATGTAATCATCATAAATATGTTATTACATACCGCTAATATTTTATGAGTTTACGAGTTGAAATCAGTAAAACTTATCATGTTTCAAATGTAGATTCTAATTAAAGTGCCGCACTAATAAAAAGTGCCGTATTAACAAATGTTTTTAATAGAATATTGGTGAATATTTATATCTTTTAGAGATACGTTTTTAAATAAATCATTCCTTTAATTTATAGGTAAAGCAAGGACCCTTATAATATCACACGCGTGTCTGTTTATCTATCTGTCTGTAAGTCTCATAAGTCTGCACACTACACAGACATGACGATAAGTCCTATATATTCAAACTTTGCATTTATATTCTTTGTTTGTCCCACATATAGGAAGTATATACCAGTAAAAAAAAAAAGACCTTAGGATTCTTTTGGGATCAAGTTGAAATGATTTTTAGATATATTATGAGAGAAATATCGAATAAAAAAAGAAGTTTTTATGATTATATTACGAATATGTATATTTATTTGACAATATATATATATATATATATATATATATATATATATATATATATATATATATATATATGTTGACGCTAGGCCAAATTTAAAGTGTCAGATATCGTGTCCTCCTCCTTCCTTTAACTTGAACACGGCATGAGCTACAAATCTGAAACAAAATTATTTGGATTTGTAAAAATTAATAGCAGTTCGGAACGATGAATTGCATTTCATTGTTTTCTTTTATTAGTGTTCATGGACCCTTATAATTTCATGAGCGTGTCTGTCTGTCTGTCTTCTGTGTGTAAATCGTAACCAGTATACGCAAACAAGACTGGTTTAAATCCTATATATTTAAAATTTTGTGTTTATATTCTTTGTAATGTCCCACATATATAGGAATAATTAGCGGCAAATAAACAAACAAAGGTGACCTTTAGAAAAAAATCTATAAAGTTGAACAATTTTATTTTTGAAACATAAAGTGGGTATCGAATAAAATTAGACGTTGTTCAGATTAAGCATATGTATACTTATTGAATGAAGAAATTAATGTTGGACCTAAGCTGTAAAAAGACTTTGGCATTATAAATATAACTGTCTCTATATGCCTAATGACCCTAAATCGAGTGGTTTTAGCACTCGCTTAACCCTTTTATTTAAGTATATCTATTTCAAAGTGATAATATCTAAAAAAATATACCACTTTATATCACTCATATTAGGTATTTTAAGATGAACCTCACTGTGACTGTAGGTATCAGAGTAAGTTAGCAAATGTCCCACATTTAAGTTAAAATCTAATCTCTTAAACTATTTCAAATGAGCCTCAGGGTTCATTTATAGTGAGATGGGCTTGGATATCCCGAGGGACCCTAGCTGAATGAACAAAAAATTTCATATACTCTTGAGTTAAATCTCTTTATATAATATTTTCTACTTGGTACTTAACCATCTCTTGTTCTTTTCAAAATCCAAATTCTATTTTAAAAAATCGAGGGATGGGTGCCTTTATTTTATATTATCTTCTTCCATTTCTTATAAGATGACGAAGACAGAGACTTTTAAACATTGAGGGGAAAAATACAATCTCTTGAATTTTACAATCCACAAACACCATCAAGATTCTTCAATTTTAGATCAATTTTTAAAACAGTTACTCAGAATGTCCATAAAGAATTAGCTACAGAGAAAATAAATTGATAATGGTTTATTAAATAGATATTATAATTATTTATATATGAATAACAATAATAATAATAATAAAAAATACGAAGGAGAAAAAACATTTAAGTTAAAGCAACTTATTAGCCTGCAGAAGTATTTAAACCGTACATTCTTAACTTATATATAGGCTACAGACACCATTGTGGTCAGATAACAGTTTATAAAATATTTGAATTATAATAATTACTCTGGCACCATTCCTAAATACCTTGGAGAACGCACAGTTTAAATTCCAGAACATTCGAAAAGGTATTAGCCTTAATTTAAATAAAATAAAATAAACAAAGGAATATACATATATGTAAATATAAATAAATTAAAACGCTTTAATTTCTATAATATATATAAATATTTTTCATCGAAAATTGAATTTAGTACATTTAGTATATTGTAATAAATAAATATATGCAGGCATTAGATAAGTAAAATTATGAACGAAATAACTGAAAGTACATGAAATTGAAATAAAAAGTTACTGTGCTAAATAAAATTCAAAACAAAATCCTGTAAGGGAAATAATAAATAAATCATATCTTTTCGTACTCGATATTCACAAAATATATAAAACTTTATTCGTAAATTGATGAAGTTATTCATGCATTGATCACGGTGGCTTTCTACATAGCAAGGGTACACATAAATATCGTTAAAATTTCTGTTTGCATTCCGTTAATGGACTAAGATAAACACCTCTGTTTGTAATTTACTGGACAGTCAGAGGTGTTTGTGATATGTGAGATTTGATGTATGGAAAAACATACAATATAGAATAAAACAGCACGATTAAATTAATTCCATCAAAGTTTTGTATTTTTTTCTTGAAATTAAGCCATAGTTATAAGCTATATCGACTACAATAATTAATTGTATTTTGTCACCAAACAAATCTTTAGAGAAGAAGGAATTTATTTGCTCACACTATCATGTACTTAAATTGTAATGAAGAAGACCAAAGGTAATTAAAAAAAAAAAAAAATTTAACTTGTTTTAGTCGGATTCACTATGGTATTTCACTATGGTATTTATTCGAATAAAATCCTCTGACTGAATATTTGTTTCTAAACTGATTCCGATATTAGAGGGCAGTTAAGTTTGTTAAATTTATATTAGAAATGGAAAGTAAACAAATGGAAAGCAAATATATTTCGGAGGTAACAGTTCCTAATAGGAATCAGAAAGAGAGATATGTTACACAAAGTGAAGAAAATCGAAAAAAATCCCTGGCTGCGATTCTGGCAGAAGGTGAAAATTTTCCAATTTACTTTCCAATGCCTGTAAATAAAGACGTCCCATTTATATTTTGAACTAATTACTCTAATGATTGATACAGATTATAAAGAAACTCTCGTTATGAAGTGATAAATATCGAGTGACACTAAGTCACACTTTAAACTTTGAAAGACGGGACAAAAGGTTATTTATCTAGATAATCGGTTAAGTTACTATTCCGTCGACACATAATTTCTATTTTAGGTAGTTGGTCATTGTAGGATTTTGTATTAACATGGTGATTGCCATTATTTGTGGTTTTATTAATTAATTTTTTATTAGTCTGTTTTTTGATTGCTCAGGTCTAGATTTTAGTCATGAATTCCTTCCTTATATTTTAGTTTTAGTCTCGGTTTCCACGGCTATTGAACTAGGTTGTCCTTTTTTAGTTAATTTATGCTCTCGAAAAGTTGTGTTTTAGTTTTTATATATCCAAATTATGGCAAATTTCCTCCTAAATATATATCAGTCCAAATTAAAACCAAAATAATTACTCTTAATGCATTTATAAATGTGTAAATGTTTATGGAACAAAACGGTACACAAAAAATACAAAGACGATATGGAGAAGACAAAGATATGTAAAATCATGAATATACTTGAAGAAAACGTCTACAATTTATACAAAAAGGCAAAAAAAATACTACCTTAAGATTAACAAACACAACAGTGTATTTTATTGTTAAAAACTAAATTTATCCTACAATTTATAAAATTTTGTCGTTAAAAAAAGAAGACAAGTATAGCTTCTATTTTTGTGATAATATTAGATGAATTGGAAGCAAAATCTAAAATGAAAGTGTTCATTTTGTTTCATATCCAATTTTGATGAAAAAGAAATAGGTACTCAAAATATGTATTTCGTACACATTTATACGAAATATGGAGATATTGTTTTGCAATTTTGTTTAATTTTCTTATAATATCTATATATTTTTTAAAACTTGGAAGATATGAAACTAATATTTTACATTTCAATTTTGATGTCAAATCTAGAATATGTCACTCAGTTAAAACTCATTAAAACCGAGTCATACAAATTAATTATCTGGATGATTTGCCCAAACCAATTAAATCTGATAAATCTGGAAGAATCATAGTTAGCTTGAGTGATGAGTTTAGAGATTATAAAGTTTATGAATATCAGTGGCAACAGTAATCGAATACCCGGTACGTGCAGGGATTGTGGAAATGTAATATCACAAATGGTACGGTACACGCAATTATCGCCAATTGATTTATCGCAAGCCCAGATTGGACAAAAAAAGAATGAAATTTAAACGTTGATCTATGTTTTATGGTCCGACGTTCTCCGGCACATCAACGATTATCTGTTATAAAAAAAAGTCTACCTGCGTAGTTTTGATAGATAACTCAAGTTAGAACAAAATTATATCACCCGCAGAAGATACATATATAAAGAAACATTTGACTAAACAAAAAGAAACATTTTGTATAAAGGATAAACAAAATCAGGGAGACAACATTCACTTTTCGTGAAAATTTGGAAACGTACATATCTTCGACACTATGTACATTGTTAGTAAAGGGTATGGTATGATCCAAATTGACCCAGCGAAAACTTAGGTTACTATCTTGAAAATGTTAGTAGTGCACACAGATATTAAGTAAAATTAAATTATTTTACATCAAACATTCAGGGTAGTAAATGGAATATATGATAGTTCAAAAAAACGAATTATTTTTCTATCATAAACTGACAGGAATGTTTAGGACAATATTTAACTAACTTTTCTTACCCAATGAATGTGACTTTTAATTAGTCGATAGATGTATGGTCAAACGATGAAAACTGACAAATAATCGAATGTCTATTTGGAATTTGTTTATTAATTTATTTACAGTTTCATGTAATTTAATTTGGGTTCATGTGTTTTAAAAATAAATATCGCTGTAAACATACAATGGTGAATCAAGCAGATAATATTTTATTATTATTGGTTAAAATCTTTGGCCAAATGACAAGAGACGATCATCAAATAAACGATGATCAATCATCCCTATAAAAGGGGGAAATCTTTAGGTCCTAAAATCATATCACTTAGCTGATTTTTCCTATTTATTTATGATATCTAAATTCAATAAAGAGCACTTGCAAATATGAAATAAATAAAATCAGTTGGTTTAAAATTCGAAAGGGAAGGGGGCAATGTTAACTATCAGCTGTAGCGAGGTTTTTTAGAAATAAATGGGATACAAATTTATATTTTTAGAAATAAATATAACTGGGAAAAAGGTCCATTTACATGTTGTTCTAAAATTTATGAAATTAAACGTCTATATTTCTCAAATTTATTTCCTAAATATTACCTAATTTTTATATATGTATTGATTTAAAACCTATTTGGTAATTATAATATAGTTATTTGTTATTAAATGAAGGGTACACATAGATTTAAGATAACAAGCAAATGGACTCTGTCATAAACAGATTAAAATTTCAAGAGTTTTAACAAATATTGGTTTGTCCAGGTACAAAACACTTCAATACAGACAAAGATGATTGCGAGATCAAAAAGCAAATAAACATATATTTTAATCAAAAGCTTTTAGTTTCTACAAATAACTTGAGGAAATAATAAACTTTTGTTAACCTAACTTTATTTAAAATCTATCAACTTTTTTCAAAAACGTTAAAGAAATATTTCGGACGAATTTAAGATAAATATTACTTTAAAAAATCCCGTTTCGTTATAAATAACTTCAAAAATTGGCCTTAACATACTTGAAAAACATGAAAAACGTTAACCAAATTATGAATTCCAGAAAACGAGATATTTTATGTTATTATGAAAATAACACGAGTGTTACGCCTTTACGATTATTCACAGTCTAAATGATCGTAGAATTATTTGAATTCATCACAATAGGTATACAAAATAAAAATGTGACGTATTACATTTTCGAATTTCCCTCCTTATTTGTTGAGGGCAAAAAGTAGAAAGTAGGTGTAGACTTTTACAATATCTTTCTTATCTATTTGGGAAGTTTTTTGGGTAGAGTTTAGAAACACATATTTGAAAATTGATCAGCGTAGTACGTCACTAGACCACCAAAGAAAGAGATGAGTGTGAACAGCATTTCAAAATCGGTTCAATTAGTACATCTTCTGATTTGTTTGAGGAATTGGTTTTAGGTAGGTTTGAAACCATAAGCTAACTCATTAAATAAAATTAATTGACGTTTACAAACTTTGAACGTTGTTGCAATTGTTGCAACGGCTGTGAAAAAGTTAAGGATTGAAAATGAACACCATATTATATAGTGTGTAATAAATCATGTAAGTCTTTATACAATATTAGAAAATCCAATTGTATATCAGATTTTCTTTTTGTTAAAGGAAGTTTTAAATTGAATCATCCTACATGAAAAATCCTACATTCATGGATTGTTACTTCATGTTAAAAAAAGAGGAATAATTCCTATGTTACGAATTGATTGAAAAAGATTACTTATAAAACAAATTGATATCGCAGTGTTATATCACATTATTAAAAAAAAAAAAAAAAAAAAAAAAAAAAAAAAAAAAAAAAAAAAAAAAAAAAAAAAAAAAAAAGAATAAACAATAAATGCAGTAACGTAAAGTATATTTTAGTTTTAACTTTATCACGCAACAGATTTTAGAAACGTATCCAAATTTTGGGGAATTCCAGTCTCATGGAAACTTAGTTATTATGTTGATTGGCCTCAGCCTTCTGCAGACGAAAATGCGTATATTTAGGCAGACATTCCTTATTGTCATGTAAATATTTAGTTAAAAGGTAAACATTATTATTCAATATTTTCCTCTATTCCTTTCTTATATTTCTCATATAGGCACTATAAAATTACAAACATGTATTTCCTGAATTATAATGGGCACATATTTTTCCAACTTTTCTGCTACGAAAAATATGTTTATACGACTAAAATTATACAGTTACTTATATTGAAGCACAACAGAATTCTCAACATGGTTATTAGACAAGTAAATGTAAAATTATTACAGAAATAACGTTGAATGGCAATAAGCTAACTCGTGTTTAGATTACAAGTAACCCCGGCATAGCTAATGTCAACATACCTTTCCGCTAACAATAACCCTTGAAATTCTCACCATTCCTCTAATTGAAATTTAACCATATATGAATATAACCAATATATTTATTACGTTATATTTTAAAATACTTTTGTGCATAAAATTGTAGTATTTTTTGTTATTAGACTTAGCAACATGTTTCGTTGCACACATGCATCATCTTCAGGCTAGTCAATTATGAATGAAACATCACACAATAGATTCCTTGTGTAACACATTAAAGCTAAATGTAATAACAAAAAGACTACACTTGACTACACAAAAGCTACTTATTAAAATATAAGTAATTTTAAGCCTAAGAAAAGAATATATTTTACTTTTGAGTTCAATAACAGATATATTATATGGCGTAAAAAACGTTAAAATTTGGAAAAGTATATTGAATTTAGTTACAATTCTTGTATTTTTAACTTCGATGAAACTAATTATCGTTATGTTTAATTATTTCTTCCTTTTAACGAATCAGAAAAAATTGTAATAACATAAAAATCACCTACTCCTAATTTGCGATCTTGTTAAATTACTTATTTTAGATTTTTAAAACGTCTGTACGTCAATCTGACTGTCTTTTTATCCGCCAGTCTGGGATGAATTTTCCTCAAAAACGACTGAAACAATTTCAGAGAAACTCGGCATAAATTTTAATAACAAGTAAAATTACTAATAATAAATGAGTTCGAAAATTAACATATTAAATCCATTTTATAATGCTCACAAGTTAAAGTTGTTTTTGCAAAAAATATCTATCCATACGACAATTACATGCTAGATGATAATTTTTAATCAACCATATGTCTAGACAATAATCAACTTACATTAAGGAAATAATATGAGAATTTTTGAAATAGAAATTGTAACCCGAATATACCCAAATAAGTTTATAATAATTTTTATTTTATACCCAAATAATTTATAAACATTGAATTAGACCAACTTTAGTTCTATGTTAAAGCTTATGTTTAGTTTATATTTTATTGAAATTACTGTTAACTGATATTACTGTTTATTATTGTTTTACTGTTTCTTAAAGCTATCGGAGATGTATACAAAAATGAATATCTATAATAGTGAATAATATTGCATATCTATATATATAAAAAAAAAATTGTATATAGCTCCGACAGCTTTAAGAAACAGTAAAACAAATATTATTGAAATAAAACGTATTATATTTATGTAATTCATTTATAGCAGTATATTTCCTTGCAGTATTTTGTTAGCGAACTTTAGGTTTGCCCTTTCATTTTTGTTTCCCATCACACGTTTTATAGTCTGAAATTGCAATATAATCCTGTTTACCTGTTTAAATAGGAAAACTTCAGTTATAAGACAGGCAGACTAGTTGAGAACATGAATTTGTTTGAAGTAAGGATAACAAGATAGATAGATAGAAAGAAATCTTGGCAAACAACTTTTCAATTACTCTCAATCCTCACTGCTATAACATCGACATGATCTTAATAACACTACTTTGTTGAAGTGATAGTGCAGGGAAACTACAATGAAATGTATTATAGGAAAAAACATAATATAAACAATCTTGGATGAACGTTATTTTTGAGTTACAGCGCATAAAATATGAATTATATTATACAAATATATAAATAAATCACACACACACACACACACATATACCTACATATATATGCGTAATACATGTAGGCTTGGCTAAATTGTTCTACTGCTGCTTGTAGTTTAGTGTCAAAGTTTTGGGTACAAATAACTACTTAAGATGATGGTCATTTTAAAAATAAAGCGCTTTTTATGAAAAATTGTGTGGTGTATGTCATTTGGTATATATATATATATATATATATATATATATATATATATATATATATATATATATGACCAAATTTAGGATTAAATATGTATTAAATGGATTAAGTTAGACGCGCATATTGGTCACTGGTCAGTTTTATGGGAGAAAGAGAGAGAGAGAGAGAGAGAGAGAGAGAGAGAGAGAGAGAGAGAGAGAGAGAGAGAGAGAGAGAGAGAGAGAGAGAGAGAGAGAGAGAGAGAGAGAGAGAGAGAGAGAGAGAGAGAGAGATGCATAAAAATCATAAGAATATGTGACAGTTATTTTATTTTTAAAACTTGAAACAAAAGATTGAATTTACGCTGGTTTATGCGAGCACAATCTTTACTATATTATAAATTGTTAATGTAACACTTTGGTCAAAAGCAATTAGAAACACAATACGAATGTAGACATTCTGTGCCCCTTGTAGTCCCATATACCGTCAAGACAGTGCAAACTATGCAACTATAACCAAACTATGAAATTCTTCGTTAAGTCAAAAGGACAATGGATGGATGCAAACACGCGGTGTGTTTTAAGTAGAGCTTGGTCAGTAAATAACCCATTACATAATAGCTTATTATACCGTTTCATTTTTTATCTGGTATGAATATTTTTATGCCAATCGTATCTCCAATGAATAAATCGTGATTAAATTTCATGAAAAAACTGTAAATGTAATATACTCAGGTTTAGGATTCGGTATTCTGAGCTTATAAAAAATAAGATCGTGTATCGAAAAACCAGGACCAGAGTTTTAACTAGGGTTAAAGCTCTGGTCCTGAGCTTTCACTATTGACCTGAGCTTTCACTATTGACCAATTTTGGGCGTTCTGAGAGATTGAAGCGTGTGCCATCATCTAAGGATTAAACCTGAAGAAAGGAAGCGTTTTTCCTTTGTTAAACGCAGTTTTTTAATTGACAGTAGTCCCATGATATTGTGCATTGTTGTTGTGTGTATATCTGTGTATGCGTGATTTATTTAAATATTTTGACGGAAAAAACTTGTAATTATATTTGACCTGGACGAACTTCTTTGTCAACAATTAAAGTTCGGTGAAGTCTAATATTAATATAAACACCACTTTTCATAATGTCTTTTAAGATTTTAATTAAATTAGAAAATTTTCATCTATAAAATTTTTAAAAATCTGCCCCCCCTTTTTTTTTTTTTTTTTTTTTTTTTTCAATTAACGGCGTTGACTCTTCAAACAGGCACGAGATAGTAGTTCATGTTTTATAAGCTTTGCAATTTTATTTTTGCTTTGGTTTTACGCATGAAATCAGTATAATTGTGGGAATTTTACTAGATATATGGAAAGTATTTTTGTTTTGCCAGTGCATTAAAAAAATTACAGTAAAGTAGCAACTCGCCTGTCTTCTACAGAGATTATGGTGATGAACCCAACACAGGTTCGCCCCTAGGGTAGCTGATTCCACGTTCTATTTATTGTTTTTTTATTTGTTTTCTCTCTCATTTTCTTTTATATAAGAATGAAACTAGTTGGCACTAATATGTTATGCAATGTTGAACAGTTTTTGTTTTGTTTCATGCGGTTATAATTAATATCTTGTAATTGTATTTATTTGCTTTTAAGCTTAAATTAGGAATTAAAGTTTTTGTTACAAGCTTGTTATTTATAAAGTATAGGTTTTGTATTTTGCGGTTTCTCCTGAAGGACTGCGGAATAAGTAAATAAATATTATGGAGCAGGATGCAATGACACCAATAATTCCCAACAACTTTAAGAGGAAGAGGTCGATACAATAAGTCAAAATATAATTGACAATATCATATCTCACTTCCAAAAATACACGTTTTTTAGAATAAACACCAAGAGATTACGAAATATTAGATATCACTGAAAATCCTATGCAGACAGTAAATAATTAAATAAGGAAGAGATGGAGAAATGTAAATATATGCAGAGAGGAAGGGGGGCGACGAAAGAAAGAAAAAAAGAGAAGAGAAGTC
The DNA here is from genome assembly GCA_963513935.1 of Aphrophora alni. Lineage (NCBI taxonomy): Eukaryota > Metazoa > Arthropoda > Insecta > Hemiptera > Aphrophoridae > Aphrophora > Aphrophora alni. Next base: position 52,794,620 of record OY740768.1, read on the forward strand.
CGAATAAGTTCCTGTCCTCACTCTACACATTCACGTGACAGTAGAATTCAGCAGGCTCCCGTGTTTCACTTGGCCCATCTCCAAATGGATGTTCTCAGTTCACAAGATTAAGATGTAAGAGTAATTATAGGGAAAGTTTTGAATAGGTAAGGGTTTTCCTATGCAGCGTTCAATTCTAATTGCTATAGAACAATCCCTACAGCAATTCAGTTGAATTGTATAATTAATTAACTCGACTTTACCAATTAATACAATTCACATTTTATTGTTCGAATAAAACTAATATATTATGCACGCAACGGAAAAATTAATGAAGATATCTGCTGTGTAAATTTGTATCTTTGTTAATTTAATTTTTTTTCTGTTTAGACCGAAGGTTCTTGGTGGAATCCCATGTTTAAAAATAATAAAACACAATTTTTTATTTTGTAACATCCACTTTTTATGTAATACAGCCTCGTCAATGCCTTAGCAGGCGAAACCATTGGTCGGCTAGACTAATAAAATGTGGATGTTACAAAATAAAAAATTGTGTTTTATTATCTTTAATTTTGTTTTGATTATTCTACAATTGTAATATATCATATTTTCTTTTTCAAATGAATTACATCAAGATATAAAAATAATTAAAAATTGATAAAATCTCGATTTAGTTATTTTTAATACAATTCTATAAAAAAAACGAATAGAATATTTTTTTAATAAGAGTAACGGTTTTTCAATAAAAGTTTTGCTTTGGAGTTGTAGTGGAAGGCAATACTTTAAAAACAAAACTGCGTACATTTTCTAATTTTTAAGAAAATTTTCAAAACCGTAAGCAAGTAATTTTAATATTTTCTATTAAATTCCTATCCTATTAAATTCGTTAAGTCCTATTAAACTCGTTCTGTTTAAGACATACCCCTTTTCCAGTGCCGCCATATTAGAAAATCTGTGTTTTGGTCTTCTTTGAAGTTTTTAATCACATTTAGAATTACCCAAACATGTATGAGTCAGATGGTGTTGACTTTATTTATAATTTTTTGTAAAAATATCTGATTTACTCAATTAATAATTTTAGTTATTGTTGTTTTATATGTTATTGTACTCTAACCTAAACAATGTGTTTTTGAACTGCTAATTAAAAATAACATAGTCGTCAAAATGTTTTGTTTTGTGGATTGACTGAAAGAGTTAATAAGATTAACTTTTTTTATAATATAAAAAACTTCATAGTAATGAATTTCTTAAAATGTTAACTGGTGTAAAAATACTACGTTTTGGGAAAACATAACTATAATTAGACGATGCTCAAGGGTAAGTTAAAACTCTACACAGAAGAGCCCCGCAGACTATGACTGTTTCTTATTAATGGGGAAGCTGGTTTACATTTTAAAAATTTAAAATATTCATTTAAAACACTGTATTAGATGTTGATTATAACTGTTTAAAAATAGGTTCATGGAGATATTTGAACTTGTTATGATATTTTTCTACTCTCACAAAAACTAATTTATTCACTGGGGTCAATTTTAAATTACGGAATTGAGACTATACACTTCAGAATAATTAAGTCCTATATATTTTTCTTGATTACCGTCAGGGATTAAAAACACAAGTATTTTATATTCTAAACACTTTTTTTTAACGGTTAGTGTAAAATATAAATTTAAAATGTAGACAAGACAAAGTGTATAACCATTTCATGTAAAAACATATTGAAGATGCAAGAAATCATTTATAAATATATAACGCCGATGAATACTTAAAAAAATTATTACACATAATAAAGAATCATAGTTTTAAACTAAAAGTGTTTAAAAGTTTACATTAATTCACAGTTGAATAATATATTACCAGTTGTTTCGTTTAACGTTTTAGACCAAATGGGAACCCAATATGTCACGTCTAAAAACGTGTATATATCATTTTTATGACTCCAAATTTGATTCTCACACTCATAATAAAAGAGTTTGATAATTTTAAAGCGGTATCTGTAGGATTAATGTATTTCAATATCACCGTAGTTTTGATCAATTTATTCCAACTATCTAAAATATGTAAATTACATTAGTGTTTTGTGTTCCTGTTGTTAGTTGTATAGTGACATAAAACTTTGGTAATGATTTTTTTTTTCATGAGTTTTTATTTTTTCAGATTCAAAAAGCTCATCAGATTTAGCTTCAGATGTTGCTACCCTTCATTTGCACATTGACGTCCAGACTTTTACTTCAAACAATGTCCTCTTTAAAGGTTGGGTTATTTGATCAGGATTTAAAGACCATTCTCTCCCAGGTTGTTAAACATGTAGGTTGTTGACAGTAGGGTAGTAGCTTTTATTGTTTATTTAGTTATTTTTTGAAATTGTTAATCAGTGAACGGTACGGAGAGCTGCGCTGAGAAAGTTATGTCATTTCTGTGTTGAGAGATGAGTTATTTTTGGATGAACTGAACTATAATTTCTATTGATTTACATACTGATCACGATACTGAAAAAAGAGATAAGTAAATATTCCTAAGTCAGAAAAATATGGAAGACAAATTTATAATGTAAGAATGGGATTAAATTACATTATTATTACTATATTATATCCCTCAATGTAATGTTTTATTATGCCTATGTAAAATATGTGGCTTTTTACAATCTACCAATCAACATCCTATACGTGATGGGCAGATTCGTAGCTGTAACGTGTGTGAAGGCGCGCTGAAACGCGTTTACCAAATTTGACTACAGTCTCTAAACACGATAATCGCATATAGAGGCTTAATGAAATTATAACCAAGTCTTTTTTATTGATAGGTGGATCAGGATTCACTGTATTAGCTTTCAGCTATGTAGTTTATTGTGGACCCTCATTTATAGGACTTCCTTATCAATAAATAACCTTATCAATAACCAGTTTCAGGTTTGTGGAAAGTTGCGAGATGGGTGATGTTTTCCTGTTTTCCTATCTGTGTCCAACTTCATACAGTGCCCAGGGATTAAAATAGTTTCCTTTCTAGAACTGGGCTGACAAATACTAGGTGTTGAGCCTTTTCTACAGCTGCCCCACATACCTGACACAAAAGGTCTGGCGTTAGTAACGTTAGTGTTCAGTCTGCGAGCCTCCTCTGTGTAACTTACCCATGAGCGCATCCTCTAATTATAGTTGTGTTTTTCCAAAACCAGATGAGATGCTAAACTGGTCTTATTATTGCTCCTTTCTATATTTTTTCTTGAAAATTCTATAAGGGGAATCACCTCCACCTGAAATACTCTCATCATTCCCAGGTTTAGGTTAAAGCTCTGTATGGTTCTGAATCCGTAAACACTTGACACAGTATCTTTGGAGGCTTTGAACTCGTCCGTGTACCAAATCAGTGCATTCCTCATCTATGTATGTTCACCTTGAGTCCATTCCTCTCTGTCAACACAATTGTCACGATATAGTGGTTCAAGGTCAGTAATTCATATTATCCGATCCGACACCATTTCAACAATATCTCTGTTCAGCAGTACTCTGTTGCATCTTTGATCAATACAACACATCCATACATCATAATTGGCCTAACAAGGTGTATATCCAGTTCGTCATCTGAAGGATTAATCACCAAATGCATCCTAAAACTCGCTTCATATTAGTGAAATTTGCAAGCGATTAGTAATACTTGTCATATGGTTATTTCAGGTCAACATATCATCTGACCTTAATCCTAGTTGCTTGAATTCTCTAGCCACTTGGATCCGCTTTCCAAAGAAGACTGGTCTTTCCATACGTTTGGTAAACGGGACAATGACAGTTTTTAGAGGATTTACAGAAAGTCCTTCTTTCTTACACCATCCTTCTACAATGATTAGTACTGGCTGATACACCAACATCCAAATATCCAAGCAGGTACCCAGGTGTTTGCTTCTAATGAGTAGAACCAAAAATATATAGTGTACAATTCGCCGTGCGTTTGGAGTGGTCAAAACGTCCGACATCCTTTAAGTATTGTTACAACTGAGAACGCGAAGTATTTTTTTTCTTCGCGAAACGTCGTGTTATTAATTTACAGTATTCTCAGGATATTTTATGTCTTGTTATTGTGTGTATATCTATGTAAGTGTGTTGTGTTAAAACTAGTTCGCGGGTTCGCCGATGAAAACACATTTAGTCTAATACCAGTGTTTGTTTCTTGTAATTATTGACTATGATACCTGGACGAAGATCTTTGTCATAAATTAAAGGAGGATTTAAACTCTAAATGATAATATGACTTTTGTATGTCATGCGGATCATAAATGATCATGACAAAAGTTGGGGCTGGACTTCGGAAACTGTTGTTTGTCCGACTATTTAAAAATAAATAATGAATGTCAATATTATGGGTAAACAATTTAATTCAACTAAGGTGTAAGAAATAAAAAAATTACAAAGACTCTACTTTAGTATTTAATGAACGATTTTAGATTTATGTAATTCGCCACTCCATCAATTTTAAACAAGTCCTTGACCATCTCCTTTTCTAATCATATAGGCGTTTTAACGGAATTGTTTCACCTCTTATACAATGTTGTTATTTTTCTTAGTGTGTATTAAACTGCCTAAGCGTATGTCATAAATGGTAAACCTAGGTTGAGAAGGCTCAAATCAAATTTGTGGGAAAAAAACTTTTTCATGCAGAAAAACCTACAATTATTCTATAAAAGCTATGTAGACGTGATATTTCACATATAAATACTATATTATATACGTCTCTTAAAACACAAGTTATGGCAAAACAACATAATAAAATAGGGTGAACAATTAAAAAATATAGTGTTATTAGTACAGTACAAAAAGTTGCTAAACTTACAAATATGTCTACTTCCAGATTTCCAGTTTTGATTGAATAAAAGAAATTGTAAGACCTTGAAAGCAAACATTTACAATGAACAGTCTTTAGTGCTGAATAGTTTAATTATGTAAATTTGCTACATTTAATTATATCGTTTGTCTATTACTAAATTTTTACTATCCCTACTTCCCAGTAGTAAATTAAAAAAAAAATTATCCTATCTCGTTTAGAAGATTTAGAAGGTCGGAAGAGAAGAAAAGTTGGTCAAGAGAGCTGAGAGGAATGATGGGAGAGAGATATAACCAAAGTCTATATAAAAAGGTCTAGATCCAGATAAGACCCTCGGGATTACCAGGCCCGTACGCACTAAAGTGAGCTCCTGAGGCAAAATGAATATTAAGTCAAAATTAATTATTATTTCAGATCATCGATTCCTGCATCTAACGTCTAAGAAATTTACGTTTCAGGTGTAATGGATATCGTAATACAATTATGGGATTTATTCCATAAATGTTGATTTATTATGAGAATTAAAATGGTGGTTAAACTGGTTTGACTGGAAACTGATTGTACTGTTTACATAAATGAATGTCTATATCTACGATATAAAAACTGATTGCTTAAGCCAGGGAAATTCATAAACTACCTTTATCTATGGGAACGAGGTGGTAAGATTTTTTCAGATAAAACAAGTTGGTGCTCCTGTAATCCAGATAAGTTTACAGACTGACTGAACTTTTTGAATTGTAAAAATGTTCTGTTTGTTCGTTCAGTCGTGATTTGTTTTTATGATACAGTTTATATATATTGTTTGTATTTCTGTTTTGTATAAGCTTAAAACTATATATTTCTATCTTTCTTGTAACATTTTGATTTTTGATTTGTTGAATTCACGATATGATGCGATAAGTTATTTTGGTCAAAACGTAATAAATATATTAATTGTAGAGATATAAATACTTTATAGTTAATAGTACTGGGTTATTAAGTATTCATCAAAATATAAAAAAAAATATTCCACAAATTTTCGATCAATATAGGTACACGAATTTCTTATAATAAAAAGATGGCCGATATAATAATTTAAACAGAAATATGGATTGATAAAAAGTAAATCAATCTCTATTGAATTCCAAATTACGTCCTTGCAGCTAATTGCAATGAAAATTATAGAACTGATGAATTTGCTATTTTTACAACCTACAAAAATAGAGAAACCGGTTAATTGTTTCATGGGCTGTATTTCAATTAGATAGAAAAAACTCGAGCATAAGATATCACAAAATTTCGTTTATTTAATCAAACGCGTTTCAACGGCAGTGTCACCATCCTCAGTGATACATCAGTTACAATACCAAAACTATAACTAATTCAACTGAGCTCATTTATCACTGAGGATGGCGACACTGTAGTTGAAACGCGTTAGATTAAATAAACTTAATTTTTGTGAGATCTTGTGTTCGAGTTTTTTTTCTATCTAATATTATCTCCAACAAGTCAATCTCAATACATATTTATTTATACGGTATGTGTTTCAAGTAATAGGTTTACGTTTTAACGTATTTAATAAGGATATTATTTTAATTGTTATATATGGGTTATCAACAATACATTGTTAATTTAAAAGAAAATAAAAGCATATTTTTTATGAAACTTTAACAGAAAATGTATTGAAAAATATCTTTTTTTAATAGGAGATATCAACATAAATTTACTAGATGACAAGTGGGAAGTAGATAAAAACAAATCAGTAATGGCGAGTTTCGGTTTAAAATCATTAATTGTGTTTGGTCCCAACAAGATAAGCGGAGAGATTAAGCTTTGACAATAAAATTGTATCATCGAAATCATGTATTGATCATGTCTCGGTTCTTGTTTACCATACAAATTTGATAAATGTTAAGGCAATAGAGATAAATTTAGGGATCACATATTATCACTCGCTGTTAGTTGTAAACGTAAATGTTAGACAAGGGACGTTTCCTGACAAGCGGCAACAAGACAATCGTGTAAAGCATCTCGTCAAGAATGCGTCTCTTAGATAAGTCAAGTTGGACATTTGTTTACAATCGGAGTAACTCATCTGATGCATCTGATATTTGTTATGTTATTTTATTTGAATGTGTTAGTTCTAATATTATTACTGAATGAATATTACTTATTCTAATATTCTTATTATTACTAAGAAAATAAAACCCTGGATGAATGATAACTTACGTAAAATAATAAATATAAGGAATTTGCTGTATACAAAATCTAGAGGGAACCCAAATAACGTTCAATTAAGAAGTATAGAAAAAAAGGTCGGCCTATAGAAATAAATTGTAAATAGATATATGGTTAACTAAAAATTGTTATTTTAGACAGATGAATGAAAATTGTAAAGGAAATCAGAATATTACATAGAAAATACTATATGAAATTTCAGGTCAAAAAGTGAAATCTATTGTTAATTATAAATTACAAATAACTGGTGAAATGATTAGTAACTGTAATTTAATTTGTAATGAGTTCAGTAATTATTTTGTATCAGTTCTTGATAACTAGGTAGCGAAGGAGGAATGGTCGGCCAATTAAACTTCCTTAAATATTGCTGTTGATTTTAAACATACATATGTAAAGTCTTATGTTTTTGGTTGCGGTTTCTAATGATGTTGTCAATGTCGTTAATTCTTTAAAAATTGGTAATGTTCGTGATTTAGACGGTGTTTGCTCTTCGTTGGTAAAAATAATATCACCCAAAATTATTGATGTTTTCTTACATATAGTCAATCTATGTTTAGATATAGAAAACCTTTCAGAAAACTTGAAGCAGGCAGTAGTAATTCCAATATATAAGAAAAATTCAAAATAGGTCTGGAGTACATTTGGTATTAACCTCTCCAAGGATAATTAAGAAAATAATTAGGGAAAGTTAATATCATATTTGAATCACATATTTTATTTTTAGTAAGAATCAGTTGTTGTTTAGGGAAGGACTTAACACGGAATCAGCACTTCTACAATTCATGAATACTATCTCAGATAGTTTAAATGCAGGAAGGAGTAAGCAGGCTATTCTTAGATATTAAAAAGCATTGATAAAGTTGACCATTAAATTGTTTTAGAAAAAATGTATGATTGTGGTTGATGCGCGGTTTCATTTTTACCTCTTCGATGGAAAACAATGCGTTAGAGACACAGTGGAATTAGAGAATAAAAACTAGAGCTCCAAAAGACCCTGTTTTGTTCTTTTAATATATATATATATATAATTGTAATTTTCAAGGTAGTGTTACGTCTTACGGTGATGATTTGGCGTTATGTTATGTCGAAAATTCTTTTAAACAGATTCAATTAGTAATTCAATGTGATCTCCTTTGGTTTTTCAAAATAGAATGATATTAAGCCTATACATTTTTTTCTTAAAGGGAAAAGTAAATTGAATAATAGATAATTTATTGTATGACATAGAATGTCATATTGAGTGTGTTAGTATAGAAAAATTGACAAACATATGTAGGACTATATTTGGATAAAAAAATGTATGAGAAAATACATTTATCTAAATCAAAACAGAGGCTAAATAAAGAATTTTTAAATTTTGAGAGATTATATCCATTAGAAATATTAAGCACAACGTATTTTTCATTTGTGCATAGTAGATTAGAGTATAGTATAATATGTTGAGGAGGAATAATTTATACTAGTAGTTTAAAGTCAATTATAGTTTAACAGAAACATTTTGTCAGAGTAATAAAAAGAAAACGTATACTTGAAACATTTTTGAAGTATATAAAGTACTGACGGCATTTTATATAAAAGGTGACAATAAATCAAAGTGGGAAAATGAATATAAACACAAATTGTACAACTTGGAGCGTGCAAAATTTCAAACACCCAAAACTATAAATACATTTTTTTTTTACCAAAACTTGTTCATTTTTGGCCCTAAGAATCTACAACAATGTTTCCGATGAGTTAAAAAGGTGTAAGACATGTATGAGATTTCAAATTTAATTAAGGAAATTATTATTTAGTATAGTTAATGTGGAAGCATTTTTAATGTTTTAGTTTATCGTTTAATATGTGTTTTAAAGGTGAACGTTATTATTGTTTGTTTCTAATTGTGTGTGTGAACACATTTTAATTTTTTTAAAGTGTTTTTATTGTTATTTAAATTCCTTTGAAAGGAGAGAATAGTATTTTTGGATTACTTTGTATTCCAATATACATATTATTATTTCTTATAAGTAGATAGTGGCGAATTTAATTTGAAAGCTACCATCTTAACTCCTAATATTATTTTATACATTTTTAAATAACTCTCAAGTCATGATATCAATTGATGTTTCCTTGCCTAGATCACAAAGTGTTATTGTTTTGTGGGCAGAGGAATCTCATTATAGGCGTAGACTATTGCCTTCAAAATAAATATCACTATTAAGTAAGGACAACACATACAAAGCCAGTTATAAGAGTTGACATGTAAATAATGATGTTAACGACATACAAGGCTTCTTTCAGTTTATGGCTTCATTATTTGACAAATTCACCTCACAGAAAAAAAAGTATAAAATCTAAGATGTATCAACGAAGAAAGCAACGGAGTGAGACGAAAGCATTAAACCTTTAATTCCGTACGCCGTTAGAATCGGAGTTGATATGGGTATAATTGACTACAAAAGTATTATATACGCTCTTGTCCTACGAAACATTGGTTCTAAAACGGTTATTTAAAACATCGAAAACGCAGTGCAAAAAAATGAACCATACTTCTATAATGTCTTTTTTATACGTTGGTTACACATCGATAGTGATTGTTTATACATTAAAATGTAACGTTAAGTATTTGTAGAGATATTCTCATAAAGTCATTTTGTTTTTAAAAGGTTTTATCAAAAACGTTTTAACTTAATTAATTATAAGTTTTTCAAATAATATAGCCTACATATATTTGATATAGTAGACACCCTGAAAACGCGACAGTTAAAAACCCCCTTAATGATGAAATAAATTACTTTTCAAAAACATTTCATAGATATATAAAATACTTAAAATTACTAAACAAAATTGTACGAAATTAAATGAATAATTTAGAAATTATTGAAGTAAGTTATAGGTATGTGTTATTGCTTGTTGTAACACATTCTGGTAACATTGACACATGGTGGTACCAGTGATCTTTTCGAAATTTTGGTACTACGTAATTTGTTGCTATCAGAAGTCTACGGTGTTTCTGAACATAATAATATGAATTATGATATTGATAATATGTACAGATTATATAAAATTAAAATTACAAAAACTTGGGTGACCATAAATATGTGCGTTTGAGTCCCTGATCAAAATATTGGATATAATTTCAATATTGAACATGGTCAGTAAGTTGATTCTAAATTTTTAGATAAAACAACTTATTTCATTGAGTCATACTAGAGAAATTGTCCAGAGAAGTTCTCAAAAGGTAGGAGAACATCATGGTAACTCCACTAGAGTTTGGTGAGCGCGTGATTGGTTAAGTGGATTGTTAATGTAAGTCTGAGATAGAGGAGCAATACTGAGTTACTTAGTCACAGGAAAACAACAAACGATATTGATAATTAAGCTTATTGATGTTGATAATCAGATCATTAACTTGGAGTATGAGACAGCAAGACATGTAAAAATGTTGATAGATGATGTGAAGGTATGGAGGTATAGGTGGATATGGTACAGTAAATGGATCGGAACTTTACTTAAACCTCAAGAGATGATGACAATGTTTAAGAGCCGCGTTGTGCTCAGAGTAGATAGTTTTAATACAAAAGCTTGTGGATTGCAATCTAACGATTAAAACACTATGAGAGTTTGGTAACCTAGATTAATATAGCTGTAAGGGTAAGATGAGTAGTGGGAAAATTTAAGTTAATGGGACACCAGTCCTGTTGAAATAGAGAAGAGATGAGTTAAAGTTAGTTAATTTCGGAGAAGTCTGAGGGTATCTCATATTCAGGACAAATGAAAAAGTCAAGAGTTGCGTTTCTGGGTAAACTAGTGAATGATACGTAAACACATACCACATATTGTATACCATTAATTAGTCTGTTGTTTAGTCCAATAAAGGCGATAGTAGGCTTCGCTTTCATAGCAATCAACATTTCAGACGGATAAACAGTTAGCACTTAACTAGTTAGATGAAAAAATCGACAGAAGAAATAGAATATGCCTCGGTGAGAACTTGTTAATTAGTATTGAAGAAACTTTCGATAAAGAAAGACGTGACAAACTTAAAGGAGAATAAATGAAAGATAAACCCGTTCTAGTGATTTCAGTTAATATGACGTTAACAAAGTCAAAACGGATGATTGGAAAAATACCAGCAATATTACTGAATCTGAATAGCAAGTATAGAATACACAAGGAAGAAGTTAAAATGTAATTCTAAAAAATAATAACACATGAAATCGTATCTAATGTTATCTAATGTTCAAATGTTCAAATATTATTTGAAGCAATTTTCTTGCACTGATTAATCAGAAAATATTAAATCGAATAAATTATTGTACAAAATATTAACAAAATGACTCGTAAATGTGTTTCAGTTTCCTCATATGTCCGAATTATTTGTTTAACATATTAGTCGAAGTAGTTAACAATAAATAATTAATGATTATTTATCAGAAGATATTAAATCGAAATAATTGTGTTTTAAATACAGTTTATTTCAAAATTATCTATTGAAAGTACAAAACTAGAGCCCTGTTGTAATTAATTACAAACCACTCTAATTGAAGGAACTACAATATAATGTAATCTTACTTTAATTAACAACCTTAGGAACTACATTATCAATTAAAATATATACGAACAATGATTAATTTACAATATATAATTTAATGAAAGAACGAACAAAACACATACTAACGGTACGTTTATCTATACTCGTATATATAAAAATCAAACCCCATTGACTGATCACAAAATCTCTAGATCCAAGAATCCTCGAGCTATGAACTTTTAACATGGTTTGGGGTAGGTCTATAGACGAGTACTAAGAAAAGGGTTTGAAAATGTTCCATTCCAAGGCTGTTTTTTTTTACCCCTAAAGCATATCTCTGGATCCAAAAGTTTGAGATAGGCTATGAATAATTTAACATGGTTTGGGGTACGTCTGTAGACGAGTAATAAGAAAGAGGTTTAAAAATGTTCCACTCTAATGGTATTTTTTACCCCTAGAGCATATCTCTGGATCCAAAAAGCCTAGAGTTATGGATTTTTTTATATGGTTTGGGATAGGTCTGTAGATGCGTACTAAGAAAGGGTTTTTGAAAATGTTCTACTTCAAGGGTGTTTTTTACCCCTAAAGCATATCTCTGGATCCAAGAAGCCCAGAGCTATGCATTTTTTAACATGATTTGAGGTAAGTCTGTAGACGCGTACTAAGAAAGGGTTTTGAAAATGTTCCACTCCAAGGGTGTTTATTACCGCTAAAATAAGTATAACATCTTTGTTATTTATGGGTAGATTTTGATCAAAATTTGGGTGATGCTGTATTTGGGCATAATTTATTTTCATAGCCCATTAGGGTTGTGGTAAAAAAATATTATTTCTTTATAAAACCATCTCAACTATCCCCAGGTGAAACTGGGGCTATCAGCTAGTCGTTGTATAAAGATATAAAATAATACATAAGGTGAAAATACAGTTATTTCCTTAATGTGTCTCATACTCTGTCTTCTATGGAAAAAGGAAATATCATTTTGAATATAAATGTAAACAATTTATGTAGCCTTTGTGTATGTGTCTAGAGTGTGTTCATAAGCCAATATAAAATTCGTGGTTTGATCACAGCATTTGATGAGATTGAATTTTACCAATTGACAGTCTGTTTCACGTACATTCCAAGCAAGATCATGATTCCTTCCGAGCTTTGATTACGTTAATTAAACGTATAGTCCGTGTGCAAACGATAAAGCTATATTAAGTATCCTGACGTAAATTAGTTAATATATTACGTTATCTTTGGCTTACAACGGTAAACAAGTACTTAGGTTATAAAAAGTTTTAACGCAATAACAATGATTTTTGGCTTGTAAGCAGAGTCTGAATGTACTAAATGTTTAATATGTACACAATGACTGTTAAAGTAACTAAAAAATAAAATAATATTAAAATAATATACTAAAACGAGAGAGGAAAATATCGCATACAATTCTTGTATTACTTAGTTATTTTTTTGGAGGTACATTATATTTATGTATTTTTAATATGGTTTTAATAGGTATTGCTATTTTTTCTTGAAATTCTTCTTAAGTTATGATGCACTTGTAATGATTTTGGTAAAAATAACATAATATATTAAGTGGTGATGTAATTAACTTTTCTAATAAAAGTTTTTGTTGAGATTGGACTTGTGGTTTACAAGAAGATAAATGTAATTGTGAAAATCTCACTCAAATGTACTTATATAGCGTAAGAGTTCATTGCTTATATCACTATCACTTAACATACAATGTCGATTGACCGTGTCATACAACATGTCATTGAAACATTAGAATAATAACCATTATAATATATTTATTTTAGTAGAAAATTATACATTCTAAGTACTTTTTGATATAATATAATACAAAATAATTATAAACTGACATAACCAAAATACATTTTTGTTGCAGTAAATCATTGTAGTAAAATAAGATCTTCCACGGTAGTTATTGAAAATTGAATAAAACCTAAAATATACTTTTATAAATAAGTGTTTATTTTGCTACTAACAGCTATGTTGTTTACTATTTCAATTCATAGAATTAGTAATAGTTCACAAATAAGTTAAAAGCATATACTGAATTGTAAACAATAATATACAGATTGTTCCCAAAACTTGTGCAGCTTATTCCTCTCATCGACACCAAAAAGTTTATTTAAACATATTTCCAAACTGATTATTTTTCTATCTATTTAGCCGCCATTTTGTGTTTTTAACAAAAATTTAATACTTTTTTAACATTAAATAATTTGGAGTTAAATTTTGCATGCTGAAGAAATGAAAAAATGCATATGAAGATAAATGTAATCAAATGAATCCTTTACTCAATTCAAAATGGCAACTATTTAAACTTTTTAACGTCGAATTTTTCAAAAAATGTTATTTTACAAAATTTTTACGACACAATATTTTAATGTTTTTAACGACAAACAAAAGAGTACCTAAAGGAAAAGTGAGTTATCGACATACAACTGAAAACATTAGTTCTTGCAAATTGTCTATAACACCAAAGTCTAGAACCGAAATTCGAACAGGAAAAAATAATGAATGCAAATTTTGTTTTCAATGCAAATTTATTTAACAAAACACTAATGAAAAACAAAATGTGTATGAAAGAAACTAGAGGAGCTCTTCAAAGTGGCGTCCCTCATTGAAAGTACATTCATCTAGTCAGCTTCCCATTTACCGATGGACTCTTTTCAATATTCCAGATGTCTGAGGAATCCTTTGAATTCCATTCAGCACTCTTAGAGGTAACTCTTCAACGATACATACTAGGGTGGAATATTTGAGTGCTTTTAGTTGGGATAATAGGAAAAAGGTTGAGGGGACTGAGGTCAAGTGACCTCGCAGGCCATGATCGTGACTAATCCATTTATTAAGTAAGTTGCGACGAAGTAAGATGGTTGTGAAGAATTAATCTGAATATGTTCAAATAGAGCTGGAGATCCATCAGGCATAAATCACATGCAGTTCTGTGTGTCAAGTGGCACATATTCTAGCAAAAAATAGAAGATTATACGTCTTAAAATGTAAATATCTACCACCATTGAGTGTTGTAGGTAAAAACCAGATAAATAAGTAAACAACCACAATTAATACATACCACACAAAAGTTACAGAAAAAAGAAGGAAATTTTTTTAAAGTTTTTTTTTGTTAAAAAAGGAAGATATTTTGAATATTGTAAATACTTTGTAAAATAAACGGGTTTTGAGATATTCGACGTTAAAAAGTATAAATAGCCACCATTTTGAAATTAGTAAAAGATTTTATTTAATTGTGTTTCTCAAATTGGGTCTTATAACACTAAGTAGCATGCAATATTTAAACTCCATATCATTTACACAAAATAGCGGCTAAGAAACTAAGCATTTTAGGAAATATGTTTTTTTGGATTTAATGGGAGGAAAAAGACCCTGACAATATAAAACGATTTTTGGAAACACTCTGTATATAAATATAAATGTTTGAATATTACCTAAGAGACAAATACACTGGAGGGTAATTTTGGTACTGTACTGTCAACGCTCTACTGTTAGCTATTTAATTTTATATTAAACCACAATAAAGCCATCAAGTTCTCAATTAATTATTAATTCTACCAAACTATAGAGGTAGTTTACAAGTCTTCGAGCTAGAAAGCTATAGATCATCTGCTACACAAATCTTACCTTTGAAGTTTACAATTTTCTCCATGATAATCTAAGAGGAAAAGTTACTATGTAACAGGTTATTCAGCATTAACGTTCTCCACTTCAATCTTCAAACGGCGTCTTCATTCGCCGTATTTGATTTTATAAAATAATGTTAACTTAAAAAGATAGATAACATGAATATTGTGTTTCTAAAAGGTATAAAATAGATTAGAAATATTTGTATATAAGTAGGTTGAAGAGAGATCTAGAGAAAAAATACAAATAGATTAAGTAGGTAAAATTGCCAGGGAGAGATAAAGCTAAAGGCCCTATACATTGGTATTATTTGTAGAAGGTTATAAAAGGAAGGGTGAAATGAGTACTCTCGTATGTTATAAAATAACAAAAACATTTATGTAAAAATATGACGCAATGAAAACTTTGCTTAGTCTAAGTTATTCACCAAAGTTCACTAATTTTAGAAGTGTCTTATATAATACAAATATTGTTTATTGAAATTCATTTTTATAAAAATATTAAGTCAAATGTAAGAGTAGAAATATATTTCTCATCAAGTTAGTTTGAGATGCAAGACCTTTTTTGTTTTTATGATTCTGTGTATATGACAGGGATATGCGAGAAATGATTGCGTGTTGTTTGATTAAATCCTAATTACTGGGAGCTTGATGTTTTCGAAGTTTTTAAACAGAAACATAGTAATAAAGTTTACTATAGTAAATTTATACTTAGTTTAAACTGTCATAAAATTTATGATTACTAATTCCAAGATTTATAATGCTAATAATAATTTTTCCAATGCGAATTTTCATTTTTTTTTTTTTTTTACAGAATAATGATACATATTTTTAGGAAGTTTGACAGCATAATAATAAACATTCTAAGAACTTTGACAGGATGATAATAAACATCATAAGAAGTTTGACAACATGATAATAAATATTCTATGAAGTTTGACAGCATAATATAAACATTTTTGGAAGTTTGATAACAAAATAATAAATATTATAGGAATTTTTATAGAATAATAATAAACATTTTAGGAAGTTTGACAGCATAATAATAAACAATTTAGGAAGTTCGACAACATAATAATAAATATTACAAGAAGTTTAACAACATAATAAACATTTTAGGGCGTTTGATAGCATAATAAAAAACATTAAAAAAAGTTTGATAGGGTTATAATAAACATTTCACGAAGTTTGACAACATAATAATAAACATTTTAAGATTGTTGGCAAGATAAAAACACACATTTTAGGAAGTTTGAGAGTAAGTATATAAGATGGAATGCGTAGCGGAGATTAAGTGTAGATGTTCACATTACATGCATACCTTTCAATGTATCCTATCAATAAAAATAGGATATACACTTTCAAACTGACATTTGTAGTTTATTACTGAAAAAATTGACACTAATTTAAAAAAGGAGAGATAATTAGATGAAGGGTGGAACAACAAGAGCGATTACAAGTAATTAGTTAGAATTAAGTCAGAAAAAGGGAGGGAATTATAGTAAATTGGTAGACCAAGACGTAATCTCTCACAGTGAATTATTAATGTTGCAAAAGCCATGCATATATTATATATCTTTTCTCATGGTACGCTCGTCACTTGAGAAAACTTTGTAAGGATCTTGAAAGGTTTTCCCCTCAAGAATAATCTTGACACTAACAATATTTCTCCAAGAGAAAAAATGTTTTTATCACAGTGAAACTAAAACAAAATTGGTTTACTGTTAACAATACAAAAGACAACTTTGTGGAATTGAAATTATTAAATTATCAGTTGTTAGGACAATAATTGTGAAAATTATGAAAATAAAGTTGTAGACGTAACAAGTTATTATCAAAGAAGATATGTTATTAACAAACTACTGTATAATAGCCGTCTAGAAAATGAACATAGTTCTTCCTCATTTACATAATAATAATATGTAAGCATTATTGTAAATAGATAATTTTATGTTTACAGCACAACAACATTAAAACAAATATCACTTAACGTCTCTTATATTGGTTTTGTTTTAATATTTTTGTATTAATTTAGTTTTTTTTTTATTGGTTTAGTGGGTTGCAGTTAAAATATGTAACCTGTAATGATAGCCACTTAGATGTATATGGTTTTAGAAGTGTTGTTATTTTATGATTTATAGTATCAAAAATATATATTATAAGCTTGTATGTGTAACTAGTGTTAAAATTTCATGACTAAAAGAATTCAAAGATAAAGTTGGAGTCGTCTTGAATACATAACCTAATTAACTTGTAAAAACCCTGCCAATTATAGACGAATATATTTATGAAATTTTGTTTTTGAATGGGACTAAGTAGCTTAGAAACAAATGAGCGTTTAACATTGATATGACCTGTCTTGAAAAATAAATGTAGTAAGGTTCACCCTAAAATATTAACGTAATAACTCTTTTTACAGTACATGATATACTTAGCAAAGAACTAAATGATTTAAATTTCGAGCCCAATTAATGAGTTTGCACTATTTATCAAATGATTAAAACTCTTCATTCAATTATTGTATTAACATAAAATAATAATAAGTATTTTGCCTCACACGACTGAAGAAAATGTGGTGCGGAATTAAAATTCTTTTTTATAATTATGAAAAAGAAATATTGTTTCAAAATGTTTTGTACGGATAGGCATATACAATTTTAGCTGGATTTAAGTTATCTGAAATGAAATGAAACGATAAACTTTATTTGAAAATTAAAAATAGCATACATTTACATCAAAAGGTATTTTTATTGCGAGAACAAATTTTGAAAATTTTAAACCTACATTAGATATCAAAAGAGATATCTTTTTAATGAAATTTGTTGGTAAATGAACTTAATCTAAGTATTCTTGAGATAGGTAATTTGTATAAAAATTGAAAAAATTTCTGAAATTTTTTCGATAAAATAAAATTTCTAGGCTTTAATGACTTTCATAAATTGATTATTTGTCGATTTCAAGAAAAACAAATATTTGTACAATTTGAACTAATATTTTTGGGACCCGAAAGCCTATGGTTAACAAGTTTCTAAGTGATTGTCTTATTTTTACAAAAATATAGTATCTCAAACAAGAAATATTGTTGTGAAAATATACAAAGCGTGGTTGCTTGTAAAATTTTAGGGTGATATTAAAATGTAAAAAAATGAATTGCTGGCTATTAGTAGAAATTCAGTGCTGTTGCTCTTAAGAAATTGTTTCAAATGCCTCATCAAGATTTACATTTTTCTTATTTTTTGTAACATGCAAAATTTAAAGGGCACCAGTATAACATACTAAAAGAACCAACATTACCAAATGAGCTCTAATTATCGAACTTAATTATTCTAGTTTCCGCGATTAAGTTCAGATGTAGACACTTCACGGTGGTGCTTATTAGATTTATTGTTTACACAATGTTCACAAACATCACAATATTCGACATTCATGATTGCATACCTTGGAAATTGATTTAAATTATGCTCTGTGCGTAATATCGTGTTGTTGATTTTCTTCGTGAATCTTTCAGATGTCACAGTTTAGTATGTTACTTCTGTGTGTAATGGTAAATGTACGATGCTCTTCTATTTTTTATCAATTTATTTTTGAAGGATATTTATTTTTCAAACTTTTAATTGTTCACTACAACCCAAGAAAACGAAACATAAGTGAAATAACATACGTCCTCTTAAACCTCAGCCATATAAAAAAAGAAATTAATGCGATGATGATCCGAGTTCTCTATATCTTAAAGTAATTCTACAATCAGGTTCCAGCCTAACGTATCAGACACAAAAAGAATTAATGTAGAAATTGTTTTTATTTTATTTCATAGATTTTAATATTTTATTTCTACCACCAATGTCAAGATAATGTTTACATAACCTATATTTGGGTTTCATAGTTTTGGTGATTTAAATTCCAGAAATAATAGTTGATGGTTTTGTAAGGTCATGTTAAAACGAAACCGTTTTGATTTATTTTTACGGATTCATTAAATAAAATTACTAATCGAAATTATTAGTAGGCCTATGTTATAATATAACTGAATATTTGACACCAATTGTAATTAAATTTTAGTTTAAGAAAGAAAAGATGATTAGTATGAAATATAAATAATATACACGAATTACGTTGGAATAAATTATATTTGTTAATGATTATGCAATAATTATTAAGTTAGGATTCAATGAAAATAAATTATTAACGACTTTTAACAAAACAAAGTACATAATAAAAATGGAAATATCCTGTGATATATTTTATTCGTTTCTATGGATAAAGGTAAAAACAACTTATGAAATATGAGTAAGTGGGGAATGTGGACTCTATAAAATCTCGGCGTATGAAATGTACAAAATCAATTACATTTTGGCAAGAGTACAAATCGCGCCAACCCCAACTGTTGCAGGATTTAGAGAGAAATTAATCACTATTATCTTCTATTGCCGATATAACAGACCGATACGTAATAATCATAAATTTGTTATTACATAGCGCCAATATTTAGTGAGTATACGATTTGAATTCAGTGAAACTTATCACGGCTCATACATAGAGTCAAATCAAATTGTCACAATAAATTTACTTAAATAGAATATTATTAAATATTAAAAAAGTAAGATATATTACGGAAAGAATTTTTATATAAAATATTCCTTCAATTTTTATTTAATTAGAAACCTATCTTTTCTCCTTTTTAAAGTAAGTAATATTACATAGTATACTATTAATATAATGGTTTGGAACATTTTTTAACAATGTCTATTTTCTTGTGATAAATACCTAAAAATCGTGCCACGATATATTATCACACATTTTGGATATTTTAAGATGCACCTTACTGTGATTTATTTATTTTAAGATATACACTTCAATGTGCCTTTTGATATCTTAAGATGTACCTCACTGTCATGTTAGATATTTCATGATGTATCTGTGACTTTAGCTATATTAAGATTCACCTTACTTGATATTTTAAGATGTAGCTTACTGTAGCTTTAGGTATTTTGATATACTTCACTGTCACGTTAGTTTTTGTAAGATGTACTTCACTGTGACTTTAGTATTTTAAGTTCTACCTCACTTTAACATTAAATATTTTAAGATGATCAAAATGGTGACTACGTAATGACTTGCCTTTATATATTTTAAGATGTTCTACACCGTGACTTTAATTATTTTAGGATCACTTTAGATATGTTAAGATGTACATCACTTTGACTTAGGTATTTTAAGCTGTTCCTCAATGTAATTAGGCATTTTAAGATCTACCTTACTTTAACATTAAATATTTTAAGATGTTCAAAATGGTGAATACCTAATGACTTGCCTTTATATATTTTAAGATGTTCTTCACAGTGATTTTTATTATTTTAGGATCACTTTAGATATGTTAAGATGTACATCACTTTGACTTAGGTATTTTAAGCTGTTCCTCAATGTAATTAGGTATTTTAAGATGTACCTCACTTTAACATTAAATATTTTAAGATGTATCTCATTGTTTCTTTGAATATTTTAAGATGTTCATCACTTTGTATTTAGATATTTGAACATTTATTTCACTGGTACTAAGTATTTTAAGATAATTTACCGTGGTTTTAGGATTTTAAGATATACCTTACTATCATTTTTGGTATCTTAAGTGTACTTCACTGAACTTTCGGTATTTTAAGAAGTACTTTAATGTGACTAAGTATTTTAAGGTGTCAATTACTTTGCCTATAAATGTAACTCAATTTGGCTTTAGGTGTTTAAATGTAGCTCACTGTTATTTTTTATATTTAAGATGTAACTCACTACGCTATGACTATAGGTAACAGGTACCTCGTTAGTGACTTTAAGTATTTAAAAGTGCCTTTTAAGGTATTTTAATATAATGTAAGTCAACAAATACACAAGATACGAAGGTAAATCTTGAGAACTATAATTCACAACTGTAATCAAGGTTTGTAAATTTTAGATTAACATTCATATAAAGTCATTCAAGATGATAATCGACAATTTTTTTAAAAAATTAATGCAATTTTCATAACATCCGTATTATTATGTAAAATAGAAAGGGCGAACATGTTATTCAATATATTATAATGAATATCTCTGTAATATCTCTGAGGCATTATTCTATTATGATTGGTTAAACGTTTTGGCCATATGACGAGGTACAAGAATAGACCGTCATCAATCATCGACTGAAAGGGTCTTGGTCAAATTATTGTCCGGTGTGGATTTCATTCAGATCTTCTCCTTGGATATAGACTTCGCAGATCTTCATATAGCTGTTGGTCAAAAAATTTAATAAATTATTAAACACCGGACATGGTTAACATCACAAATGTTGTTACCACTTCTATTTGCAGTCCGTTAATGAACTACACAGCTATTTTTATTTCCTTTAAGATGTGTGATAGTTAGATGTTTTTGATAAGTTAGATTTGATACATGTAATATAATAAAACAGCACGACTTCTGAATTTCTTTTAATTTTGTAAACAAAACTACGAACAAACTGGACTGAAATGTCGTTTTCCTTACTGTAATATTGGCATAAAATTTGAAACTGGTGAAGATATGAAATCAATATTTTACACTTCAATGTTGATGTCAATATCTGGAATATTACCTGTCACTCAGTTAAGACTAATTAAATCGAGTCGTAAAATTAATCATCCGAATTCTTTTCTGAAGCCAATTAAATCTGTTGAACCTTTAGGAACCGTAGTTAGTTCGAGTGATATGTTTAGAGATAAAGTTATAAAGTTGAACGAATATTAGTGGCAACAGTAAATCGAATGCTTTTTAAGACCAGGCAAAGAGGAGTAATATCCTAAACGCAATTATTTTCAATGAAAGGCCAGAATGGAAAAACAAATTGAAAATTGATCTAGGTTAGGCTCCAGCCTTGTCCGGGTCACTGACGCCTAATTTTAATGTAGATTCACTTTATGATTAAGTATTATTAAAAAAAGTTTACCTGCTTAGTTTTAATGCATGAATCAATTTATAACAAAAATATATTAACCGCAGTACATATATCAAGAAATATTTATCGAACACACATAGACAATGTTCATTTTGTAAGCTTGTATATCGTAGTTGCTAAACGAACTTGGAGAGACAATATTCATTTTAACCCACTGAATCAGTGACAATTTGGAAACATGTATTTATTTGATACTATGTATATTGATAGTTACGGATATGGTAATAAATGGATCTGCCAAAACTTCGGTTACAGTCTTGAAAATGTTCGGCAGAGATATTAAATAAAAGTAGAAATATTTTACACCCAGCTTACAGAGGAGGAAGTGTAATGTATGATAGTTTATGTATAAAACGAATTGTACTTCTACTGAGGCATATTTATGAAAATATTTACCTTTCTTACTAAATGAATGTGACATTTGATTAATGTATTGATGTGTGTTCAAATGATGAAAATTGAAGCCACTTATAAACATTGGATGCTCTCTAGGGATTCCTTCATTGCCATTTACAGTATCGTGTAATGCAATTTATGTTCTAGTATTTTTACATTGAATATCTCCATAAACAGAAATAGTTTTCAGATGCATGAATGGAAACAATATTCTATTTTTTTGATTAAATGTTTTAGCCAAGTGCCAAGGTACAAGGATAAAAGGTCATCAATTATCCACTGAAAGAGTTTTCGTCAAATGGTGTGAATTTAAATCAGAGCTTCTCTTTAGTTATTATAAACTTCGCAGATCTTCCTGTAGAGGTTGGTAAGAAAATGTAATAAATCGTACAAAAATAGACTTAGGCAACTTCTTAAATTTTGAGTACATTGTGTTTATCATAAACTTTCTCAAAATTAAAACATTCTTGCCTCTTGACTCTTTAACTATTTATCATAACGTCTGTTCATAACTTTTTTGTAGACTATAACTGAAATTCGCTTGTACAAACAAAACTAGAAGATTATTAAGTTTATATAATATATTAAGAACGCTACAATTGAACTAAAAAAAATAAAGAGAGTCTGTAAAAGTGAGTTATCATGATGTTATATCAGAACATGATGTGTTGATTGTTAACAGATGTCTGGTCATTACTTTTGAAACGGTTTACAGTTTAATTTTGTTATTAAAATTCCTAGTTAGGTAAACCACAAATTTGAAGTATTTTAACGGTATGATCAATCTTCCAACAGTCTCAATAATTTACAGGAATATTAAGGTAATGTTATAAAATTGTGCTTCATCATTTCATTTGAAGCAGTTTTGGAATATCTTTGAGTATTTGGTATAAGTTTTGAATCAGTATAACCATAATAGTTCTCAGATATAATTAGCTTAAGACATAATATTCTAGACACGATTGTAATAATATCCGAAGGCGGAGTTTTTGAGCCGCTGAAATCAAACCACATAGTTGATTTTTCCGATTTATTTCTAACATCTTAAGTCAAGCTAGTGAAATGTACTTCATGTAAAAAAATATGAAATGAATAAGATTAATTTGTTTGTTCAGACTAAAATTATTTGAAGTTACGATATTTATTACTTATTAACTTTTACATTAAATATATTATTAATTCAAGAAAAAAATCATTTGAGAACTGGACTAGTTCTGAAGATCATTTCACTGATTTTTCAGGATTATAATTTTCGCTTATATGTGTTGTAGGAAAGTGTAAAATTTAAAGATTATGTTTCTTTGACAGCAAGAAAAATGTTTTTAGCATGAACATTTTAAGAATTTTACATACACAGTTATTGTTGAATGTGATTAAAAATTCTTCAAATATCACTCTATTAATTTACTGGAAATACATAGTTTAAAAAATATTTATACTACAAAACCGGTGAATAAGCAATTATATATTTTAAAAAAATTCGAAAAGGGGGAGGGGAGAAGGAAATCTTTCAACTACAGATAGGTGTCTCAGAATGTATAAAAGTATATTTATATGTTGTTTTACTATTACTGGCATTAATCTTTTATATATCTCATATTTTCATTCTTAAATATTTCCGAATTTTTGTAAAAGCAAGAAATTATAATTTTAATATAATTAAAATTATATTAAATTATACGTGATATATTAAATGACCACGTTTTACTAAATTAAGCTAATAAGCAAATTGACACTGTTTTTAGAGAATAACAATTTCAAGGATTTTATGAAATATTGGTTTATTTAGTTGTAACGTTTAAAATGGAAAACACTAAATAAATAATTAAATGCGTAAATAAATACAAAATAAATACTGCAGTGTAAAGCAACTAAAGCCCCATCATCTTTCCGAAGAAATATTCTTCTCCTATTTTGACCAACTCCAATCACAAATAAACACCATTTCTTTAGTCTATCCAACCTCACGAGAAAACCCTTTGAGATAGGCCTCTTCCCTATCTTCTCATGAAGATACCTTTAGACTAGCCAGCTATAGTTCCTGTGTTGTATTCTGGTAAGGCAGTCATCTTGGATAGATATATTCAGCTGAATAGTAATAAACAAATCTCGTTAAAAGTTCTGATCGGAACTTTTGCATTCCGGATGTAACCTCTTGCTGTAATAATAATTCTGTAACCTCTTCATAATAAATTTCCAATTTTGCGCATACTGTAGATGAAATGGATTCTTTCGGACATCTTCCTTTACCCAATGATTGATGTCTTAGGAAGCGTACATAGTGAGTCCTTTGTCTATGTTAATTCTCATTCAAGTACTTCTTGTTATGTCTATGACCTTGTGCATATTCTCGTGACAAGATAATTAACTCTTGATATTCCTATTGGTAAAAATAAATAAATAAAACTACAATTCAAATCTTGCAGCGTAGGAATGAAGCAAAAATAATCATATTTCACTCATCACTTTATGCAAAGCTCCCAAGTATTAACTAAATGGTCCACTAGAAAGCGCATCAATTTACTCTTTCCAAAGCCTGAGCTACCCGTACTGTAGTAGACATGTATAAAGTTAGTTCTTGTTAAAACTCCAATGGAATAAGAAGTGTTAAGGCAGTCGTGATGACAAAATGTACTACATCCAAGCGATCTCATAACTTCTTTCGACCGTACGTCTAAAAAACATCAAGTCTCAAACCTAATCTTCAAACAATGTGAATTACCATAAAATCCTTATTTCTTGAAATGTGCAAGAAATGCAGAAATTTACACAATAAACAAATAGGAAATGCCTTGCTTAAATATTGCATATAGATGATTTTGGTTTAAGATACAGACCAAGATTGCTTCAAAGAAATGTTCTGATAAAACTCTAAGAACTAATATAATCAAAAGTAATTAGATTTGATTCAACTAGTGTTGTTATAATTATAATTGATATATCTGAACCTTTGTTTTAATAAGAAGAACGTTCTGGTACTTTTCTTTCTTAATAAAATAATAAAAAAGTGTTAATTAAGTATACGTTATTGGTAATTAATTTGAATTTTGTAGGGTTCGTTCAGTTTAATTGTGCTTATTTTTTAACCTTTAAAATCAAAATAAGGAAGGAGTAGCAATTGCAAATTTCAGGCCATTGTTCCACAAGGAGGATCTTTAGAAATTAATATATATATATATATATATATATATATATATATATATATACAACAAAAAGAAATAAATAAATTAAAAATCTGTATGTAAAAATTCGTTTAACAAAAAAGATTTTAGCTAGAAAACTTAATAAAAAGTGTCATGTAAACTGCGAATGTTTTTTTATACAAGGTATATAAATGCTTATATATTATATGAGTACTTTTTCTGATAATCTGAGGTTTTGGTCTTGGATAGGTTTGAAACCATAATTTATCTTGTTAAAAAAAAAATATATATATATTGTTGAGATATTAACAATATATTAGGTAGTATTATAAAAAAAGAAAAATCGATTGTCGTTAACAAACTTGGAAAAGTGTTTTTTTATGTAATTTAAAAATATAAATTCATCGTACAGTACTACAAAATCGAATTAAATATCAGATTTATTTTTTTTTGTTTTTTGTGTACAAAGGATGTTTGAAATTAAATTATTCTACATAAGCTTTATGGATTGCTACTTTATGGTAAATCCTTGTAGCATATGAATTGATTGAATAGGATTACTTATACAACAATTTCATATAATATTTTTACACAAGAATCACAAGACACTTGTGTAATACATGCAGACTGTAAAGAGATTGAATTGTGTCGGTTTGTAATTTATATTCAAATCTGTAATTTAAAACTGTAATTAAATCCGGATGTAGAAAAATAAAGTAAAACTCGGAGTGTTAGTTTGTAAGGTAGTCCTTCTCTCCTACTGGTTCAGTAAGGAGTAATATTAAAGTTTAAGTAAATATATCAAAGGCCAATATAAAATGTTTATTTTACATATTACGTAGAAATTCAATAGATTCATAGGTATGTCTTAATGGTATTGGTATTCTCTAAATTATTAAAAATTGAGTTGAATTGTCTAATAATTGAAGGATTAATATAGATATTCAATTTAGTAATTTAATTAAATTATTTCCGTATATTTATAAATTACCATTTCGATTAAAACTGTTTAAATTAAAATATAAAACAATTATCTCGAATCGTAGTAACGACATTTATGTTAAATTTTAATCACATGTATCGTATAGGTATTTATATTGCAGGTTTACATTATAGAACTAAAATGGGCCTAATGCAGCGTTTAAAACTTATTTGGTTATAATATGTATTTAATTCGTAAAATTCCCTCACTATTACCGTGATGAATAATATACAGTATACTCGTAGTCATTTGGTTGAATGCAAAATTATCATGTTCCATAAAATAAAACCTATGGAAAATTGCCCTACGCATAAATATTTTTGTTTCTTTACAAAAACAATTTTAAAACTTGCCCATTATGAAATAGATTTAATATATTTTTGAACTCACTTATTAAATGTTATTAATAATTTATGCAGATTTTTAAGTGTAATTATTATGCCGAAAGTAATGTATTTTTGAGGAAAATTAACACCAGACGGTGGGATAAAGGAGATTGATAGATAGACTCTAAGTGTTTTTAAATATAGAACATATGATTTATGCAAATTACAAAACAGGAGTAGGTTTTTATTACAAGTATTTCTGTTTTATTTAAAAAGAGGAACATAACGATAACATTGATACTAAAATTATATATAAATGAAATTACTTTTAGTTTTTATGAAGTTTTGTACCCCCATATAAAAGGAAAGTTCTTGAGGTAAAAAGTAAAATATAATGTAATGAAAATATTGTTTGAAAATATGGTTATATTTCAATAAGAGAAAAGATGAGAACTTCAAGGGTTGATAGCCAGCCATATTTGAAACTCTTTGATCCTACTAATTAATGATCTTGACTAGGTTAAAGTAAAAAAAAACCAAAAAAAACCAAAAAACAAAAACAAATACATAAAAAAAACTTGTACCACATTGTTGAACTATGAAAATGCACATAATCTAAAATTTAGTCATATAAAATAATATTTTGTAAAATTGTAGGAAAGGGTGCGTCACATAATTTAGATCATTTTTGGGATTTCTAGTTTTGTAATTTTATAGTGCGTATGTAAGAAGTATAGAATGGATGAGAAGAAAAGTTTTAAGATTAGGCCTACTGGTTACCTTAATATATACTTGGCAATAAGGACTAAATATCCTTATTTTCGTCAGCAGAATCTGAGGTCCAATACTAACATGAAAGTTAAGTTTCTATAAGATTGAGTTTTCCAAAAATGTGGAAAATGTTTTAATATTATTAAAAGCTCATAATAATAAATATTTATTAAAAATCGTGAACTTTAGTGGTCTTACGTTGAGCAGATTGAAATTTTAATATAATCTTGGTGAGGTTCAGTTATGAGACAAGCAGACTTGTTAAACAACACAATTTGTTTGAAATAAGTAGCCTACAAGATAGATTCTGTATAATTAGAAAGCTTGGCCGACATGTAAACTGTGTTTGTATATTTAGTTAACATCGTTTAGCTATAAAATGTTAATTTACTGCAGACAGAAGTTTTCGATGAAAATAAACAAACGTAACAGTCCCTTACCACTTCAAAGCAAAAGTAAAATATCCTACATGTTTTGTAAGGGTTTTATGTTAATAATTTTATAATATCTTTATATACTTACATGGAAGGAGAACGGGATGCAACTTAAAAGGCGTACCAACTTCCAAGATAAACCCACTAGTGTGGTTATGTTTTCATGGAAAGTCCGTCTATTATGTCTTTGTGCATTGAGTTGACTAATTGTGATGATATTTTGTATTAAGAATGTTTTACTAATAGTGCAGTTGTTGTGGTATTAGTTTGATAATTAAAAACTAAGAGCACTTGGTATAAGGAAATAACATTTAAAATTTCAATATAAAAATCGTATAAGTTTGTAATCTCCGAACAATACATATTGTTTACCTAACCTCAATTTCGATTAAGATTTAAGATTCTTAATTCAGATTCAACCAGAAGATAATTAGAAGATCGAAGATTTAAAGATTTATCAAAGAGATCTGTAACAAATTTTAGTTGCATGTAAACGGTTAATGATTGAAACCGATGTACCAAATCGTAAGTAAAAGAGAAAACGGTTCACCAGAAATGAGAAAATTATAAAATTACCGCGACACCGGTCTTTCAGTAAATTCCAATAAATGCTTTAAAACATTGTAACATTAATTTTTTGTTTCTTTGAAGGGTTCTGCTTTAAAAACAATAAAAACAAATAATTATGTTTAAATAGATTTATTACATTTATGTATTACATTTAGAGCGTTATATTTCGTTGGAGTATTTTATAATAAGATCAGGTTTTTATTTAAGGAATAAAATCACGTTTCGAGAGCATATGTAGCTTCTGAAATATATCCTATTTAAAAAAAGAAACTTAAATAAAAAGCTTTCAAATGTTGATTTCTAATAAATCATTTATATAAAAATATCTTTATATTGTAAATATATATATATATATATATATATATATATATATATATATATATATATATATACTAGTCACAAAGTCCAAAGTATCAATCGCTCTGACATAAGGTTTTTATACCTCAGCTACATATTTTGAGAGATTTTAAATGGGTATCCTCTTATACAGATATTCTCTTTTTTTAAACTCATTTTTACGGTATCCAAGTCACTGATTTTAAGATAAGTTTGTACTTACTACGTCTCGTGCGACTTTATGTAACGTCGCGTTACGGGTTTCGGAATATAAGAAATTTCATCTACAGAAGTTCGTTCGTTAGTGGTTATTCAAAACATTAAGAATACACATTTATAAACACAAACATCAAAAAACTTAAAACTTTATTGTCATAAGACTTGCGACAGGGAAAGACAGAGCTAATAGTGGATATCTCGGTTTGTTATGTACTACCGTCGTTATTTGTTTCTTCATCGTAGTGTCACAACGAATTAGATTGGAAGTTAAGTCTATTGTTTAACAAATCATTTTTATTCTTTTTGAAAGACATATTTTTTCAATGGCGTAAATATATCTGCCTTTTTTACATATGTGTAGAAGTTTGAAGTTTGCGATAAAATCCTTATTAGTGGTCATCATTCGTTAAAAGACATGTATAACTGTTTTGTAGTGATAATATTATTTGCAAGTAGGTGCTCTTTAAATCGTTTTTAAACTGTCTGTTTTAAAATGATTGGTGGGAAATTTGCTGTTTTAAGTTCATGCGACGAGGAAGAATGAATATTGAATATTTCCTCAATATTAAAAGTACCAACTGGCATT
This sequence comes from Aphrophora alni, assembly GCA_963513935.1. NCBI lineage: Eukaryota > Metazoa > Arthropoda > Insecta > Hemiptera > Aphrophoridae > Aphrophora > Aphrophora alni. The sequence continues at coordinate 52,824,527 of OY740768.1, forward strand.
TGAAGTTTAAAAGTTAGCTGTAATTACGAAAAGTCTAAAGATAATTGGTTGAAGGATGAAACAACAAGAGAGGTTGACAAGTTATTAGTTAGAATTAAACTCGAAAGGCGGAGAGAATTATAATAAATTGATAGATCAAAAGTCACCTTGCATAGCATATTAATTCATAAGAGCCATAAATAGATTATAAGACTTTTCTCATGAATGGTTATCACTGTAGAAAGTTTGTAACAAACTCTTGGAAGCTGGTCTTGGAAGTTTTCCCCTTAAAGAATTATCTTAGCAGGAATAATATTTCTCTACGATAAAGAATGTTTTCATTACAGAGAAACTAAACCCACCTTAGGTTACGGCTACACATTAGCAATACAAAAATAAAAGGACAACTTTGCGGAATTTGAAATTAATAAATATAAATTGTTTAAACAATTGTACACAATACGTTGCAATAAGTTATTGTCAAAGAAAATGAGTTATTTAAAAAAAGACGACTCCATTTACATTGTTAATAATATTTAATTACTAAATATATTCTTTTATTTAAAACAGCGTTAATACAAATATCATTTAACGTCTCTTTTTTGATTTACTTTTTTGTATAAACGTATTTAATAGTTTAGTGGATTACCTTTGAAACATATATGACAGCGAACTTAATTATTTGTGTCACATGGTTTAGACGAGTGATTATTTTATGATTTATTGCATCATTAAAAGTTAATAATAATAGCTAGTACAAGATTAGTAAAATTGTATACGTAAATGAGTACAAGTTGTTATGATTAAAACTATTCAGCAATAAAGCCTTCCACTTGAGTCAGCCGAATAGATAGGCTAAATAACGTATATAGTAATAACACTTCCCTAGCCTAGATGAATTTATTTACGAAATTTCTTTTTGGTGGGATTAAGAATTTTAGACACAAAAGAGCGTTCAACGATATGGCTCGTCTTGAAAAGCAAATTTGATGAGATTTACCCAAAAAATCATTTATCAACACAACATATTTCATAACCTTTTTTTACTTTTCCACGGACCAAGCCAAGAAAACTTTTTTTTATAACTGTATTTATTAAACAGAAATATTGTTACGTTATTAAATATTTTACATAAGGATTTGCATGAAAAAATTCAAACTGAATTAAAACGATCCCAAAAGAAATGCAATGAAAAAGGTTACTTAAAAATAAAAAATACAATAAATTTACATAAAAAAAATTTTGATTGAGGGAATAAACATCGAAAACGTAAAACCTTAGGTATCAAAAACGCCCCAGTTTGAAATTTTTGAATTAAATTTGTTGGTAAATGAAGTTGTTGGTAAAGCTAAGCATTCCTAAGATAGGTAGCTTCTATGAAATTAAAAAAATATCTAAAAATTTGTGGACAAAATTAAATTTCTTGACAATGATGACCGAGACAGTTGTTCGTTTTAAAACAATATATAAACCTTTGTACAGTTTGAACAAGTATTTTTGGGATTCTGAGAGCCTAAGTATAACAATTTTGTGAATGTTTATCTTATTTTTACATGAGACAATTCTTAACGTCTTTGTTTCTTTTAAAATCTCTGAAATAATATTTGAGCTTACAGTATTATAAAAATAAATTAATGATATTGTTGGCTATCGGTAAAGTGTTGTTACTTTTAAAAATGGTTTACTATGTGAATATTTCAGACGACATTGTTTAGCAAACTCTCTGTAATAGTAGTCTACATGTTCGACGTCCGGATACTCTTCTGTTTTTTTACTGATTATCGTTAAAACTTCAATCACAAAGTACCATGTTTTTATTCAAACTGTTCACTGTAGACTACAACCCCAGAAAAAGAAACAGAAGGGAAATAACATGCGTGCTATTAACCTCAGTTATAAACAAAGAAATCAAGGTGATGATGGCAGATATCTTTATAGCCTTGAAACAACAACGAAGAAAAAAAAAGGAATTGTTATTTTAAAGTCACACTTAAAACAGTCTAATATAACAGATACAAAAAAGGATTAAAGTCCAAATCAATCTTTTTATTTTATAGATTTTATTATTTTATTTCTAGCACCAATGTCAAGATATTGTTTTAAAAGCCTACACTGAGTTTTCATATTCTTCTTGATTTAAGTTTATGGTTCTATAATGTCATATTAAAACACTGTAACAACCGTTACATAAAATAAAATCTGCTTCATACTTATCGACATAAGTAAACCAACATTCTAATTCGGATATTGTGCTCGGATCATGCCACCTGCCGTGTGCTGATACCTGGCGAGCATTATCATAAATCACGCACCACATGTTCGGTGCACTCTAAACTCGGGCAACCGCTAGCAGGTCCAGTTGCTTCCTAATAAAAGTACTAAGCAGTAGCTTTTTACAAGATAAAAATTCGGAAATAGTAAAGTGCATCATGACATTAATTACGCCGTATTCCTCTTTTCTAAATTCATAATGTGTTACAGTTACCTAACATCACACCACTAGTTTGTTCTGTGAGTTTTTGTTTTCTCCTTGTTAACATTTCGTCTCACGATGACCTTCATGGACATATCAAGCTTCTAAGCTTTTTACAACAAGTTCCAGGTATTCGAAATTAAAATTTGACCATCCTAGATATAACTCTGTTAATGTTTTTAGGTTTTAATTACTGATATATATATATATATATATATATATTTGTTCAGAAATAATTTAACTATGATTAATTTTCTTTTGAATTGTCAATAATTTATTGAAGGATAATGTCTTGTAAAAGTAGAATAACCTTCTTTCATTTAAAAACAATTTACAAAATCAAATTATAAATTTAAATAGTCATAAAATCAAAGAATTAACTAGTCAAATGTTTTTCTTAATTAAAATCTTTGTTTTAAAATTTCCTAGCAGTTGTTACAATTCTTTATTTCAAACAAAGATCGAGATACATTAGATTCTTTATTAATATAAGAAAAACTTATTTATAATCTTTTTTGGACATTTTGTAATTCTGACAATTTTTCCTTTTCATTTTAATTAAATTAAAAATCATTTTTTATTACAAAGACTTGTCGAACAACCTGTATGAGTTTGTCTAAATCTCTTTTTAACTTGCTTTTTGCACAGCAAAAGCTGGTTCGAGATTGCAATTGGAGACAGGTTCAAACTCACTCTCAACATTTTCTAAGTGCACCAGATCATCACGTATATATATATATATATATATATATATATATATATATATATATATAAAAAAAAGGAAATATAAACTTTTCAAAAATGACAGTTGTTAATTAAAGGAACTTTGGTTGTGAAATTATTCTTTTATAAAGAATAACAAATTTTGTTCAAGAAACAAAACTCTGCATAATAATGTGTCTTCATTTCAGCTTTTTTTTTTTATCTGTAAAATAATGTGTACTAATTTAAGATCAAAATAGATTTGGATGGGACTGCATGCAAAATATTTCGGCCTTCACGACCCCAAAGGGGTTGTTTTTCAAAATTAAAAAAATATTGACGTCAATAGCTTAAAACAAAATTAATTGCTTTTATATATCATAAATTTGTCTTTTCTTCTCAAAATAGAAAAATAGTATGTTGATCAACCTAGTTTTAACATGTATCTCTCTATATATAAATGGTAGTAAACTAAGCATTTGATAATACAAAATACAAATGTTAACTGTAATACATAATTTTGACCTTTTTTATATCTAAAATTTAAATTCTTTATATAAATTCATATTAATCTGAAATTTAATTTTTGTAACTTTTTTTTAAAGGATCAAGGACTATGAAATGTTTGGTATATTTAATTATTTTTGTGTAAATGGTCAAATTTAATTCAAAATTTAAACTAAATAAATCTCAGCACTTGTTTTTTGAAACTTGTTTTTCTTTTTTTTTAAAACATGTTTACCAAGGTTCCAAATAATTTTAATTCTTAGTCGTCTGGTAACAACACGAAAACTGTTATGATATGATATAATTGTATGGATTAATTTTATTGTAATTATATTGATTATTTTAAATCAGTAGTATAATGTAATATAGAAAGCGTAAACCAAACCAAAATAAAGCATAAAGCAAAAAAAGCACAAAGAAAGGAAAAGATGAAGTTCTAGCACAAAATAATTTTTTTTTTTTAATTACGGTGTATAATATATTCCTTAATGAACAAAAAATATTTATCAATTTCAGATTCGATGAAAATAAATGTTTAAATACTAAATTAACAAAGTCATTGATAACAATGAAAATGACCGACTACTTCGTGTTAAATTTTATTCAGTTCTATGACTAACAATAAAAACAAGTTTATAAAATATGATTAAGTAGAAAATATCGACTCCATAAAATCTCTGAGTATTAAATGCACAAAATTAAATAAATTTTTATAAGGGTACAAATCGCGGTGCCACCAACTGTTGTAAAATTTATAGGGGCATAAATAGCTAGTATGTTTTATTGTATTGTTAATTTACTTATTGTAAATTTACGGACCAATAAGTAATCATCATAAATTTGTTATTACATACCGCCAATGTTTCATGGGTTTACGAACTGAAATCACTGAAACTTATCACTGCTGAAACATAGATTAAAATTAAAGTGCCGCACTAAAACGATTGTATTTCAACATTCAGGTATTTTAAGATGTAATTCATTGTCACTTTAGCTATCTTAAAATCTACTTGCGCTTTCACTTTAGGTATTTTATGAAGCACCATACTGTAATTTAGGGAATTTTACGACGTAACTCACTTTGGCTTTAAGCATTTAAGGAAGTATCTAAGTGTGACTAAGTATTTTAAGATGTACCGCACTTTGACTTTAGGTATTTTTGACAAACCTTAGAGTGTCTTGGTATGTTAAGGTGTATCTAACTGTGATTTTAAGTATTTCAAGATGTACTGTATCTCACTGTGACTAAGATCTAGTGTAAGTCAACAAAGTGAAAAGATATTAACGTAACTCTTGAGTTTGCAATCTATAGGCTAAATATTATCAAGATATTCAATTTCAGCTTATTATTCATATAAAATCACTCAAGGTTACAAATTTCTCAAGGTTACATTTATTGTAACGAGTATCATTAAGATAAAAGAAATATGAAAACTCTCACAATGTGTTATATCCAAATCATTTTCCACAAAGTATAATTATGTTATTAGTATAAGTTTCAGTATTTCAATTATTAATGGAATAAAATTAAAATTACATTTGTCTGCTATGAAAACGATACAAAAAATATTATGAATTATATTCCGATTTAAAATAGAGGTTTTGTTAAGAATTTATATTAAATTGACCTAAAATTATTACACAGTTTATTGATAAGCTATAGAGGACCAAGTTGTATTAAGCGGGTAAAATTTTTTCTGTCATAACATTGTATATTTTTGTATTAAAAAAAACGAAAACAAATAATCGACGAATAATTCATAAATTAAAGTTTAAGCAACTTATTAGACTGCAGAAGTATTTAATCCTTAGATTAATAGCATTTCTTATAATATATATACACAAACGTGCACCGTTATCAGTCAACTTTAGTTTATAAAGTATTTGAAGTATAATTCCCACCTCTTCTAGATACTCTGGAGAAAATACAGTTTAAATCACAAAACACTTAAAAGCGCGTTAGCTTTAACTATAATAAAGTAATATATATTATTATTATTAAAAAAGATGAGAAATTTTAAATAAAAATATATTACAACGCTTTAGATGATATTTACAGTTAATTTTGACAATAAATCAATATATTCAGAATAGACAAGTAAAAATCGAAAGTAAAATCATAACTGAAAATAAAACGTATATAAAAACGAAAAATAAAGCTAACGCGGTAAATAAAAATTAAAAACAAAATTCAGACAGAGAAATAGTAAATAAATAATTTATTTTAGCATTTAATATTCACAAAATGGAACCTATTGCTAATTTTATTGGTAAATTGATAAAGATGTTCAAGTATTGATGACGGTGACTTTATAAGTCTAATATACACAAAAAGGAAGTAAGACATAAATGTCGTTAAAATTTCTATTTACATTCTGTTAATGGAATAAACCACTCTTTCATTTTACTTTATAATATATGATAATTAGATGTTTGTGAAAACTGATATTTAATACATAAACTATAAAATAAAACAGTACGACAACTGAATTACTTTGCTTGTACACAAGAATACGAAACACGAACAAACTGAACTGAAATGTCGTTTTCCTCCCTCGTGAGTCGTGATGATGATCTAAAATTTAAAACGGGTGAAAATATGAAACCAATATTTTACATTTGAATGTTCAGGTCAATATCTGGAATATTAATGTCACTTAGTTATGACTTATTAAATAGGGTCGTACAAATTAACCATCTGGATACTTTTCTGAAGCCTATTAAGTTCGTTAAACCGTAGTTAGCTCCAGTGATATGTTTAGAGATAAAGTTAAATGAATATTGGCGGCAACAGTAATAAGTACGCTCGTTATGAGCCGGCAACGCGGAGTAATTTCTTAGATGTAATTATTTTCATTAAGAGTCTACAACGGGCAAAAAAAACCAATTTGATTATCAATCTAGATTAGGTTACAGGGTCATCGGCACATTGACGTCCGATTTATTGCTTCATTTACGATAAAGTATTATTAAAAAAATTTTACCTGCATAGGTTTTTTTACTTGATTCAATTTAGACATATTATCTGCAGAAGGCTAACAAGAAACATTTAACGAGCAAACATAATTAATTTTGTTAGTTTTTATACCGTAGACGCTAAACAAACTCGGAGAGACAACATTCAATTGCTTTTATTCTGTCCAGCTGAATCAGTGACATTTTGTAAACGTGTATTTACTGAACACTATGTACCATATATTGATAAGAGTTACGGCAATGGCGTAACTCAAAATTGACGTTGCGAAAACTTATGCTACAATATTGAAAATTCTAGTAGTGGGAAATATTAAATAAAAGTACAAATATTTTACACTCAGTTTTCAGTGGCGGAAGTGGACTGTATGATAGTTTAGAAAATGAAGTATACCCCACCATAAACTTATAGGCTTGTTGAGGAAAATATTTACCTTCGTTACCCAATGAATGTGATTTAATTAGTCGAGAGATGTGTGGTCAAACTATAAAAACTGAAGCCACTTATAAATATTGGAATGTCGAATTAGGAAATTATTTACTTTTCTTACCCAATTAATGCAATTTATTTAGTCGATACACTTGTGGTCAAACTATTAAAACAAAAGTCACTTATAAATATTGGAATGTCGAATTGGGAAAATATTTACTTTTCTAATTATATTTATTACAGTGAATATCTTTGTGAACAGGATTGGCGTTCAAATACATAGATGCAGACAAAATTCTGGTATGATTGGTTTAACGTTTTGGCCAAATGACATCGTACAATAATGGACCGTCATCAATCATCGATTGAAAGGGTGTTGGTCAAATTATTGTACGGCGAGAATTTCATTCAGAGCTTCTCCTTGGCTGTATATTTCGCAGATCTTCATGTTAAAAAATAAATTTAATAAACCATTAAAAAATCAACTTGGTTATAATCACTAATTTTGTATACACTGTGTATTTCGTACAATTTTTTCCAAATTTAAAAACGTTGTGCCTCTTGCCTTTTAACTATTTATTTGAGAACGTGTTCCTAACATTTGGGAAGATATAACTGACAACAAGATATTTAGTTTGTATGGTGAATGACGTACCAAACCTCGGGATGATAGAAAAGTACATATATATTACCGACAACTAAATAGAGACTAGAAAAATTTGAGATAATTAAAAAAAAAGATTTATAATGATATTACAGAGAAATTGCTGAATATTCTAAGTTCATTGTAATAGTGTAATAGATGTGTGTTCATTATTTTTGGAACTCATTATAATATAACTTTTTTATTAGGCCACATTTCCTAATTACTCGCAGATAACCAACTAAATAGGAAAGAGTATAAATTGCCTTAAATGTTTATTATGACATGATCAATATTCCAACAGCGTCATTCATTTTCAGTGATCTCTAGGGTCATCTAATAACCACTAATTTAATTTTTAAGTAATTTATATAAGAATGTATATAATTTTGCTTAAACATTTTATTTTAAGCATTTGCGGAATATCTTTATATATTTGATATCCTTTTTAAATCCACATTATAATATCTAAGATAAACAGCTTAAGATACAATAATCTAGTCACGATATGTAGAATATGGTAATATATATGTAATAATATGGTAATATTTAGAAGGGGAATTTTTAGTTCACTGATTTATAAAGTTTCACTGCGCCGATATTTTTGATTTATTTCTAATACATTACTCTGATGTCAAGCAAGTGAAATAAAAACGACCAGTTGGTTTGTTCACAAAATTTTTCCAAAAGTTAAGATTTTAAACCTTAGAAATGAAATATAATGATTCACGACAAGATATTCAAGTATTTCAAAAATAGAAAAATACAAATTGTTCATAATAACACCCTCTGCTGATTTATACTAGAAGTCACAGTTTTAAGATATTTACGCAGCATATTAGGTGAAAAATTAGAAATTTTATCAATACAGATTTCGAAAATAAGGGTAAATACAAGAAAACAACAGTTCAGCTGAAGCCGGTTTACTTAGAATGCAATAAAAGTACATTCGAATGTTGTTTTACAATTTCTAACATTAAACGTTTATATTCCTAAAATTATCATTTCATAAAATTTCTGAATTTTGATAAAAGTTTTTCTGAATAAAACAGATTTTACAATTTTAATATAGTTATCGATATAATTAATTTACGGTCTACGCAACGATACTAGCGAAGAAACAAATGGACAATGTCTTTAGAGATTAACTATTTAATTTCAGACAAAAAACATTGAGAAAGTTGATTACAAGTACGAAAATAGTTAACATTATTTCTTGCGTTAAAGTGGAAGACGGATTTACTACCTATGATTAATATTTAAAATGTCGGTTATGCTATGTAATATTATCATTACAATGACACAAGAAAATCATGTAGATGACTGTAGTGAAAAAAAAGGAAAGAAAAAGACGTGAAAAATGTAGACAAAAGTAACGTAGGGCGGAATAGACTCTTTTTCACCCATTGGTATTTAAAGAACTTAAAGTCACAATATAATGAAAACTTAATCAATATCGGAACGTTGTTAATGATATTAAGTTATAAATCGATCCAGAAATGGAAGAGTAAATAGCTTTTAACTTCTACCAGTAAGTCGAGAAATAATAAACTTGTGCTTAACGAAGCTTGTGTTTATTTTAAATCTATCAACTTTTTCCAGATTTCCAACAACATTATTTCAGACCAATTTAACTCAAATATTACTTTGAAAATCCCCTTTTATTATAAATCACTGCAAAAATTGTCCTTAAGATATTTGATTAAGTAAAGAGTTAGATGATTTTAATAAATAATGATAGAAATTATCAAACATGATGAATGTCGAGGAAAAATATTTTGAATCTATAAATTCAAAAAATATTGATAGAGATATATGGTCCAGTAGAAATGAAAACAATGAAAATGTTAGTGCTAAATTTTGTTCATGTTGTAAATAATCATAGAATTATCTCAATTGATCAAAATAGACGTATAAATTAATTGTGTAAAATACAATTCTAATAATTAGAATTACATTTATGAGTTTGATATTCTTCCTTTATTTGTTATGGGAAAAAAGTAACTGTTAAAACTTTTAGCTTTTTTAAAAAATTGTACTTTTAAAATTTTTTAAAAATATATAAACACGTTTGAGAAGTAAAGTCGACATTTACATCTGTCGACTTGTTTTTGATTTTAGATTGGTAAGACACAACAGCCAGCACTTTAAAACAATATAATTGTCGCCTGGAAACTTTCAAAGTAGTTACAAAAGATGCAAACACCGGTTGTGAAAAAGCTTATGTTCATACGTTGAGGATTTATGAAATGAAGAACCTTAGAATCTTTTGTACTGAAGATATATTATACGAGTGTTTTACCAATCATATAACTCATCATGCAATACTATAAAATCCATATCAATATCGAATTGTATTTTAAAGGTTGTTATAAATTGAATTCTACATAAGCTTTATGGATTGCTACTTCATATTAACAAAAGGAATAAGTCCTATGATAGTATTACATATAAAACGAATAGATAGAATTTTGTTATGATATTTATATTATACTTGAGGATCACAAGATACCAACATATGAAGAATGGGGAGAGTACCACTTTTTGGACAAAAAACTTCTATTTTTATTATCTCAAAAGATTCTACTTGTCTGTCTGATTAAGAATATATATAATTTTGTATAGTGTCTGTAAAAATATGAAACATTTACGGTTATCGGGAAGATGGAGTGTTTCAAAGTAACGAAAGCGATCATCTCTATTAATTTGTGGTTAAATGTGCATGTAATATCGAAACTGAAGTTTAAGTAAAAGAAAGTGTCTGACCGCCGTAATTCAAAAATCGAATAAAAACCTTTAAGACAATTATAAAATCACATCCATGATCTGTTTAAAGAACAATAAGAACAAATAATTGCGCTTGAAGTATACATATTACATTTAAATAACACATTTAGAAAGGTATATTCATTGAAATATTTCATCAAGCCATCGGTTATGCATTTAAGGTTGGAAATTGTGTACGACTAGTACATTTCGAGAGCATTCATCTTTTGAATATTGCATGTAAAAAATGAAATGGAGAGAGAGAGAGAGAGAGAGAGAGAGAGAGAGAGAGAGAGAGAGAGAGAGAGAGAGAGAGAGAGAGAGAGATATTTCACCTGAAAGAAGACGTAACTCCATTTACAACTGAAGGTAGATCATTAAAATATAAATATATATATTGTTGGTAATATGAAATGCTAAACAACATATGTCTGTTCTAGCATTAGTTTTTCATAATTACGATTCAAAAACCAATTTTGACTAAATGAAAATTTTTAAACCACTTATTTGTTATTTTCAAAACTACTTATTTGTTTTGATTGTCTAAGAATAAAAGAGGTAGTTTTTTTTTTTTTTTTTTTTTTTTTTTTTTTTTAATGTAGGCCTACTTATTATAAAATAAAAATATTGATTCATTAGAGTGTCCTTTAAAGTTGTTTTAAAAATATTATTTTTTAAAAATATTTTAGATAGGAGTTGTAGGATTTCTGGGGAATATGAAAGTATGCTATTAATTTAAAAAATTAATCTGATTATTCCAGATATTTATCACAACTAGAGATTTTTGACTTTCAGGATGTTTTTACTCTGAAATGAAGGCAATTTATTGTTTTTTAAAAAACAAAAAAATAACAATAAATTTTTACTTTGTTGTAATAAAAATTATAAAATTATTTCAAAATTTTTAATACCATTTTTGATTGCAGCGGAAAAAAAATGATACGAAATTCTAAAGTTGATGATTTATTATTAAAATGTTTAAAATTTAAAATTACTATGTTAAATCCCTTTAAACAATTTAAGTCGGATATAACAAAATTCTATAAAATAATTATTTGTTTGTTGTTGTTGAATAAGATATCTCAATAACAGTAGATATAAGTTTCTATTAGGATACCTCGAAATGCCTTTAAATACGTCCACCAGAAGAAAAATAAATACTGTCATTTTTGTTGTCGCTTGAAACATGGTTATACATTTACAATTTTACACTGACGGGAAGTAATATTCCCCTACCTCTCTTCTCAGAGCCTCATTATCAAAGAAACAATACTGAGTACTCAAAATACTTTAAGAACGAAGATATAAGTGCACCATTACCAACTGTAGTGCGTTTTGAATTTCGGCTGTTCTCATTTTATTTTTGGAAACTGTTAAAAGTTAAATAACTGTACTGATGAACTTTACGATAGGGGAAGTAAATATATAAAAAGTTCGTTTCTTAGTTGGTTTTTTTAATGATTAAATGACAGTTTTAATGATAATTGTAAAGTATACCTGTACTTAAAATATAAGTATTTATGTTCCAATCACGATATACTAAATATTTTATCTTATATTATGTATTAACACATATCCCATTTACTTCTTGAATTCTATATTCAAGCAAAAATTTAGGTTCAAATTTTCAAGTTTGGGTAGACATTAATAATTTTTTATTGCTGACATATTTGGTTGGTTTAATTTCAAATAAAATTTAAAAATGCATGTTTTTAAGTAATGTTTGATAGTGATCAGTTACAAATGTACTGATTTTTTTTCTTACGTTTATTTTTTAAATCGACAAAAAAGACCTCCAACTATCACCAAATGTGGATAAAATTTGAAAAAGAATCTGCTGCTAGTGTTCAACATACAGTATATAAACATAATTTGGAATATTAATGGCTAATTTTACTTTCAAAACTTCACTAAGAAAATAAATGTCCTATAAAATATAAATAAATGTTAAGCAGAAGATAAGCTGACTTGTAAGAAAGGACGTCTGTAAAACCTATTTACTTTTGGAACACAATATATTCAATGCAAGCTAAAATCATTAAAGATTCCACTTCCTGCTACATTTTCGTGAAATTCAATACAACCTCAGATACTATATAGATTATAACCAATTTATTCATTTTAACTTTGAGAGTACATGGTTATATATTTTGTTTCAGTTAGAATGGTTTATTCTATTTAAAAAAAAAAGATAACGGATCAAACGGTTTTCTTCGTTCGATGCAGATTTTAAAGCTCACACAATTAGCTACTTTGACTTATCGTGTGGCCTACAGGTGAGATGACATTACCGAAAAACGACACAAAATGATTAATGAACTTTTATAAAGATTCGTAAAACCCAATCTTAATACGTAATTGTAATGAAGTCGGACAAACTGCAATAGTTGAATTTATTTTAAAACATATTTGAAGTGTGGAATTGGAGGGGGTTTCCATAGTATTGGGTGTCATAGTTTCCATAAAGGGAAATAAAAAGAGCTAACGTTTTTATTTAAGGATTCGATGAAATTATTTATAGTGAGTTTAAAGGCAAATAATAATATTATCTAACAAATGTCCTAAAATTTTACTTATAAAAGCAAAATACATGTACGTCATACCAAAACTAATTTAGGAAAGAGACTTAAATACGATATATATATTTACATAGCTGAATGTACAATGACAGATGTAAAGATTAATTACAGGATGAAAACACGTACCAATTACAAACTGACTACAATCATGGAATGACGTTGTTCAAGAGTCTTTTCACAATACTGTAGCATCCTCACATCAGATATTGATCCTGTCAACCTGATTTTTGAGGTTAGTATATAAAAACAGGAAAAATGATGGAAGGTGGCAAGACTGAAAATGAAACAAAAATAATGGAAAATTGCAATAGATGCTAGTTTAATTATATTACCCTTTTCTGTCATGGAAGCTAATAACCCTTCCACAGGGGCATATTATAGGTTTCGTAATTATTGTTCATATCACAAATAAAATGACAGCTACTCAGTCTTGACTGGTCATTTGGCTTTCACACGCGCGTGCGCGCACTTACACACGCACACACACACACACACACACACACGTAATATATATATATATATATATATATATTTAAAAATCTTCCACTGGCTGGGTTGGAGTGAGCCTCGTAGACATGCCAGTATGAAATTTTACGTACACAATTAAAAGCTTCAAAATTTCAACAAATTTATTATTTATGGGTAATTATCTGAATCAATCCCAAATATAGGGTATTATAAAAAAATTAATTCATATTAAAATTTTTCCTTGAATTATTCAGAATTTCTGCAAATTTCTACATGGACATATGGACATTATCTTTTCCAAGTTATTCCAACTGTTAACACCACACCTTCTTGATCTTGGGCTGTACCTAATATATTTATTGTTATAATAACATAATATTGTTAGCAATGCAACAACGCAGACCCTCTATATCTCAAACACTTCACAATGGAGAATATAGATTGGCGGTACCAGAACACCCTACGGCAAAAAGGGTGAAGTATTTTTATTGTATTGTGTTTGAAGTTCAATACAAGAAATATAATGCGATACAAGAAAATAAATAAATAGAGAAATAGGACTGGATACAGATATAGAAAAATAAGTTTTACATTATTGTGATTGATTTAAATTCAAAATAAAAAGAGGGGGAATATAAAATTTAGTTACGTTCCTAAATATATAAAATTTAGTAAATGTAAAAACCAGAAAAATTTCTAATTAACTCCAGCCAACAAATCATGTTAAGAATAATATCCAACATTTAAACAGGGAACTTTTTTAAGACAATTACATACTTTAGGGCTCAATACTTTCTCTATTAGAAACTCAACAACTTCTCTTCAGATTGCATTGTAATCAGAGAAACAACAGTGTAATTAATTACATTCAAGACTTACTGATGATGAATAGAGATGAAAATCAAGAAAGTTAGAATTAAATATTTTCAGGGTGTCAACTATTAATTAAGGGGATAGAGGACCTGTAGTGTGTGTATATACCAAATATAATGTTTTTAATTTAGGGGTTTCCCCTGTATTTCTTATGGATAAAAGGTAGATAATTAACAATCGAACTTATGACTTTTAGAAGGGGGGGGGGGTATATTATAAAAACAAGAATAAAAACGCAAAATTACAATTTTTCAAATACATCATCAACGATTTTGATAAAACTTTACTATGTGCAGCTTCTATAGACGCAAACAAAACATATTGATATTTATATCTAACAAAAATATCGATTTGTAGTTTTCGGTAAAAAACCTAACAAGGGACTGATATAAAATACTTCATTTATTTCTTTCTGATTTATCTATCAATTTATTATATTTTAATGTAATGTGAAGATTAATGACCCAAATCCGAGTGAAATATATCAAGTAATAAAATATTACGATTAAGGAGTAATTAGGGGGAAAAAATTAAAACTACATTGACCGTTGTCATTTAAATGTTCGATTTTAATCAAAGCTCTGAGGATACTTTGGTACAAGTGAGCAAGTTTAGACTATGTTTAAATACAAAATAATTTTTTTTTCATGGCTCATTTTTACTTTTCGACCGATAACTATGGAGAATATTAACATTATTCTGTCGACTAGTTTTTGGCTTTTTAATTTAATCTGAAAATACGTAGTTTTATTAAAATGCCAAATACAAAAAAAAACAGTATTTCTTCCATTTATAAATTTGGCCTATATCTTTCTTATAGAATAAAACAGAAGAGCGTAGATATGGAATGCTAGTACGGGATTTAAAAACAAAATAAATAATAAATTCAACTCTGCAGTGTTCAGCTAAGGAAAGAGTTGGAATAGTTCGATTTTTTATTGCTTTCATCTAGATATGGAATAATGTTTACAAGATTTGAAAAGAGAAGATTTTTCATTTTGCCATTAAACATTTAATCAAAGAACTTTAGTTTTTTCCTTAAATAGTATACAAATTACATTGTTTAACCAACATTATTTTATTGAAAATTATTCAATTTAAATTTTATTTGTTAAAATTAAGTCAACAAAAAGAAATATTGAATTTGTAATAACGATAAACATGATAATCATTTAAGTACTTAACTCTTCAGAAGAGAAATCTTCCGTGAGAGAATTAAAAAAATCGATTAATTCAACTGACTGAAGCGTATTTAAGAAGTTAAATTAATCGGAAATGATGATCACTCAGAAAGCATCCTAAATAATAAATATTTTATTTTAGTTTTTAACCTCTTTAATTGTTGTTTTTCGAAATTATTGATGTTTTTTATTTTAACAACATTTGTTGTTAACTATGCAGAATTTCAACCTTCTAACAGTTTCATAAAAGGAGGTAGATATTGATTTTTGTTATATTACATTTTTAACCCTCTTAAGATTATTTTTTACAAAAATATTCCTTAGAGAGTACGTAACACAAAGATCAATCTTCGTGTGGATTTTCAACCTATTATGCAAATGATATGATACAACCTCTTATTCGAAGATATAGTGATGAGACGTATTTGGCTCATCTATATAGATATAAATTATACATAAAAACATAAAAATACACTTGAATAATACACTTAATAATTGCCTTTAACACTCAGAACTTTATTATATCAGTTATTTCACATTGTTATTGGATTTAATACACGTTCCACCTCATGACAATTGAATATATTAATACAATATTTTAATATATTTTAAATTTATCTTGAATTGAACAAGGTTTAACATTTATTTTTAAGGTGATCAAATGTTAAAAACAGGTGATTGTTTTAAATTAAGTTGAAAACAATGTAGGCCTAATAAACGATGACTGATTATTTTAATTACAATATTTTTATTGTTGTTATATCCTTTATAAATAACCTAACCACATTATTTTACTTAACACTATGGTTTAACTATTGTATTTAATAACAGCACTAGTTCATTTAATTTAGCTAATTTGTAACTAATACCAATGCTGAAATGTCTGACATACATTTGGTATATGGACCAATGTATACGAGTAGAAAAACGTGACCGCAGAAATATCAGATATGAGATCTGTTAAGTCCGAAATAGTGGTTTTGGAAACGATGTATGTCATCTGTGCAGTGCTCTCATGCCAAACAATTAGACTTATTTATATAAAATACAGTAAATGGGGATATTTCGATCAACATATCGAGACTTTTTATATTTTATTAATGCTATAGCACAAATTTGCTTTGCCAATAAGACAACAAAATACAAAAGTTTTTTTTAAATATTTTAAAAGGATTTTAACTATTTCGATTAAAAAACCCCGATTTAAATTTTGGTGAAATGAGAAAATTAATGACTCTACCTTTATTAAAAAAAAAAAAAAAAAAAAAAAAACTATTACATAGATGAAAGTAGATTTGAAGTGACAAACAAAACGAAAAAAAAATGAAAAAACAAAAACAAATTAATTTACTTGAAAATAGCCCACCTGAGTGTATGTATATTAGGTTGTACCAACATATTTATCGAACAAATTAGATTTTATCGTAGGACCAATTTTTAAAAATATATTTAAGGAGCCACATTCTCCATATTCTACAATAAAGTTTTTGCTTTTAGTAAGTATATATAAATGAATAGCTAACATTTATACCATTATATCTGTCAGGTTGTTTATGTGAAAGAACATTGTTTTGCCAACTGCTGCTAACAGACTTTATCACTTATTTTGTGATGTTTGATGTGGGTTGCGGATTAGTGTCAATGTTAAAAACACATCATTCTCAATTTACAACTTTTTGGTACCATAATCGTAACAAAAGTTTGCTGGTAATTGATTAAGTTTTATCTCGACGCATAATTTAAAACAGAAACGATAGTTGTAAAATTAAACCTTCGTATTTACTAGTTACAATACTGATATTTATATATAAATTATTCTGTACGAGTGTTTGTAATTATACATTAAAATATTAACATGGCACATATATACATTAATAACAACATTTTGTGATTTAGGGAGTTTTGGAAATATATTCATAAGAAGATATGTTCATTAGGTCTAGATAAACAAAAAGTTCCAAAGTACTTGCGCCCTAAAATTCTTCCTCTGTTTGACGATTTATGTCTTGAAGGAATACGGATATCGTATTAAAAAGTAATGCATAAGTTACACAAGTGTATCCAAATTGTAATTGAATGTAACCCAAAATAGAGTTCGAAATTTGAAGCCTAAAATCTTGAAAACAGTTTTAAGGAAAATAAATAAAGAGTTAAAGTATTTTTCTAAAGATACATGAGAAGACATACGAGTACATATTTTTGAGTGTATAAAGATAAACAGAGATATTGGTTAAAATTCATTCCTGATAATTGTTTAGAACTTACTACAAAATTTTCCAAAGTCTGTAATGTTTTAAAATCTTTCACAAATAATCAAACCAAAATAAATTTCCGTTTGAAAATAGTTTAAATTTGGCGGAAGAGGCATTATTTCAGATGCAGCCTATTTCCAACATGCCGGTGAACATGTATCCTCTTCTCTGTCCATTAAGACTCTTAAAAACCAATTTGATAATCGACGATTTGACCGTGATGGTCTGCAAAATTGACCACCTGTGTTTAATTAGGATTATTGTTAATTGGATTGTCTAAAAAATATAGGGTTGAGTCAAAAGCGCAAACAAGAGAGCTTCGCATCAATGGTTCAGCTATCCTAAGGGATAACAACATGCACTTCAATGAGCTTCATGTGTATTTCAAATACGCCCTAACTAGTAGATTTTTAACATATACTGTAAATATTAAAAAAAATATATCGTTGCTAATTCGTTACCTAACTATTGGTGTTAATGTTTTATATTGAAACATTTGATATAGGCATAATCTTTGTTAAATGTCGTTGTTACACATTTTTATTTACCGTATGTAAATTTATTAAAAAATATTTTTTGACAATTTTTTTAAGAAGTTTATTATATTTCACATAATTTTCTATAATTTATAAAGGTATATTTAAATGATTTTTAAACATTTATTTTGAGCCATCTTTAGTAATTTCCAATTTCTATGTCTTCAGTAATTCGCGGCAAGGAAACGATTGTATTTATTTATTGTAGGCTTTCCAATAACATTATATTTACAAATTTGGTAAAAGAGATATTTTTTAAAAAATTTCAAATTGGAAGTGTGGTAGATTCTTTATTTGTATTCAGTAGTGAATATAGGCGTGTTCAATTTAATCGGTGTCACATTCCTACTACATGCCTTTAGGGTAGACATCAAGAGACATAGAGAGAATGAGAGTCCATAAAATTGGTCCAGCTTAAATTCCTTAAAAACGGCTCAACATTCTGTTGGGATTTCTCAAATTTTAGCTTAAATCCCGCTGTTTCATTTTTAGAGTAAACCCCCATTTTTTATTTTCTTGTAATAATTAGTGTTAATTTACTACGTTTTTCGATTCCTCCACCCCAAATTTTAATTTTCATAGACACAACAGTGATCTTACAATAAGTTTTTGGTTTTCCCTCTACTAAAAAAGATAGTGATCATATAAAAAAATGTCCGGGTTCCCCAAATTTTGATTATTAAGAAACTTGTATTCAAGTGTAGTCTATGTAGCTTATATTCCCAAAGTAGTATTTAATTTATTAATTACATGTCGCAAACTTTAAATACGGTAAAACGCACAAGCAAGGAAATTGGTTTTACCCTTTTTCATATAGATGAATAAATTGTAAGTTTAGTATTTTACTTTTTGACTATGTTTAAACGTGTCTACACTCTGTATATTTACTTTTCGAATATACATTATAATTTAATGTAACTAATTTAGATGGTACTCTTTATTAGTGTCTAAAACTTTTAATTTCGTAGTTATTCTACATTAAACGTGTTTTTAGGATCATTTATGTATTTTTTACGTAAATGTTAAGCTTTACAACTGGTGTATCTCGTAAAAAGTCTCGAAAACACTAACTTTGGCCAAGATTTTGTCATTTATTCGTGAACAGTAAATTTCTTTTACTTAAGATTTGCTCACTGGTTAGGATCTTACCATTTTAACAAAATCAATTGAACCGATTTTGAGAAATTATGTATTTGAAGAAAGTCCTTTTAGTGGTTATTAATGTTTGTGTCAATAAAACTTGCTAAGGGTGTTGCCATGCATAATATGTTAAATTTCTTTTAACCATGAATTTGAAAATTAATATCAATTTTGAATTAGTATCAATTTGATATATTTTGGTTTCATTTGTTCATTCACGCCTAAAAATGAAATCCTGGGGCTTTAACCTGTAATTTAAGAAATCCCAACAGAATACTGGGCCATATTTGAGGAATTGAAGCTGGGGCAATTTTATGAATTTCCATTCCATCTAGTATGTCTGGATGTTTTTCCTAGAATCATGTAGTAGGAATGGAGGTGGAGGACAGATATCCAGAGCGATTGAACAATATGAATGTAAATTATTTTTGAACAATTATTTTGAGCAAACTTTAATTACCTCCAATTTCTATGTTTTTTTGGATATTTGGAAAAAGGGTTTTTACATTACTTTAATTGGACTATTTTGAAAATCAGAATTGTTTTATTCATTATTTGGTTTTTTAAAGATTCCAAAATTTTAAAAAGGGAAATCCTTTTAAGTTACGAATGAGTTATTAAATAAGTACCCTATATATTACTGATTTATATATTCTGTTATATTTTGTGTTAAAACAAAAATAAAGAAGTTATTTAGACCACCATAGTAAAAAAAGTAAAAGAAGAGTTTTGATTATTAAGATTATTTATCATAGACAATTAAAAGTGGGTATTATTTTAAAATTGAGTTTTATAAATTATAAATTTGGGATAGTAATAACTATCTTCATAGGACTTAAATCTGTATACATAATTTTTTTTAGACAACGAAACCCTTTGAACTTTGTATGTTTAAGGAAAAAAATATTCAGTTCATTTACAAATGTAACTTATAACTTACGTTCATAGGCCTATTATATATATCGAGTTTAAAAAATGGGCCTATTTAAACACTGTTACATATTATTTTTTACTCTTAAAACGTTTGGTATTCACACATATGACTTAAAAAGATCTTAATAAAAAAGTTAAAAAATTTATTCCTTTGGAAAATATTGGACTGCATGTATATGTAGAGATATATGTTTTAAAATATTTAAAACAGTTTATTAATGTAAAAAATGAACTCTCAACAGTGTAAAATGTAGTTTAACTAAATAAATGGATTAAAAATTCGATTCTATCAAATAAAATTACATCTAAAAATATTACAAATATTATAACTGGGACCACAACTACGCGAAACTACGAAAACCAATTAAGATTATTATCTATATATTCATCCCGTTGGGTGTTATCCATGGACTTTTGATATGATACACATATAAATAAAGACCTATATATATATATATATATATATATATATATATATATATATATATATTTAATCAGTTTTAAAATGAAGCTCTAGATTCAGCCAGAAAAGGTATCTCGGTAGTCTTGTTTTTGAAACTAATAACTTTTTACTTTTCGGAGTTTTTCCCCGTGACTAAATTGTTGTAATAAGGTAATTATAAAAGTGTTAAGGTATCATCTTTTGCAAAATGATTTAAAATAAAAATTAATATAAGTTTTAAAATGAAAATTCAAAAATCGTTATAATAAGTAATAATAGAAGATTTAAAGTTGAAAAAAGTGGAATTCAATATAAATAATTATAATCATCTACATTTCAAACTATGTTAATTTCAATTCAAAACGTAATATAATATTCAAAATACTATTATATTTTATCTAAATAATATAACATAAATTTAATCTAACATATCTATTCTCAATAATTTTTTTATAATGTTAATAATTAGTCTAATAATTTTTATAATTTGATTTAATAATAAGTATTTCAACCTTAAATATGTGCCGTTTGCATTAGACATAAAATAGTTTATAGTGATAGATTGTGAAATAGTTTGATTAGGTAAAAATAAAGAGAAAGAGAAAGGGTTAAGAAATGGGGTTAGGGGGTGAATGTTCGTGACCTACCACTCATCCTGGACACACATACACTCGCACAAGACGCACATCAGTAGCACACCAGTAAACCGTCGCCTAGGTAACCGCACATCTGACTACCACTGTCGTTTAGATTGAGACTTGCACTTGCACAGTTCTGCGCATGCTCAGTTGTACCTGCACTTACACACACTTCTATCTCAACCTGTTACATTATCGACAGGCTATTGTCATTTTGTGCTAATGCGTATTTTTATCTGCAATAACTAGATCCACTTCAGTATTTTACAAATAGCTATAATGGTCATTCAATTGTAACGGATTAAAATAATAAGTTTCATCATTTATGTCTAGTGATACTATAATGAAAGTTGAATATTTGTGTTTTGTTTGGAATTTAACGAAAATAAATAATTAAACATCAACGAAATCTCAAATAAATAAATAAATCTCTTAAAAAATGCTCAAAAAAAAAATACAATTTGAAACTGTAGTTTTATAAATGTAGAATAAATTAAGTAAATTTTTTATATCTTTTAATTTTAGTTTATGGGTTTTGTCAAATTTATCTCTTAATTATTGTTAATAATAATAGTAAGACAGAATAAATTTGTACTCATATTAATTAAAACGTTTATCTTTTTTGCAAACGTGTAAAGGTTTATAATGATCTGGTAAATTCTCACAGCAGCTGTAGTAACCAGTTATATAAATTAAATGTCAAATGCAAAAGGATATATAAAATATATTTTGTACAAAACAATATTCATTATTTTAATACATAACTAAAATTAGAATGTTTAACTTGTAGGACATTTATTTGTTAAGGGAGGCAAAGTTTTATATGTAGGTATCAACATAATTTGACCTAATAAGTGGATAAATCATTACACATAGTCTCACGGTCTAACACATTTGCGCACATCTTTAATTAAGACGTACTCGTTGCACAAATATTTTGTTTTGAAATCGAATTATATATATTGAAAAATACACGTATTATGTAAGTATAAGTATTGTGTAGGCCTTGAAAAACTTATAATAATATAATCTATTAAAACTCCAAAATAATAATATTTGCTACTACCCTACAATTAGTTTGGGAAAAAGATCGTAAAAAAGTTTAGAGTTTTTATAAATCTACGCTGACTTCCATGTATTTTAACTGAACTTCTATAAAAACACAATTCCCATAATATATTCGAGATTATTAAATTTAGTAAGTTATATAAGGGAGTGATTGTTTATCCAAGCAGCTTTACAGTGGTTATCCATGTATAAATGTATACTTGTGGCTACAATTAAAGTATAAAAAGAACATTTTTCATATATACAAATTCTTTAAAATCAGAAAAAAACAACAAAAAAGTTATTTAAAATTATTATTTTCTAAGGAACTTTGCTAAGCTGTTACAACCAATGTGTGTAAGATCGAACAATACAATATACAGAAATATAATCGGTGTGTTTGACAGTTTAAAGTGACAGGTTTTTTTCGGTCTTCGATTTTGATTAACAGAATGTTTATTTAATTAACTGGAAATCAATAAAAAATTTTAAATTATATGCGCTTGGACTCTATGAAAACCATAATAAAATAGTTCTGTTATAGATAATTTTATGTAGACCTACTTTTAAACATATTTTATAAATCATGAACTGGATTAGTTAGGGCATTATGACTTTTTACTTACGGTACGAGTTTTTAGTTTAACGTTAAGAATTTGTCGTACAAAAACTATATTACATTTTATGATTAATTAAATTTTAAGACAAAGCTTAGTTATTTTATTTGCATTGTTAAAATAATTAAAAATGTACGCTGTTTTTTTTAAACTTTAACCAACGTACGAAAGTTTTAACGTTAACATGATATTTCGAATGTTTTACTATGAAATGTAGCAAGCAGACTCTCTGGAGAGATGAAAGCAATTGAAGTGTTTTTAGAAGATAAAAACCTGCAACTCGTACTAGAGATGAAGATGTGAACCATAAAACATGTTTTCTTCTCTCTCTCTCTCTCTCTCTCTCTCTCTCTCTCTCTCTCTCTCTCTCTCTCTCTCTCTCTCTCTCTCTCTCTCTCTCTCTCTCTCTCTCTCTCTCTCTCTCTCTCTCTCTCTCTTTCCTCTCTCTTTTGAAATAGTGTCAGTAAAGAATAACGTTGTCTTATGTTATTAAGAGTACATTTACAATACTATTTTCATCTAAACGTCTTATTCTTCTACTATAATAAAAAAATACAATCAATGTCTATTCTCATAACCACTTAACCTAAATCTACCTATCTTTGTCAGAATATCAAAAATTCATTACCCACGGTCATTTCATTACTCGTAATTCCCGGACTGGCTACATTTTTCTTTCCAGTTTCCCAAATAAATTTCATGCTGGACGTTTCTTATTGCTTCATTGCTTCTTTGGTTTCAGCGGTATGTGGACTATCACAAGCGTTGACTTTTAGTTAACCCAACTTAGGTGACAAATCGACTAGCGTCAGGTCAAGTTACTTTAATCTATTATAATTTTTTTCCTATAATTTATAACGGCAAAAGCTCTGGTATTAACTCTCTCACCTACTAATTGCTTATTTCCCTAATAATTAGAAAACTGAAAACAGCCATAATTTCCCAAAGAAAGTATATAACAATTATTTAGAATGTTTAGATCAACAACCCCATAGCAGGTTGTAAAATAGGATCGCAACGATTTAATTCTCCAATTATTGATGGTTTTTACAGCTAAAATTCGCTATAGCTATTCCACAAACAGTATGTAAATAAAAAAAATCATATATTTTTTAAAATTATATTTTATTACAACTAAGTTAAATACAACCTAACAAGAAATTTATTCTGAATACATGGTTTTAACAATGATATGGTTCACCCAGCTCTAGTTCATTAAACAGAGTGCAGTTTTAGTCTCGCACCAAGTCAATAATAGGCTTTGTCCTCTTCAGCCTTCGCAGGACCTTGCTGGCGTTGAGGAGAGGGAGCATTTCTATATTCTCATGAGCTTCCAGTCTCTTACTGTGTCTTAAGGAGCATACCTTAATTTCCTCAGCCACGGTATTGATTTTTAAGTCACGATGGATGTTGTCGCTTCTCACATACCATGGAGATTTACAGATTTGCCTCAATACTTTGTTTTGAAATGTTTGTATCCGCTTGATGTTTGACTTCTTAGTACAGCCCCACAACTGACTAACATAATTCCATACTGGCTTTAGAATTTGCTTATATAGTAGCAATTTGTTATGCAATGAAAGTTGTGAGTATTGACCTAACAACCAATGCATCTTCTTGAGTTTTAGATTCAATTACTGTCTCTTCTTTTTGACATGTTCCTTCCACCTTAATTTGGCATCGAGCGTCATGCCTAGGTAAATAAAATATGCAGGCTATATACGGATCAATAATCTCAGAGTGATTAAAATAAGTTAATAGAAATTATGAATTTGTAATCTATTGAATTAATTGAAAGCCGAGATTTACTATAATTATTCTTCATTTGTCACAAAAGCAAATAAAACTGCTAGAAAGAAGATGAAATATCAATATATGTTTAGAAAGTTGTTACAGTAAGATTGTCTTAAAAAATAACAAAAGGATTATTAACCCATAAGATATTAGAAAAGTAAAACTCAAAACACATCGTATGATACATTTTGAAATTTGGCATAGTACGTAATAAATACATCTGAAAAACGTCTAGAGGATGGCTTAACTATTTAAAGACAGGCAAAGAAATGAGACTAAGGGCATACTCATAATTGAAATTAGTAACCATTCTCCTGTTTTTAGTTAAAATGTTATTAGCACTTTTTTTAGAGTGTGAATACTTGCAAACTATCGCAACACGGCTGAACGGTAAAAAGTCTGTGTTGGAGATATTTTGATTAAGGGATTGAACTGTACTTTATAATTCATCGACAGCTCTAATTAGCAATCTATTGGAGAAGCATAATTGGAGTACTCATTATTCGTGCACCGGCAATTTTAATTGAATGATAATAGTCGTTTTCCGTTCTGTTTCTCCCGTTATGTGTAATTATACTGGCATACTACATTGAGACTCTTATTAAACGTTTAGAGAAGGGAATTAATAATTCTAATAAAATTATTTTAGAATATTTGTATGAGTAATGAATAGTTTTTCTTAAGTAACCAATTCAACACCCCACTAAGAGTAACGTGGATATTTTTGATATAGGTAATATGGAAGTAAAAATATTTAAAATTCTTAACCATGTCATCTAAAAAAAGTCAAATATTAAAGTTTTTAAAATATTCCGAAAAATTAAAAGTAAGAGAAACTACATGAAGTCGGCAAGGACCTGAAGTTCATAGTTTTTAAAAACCTATCTAAACTAATTATGGATTTATTATCATCATGTCAAAAAAACTGAATAACGACTTTCAACTTATTCTCACAATTTGGTTCAGCCCTTTTAGCAAGTTTAGATATTAAGCCCCTACAACGAAATCATACTTATTAACTATTATTTTCTCTCTATAACCAGAGTATATAATAATAATAATAATAATAATAATAATAAACTATTATAATAAAAAGCTTCTCTTAATCTTTCATGTTGTATTTGTAAAATGTACCATTGTATTCAATATATTTCATTAGGTAGTGGAATAATACAATAATTACTTTTTTGTCTTAAATATTAACAATACGTTTTAATACGCAAGTAAAGGCTTTCATGTTGAATATTTTAAATGTAACTATTGATTATATGCATACACGACTAATACAAACTATTAATTGAAGTGTAATTGAGTATGCACAAAGGGACTAAATAGGTTAGTTGTGCCAACTAGTGATTGAATACGCTTGTCTACCACAGATTGTACTTTTCGGGTTGATATTATTTTAATAAACATAACATTAAGTAATAATTTTATTATTTGTGGTATATTAGTTGACATTTCATATTATTTCTCTTTTAGGGTGTATCCCTCCCCCCTCCTCTCCCGGTCCATCAGTCTTCCTCTTTTTGTTATTTGTCTGTTGGTAAGTTTTTTTAATATGTGATGTTGAGTCAGCGATATTTATTATCTGATTTTCTATTTCATTATTTTTGTAAACGTTACTTCATGTTCATATTCAACTTTATTTATCTTAAATTAAATACACATCTCTTAATGTTTAGAAAACTCAGTTCCTTTTCCTTTACTTAGTAATAAATATATTTCATTGAACAATGATTTCATTTTCTGTATTCTTTCATTTCATTGTATTCGTTTCATCCTCAGTGATTATATATTTAGTTTTGTTCATATGTGTTTAAGATACATATGCTTTTTTTTTAATTCTTGAAATAAATTTTGTAAAAATATTGGACAAATTTTGTTCACACAACCATACAGAAAACTAAATACGGTAGCTCATACACAAACTATATTAGTCGCCAACTCCACAAAAATTCCAGTCCAGTTCTGGAGTTATGGAGTTATGTTAAAAAGTGGAAATAAACCACATAAACTTTATCTAAAAACTCGAATATCTCAAATCTGCACAGGCTATTTCGATAAAATTTTTGGTGATTTATAAAAGCTAAAACGAAATTACTGTTGCATATTAATAGGCCTATTGTATTTTTATTATAGTTGAACATTATTTTGTAATTGTGACCCAGTTGGGAAACCATTTGTACATTCATTTTCTTTATCGTAGACATGTGGCGTGGTGGTAGTTTTTTGTCTTCATAAGTGCTTTTTCATGTTACTAGAACAAAAGACTCAATTTGCAATTGAGAATCTTTTTATTAAGTTTTAACTCAATCTAAATGTTTTTTTACTTTATGTTAAAAAATAAATATAATCTTTCAAATACAAATAATCAAATTCAGACTGTATCAATTTAGGAACAGTAATATGAACTTTTTCATACATTTCCCAACTTATAGCTACAGAAATTTCTGGGGAAAACCGAGGCTTCTCAAGACAACATGTCAACTCTTCAACTTTCACCATAAATAAGAAAAAATACCAGCTTAATGGTACAACATCTTACCTCTCTGTAAAACCTGTTACAATTATAGTTCTTAAAAAATGTGTAAAATACCAAAATAACTTATCGTCAGTCTCTTCTGGTGTCATTTCTCTCTTCTTGGTGTCTAATTTTCTCAATGAAGTTGGTTTTAAGCTATTATAAGAACAAAAACGTATAAAAACTATTGTTTTTTTTATATCAGCGCCTGATAATTGATACTATTCTAGAGCCGACCCTACAAGCTTAAAATGATTGCACAAGGTATAGGTATTTGTTAGTTTTCTCCTTTTCTTGTTTTCTCAATTATTTAAATTAAAATCTAGAAATAATACTAAATTATTGTCTTAAATTGTTTGTAGCCTCCATTACTCGGACGTCAGAAGGGTTTCATTAGGTACTGCTTTGGTTATGTGAGCTCGATTGTTTTAATCGTTCCATGGTTGTTTATGTATAAACAAAGTTATCAGTTTTATTGAAGAAAAAAAAAATTACAGGTTGCGACCTACAATTTAAAATTTCCTTATACTTAAAAAAATTTGTAACCTAACCTAACAAAATCTCCCGTTGTTTCCACAATACTAAAAAGTAGGCTGTTTCATGACAGTAGTAGAGGGGTATGAATGACTTTGGACCAGGGAGTTCCGGACGTTTCGAGGTCCCCCACCCCAATAGTTTGACCCCTTTTCACACCATTTCGTTTTTTTTATCCCTTTTCACCTCCCTTTACCACATCTCACAAAAATCCTCCCACCTAGGTTCCAGACAACTTCCCATCACTAGATCCAGTTAAATCGATTAAATTTTGGTTCAATCATTTTTTATCGAATCTTGGTTAAACTAAAAAAAGAGTGTAGATCCAACTATGGAGCCTTGGGAGTGTTGTATCTTGGAATTTCCAACGATTAAATTTTGGTTCAAACTTTTTGTTCTAATGTTGGTTAAAACGACTTAAATGTAATAGTTATATATATACACCCAGGGAATGTCAAAACGCACATCCAGATAACGTATCTCGGGATTACTAATGTAGATCGATTTCGATTAAATTTTGGTTCAAACTTAGATCAAATGTTAGTTAAAACTATTCAAATGTAATAGTTGTAGATCCAGCCAGGGAGTATCAAAAGTGGACATCCAGCTATGGTATCTAGGGATTACTATTGTAGATCAAGTTAAATTGGTTTTGGTTACAAAAGGAGTCCACGGAATTGCTTAGCTGAGGGGATCGAGGGAGATCCAATTTTAACCCTTTCCAAAATATATGTGTAGATTCAGTTAAATCTATTTCGCTTAAATTTAGATTCATACTTGTTTGATCAAATTATAGTTAAAACTACTCAAATGTAATAGATGTAGATCCAACTAGGGAATGTCAAAGTGGACATCCAGCTATGGTATTTAGGGATTACTACTCTAGATTAATTTTAATTGATTTTTGTTACAAAAGGATTGCTTCGCTCAGAGGATCAGGGGAGATTTAAATATTTTGAAAGAGTGAAAATTTTGGGGAGCGGCCCCGGAACTCCCTGGCCTAAATACATCTATATCCTTCCACTATCGGCTCTGTTATATTGTTACGTTGGTATTTTCTGATCAGAGAGAGCATAAACTTTTCTTTCTCTGAACACTTTAATAAGGAGATATATTTCAAAATTTTTACCACAATTGATACGATTCAAAAATGCATTTTACATATTTTAATGAACACAATTTTCTAAAAACTTACAATTTTATAACAGTTTATTAAATATTTAAAAACCAAAAGTTGAAATGGTCGACCTGCTTCAAAAAAGTTGACAATAAAACTAAGTGTATTATTCAAGGATGATTGTGGCTCAACAACTTAGAAGAAATGGGGATTGAGAGCGGGCTAAAAAATTAGTGCCAAATCATTACTTCACGTTAGGGGTACGTAGTTTTTCAAAATTAAAAAAAGTAAATTGTTTGATTTCTAAGAGTTTTATCCATGTCTTATGGAAGAAGAGTCACTTGATAAATAAACTTATTGCAAAATTGTTTTGAAGTGTTTTTTACTTATTTTGATATTTAAATACAAACATTAAATTATGTTACGCAATTGGGACATCTAAAAAATGGATTTCATATCTAAATTTGTTTTCTAGAGATAATCAGTGTAAACGAATTACGCACAGTCTGAAAACAATGTATTTTCATAAAGTTTGGACACTGTTTTTGAAACAGACCGTATATTATTAGAAATGGATAAATATGGATATCTCGCCAATCCATAAGTTGTTTGGAGCCAATATAACGTAATACAAGATAGGACAAATGGTATTAAAATTATAGTAAACATTCAGATAATCAATTTAAAACCACCCTTATTTTGTTTGACTTCAACATTATATAAAACATATTTCAAAGAGTCGTACTCTTTTGTTACGTTTATTTGTATCTAAATTCTCGCGTGAAATATATTATAACATAATAGATAATGGATAAATAATTTGTATTCAAGATTATTAAGGAAAAGATAAATGATTACATTAGATCAAATGGAAATGTATGTTATTACAGGAAAATATTTTGCAGATTCAATTAATATTTGTGTTCCTAATCTTATGGAGATGACATCATCTTGCATGGATGTACATCATTCTTGAAATGAAATTTATTTTCAATTCTCATTAAAGAATACAACCATTCTTTTGTAACGGACGTGACAATTAGATGAATTTACAGTAGAAAAAAAATGGTAAAAATGATTCACTAGCAAATATATTTTTTTGCTGAGCCTAAAGGAATGAAGGTTATTTAACTGTATGTCAAATTTCATGTGGCATGATTGAATAGTCTAGGTATTATTAAACTTTAATTGGCTGTAACGAACGTGACAAGAAATTCACCTGTCTCCTGAGGTTCGGCAAGTCTTATAAAAAATTCTGATAAGTATTTACAGTTAGGGTATAAAATAAAATATTGCTTTATTACGTAATATATAATCTTTATAAGCATAATATATAGTTTTAATTATTTTATTTCTGTTCAGAGAAAAAAAAAAGTTTCCTGTCGTCACAGACGTGACATCGTTTTGTAACGGACGTGACACGTGTAGTGGAAGGTAGATGAAATATGAAAGAAATACTTTTTATTTATGAACTTAAAGATAATCCATAGTTAACTACACTAATTGTTACATGTTGTTTTGGCTAAACAAATGGAAAATAATTAAATTAAAGAAGTTATTCCAGTAGCCCAAAAATTCATATTTTATCAAATTTCCATAATAAATCTGAGAAAGAAACTAGACCTATATTTTACAATAACACAACAACTGTAGACCTACTGATGCTCTTGTAGGCTGTGAATCATAGGGCCTATTTCTATTTTAAAAAAAATACTGAAATCAATATTAAAATGAAAAATTGGGGGGAAATCATGGTTTTATTCATATTTATGAACTATAAGGATGTTTATACATAAAGTCAAGGCGTTGAAATTACAAAAAAAAATATTATTTATTTTTTGACATGTACTTTATAAAAGAATGGCTGAATAATGAATATAATAAAAAGTCCTGTATCGCCTAAACTTATACAGAAAAAAAGGTTTTTTTCTATGAATTTCGTTGTGACTTCAATATTCACATTAAAAAAAAAACTCCAAATACAAAGATAATTTTTATACTTTCCATTGCCTTTCTTAATAATAATTTTAAAAAATTACAGATGTATTATTTGATGTAAATTAATTAAAAATGTCATTTATAATCTATCTTTGGATCACAATGATTGTTGTTCTCACTGAATGAAGCGGGTTCTTCTTTTTTCTTTTCTTTTTTTTTTTTTTTTTTTTTTTTTGGCCGAAGCTTTTTTCCATCGTTTTGATATGTAAGAAAAGTGTTCACAAAAGTTTGAGTACAAAACGCTATTTTACCAAGACCTTTTGGTTTTTATTTTTTGTCTTGTGAAATTTATAAATCGGCAGGTTCACTAGTTCATTATAAGCAATTTAATATTTAATAGCTATATTTTTAGAGAAAAAAAAGGCTATATTTTTGTGTTGTAGACATTTTAGTGGAGCCCATATTATACTACTTGGTGTAAGTTACGTTGAAAACAGTAATGCAATTAAGTTGTACGGTCGGCAAGTTTTTGTTATCAATAAAATGGTAAATATTAATGACATTGTGGAATCGAATGACTGGAATTTCGTTCGATAGAATCGTACCTAAATAAAGAAAAATCTTAGGTATATTATTCTACTGTGAAAACCAGTTGAGAAGTACAGAAAGGGATTCAGGACATTAAGTTAAGTGCTCAATATGGCTTTGGATATTGACTCTGAGTAGCGTGGGGAAGTTGGTTAACCACCATAAAGAGACATGCGGGTATGACCAAAGTGAATTGGACTTGACCATTGAGTCTCTCAGATCACAGATTTAATATTTTACGAAACCTGTTTTACACTTTACCAAGTAACATTGTACTAACCAAATTGGTTGGTTATATAATGATATATTAGCTATAATTAGTTATACTAGTCTATTTCAGGGATGATTAAATAGACGAATGATCTCAAATATTAACAAGTTATTGAAATTATTAGACAATGTTTATTGTAAATAAAGGCACCTTAAATAAATTACGGTCTCGATAATAATAAATTAGTGTCGATCATGATCCCCCCCAGCAACGTTTTCACAGTTCAAATTCAGATATATATTCACATATATCAGTATGTATAACAGTCACATAACATAATTAGGACCTTTTAGGTATGACATAAAACAATTTAATTGTGGCGGCTTGAAAATCAACATCCAAATATTTCCATATTTATTTTTTATTATAACATTGAAGACATCTGTTATTAAAAAACGATAATTAATATAATATTATATAAATGTTGACCAATACAAAACAATCTAAATCAAATGACTTTCGAATGCCAATAAAGGTCAAACGGAATGACGACTGTTTGATGAAAATAAATAGATCCTTCAGTACTTTGGCGATCTGCACCAAGGTCTAGACAGTCAAAAAAGTGGATGCACAAATATAATTATACCGAATGTCCATTCTATTTTGTTAACATAAGGGTTGCATCGTGAATTTTATTTATATTTTGGTATTAAAAATGTTCGATCTAGTGGTCATTTCGTTTCGGTAGGGAACTCAATTGATTATATTAAAAGTAAATATTATTCACATAAAAATAAAGGATAAATGCTGTCTAATACAATATCAGTATGTAAACTATTTCCATTGCTAAAATTTTCAACACTATTTCAAACGTTTAACTTTTTGCTTCATTTACAGTTAAAACCGAAAGTTTATTAGATGGTTTGTACATTTGTACATTCATGTATCGTACGAGTGGAAGTATGTTGTTACGAGAAAGTTGATACAATACTTTTACTTCATTTATTAATAATTAATGGAAATATTAACATACTGTTCGAATTAAACCTGTGTAATAAACAAACTAGACTTACGCATTTAGTTGAAATTCATAGGAGATAAAGATTCAACTTGGAACTTGCTCTCAGATTCTTGTCTCGTGTAGAATATGAGACGAGTTTGAGACCCGTCCCAACAAACGTAACAGGGACTGCACACAAGACTTATGAGTGGTTGGTTCATGAAATTAACTACAAGTTGAACAAAAAATAATTACTCGCAATACTTTACATAGTCATATAATCACTATACTTTCGGCATGCTGCCTTTTTCACAGTGACATTCACTGCTTATAACAAACACATTAAAACCTGTACATGTAGAAATAATGCCAATGCTATAGTATCCAATCTTGTAGCCCAGTCATTCTGGAAAGAAAGAAATCGAAAATAAACAAGAAGTTCTAGCTAGCTGATTTCTGTACATATTTTTATTAGGTTATAAGCAATCTAATGTCAAAAATCTACATGACTTTTCACGTAGTTTAATGTTTTACAGCTTATCAAAGTTTGCAAAATCAGTTTTTCTCCTTAAAAAAAAAGAAGATATATGATTATCATGATTATACAAATATCAGACCATTTTTACTAAGTTATATGAAAAATGATAACTTTAATTTTTGTTTATGCTTCTTTATAGATTGTGGAGAAGACGAAGGTCCAGTATTAGAAGAGGAATATTAGGGGGGGGGGACCTCCAAGATAAAAAATTGTTGTATAAAATCTGCTTCGAAAAGATTTCAAAGTTTTAAATCGGCTCTACCAATTTTGTTAAAATTTTGCAGAAATTTGAAGTTTAACGATCTAATACCATATGAAAGATTGAAAATAAAATAAAATTCGTTGGATTGGCAAACAAATTAACCTTGAGATTTTTTTTTTGTTTTTAATCCAATACGATTTAGACTCTGGGCTAGCTTATGATACATTCATACTATAAACAAACCAAGTTCAAGCTCTATTTAAATATATAAATATTGTTTTTCAGCGGATATCAAGAAAAATGTTTATAGGCTCTACGACAAAAAGAAGCTAAGTAAATATTAGAGATATTTTAAAATACTCTATACAAAAGAGTCTGCACATATTCTTCCTAAAATTAATCTTATCTATATAACATCGCCAAATACATGTAACAATAGGTATATCAGTGTATTCTTTTTCGGACTATTCGGACTAAAGTGTAGATCTTCACTGAACTCTTTATTAAAAAATAAATTTATGTATAAGATAGTTTGGAAAGATTCTAACTGACATTTATGTCTAAATATAGATTCAAATAACAGCCACATATTATGTATCTATTGATTAGAATGTCTACAACTCAACTTTATAAAATATAAACAATATAAACTTTGTGGAAAGAACAATACGTATAAAAGAATGACATATCTTCTTTTAAAAAAAAAGAACAGAATCTTTTTTATAAAGATTTTTATAACCTTTAATATTTACTTAACTTATACTTATTACATTCCTATTAAAACATATTTTCTGCAAATTAGGCTGCAAAATATACGGGTCATGTGGATTTTTCATATTAGTTTTCTAATGAACTAATAAAGATTTGTACAAACAATTACCTCCATATTTTGAACACCATATAAATGAGCAATTGTACTTTAGAAGGATACCAGAAAATAAATGGTATGACATTTAAACAATTAAAAAGGATCTATTCCCCCCACTTGTCCTAAGTTTTATTTTTTGTCCATTTTGTCTCTAACCTTCCCGGAATTAAAAATATTTATTTCGTACTTACTATAGTTATTAGGGATATTTACGATATCACTACATTTATTGTTTCCAATACTTTACAAATACGGAAGAAACTTTTTCAGTAACTTATTATGACTTCTAGTGGTAGAAAATACTTATACGCAGATGACTTCGTGTAATGTTGAACATTTTGTAATAACGGTAAAAAAATTCACCATAATTTACATACCCTATTATGGCACGCACGAAAATAAATCCAAAAACATCTGAGTGTTTGTGTGATACAGGATTCACAAAGCAAGCCCTCTTCTGTACCAAAAAGAAAATACTTCAACATATTATAACAGGAATTACAACCAGAAAGTCACTAAGGCAAGAGACTTTCAAAATGTAAATTATGAAAAATATATTGTGTGATGCATCTTTTTCGTAATTTCGTTTAAACTATCATTAATCATTTCTAAAATTTTAATAATGATCTCTTTAATAAGCATCTGTTTCATAAATATAATATTGTTACAATTATTTTGTAAAAAAATATTATAGAGAATCATTTTAATGCGTATAATTTATTTCTGTACGATTAACATGTTTTATGGGACAAGAAGGAAAATGATTATTTATTTGTACCAATAATATATATATATATATATATATATATATATATATATATATATAGGTAACACACCAGAGCAAGACTTTTTATGTGGTCTCAAAGAAGTAGAGACTAAGATTTTGGGTAATGAGACTGACACCAAAACTGGACATACCTAGACGAGAACAAGGAAACTAGATGAAACCACTCCCAATCAAAGTTGCGTCTCTACATATGTGTAATAGACCCAAATTTCAAATAAGCAATTGTTTAATAGAATACTGCCTCTATCAATATTATTTATTAAATTGAAAAAGTTAGAAAAATTTTACATATACACTTCATGCTTCCTATTGCTCTCTTTACAGTTCAACTTAGGAGAACTTCATCTTTTCCCCTCCGCTTCCCACCTCAGTTCACGTCTTACGTCCAAAGCACTCATTATAACTTCATGGACTTTGGTTTGACGATTTATAGACAAATATAATCCTGTTAAAACCACTCCTATTTGAGACGCTATAATTAAAATGCACACAGAAAAAAAAGAAAGATTTATTACGTTAGGAATGTTATAAAAATATAATGGTTTACAAAACTGGTGAGCCACCGATTGATCTAGTGGTTAGTACTCTGGCTTCACGAGTGAGAGGTTCAGGGTTCAATCTCCGTGGGGCTCAAACTTTACGTAGTTGAACCAGCTTCACCAGGAAAATTGGGAAGCTACGGTTAATAGTGAGCTCTGGTTAAGAAGGGTGAAACAACGGCGACGGGAATTTCAAAATGCTAACCCAATATTACTTGACTGAAAAGCCTTCTAGCAAGCCTAAACTTTTCAGAGGATGTTGTGCCATGAAAGTTAGTTTAGTTTTAATTTACAAACTTGCACACATTTTACTTCGCTTACCAATTGATAATTTGAAATGTTGAAATACAGTATCCTAATATTCTCTGAAACTATTCATGTTTATTTTATATCTCTATTATATTATAAACTATATCAATATTTTTAGATAAAGAAAAGAACAAAACCATATGATATGATGGATGTATGTACAACTAAACAAGGTCAAACGGATAAGCTAGTTATCATACTATTAATTGATTAATTTGGAATTATGACATTGTTTTATTTCGTAATGTATTAAACAATTCGTGCAGTTTAAATGACTCTTGGTCATTATATCCTTATTAGAGGATTCGAGGACTGGAGAATTTCTAATTCTCTGCACTTTTCTACTTATTTTAAGATGATGACGACTGAGAGGTTATTTATCTTTAATAATTAACAATGAAAACAAATGCACAATTTATATCCCAGATTGGATCTCAAAAGGCTAAGGCCTGTTTTCTGGGAAAATTATAATTTTGGCTTTTTTTTTAAAAAGACGTTGAAGTGTTTTTTTCCAAAATTAAACATTTTATTAATGTGATTATGTGTGTGTAGGGGGGGGGGGTATAAATGTGAGGTTAAAAAGAATATGGTTTTGATGTGAATAAACGAATGCGGGTTGTGCGAGTGTATTTACATGTATGTAGATGTGTGTGAATATATAGCTAAATACGGGCAAATAGGTTTTCTTATAAAGAAGGTATTTTTTAACGCATGGTGTAGGTATATATTTCATATGTTTTAGTAATAATAAAAACATCAGATGATTGGTGAAGTGAGCCCAGGATTTGTAATATTTTATGCTTAGTAATATAAAAAAAAAAAAAAATTCCGCGAAGTTAAAATTTATATTAGTTCATCAACTATAATGGATTACACTTCTGGAAACTTCAATTACCAAATAAATAAAAACACAATTGTCTACAAAAAATCACTTTATTTGTGCAACACAAAAACAAGACGACTGATGTTTCATTTTATGTCATCATCTTCAGCACTACATGCACACAAATCCTTCTGACAGTGGACTGTGTTTTTTGTGAAAATTGTGGTTATTTATATTAGTTGCTTATTTAAGTAAAAATTTGGTTGTTGTATTATGGATAGTTATTATGTAAGACGAAAATGGCGGGGAAAAGTTTTTGATTGTTTAAATTAAAATTTTTTTTAAATGTAAATCCTAAACCTGCTATCTTCCAAAAGAGATTCTTAATTATTTCAATTTTTGTATATGGTATTTTTAATTAAATTTTGTAATTGATGGAATAATAAATAGAACAAAATTTAAAAATTATAATGTGTTCAATTTTTTCGATTGTAGAAACAGTCAAAACAATAATATGAATGGTAAAATTTAAAAAAAAATTGTTTTCTATTATTAAGTTTTTAACTGTAAATGAGTTCGAATTACGAAGGTAAAGTAACATAATATAAACAATTTGCAACACATTATTTAATTGCTTTGTGAGCTATCACTCCATGAACGCTAATTGGATATAAACAGTATATTTTAAAATGTACTATTAAATGAAGAATGAATGTTAAAAAATGGTGAAATAAAACGACTTTTAAACAGTAACACTCAGTAATTATCTTGGTACAATGATATAAAACAATGAGAAATTGAAATTTAAAAAAATATGATGATCCATGTACAAAGTTTTCTAGATGTGAAACAGAACTGGAGTCCATTGTTTTGTTGTATTATTAGCATTTATATTAAAGTGATGTGAATAAAGGTATGAAGAATAACTCAAATGATTTATAATCATTGAAACATTTCAATTCTTACTTATCATTTAGATATTTGGAATATTTTTATTTCAGTTTTATTTCACCTATAGTGGCAGTTATCGTTGAAATAGAAGGGAATGTATATTTGAAGAACAAATTTGTCTAGAATTTTGTTTACCCAGCTCCAAAGAATGTATTTGAGTAAAATATAACTCCAGAAGACCTTTTGTTATCGACTATTATACTTACATTTCCTTGTTAACATTTCTCTTCTTTAAAGACGATAATTTCTATAGTTAAATACATTCTATAAACAATTTAAACAATTATTAAAACAGATTATTTAAACAATTTAAATATTTAAAAATATTTGCTGTAAAATAAAAATATATAATTGTACACGTCGATCAATATTAATAATAAACGTAGTGTATCCGTCACGTCGTGGTACAATTTTAAATTACAACTTTTTTTTTAAAGCAAAGAAATTATAATTTTTTTACAAAAAACATAAAAAAGCACAATTGAAACAGTTTTGGTGGGATTGTGCAATTCAACTCAAGGCTCTGCATACATCTAATCGGAAATTCATATCTTGTCACACGCGACAAAGACATCAGGTGTGATGGACGAAGGACTCTACTGTTTCTGTTATTCCCTCCTTTAAGTGGTAAATGTTATGGATTGATGTAGTGTACACCTATTGCTTCCCAAATTCCTAAAATAAATAGCCATATGTGTTAAATCCAGAGAGCGTAGGGACAATGGCTTCCAATCCAGCTCTGTCAAAACGTCTCAGGAATTCCCTTCCAATCAATGTTGCCATAGTAAGCAGGAGCACCGTCATGTCGGAAGATCACATTGTATCATTGATTTGGGTAAGACAAACAGTTCCAGCATGCCGAGATAATTGTTGAAGTTTAATATGTGTCCCGCAAGGAAAAACAAATCGCACATTATCTTTAAGCTCATGTTCAGTAAAGACATGGATATAATCATCAGCCCAAATCCTGAAATGTGATGTAATCTCATCAAATATCATTGTCATTTGAATTCATTTATCAATAGCAAAATCATATCTTTTGAAGATATCAACAGAGCGAATCATAAATAATAATTAAAGTTTAAGTAGTGTAATGTAGGTGTTTTGTCAAAATTTTATGTTCTTTAGTTTTGAGCAAATTAACTTTACAAACTGATTTCTTAGGACTACGAATGAAACTGTTTCTAATGCCTTTAAGGGGACTGAAACTCCTATCTAACTCAATGTTAACTAAATGCTATTTATCTCAGAAACTATACGAGATAGAGTCATAATGTTTTTTTCTGCAATAAAACATAATCTCTTTTAATAATATGCTACACAGGGATTTTTAATATAACATGTTTAAGTATTTTATTTTGTTTTTATAGGAAAGATATTTTTTTTCTATTAAAATTTTACATTAAAATAATATTTCTTGAGTATTATTTGGAATTTTCACAAAAACTTATGGTTGGTACATACTAAATAATAGTGCAATAAAAACACCATAAAAATTTCAAAAAGATATCTATAATATTGTCTGAGAAAAGTGTTATATAATTTGAAATAAATACAGTTTCGGAAAAATCAATAAATTGCCAACCTGGAGTACCGGTCTTGTTGTGTGGAGACAATACTGTGTATTCTGTGTACAAAATTGACATATCACCAGTTCCTTTATACTTTCAAAGAACTTATATATGTCCAAAATATCATAAAACCATAGTTTCCAAATGCTGTTTGTAGTAACAATCATTGTCTTTCACCTTCAATTTACGCCTTGAGTCCTTATGTTCTATTTCTAATTCACTTGTGGGTTTAGGCCTAGGTGTTACTAAACTTGTTGAAGGTTCATTTGTATGATCGTGAATAGGGTTAGGTCTGGATCTCAAAGTACTTGTAGAAGGTGTAATCACTAGCATTAGGCACAATATTATGTAAAACAAACTTGTTCTTATAACACTTTCTCCTTGAACCAACTTTCCGTTTATTTCCCATAATGAATATTGATATTAATATCTTGGACACGAACATAAACAAAACAAACACACCTGTAGCAGACTGCAATTGAGCAATAGTTCATCTGTTGATCAGCATAACTAATTTATAAAACTAAATACTAAACCTTTCCGTTCAGGATTTATATGCAAAGACAGCAAGCCTATGCTGCTAGCTGTCCTGTCAGTGTTGTCTGGCAGAGCATTAAACTGCTGTGTAAGGCATTAAACACTCCATGATACTTGTGTTGCACAAGAGTTACAGATTTAAACTTCACAAGGCCAAAACACAATGGAGTCACTCCTTGTGACTTTTCAGAGTCATTAATTTTTTAAGGTAGCTTTTATTATTTGCTTTGGTGCGATGACAACAGCTTGCCATCACAAATAAAATATTTTAGCGTGTTTATAATTAACCACAGATTTTTAATGTGGTTATGATGATTATTTAAAACGATTTAACTTTAGTGTCCAGAGACACAGTGTTTTACTGTTATTAAAATGGCTTCACAATAAAGACCCAAAACAAAGTGAATTATTTAATGCATAAAGATCACAGATTTAGACAACCGAATTTTTAAACAGAAACAGATAAATAATTATATATTCTATACTATTTGTTAACAGATATAAACAAAAAAATGAATCATTTACCCTAATTGGTAAATTGAACGGTTTTTGAGTTCTAAATAATAATTCATCAATATTGTCATTTATTACGGTCAAGACAATTGAGATGTTTGCCAATTAATTTAAATTGGTTATTTTATATTTTTTTGGGTTATAAAACTAATTTTACTAATATTTGATCGAAATATGCAACGCCAAAGTTAACAAATATTACATTTAATAAGATAAGAGCTTTTTATCAATAATTTTCGAATCAGGATATTTTAATGGAGTGAACAATCAGTTGTTTAGATTTGTATTTGAGAGACAATTAATCAGAATTGTTAATGAGTAAATTATAAATTGTTATAAAATAGAAGTTGTATAATTTTACCCTATCACACAATTGCAACTTATATATTTACTTGTAAGTAATTATAGAGAATCGTATTTAATAAAGAAAAGACTTCTTTGAGTTAATCGCTACAATATTTATTCTGGATTTCTATATTATAGGTCCAAAATGTATTCTTAACAAGCACATACATTTTAAAGACATTTTCAGGCGCAGCAGTACATTTTCAACATGTTCATGTGCTCAAAATTATTCGGGTTAATTAATTATCCTTAACTAAGATAAACATTCATTTTGAAACTGGACTTGAATTCTGATTAAAATTGTAGTAGAGACAACACTCTCATTAGTTTAAAACTTCATAATTACTTTCTGCTTAAAACGTGTATGTACTTTCTACACCGAGACAGCTTTATTACAACCGACTGCGCAACTTAGTTTTATAACTTGCCAGTGAATGGACGTTAGCACACGTTAATTTACATATTCAAGAACACTCACTTTCGGTCGTTTGCATATCTTGGTTTACATCCTTAGCCCGTGGTTTATTCCAGTTTATGTTAAAGTTTGTGTACAAACTTGTCTTTCGAGCTCGAATATTTCATTTAATTTTAATGTTTTCATTTTAGTTTATTATTCTACCGACACCAGTCTTCAGTTGTTATATTTATGCAAACTATGTAAAACACGTTTCACAAGAAACAGTGGTATAAACATTGTGGTTGTAATCGATGGTTTGTTGCTAGTGCAAGTCCCATAACCTGAATATGTTTCGTTGTTTTTGTGCTTCTAAGTTCAGTTACGTTAGAAAACGAATATGAATAGCTGCTGCTTTAAAGCAAAAACCTAATATTATCAGAAAAACCTAATAAGATCTAATTAGAAAATGCAAAAGTTTAATAATTGGTTAAATATTTTATAAAGTTATCAAATATATATTATATGGACAAAAAGAAGGACTCCTGTTTTATGTGTGAGATAAATAAATTGATACACACAATTTGATTTAATTTGACACCGAAACATCTGTCAATATATACAAGTTATCATTTACATTTCTGATAGATCAATGTTAAAGAAAGTTTATATCTTTTATTTAAAAAAAACTGTTTAGAGGATAGAGTATTCAAAAGTTATGGCTGTCACCCTTTAAACGTGACTTTAGGTTTTGTAAAAACCGAGCTTCCTTTTTATCCTCTCAAATTAAAAGTACAGAATAGAAAAATAAATATTGTTTTATAAAATCAGACTCTGAATAAAATTATTATTATAATTGATTCAACTACACCAAAGTTTAGTTTATTATAAATATTAACTAAATTTTTATATATTTCAATATTGGGTTCTGTTCCCAAACTTGGTCATATATTTTCACTTGGAATTTAGATACTTAAATGAAATCTTAGAGGGTGATGTATTGAAATATTCAAAAGTACCCTTACACAAATGTTTAACATATTATTCTTACACGTTCTTTATATGCACAATATCATATTTATATTATGAAATCAGAATACACTACTAAGAAATACGAGACAAAACATTTATTTTGAACATAAAATGTGTGCAAAAGAACAGTAATCTTCAGATGCATTGAGGGACCGAGGTGAGCTAAAAAAGAAGCCATAGTATAGAGTCTCAAGGATGCAAAATGGATTATTTGCTTGGACTAGTTTCTTGTCGTAGGGCTTAGGTGTAATTAGAGTTTAATACAGAAACAATCTAATGATACGAATTGTCACGTATATCGCCGATGATACCCCATGACAGATCAACCATCTTTCTACCCCTCTTTTGTAGTCGTGTATTCAACAATCTTTCCATTTCTTTCGTTTTAAGTATTTTCTCAAATTTACTTCAGGAAATTAAAATGTATATGGTAAAGTTATATTTTTTCGTCGGAATAAACTTTGTGAAATATCCTAAAGCACTAGATTTTGTTTAACTATGTTGGTTTTTTTAGATCTGGTAGACGTATTCCACTAAAATATGGTAGGCCTACGTTATGTTTGGTATTAGTAGGATAAATGTAATGAAATCGCTACACAAATTACCTATTTTGTAAAAACCTACCCAAACTATATTGATTAAATTTAGTTTAAGTATTGCAATTACATGAGTTGAGAACTATATATTTAAATATCCAAAATTTAGAAAAATAAGAAACAAAAGGAAAAGTTGTTACTGATTTCGATTCACAATGAAATTAAAGTATTGTGAATAATAACCATGTGACAAACAATTTGATCAAATTATGAATGTAGGAGATTTGTATAAGCATAATATGTTCATGCACTTACAAAATGGTTATTATATATAGAAATATGTGGGTCCATAATACCGAAATTCTGACTTAACGACTTTATTAAAATAAGCTGGATATAAATTAAAATAACCTCAAACAATACGTACCCTATTTACAAACAGTGATTATTGGCCGAGTTATAGACCAAAGGGTTAAACAATTTTTCTCAAATATAATTTGTGTAGGCTTATTTAATATTTGGATAATGTCAATATAGTTAATACAACTAGAAATGTAGGGATAACTGCCGTAAGAAATAACATAAAATATGGATATTAAAATACACCCATAACAATTGTTTAAAAATATTTTTTAGAAGTATATTTGTTAAGAATCCCAATGAATAATATTTTTCATTCTCTTATAAAAAGTTGGAGTATAAACAAAGTGCTAAGAATTCTCTCCTTAAAAGCAAAATTTCTCAAAACTGATTGAATTTTATACAAAAAATAATAAGATTTAAAAATATTGTGTCAAATCTAAAGTAAATAAAATAAAATAAATATATTTTGATATTTTAAATCAGCACTTTATAAACAAGACATCGTTCGTGTTGAAATCTAAAAGTACTTTGTATATATTTGAATTAAAGCTTTAGATGACATCTGTTAATATTCATTTTTATTGAAATATAAACCAGAAAATCAAAATGATCTACATTTTGGAAATTTATAGCTCAATTTTAAAACAAAAACCATAATTAATAGGGGTTAGTAGAAAGTCTGGAATATTTTTATATCGGGTTCCATATGACATAGAAAAACGAATAAAACACGTTGAAAAGCTCTTCCATTTTTTAAGGGTGCTCCAAAACTAAAATTCAAATATACAGGATTTTCTAAAAATGATCAAAAGCTGTTTTTCTGAGAATGTTTAAATGTAAGCATAGTAATATATATAATTATAAAAATAAAGTATTTTTTCACAAATAGTTTGAAATATTGAACCACTGATTGCTATTTTCACCTAACCACCCATAGATTTCTGGATTATCTATTTTGAACCAGAAATTAGGATTAGGTGTGCCTAAACCTAACAAATGGTGCAACGACCGTGTTTTTAGTTTTTAATGTGTAGTAAAAATTATGATTTATGTGTTTTACTTAACCAAGAGATAACAGTTGATTAAAAATGTTTTTCTTCATTATTTTTGTACTACATACCTGTTTATTTTAGTCAAAATTACATTAAGAATTTATCAATCACATGTTACTATTTTACATATAATAAAATATATGAAATTTTAGAACAACAAATCATTCTTCTACTATTGATATAAATTTTTTCATCAACAAAAAATTGCATATACTTTGCAAGTTACTAATTTTTTTTCGATTTTGGGGATATTAATAAATATATATGTGATTACAACATAGATTAAAATAATACTACTGAATGTTCATTTAATTTGAAGTTAAAATTACTAATAATGTGTGCTAACAACTTACATTCTAAATATGTATGCTAAAGGTTTGTTTTAAAAATAATAACCTTGTTTCATTATTAGC
Source organism: Aphrophora alni (assembly GCA_963513935.1). NCBI lineage: Eukaryota > Metazoa > Arthropoda > Insecta > Hemiptera > Aphrophoridae > Aphrophora > Aphrophora alni. Next base: position 52,869,185 of record OY740768.1, read on the forward strand.
AGTATTTTTAGTTGATTTTATTTCATAAATGTTCTTACGTCAATACATTTGTTTCACAGTTCATATCTCAAACCTCCTATATACTTCAAATGATACGATTTTCTGTATCTTTAGGGAAAAGTACATCTTATATGTTTAATTCCGTTTCCCAAATTTTACTGCGAGATTCAGATTTTATTATGATTTATATCTGTCCTATAAATATCGGGTCACATAGAGAAATAACAGATTTTCGGTAATTAATACAACACAAAAGTTTAATATATCCCCGATAGTTGAACTATCAGATATTAAAAAAATAAGAAGAAAGTTTAGCGAATATTATTAATCAAAACAATAACTTTAATTTTAACTTTAGTTATAAATTTAGAGAAAATTAAACTTGGCTCTAAGTTTGCTTTAAAAAAAAAATAACGTAAACTATTTTGAGGGAGTGTTTTATCCATGTTTTAAATTTATTATATTTTATAAATCATATATACACCACAACTTGTAACTTCTTCTGTATATACAATGCTACACGACTCTAATGTTGAAGATGTAAATATTTATCATGATCGTGAGGGGTGAGGCCAGACATATTTGCTGGGCGTAGGGGGGATGAAATTTATACTTCTCTGTTGCAGAAACATTCATTATTGATACAGTGTGTTCCTGTTCCATGTTTAAAGAATATATTTGTTCAAGAATGTCGGTTATTGTAGAATAATCTCAGAGACTGAAATAAATCAATAGCAGTATTATTTGCCTCGTACTTATATTTAATAACAATTCCCTTTATATTATCCAACTACAGTGATATGGAATTGTAAGTAAAATACCAGAAACCGTTAAAAAATATTCCAATTTATAATAAAATCTGGATCAAAAGTTGCACTTCAAAAAATATAAAATATAAAAAATAAACTTCAGTACTTGCTCTGCTATATATATATAAGTAAGAAAATAAAAATAAACACCCCCAACCTAATACACACTAAACTCTAAACATATGCAGAAAGAAGGTTTCAATATACAAAATATTTTTCTGGTAATATCTCTTTTATAAAATTAAATTACTATTATTTCTTTACATATAATTTTAAATTGTTAAAAATTGCATGAAATTACTTTAAAACACAAAAATTTAACTTGAAATGACAATATTTAAAATTTGTTGAAATATTATTTATCCACTCATTGTAGTCTTATAACTAACAAACTACAAATAAAACTACACCCAGGAAGATACTGATATTAATTATTATACTAAAATTATTTAAACAATTATTATACGGGAATTTGATATACTAAACGGAAACTGCAAAAGTCAAACTTTGACCGCTGAGTAGCCTACAGTTGCTGGTTGATTTGGTGATCATCGGTATGGTGACATTAAGCGGTTCATCCTGGATTTAATAAACTAACTGTCCAGGAGGTGTTTTTAAAAGTTATTAATCATTACCTAGGATCGCCGCGTCGAATCCTTAAAACGAAAACAAACTTCTTCACATCTAGTATGGTAAGTCACTTTAATTTTAGGTTCAGATAATACTCAAGAGACGAGATGTAAGGATTGTAGCTCTCCTTATATACTGTGGAATTTCCCAATTCTACTACCAATCATTTCCCTGTGGGAACTTAGCTTATTCTTGCCTTTACGCCTATTTAACACACGAGGGAAAAGCGTATCGTATCTAGTTATTATATTAGTATATTGCATTATAAGACTCCTTTACTTAATTCATCCAATAATGATTAGTGTTTAATTTTACCAATATTTCTTTATAATATGATGACGGTTGGTACAAAGGACCACCTCCCAAATACGTCATCTTCTTGAGTAATACGTCTTGTACAAATCCTTGCTTGTTCGTTACGAAAATTCCTTTGTCTAACACTAAAAGTCCTGTAGGATGTCTACTATGGGAATTTTTAAAATTCTGACAGAAGAAACTAGTTTTTCTTTACAAGAGCTTTAATTTCCGTTTTTGTATGATGCTGATAACGTAAGTAGTACGTGTTTGTAATTTACTAAAATATCCTTTTTCCAAAATCAACAATTTCTATGTTAAAACAACCAAATTTACAGCATATTATTACAGTTACTGAATATTATTAAAAACATATAGCAGTATAAATAGAAGGCGCCAAATAGCCTAATTGATTTGCGCACCGTATACTTTGCTCTAGATCTGAATAGTGAGCCAACAAGGCTTACATTCATTTCTTTATCTCCCTTGAAATATAATATTAATACAATTACTTTTTTTGTTAAATTATTTGATTCCTCAACCTAGTTGACTTTATTTAAAATTTAAAAAATCAATTGTAAAACCAATTTTAAAATCAATCAAGTAAATTCAGTTATATGAGATAGAAGCAATCTATTTGGAACGATCTGGCTTATCAAAGAAAATCGTCCAAGGTCAATTCTATTTCTAGATATACACCCACAGAATGTCTGTGCTTGCAGTGACTGTCAGTTAGCCACTCGGAGTCTATCAGAGAGGCACAACGTAGCATTGTTGATGTCTCTAGATATTAAAGTTTTTAAACGTCAACGTTAAATTTCCTTAAAGGTCAAAATTATTAGTGAAAAATTAAAAATGGAGATATGGTCAAAATTTATAGAAAAAAGGAATGTTTTCTTAAAATTTTGATACCTTAATAACTTAGTTAAACAAAAAAAATTTAAAAAATGTATTGCTAAGACAAATTGTCCGTCCTTCTACAAACCAGGTAATAAACGTCAAGTAGTTTCTTAATGAATATAAAAGTTATGGTTTGTAATTTAATTCATTAATCATCTTGTAATTTAATCTAAACTACAAGTTGTGCTCGTGGAAGCTTTTTAGAATTTTGTCTTAATAACTAAACGTTTTCTTTTCAAAAATGTATTTAAAATTTATTTCTTAATTGTTTATCAAAATATGTTTATTTACAAATTATTAGAATTTGTAAAATCTCATTTTTAACATTTAAATTAATATACATGTGTTTAATGAATCATGGATTATGAATTTGTCTAGTGACGGTTTCTTTTTCAATTTTCACAGTTTTACTGGTTTCAGATAATTAATGAAAAAATATAAAGGTACAACTCTCTATAAGATATTAGTTTATTATATCAATTACCTTATGGTGATGCTGACCATAAGGTCCCTGTTTTGTTGTCCTTCAGACGACGCGTTTCGACTATCTATTAGTCATTATCATATGTACACGTAAAATACACTACAAAAACACAAACAACACATTTAAGACTATCAAAATATATGGGCAACATGCGTTGTCTGTAACCTTTCTATATGTAGCTTGATCGTCAACTGATTAGTTATCCTGTCACAAGATAAGAGTCACTGGGAGGGGGTTTGCATTCGTAGTCCATGCATCGTGACACGGTTTCCATATGATGAATCAAGTCAAAGATGGCGTGGGAATGAAATTGTAACTTATTGTTGAGTAGGTGATCAGGATTGTGTTGTTTGCAATTTGTATATGTGTAAGTAACTCCTCTACTGCGTTCATGAACGGGCCTTTATTACAGTGAAGTAGGATTTTAAAATTTTTGTTAATGTCTGTGTAGTGTTTTATACCTTTAGAGGTCGGGTTTGCCGCATTGTGTTCTACTCATAAGGCCATAAATTCGATGTAAAACTCGACATATGGTGTCATATATGATTTCTACTTACTCCTTGAGAGCCGGCCCCCTGGTATGGTAGCAGTCTAGTGAGTACGTACTAAAATAGGTTTTGGTATCAATTAAAATGTCCAAAGCTTTGTAGATCTATCTATAATGATGAAAAAAATATTATGCCTTCCCGGAACCTATTTAACACGTGGTATATTAATCTATAAAATACTATATTAAGGAGAGCCAATGCAATATTTCTTTCCCCTTTGTTGTACTCTCAATTATCGGCACCTTAATAAAAGGAAGAAAAGAGTACACAATTTAGACCCAGATCACCAGAGTATTTTAATAGCGTCAAGGTGGAAAAAGAACAAAAGTGGTTCAAGAACTTTAGAGGAAAGATGAAAGAGAGGAATCTAATCCAAGACTACACGAGGAAAGGTGCAAATAAAAGCTAGGGGTGTATTAGGTCCGCCACACTCGTACTAACTACAAGTGAGACCCTGAGGTATCAAAATAAATATGATTATAAATAATTATTGAATAAACAAGTAGTTAGCGAATAATTTTATTTAATCTAATATTGTGGGGTATGCACTTTTTTAGATATTAGCAAGTGTTAGTTCTACATTAATAAGAAATTTGAGTTCAGTGGACCATTAAACGGAGTTATATAGAGTTTCATCGAAATTAAGTCACTAAATGGTAATTTAAAAAAGAGATTTCTAGAGCTAATGTTAGATTAAATGATTAACACAAAGATTCAAACAATTCAAATGTCTTATCATTCAGTTGATGGGCGAATTTATTGTTAATTAGGCCATATATTTATTTCTGGAAAGTTGAATATCTGAAAATAAATTAGACTATTCATCAATGAATTTGTATTACAGATCATTAAACTTAAAATTGTTGTCAAATATTTATAACAATTACAAAGTGTGTCCATTAATGAAACATAATAAAACGTGGCTTTATTGCTTTTATCGGGTTCGCAAGCATAAATGTTTTAGTTATATTGCATAACAGTAATTTTAACGTAAACCAATATACATTTTAATCTAAGAGCTCCATATTTCATGTAGGTTGACGAACTAATGAACTGTTAGTCTATAAACTATATTTTCTTTCTCAAATATTTCTAGTATACAAAAGATATGTACTAGGAAAAAAAATTACAGTAACTATAAATAAATTTAAATGAGTTATTTTCATTTAAAATATATTAATGGCCACCAATTTGAAACGGTTTATTGGAACAATAATAATATTTTGTTCAAACTCGATTTTTGAATGATTTCAACTAAATCTTTTAAGCCGTTCTAGAGACGATAATTATATGGATTTTTTTTAAATATCGGATAGCTGGTAAAAAGAGCGTTATCGGACATATGTTTAATGGAACTTATTTCTTAATTTTACCTCCTATAACCACCCCCGGAATTATCTCCGCACATTGCAGAAACATCCTGTACATATATATCTCCAGATTATACACCAGTATTCTTTTTGATGCCATAGAAGCAGAAAGGGTGTGTTTTAGGCTTAAAAGGATTGTTATATGTTTCAAAATCATATCTTAAAATTGAGAACACCTGTCAAAAATAAACACAGATTGTTTAAAAAACTAGAATATATCTGCTTAAATAAATGTGATAAAATGTAACTCCTTTACAGCTATAAGATTTTTCTTTGTTTCTTTCCAAAATATTAGACCCAACATGAAAATGAACTGTGAAGGTCGGACGTTCGTATATCTTATGCTTGACTATTTTACATCAACTTTTTAAGTCACCAAAACTAAAACCAAGATATCAAACCCAATACCTCAAATGTATAAGAAAATTAAGGCTTGCCCATAATTAGAATGTAGGAAAATACAACATACATCGCCGAAAATAATATATATATATTAAATCGCCGAATTTTATGCCGGTCAATAATTTCTGCCTCGGCTAATTTCTAGAAAAGTAAACCGACACGATATTACACAAAAGTTAAGTTTTTACTTAAGCTGTCTGAAGTTTACAGAATTTGTAAATATTTACTTTTAATTATTATTTATTCAAACTTTGTCATTTGAAACAGATCTAGCGTCTAAAGAGGTTTTGCTTTTCTGTTTAAATAACAGAAAAACTTTTAACACATCATTTAGATATTAAATAATTTCCCCCTCTTTTTTAGTTAAATTCACTTTACTAACCCAATGTCGTCATGGTTAAAGAAACTTCTAAATTTAATTAAACTACAGCCGTGAGCAAACCAAGAGTAAAATTTGGCCTAAGAGATACATTTTTTATAATATGCTTTAAAAAAACTAAATATATCTTACATTCACTATTCCCACTATTTTTGTTGTTGGCTGGAAAGTTACGAGTAGGCTACAATGTACAATATCATTTTTTGAAATTCGAAAGAAAATTATTCAATTATTTAATCAGGGATTGAAGTTGAAATAGAAGGTCATTATCACAACCATCCATTCTAAACAATCTCACTTGTTACAATAAATAATAATATTAATAGTTTTAAACGATTCAATAAAAGTTGTGGCTGAGAATAAATCTAAGCATATGCTTAATGATATTGAAGACTTAGGAATGTTGTAATAATTATATACTATATATAGATCTAATATATGCCTAAACATATTATTTATTACGTTTAAGCATAATATAAAATATGGTTGACTTATAATGTTGGAACTGCCTAAATATTATTTAAGATTAATAAGGAGGAAAGTAGTTAAAATAAAGTAAGACTTTAGTGGTTGATTTTGTAAATGATATTTTGTTCTGTAAAAAAAAAAAAAAAAAAAAAAATAGAGAACAAAAGATCAGAATATAAAATGGAGCAATGTGTTAACAAACCGTTTAAGGGTTGTCAGTTCATAATTGTTCTAAACATATCTCCGCATTTGGGAATATAATGTCATTATATTGGTTAGAAATATTGTTTACGTCTGGAGAATTCAAGTGCACATTGTAGTGGTAAGTGCAAATTCATAAAGGTATTGGAACTAAAAAATGCTTTAAACAATATGATTTTGATATTTTAAATGTTGTGTGCCAAGTTATGTTTGATTTTTATCAGTAAATTTTCAGTTCTATTTGAATAGAAGAGTTAAAAACCGGTAATATATTAACAAATTAAAAAAATAAACTTCATTTTGTTTCGATGGATGTATGAAATATTGTGTTTATGCTAAGGAAAAATTTTAATTGAACTATAGTTTTTGCCTTCTAAAAATGGAATACGCTGCAATTTAATTTTACTCATTATTTAGTTAATATTTAAGTACCTATAAAATGTGGGATTTAAGGTAAAAAAACATATTAAATTTACTCTAAAAATTTAATTACGTATTAAGAAATGGAAAATTTTTGTTTTATCAATTATTGAGATCTAGAAATACATCTAGGATATTTAACGAAAGATTTGTCTCTCTGTTAAGGCAAATTTGTATTATGCATTATTATTTTTGTGTTATAAAACGGTGATTGGATTTGAACAAGCCTTTGATCGTTTCTTAATGGTTGAGTGTCGCATGAAGTGATTACAGTATTGATATAATTGTCCAAGGGATGAAAATAAGGTGAAATTTAAAAAAAAAACGTATGTAAATAATATAATGTATGATGTACATTATCAAAAACGTGTTACTATTAATTAATCAAAATTTTTAACTTTAATGTCAAACACCCATGACACAAAATTGGATCGCACTCACGGACTGACAAAGAGATAGATGATGAATGACTAAAAACAGCTGTTTTAATAGTAATCTGTAGGAAATTAATTATATGTTCTAAAATCGAATTAAGTAAAAGTTCTTAAAAATCGATAGTTGACCCAAGTTTCTTACTTTTATATATAAATTATTTTGTTTAACAATATACTTAAGTCAAAGAGATTTTTTCAAAACCGATTACTCGAAATTTTTTACAAGAGATATAATTGCTAAAAGCCTCTATGGAAATAAATGATAGTGACAGACTAGGCTGGCTGGTAAAGATCAAGCAAATTATATTGGAGTATAATATGCGTTTAAAAAAAAAACAACATAAAAACTTTAATATGCAATTATTAACTCATTATACTAATACGTATTTACCTACTATGATGGAGTAAAAATGATGTTATATATAAGAAATAAATAAAAATCGTAAAAAAATATGATTGTATTTAACAAAGAAAAATCCACATAAATTAATATTAAAATTTTTAGTTATGATCCAAAGTAACAAGTTTCCGAAAGATATAAACTTTTCATGCTTTTGGTGTAAAATCATTCGGGAAAAAATATATTTAATACACTGAAAGGGACTAATATTTTATAGTAAGCAATAACCTTGCTGCCAGCAGTGAAAGAGTTACTGCTTATGACTTCAGATGACGTAAAGGATTTGTTGAATGCAGATTTATCTTTTTTTAATCAAAATCTATCCTTCTTGGCGTGATAATATCATATGTATGTACTTAAAAGATATCGTATTCTGGTGTAGTAAAAGGTAAGTTTATTCAACCTTATCTAACAAAGTTTCTGAAAGAATAGCCTATTTAGTCACAAATACTAACCAATTAATGATTTTAAAATGAAGTTAAATGTATAATATATTCATAGAAGGATTTAATAATTTACATTAGGCACATTTCATAAGTCATAGGGTCTAACTTTATTGTTATCAGAAGAGTAAAGAGAGTAGATTTACTTCAAAATAAGTTAAACAATGTCTTACAAAACTATTATTATTAAAAAGTGAATATTAAATATCTCGCACAGTTCTTATACTTAAAGGAATTCTTTTCGCAGTAGACGAATTTAATAATTTCAATAATGTTTTGTATGCAAGCGTGATGGTTCTGTGGTGATTTTTTCCATCTGATTAATGGACATAGAGTAAAAAGTTTTTTAATTATAATATTACACTAAGTGAAATGTTTTGGTTAATACAAAAGGGACAACTTGTAGATGTTTAATAAATAGTTCTTTAGTTGAGTATGTGATCGTGAAACTTACTTATAGAAACCAATAATATGTTATTATCAATACTATTAAAATTATATTTGTATATTAATTTCACATCACAGTTAAAATAATAATGTAATACACAGTGCATTTTACTGTTGTTATATTTTATTTACTGTCTGCAAATCCTAGTTATTGAATCACAGTGTAATTATATTTAAAAAAAAAATTAAAAAAAAAAAAATTAAAAAAAAACGGAATTGGTAAGATTAGCATAATAATTAACCATACGAATAAAAAACGATGCAATCTTCAAGATAAACTACAAATTTATAATAGTTGATAAGTTTGAGTGAGATCGTTGTTAAATGTTTGAGTGAGATCAGTTAAAAGTTAAATGAGATCGTTGTTGAGAGGATCGTTGTTAAAAGTGAAGAAAAACACTAATTTCAGTCGTTGCAAATTGAGAAGTTTTTTTTTCTTCTATTGGCCATTCGGCATTAAAAGGATAAATTATAATTTTAAAACAGTGTAAAAAAAAATAGTTTTTATAGCGGCGTTATACAGTGGATATAGGACTATAGTTTACAATATTCATTTGTATTGTTCGTGGCGTCATTAGACTATTAACTATTTTAATACAGGCAATACAGCTGCTTGGACGTCGAGACAATTATTTATATTTGAAAGTCATAACTGAAAGCAATTCATTTATTCGCCGTACAAAATAGAATTTAAAAATAGGTTATAACATGTATCAAATACTGTCTGTAATAAATCGTTATAATATTTACCGACTTTCTTATTCGTCAAATGTATGGTATAGTTGAAATACTGGAGAATTTTGATTTCTTCTTCGATGCTAGCAATACTTTGGAATTAATGCGTCCATTAAAAATAAAACTTCAGCTCCAATTAGATTTCAAACAACATGTATTTCGTCCTTGCCAATATATATATATATATATATATATATATATATATAACGTTTATGGTGATTTATATAATCAGGTTGTTGGTAATTTAAGAAAATGCATAAAGCACAGATTTGACAATTATGGTTTGACCCGTGCATAAAATATTTGAATTTCATATTTTATAACTCGGGAATTAGTTATATATTTTTGAATCAAACAAAGACTGAAATGTAATCAGATATAGTGCCTTCTGTGGCAAATTCCCTTCACCACCATTTCCGCTTCAATACTAAATACGATTTATCTTTACGTTCCATGGCGTTGCAGGTTGCTGGACGGAATGTGGCAGGAGCCAATTCGTTCCCCCACTGTGTAACTAAGCCAGACGGAGTAGTAGGTTAAAGTTAAAACCACTAGTTGTTCGTCATCCGTCGCAAGGACAGGAGCATTGTCTTGTGAAAATTACGTGTATGTTACAGTTCCTGTTTTTGCCTAGGTAATACCCCCCCCCACCCGATGGCATACTAGCCGTACCCTCGTGTTGGGTCGGAAATATGCACCAAGTTTAATAACCTTGATTAAATGAAATCATAGTCGACCATCTTGGACTAGTGATTGCGATTAGGATCACTAATTTAGTAGATTCAATTCCTCTTATCCGAATTCAGATAATTATATATATATATATATATATATATATATATATATATATATATATATATTGTAAATTAATTTAGCTTTAATCGCTCATGTAAGCTGGCTGACTGAGATGCGCCGAGTTTTTGTGGGAGGTCTGTGCTGGGATAGGCTGTTCAACTATCCCAAAAGATCAACGGCACCTCCCACCTCCCATTCCCAATAACCCTAAAAAACACGACCTACACATTCACTAAATAACTAATATTCGCCGCAAAAGGTATCAGAGCGTGGTTACGATCCACGAACCTCTGGGTTATGGGATAACCCATAAAATTTATTTATTATTTTTTAAACTGAACAGTACTGAAGTAGGATCAGATGTGCTCGAGCTTACAAAGAGATAACACTATGAGGAATGTGTTAATAATTTCAATAAATTCCAAATTAATAATAGATGTGTATGTATGGGAATAAACACTACTTATTAACATTGATAGATAAGTAAATTTCTAGAGAACACACAAAATATTTAATTAAATGCTCAAAGATACTAACTAACATACTTTTATCATGTTATTGTATATAAAATATAATTTCAACGTGGAGATATTATTGACGTCATTTGGACAAGAAAGTGATCTGCCCAGAAACATTAGCTAAATTAATTTAAAAAATATCAAGCTTTCCAGATAAATTGTTGGTATATAATTAAAGCGCAGTAATTAATCAGACGTGTAAAGATAAATAATATTCTGTTGTTTTAGTTGGAGATTGCAATTTAAAACTGTGCACTATATAAAAGTACATGTACACAAGAAAACTGCTTTTAGTGTAATGGAACGAGTTGGAGCGCGGATTGATAATACAAAGCACCAATACACCCAACTCATCTTTCACTCAATTTCTCTCCCTCTCCATTTTATCTCTGGATTGCCCCTTTTGTGCCATTTCTGATTTTCCTGTTGAGTAATAGTGCAATATATATTTCCCACGTCATAACAATGGTCAATAGGTTGGAAATGTTTTTATCGATTTTGTACAGCTAACACAAAACCTATGTTTTTTATTATTCCTCATTTGTCTCATTGTTTCCAAACATTAAAAAATATTCAATGTTTTGTTTATCATCAATAGTTGATAAATTTAATAATTGATGAAAGTAAACAACTCAGTTTACTATAACGCCAATCAATATGAACAAACTTAAACAAATTAATGAAGTGTCTGGCAATAATCATGTAGGCTTATATAATTTAACCCACTGTTTCAAGTCTACTGCCAGGTGAAATCGATAGTCATTAGATTATTTATAATGTGCTATATACAGTAATAGTGATATATATATATATATATATATATATATATAGTATTTGTTACCTTTATAACTTCAATTGGGGTTTTACTATTCATTAAATAAAATTGTAGCTAAACAAATTGTCTGACATATTCAAAATGGCTACCATTTGAATAAGTATTTATGTTAGTTCTTAGGTCCTAAGCAAACTTATGCTCATTTTGTGCATGTTGGTGATCTCCATATATTATTACAGAGGTAGAGTCGAGAAATAAATGGTTATAATGTAAAAATACAAAAGGAATTGGCGTTCTATTATATTAGATCTTATGGGGAATATATTTGGTTAAAATAGTATAACTTTTAAATTATCCAACTGCAAAGTAATATAATACAATACAGGTAATGATAGTTCATGTATTAACTTACAATACGAAGAATTTACTATGTGTTGGGAGTAAAACGTTTTTCTGTCGTTTACCTGAAACACAAACAGTAAATATATTTAATAAGCAACAATTTATTTATACTTTGGTATGAGCTATAAAGTATACAAATATTTATTTTATTTACTCTAATCATTACATTTTATTGGCGCCTTGCTAGCTCTACAATTAGAACTCACTAGTACAGTAACAAAACATATTATTTCGGAAAAATGATTAGAAATATATAGAAGCCAAAAAGTGATGCAATAGGAATAAAAATCTATTTTGAGACTTTGTAGATATACGTGTTACCAGGCGACTGAAAATTAAAGATTGTGGAACCTACTGGTAAACATGTTTAAAAAAAAGGAAAACAAATTTCATTAACAAGTGCTAAAATTTATTTAGCTTAAATTCCTTGAATTAAATTTGACCATTTACAAAAATACTTATAACAACATTTCATATTTCTTGGTCTTTTAAAAGAAAATTACAAAATTTAGATTTCAGCTTAAAAAAAGAATTTATATAAAGAATTTAAATTTTTAGATATAAAAAAAAGGTCGAAATTGTGTATTACAGTTAACAAGATTTTGTATTATCAAATACTTAGTATATATATATATAGATATAGATATAGATACATTTTTAAAACTAGCTAGATCACATACCTTTTCTATTTAAAAAAAAAAGACAATTTTATAATATATATAAAAAAATTAATTTTGTTTTAATCTATTGACGTCAATATGATTTTAATTTTGAAAAATAACCCCTTTGGGGTCGTGAAGGCCGAAATATTTTGCATGCAGCCCCATCCAAATATTATTTTGATTCTAAATTAGTACACATTATTTTACAGATTTAAAAAAAAAGAAGTGAAGACACATTATCATACAGAGTTTTGTTCCTTGAACAAAATTTGTTATTTTTCACTAAAGAATAATTTCACAACCAAAGTTCCTTTTATTAACAACTGTCATTTTTCAAAAAAGGTTTATATTTCCTTTTATGCATATGTACGTGATGATATGGTGCACTTAGAGAGTGTTGAAACTGAGTTTGAACCTGTCTGCGATTGCAATCTCAAAGCAATCTCGGAACAGCTTTTGCTGGAACTTGTTGTAAAATGCTTAGAAACCTGACATGTGCCTGAAGGTCATTGTGCGATGAAAATTACATGTAGAAAGCAAAACTCACAAAAAAACTAGTATTATTAAACGGTAACACATTTTTTGAATTTAGAAGAAAGAGAACTGTATGATTACTGACATGATGCACATTAGCTATTTCGGAGATTTCATGTTCAAAAAAACTTTTGATTAATAATGTGATTTAGAGACGACTAACATGCTAGCGGTAGACCGGGTTCAAGAGTGCAAGGTTCATGTGATTGTGGATTATGATGTTCCCCACCAGGTCTCAGCACACGGCGGTGGCCTGACCCGGAGGCGATATCGGAAGTAGAATGTTGATAAGGCAGATTTTATATTTAAAGTCTGAAGGACGTTACATACGCATCTTGCGTTCGCGTTAGGTCCAATAGTGTTTTTTCGTATATCTGTATGACCGTCTGAAATTAAATGTCGTTGTTGAAAAACGTGTAATCGAGTGTATGTAAAATATACTTATAAAAATTGGGTATACCGTACTTGCCTTAAAATTAATGACCAAAACCTAAGTTTAAAAATTTCAAATTGGTCAACAAAATCTAAAATGTTACAGTGCGAAGTAACGAAATTTTACTTTCTTTTGACATGTGATCATTGTTTCCTAGCATTCCTATTAAAGAAACAATGCCATATTAGAGATATTTTTGTAATCTACAATTAACTAATATGTAAAATTAACAGAGATCTGTAATTATAAAATTTATTTTAGTTTTAATAACGATTATTATCTATAGCTTGATGCCACATCTATTGGGAATTGTCTGTCTTCTTCCGTAGCTGAACTTTTCATGAGTAGGTTGAAGAGTTATTAGTTAATAAATTGCCATATTTTATAAGAATTATGGTTAAGATATGTTTATGACATTTTTGATGTATTTGATCTTGATTATGTACTGTTAATGATTTTTTTGAATGAAATTAACAATATGCACATCTCAATCAAATTTACTCATGAAATACAGTAGAGACTGGTAATAGCATTGCATTTTTAGATATTTTGTGTATTATGAAGAATTATGAAAGTGAGTTTGATATATATATATATATATATATATATATATATATATATATATATATATATATATAGAAAACCATCTAACAATATTAGGATTATATTAAATAGTTCTAACGATTGTAATAGACATTAATTGCGACTTTTAGAGCTATCCAAACCCCTTTTACGGTTTTCCAGGGAATTGGATAATATAAAATGTACTTCTAAATATAATGGGTTTGATCCGAAAGTTATAGATTGTATATTATTAAGGAGACAAAAACTCAAGAATATAAGAATATTTAAAAAATGTCCACGTCACGGTTCTCCATGCGGAAGATAATAAATTTAAATATATATATATATTAGTTTAACTTTTGATTCCGCCCTTACCAAAAGTTTGAAGTAAATTTTCAACAATTTTAATTTAAAAATTGCATTAAAACTCAAAATAACCTATTGTAATTGTTAGGTAATCCCGAAAATAAAGTTTCGATGTTGGATAAGTCTGGAAGTTGACTCATGTGACAAGTTGTATCTTGGGAAAACTATGAGAAAGGTTATAACGAAACTCAAAGACCATTTGTAGTAGATTATAATTGACAGGCCTCAAAATCTAGCGTTGCTGAATATGTTCTTTCTACATTACACGATGTAGGAATAAAAAATGTTAGTTTGAATAAAGAAATTAAGAACAACAAATTGTTGGATAGCTTGGAAAGTATTTTCATTGCTAAAGCTGAAAATGGTAGTTATGTTACCAAAATGTACAGAAGGGTTTATTAAACTTTCTAGCGTTAATTGTGTTAGTTTATTTTTTATTTTTGTGATTTGGGGATTATTTTTCTTTTAAATATAGTGAATTGTGAGTTTTATTTTGACAAAACTTTATATGAATAAATACTATATTTCTGTGCTTCTTGCTTCGAATGTTTCAAGTGGTATACTGAAGTTTTATGTATGTATAGTAAAGAACTGTTACAACTTGCCCACTGTTAGGAATTAGGATACTTTTAGTTAGAAATAGAGTCTATGTTCTTTTTAAGAAGCCAGAATGAAAACACTTATTGTGACAGACCAGGAAAACTGATGAAATTATTACTCACCTTACAAGCAAGGCAGAAGTCGTTGATACTACAATGATATATAAACCCTTGGGTGAGAGAAAACGTGGTCTGTAGGCCAAGATTGATCACGGGAAAGTGCTGCAAGAATTCTTCAAGATAGCCAGACGGACTTGGCGAGCAAGAGCTTCCTAGGAGAATTGAAATTTCAGACGAGCATCCATAAGAGTGGCAAGCAGGGTGAGCAAACTTCGTGTATTAAGAAACTAGTAATTATTTCAGAGTCAGATAATTAAACTATAACTTGGAATCAAATATGTTAGTCACAACAATTAGAATCATTCTGGATTAATAGTAATAAAAATATATTGTAGTATTGTAATAAGATAGGAGATAGTCATTCTAAATAACAATTTAATAAATGTTAATTGACTACTGAACCACTGATATGATTATATTGAAAATAAAGAACCCAGACAGAAGGAACCAATCCTAACACTACCAAAGATGTTATAACAATTATATGAGAATCGTATTGAAGCATTATGTTTAGGAAATGCCGTCAGAATATTATTTTACATCTTGGGACATAAGAAAAACTAATTATAACAATGTAACTGCTTTGTGGTTTAAATTAAACTCCTATATAAATAAAGTGTTATAACTATAATTTGCAAAGTAGAAAGTTTCATTTCATTAAATCTTTTTGTAATGTTTTCTTTTGTTCTTATATTAACAATTGTATTCTCTTTATACTTAAACATTATTTTACAAATATTTGTCGTAAGCAGACTTTAATATTGCGTTTATGGGAATACATTTTATATTGCCAAATAAAAATGTATTTGTTTCATATGCAAAAATAAAATGTGTCATTTCAATTCCACATTCGTGTTGACATACCAAATACAATTGAAACAAATGTCACAGCAGTGCTGTACAATCTGAGATTGAATTTTCTAGGGTACAAAAAAATCAAATACATGATGTTTGTCAATTACATTCATAGATTTTTATCTGTAGTTCATAGCTTCCAGAATTGCGGTAAACTATTTCGTTTTTAGCTCTTAAAACACATTTAGCACTAGGCATTAAGTTTTTCAGATACGGCATATTCTATTTTATTTCATTTTAATGCAAAATATGATCGCATTATTCACACCTAAATTAGAGCTAGTTTTAGAAAAAGTAGCCTCTTCTGGTTAAAAAAATATATTTAGGAAGATATTTAATGTCATTGTGTCTGAAAGTAAATATTATTTATACAATTTGTTGTGACTTTGCTGTATACGAACTTAAAATTTTTGTTTCGAAACGGAAAGACTATTAAATCGCCATTCTGTGTTTTATGCTGTTATTAAAACAATTAAAATCTGTTAATAACTCTTTAACTATTGTCAAATTATGGACTAGAAAATCATGTTGCAAATTATTTCACTTTATTTGTACTCTACGAGAATGTAATTTAGTGGAAAGGGAAGTTTTAATGAACTCGTAACTCTGCAAAAGCTTGTTGTTGGCGATGAAACTTCATTACGAAGGAGTGTAATTATATTTATGTTCACAGGAAAAAAAAAAAAGAATTCAAGTCAAAGTGATTGTATGTTGTGTATAGGTTAGAATGATGTATAGAAGGTGTATGCAGCCATTACCAAAAAAATAAAATGCAATATTTTGACACCAGTACGTGGGTATGTCAGGTTTATCAATAATCACTTTAAAACAGTTTCCTGAATGAATCAGGTATATTGAGATCAACGGCCTGTATAAGTGTATTTATATCTATATTATAGATGAAATTGTCTGTATGTATGTATGTGTTTAGGTACATAATAATATGTATGTGTTCAATATAATGTTCTGCCATTGTTAGTTTTCGCTTTACAATATCATCACTTGGTCTTTAGATAACTGAAGATAATATCAAATAGAAATGTGGATTGTACTTTATACAACTATGTAGGTCCTAATACAAACATAATTGCTTATTGACATTTTAATTATATATCAATTGATATGTCGGTGTGTGTGCGACTCTATTATGATTCCTGTTAGTTGACGTATTTTACCAACTGTTAGCAAATATTATGATTTTATTGTGAGATGGTCATTTTGTGGGGGTGTAATTAGAAGAAAGTACCATGATATATTATAACACCATAATAAAGGAGATTATTCATAAAACTCAGCAGGAATTCATACATTAAAATAAACAAACATAATCTCGATTTATAAGATATCATTAAAGTAGATATTCACATAAAAACAAATGTTCTGCAAGGTTTCTGCAAATGATATTTTGCGTTATATTTATGGTCTCAAAAAAGCAGTCGAATATGGTTTACACGATTTTTGGAACTTTAAAAAAAATAATTTAATGTTAAGTTTAATCCAGGAAAATATTCGATCTTTGAATATCCAATTTTAAGATTTTTTAAAATTGCTTGTTTTATGATAAAATTAAATTTGTTAAGTAAACATTTTAATTTACGCTACTTTTCCTTGTATCTTCGATTGTTATGAAACCATGGGTCTTGATTATCAAACGACCTAAGTACTTTTCAACTTTTGTGAAGAAGAGAGCAATCATATCCATAAGTCGAAGTATGAAACGAATGTTTCTATCGAAGCATAATGGGACGAAAATAATAATAACTAAAGAGATGTCTACAATCAAGTAATACCAGTTTCATCTCCTCTTTTTAAGGAAAAATTTCATTAGCTAACTATTCTCATTTCTTGAGAAATACTATTATTGGTTTTGATTTTTAAAACAAATATCAATAGAATATAAAACAAATCCATGGACTTGATTTTCACATCTAACGTAAACATAAATATGTTTTTGCCTTTCTACTTTCACCAACTTTTATAGTATAGTGATTCTTGACACATTTGTTTTTTAAAACATTTTAACTGATTATTTTTTAGATATAAAAGTGAACGTTTTACGGCAGACAAAATATTTATTGCAGACAGGTGAAATGAAGTTGTGTGTTGTGGTATAAACAGAATTTCTAGTATTTAGCTGTGGTATATATGTATATCATTCACATTTACACATAGATTATCAAAGTGATGTTAGATGTCACACTCCGATTACATTTAAATAAAAGCATGGCAAATGCAACAACATAATGGAATAGAGAGCAATGATATTCATATCTATCTCATCTAAACCATTACCTTTCCGTTGGGGTAACTTCTTTAAATGTTAGATTACAATTATAGCAGTGAAATAATACAAACGAATAACTCGAGAAATATTAACTTGATTTGTCTACAAAACAGTACGTTTACGGGAACAGATAATATGACAAACAAACTAAGAGAAATGTAACTACTCTATTTTTATTTCTAGCACTGATCACACTTTTGCAAGGTTCCTAAATGTCTTTATGTTATGCTCCTTAAACTAATGAAGTAGGGAGAGCAGGTAGCATACAGACAATTGTGACGCAATCTTGGTCGAATCTTTTGACGGGTCTCTCATCTAAACTGTAATGATACAAGTGAATGCCTAGACCAACTGAGCTAACTTCCTAAATAATAAAACACTATGAGTTGTAATAGAGTCATTAACAGATCTTGATTTATAGTTTGACTACTTTCCACACGACTCCAGAATATAGTCATTTACTTTGTCACTTTATCCTGAAGTTTGCATTTGTTGACGTCAACTGTAATAATGAGCACAACACTGACTAAATTTCACCGCACAGCTTTTTATTGATAAAACAAAGGAAAAAGTGTTAACTTATTTACATGAAATGTGATTTTAAATTGATGTTATAATATATCTAAATCTGAAATTATAAACTTTTCAAATTTCTAATATATATTTAATTTTAAAATTGTTAAGAAATTCTAAAATTGGATTTTAAGTGATCAAATTTGACTCACGAAGTTCAGTCAATTGTGAAAATAATATCGAAATTCGTAGAACGGTTGAATCTGCGGTGTTTTTGAAAAAAAAATGTATTAACAAAGTGCGGACTATGTACTTACGAAGTAACAGAATATTGGTGGAGTATTAATAAAGAACTTGAATCAGGTAGATTTTGACTACCTGTTCAACGCCTGATTTGACGTTATTATAAACGTCAAATATTTATAGAACTGCTTTTTTTAACCAATCGAATATTTTAATTGCATTTTACACCGTGATTAAAGTATTAAAATTATTTCCAGGTTTCACGATATTTTAAAGTTTGTAGAACTATTAAACACTTTTAACGAGTGTACCTTTTGGAATATTGAAAACGTAATCGCCAACATACAGTAAATATTACCAGTAAATATAGTACCAGTAAATATTGAGAGTGCTAATAAATAATATATTAGTCAATTTGTTTGGTCATATTCATTTAAGTTTCATCAACATTTGGTAGAAACCATTATGATCTAATATGTAAGATCTACGTAACAGATAAAAAAATATTTTTAAAAAGCCGTGCTAAAATAGTAGTTTCGAAAATAATGAAATAACTTATGTTTTCACATGGTATTTTAATTGGAACAGTAGGGTAATGTTATAATCTTTAATTAAAACATGCCTTGGTTATTAACATTGTGGTATTTTTTTGGGTGTAATTTAATGAAATATTCCACTTATTTAAAATGCAGTTATATAGCCTACGTTGCAAGTCCTAGTGTTTTATCAATGATATGCAAAGCACCCTTGATACATTTGTTGTCAGCAGATGATGTTTTACAACATCAGTATGCAAATTGGTGTCATCATAGCTGTCCTATCGATAAATCCTTTGTCAATGACGCTAAGCGTTGTCTATTTTTACCTTTTCAAACATACCTATATTTTTTATTTTCTTGAATTTTTCCGTAGTTTATTATAAAAATAATAATCCACCAAAATTATATGTAAAAATCCGCCTGTGTATTTATTGATACAGTCGGTATAAGATAATATATACAAATAATTTGAACTAAGTTTTATTTATTATTTTGATTGTTTTAATTCATTTCAAATAAAAATAGTAATCAAAACCTTTAATGTAGTTAGTTAAATATTTTTGATTCTTTGTTCTTTGTTATCCGTTTTGTAAAATTAAATATGTTTCGTTTTTTCTGTATTGTTATTGACAACAATTAATATTGCAAAGCTAATATCCTAGGTAGAAAATATTGAAACAAATAAATAGCCTAATTATTAATATCAATTTATTGTTAGTTTATTTCAACGTTTTGACTGTATCGTATTAACACTCAATGTTTGCTTACCCAACCCTTGGTCGGTTGTCTGCGATTAGACTAAACATCATTTCTACTATTTTATCTTTTCTCCCCTCCCTCACAGTTTCTTTTTACAAATTGTTATTAATACTACGATTCACTTATTTACTAATTTATTATATTGTTTTCCCCCGGTCGTCTTATTACGGTTCTTTATTTGTATACATGTAATAATGTGATACTCATAGCAGTTTTGAAATATATAACATGCAGTGGATTGCCTTAACACCCCACACTTTCCTTTAACTGCCTGTCTATTTCTTATTGTTAACTCATTATAGTTATTACAGGTTATATTGCTTTGCTAATACGTGTTATCCTTCTTAATAGTTTTTGTACAATATGGAGTTTCAAGCATGTAACCCTCCATTATGTATAATAGTTCTCGTATATGCCTCCTTCTGGGATTTTTAAATGTATGTTTCTTTGTTTTGTAAACTTCAATAATATTTACAGTGTTATTTTTTAATGTATGAGCGTATGCATGAATGTTAAGATTTAAATTAATTTTGTACAGATTTTAGGCAGTAAAAAATAAACAAATAATTTCGTATTTAATGAAATACAAACATGTTCTATTCAATTTGATAATTATATATTAAAACCTATTTATAACGACAATTAACTTAGTTGATGTGTGAAGTTGTGTTTAAAAAACGCTAAACTCGTTTCGCTCACTTTGGGGAAGAGCGTTTTATTGTAATGCATTTTACGTTTTGGATGCATACTTGTTAAACTCGTTGCTGACCTCATCTTCCGGTCTTTTTTGTTTTGCGATAGAGGTTAGAAATAATGTAAAAATCAACTTTGGAAGATAAATTATTACATAATAGCACGAGTGTAGGAAAATTGATTTTGTCTACAGTTGTTGACAAAGTGGCATTTTGTTCATTTAAATTAGTTTGCAAAACAGCTGACTTCTCAACAGTTTCACTTTGCCCACTACTTTGCCCACTACTTTGCACACTACTTTGCTCACTCCGAATGGCAACCGAACAAAGCGAAATTTAGGTTAAGTTTATTTGAATTGATTTATAATATACAGGAAATGTCCGGTATGTATGTTAGATTAATTTTTACATGTAAAATAACATAAATTAACAACAAAACAACGTTTTAAAGTTGAAAAAGGAAGTAATTATACATATAGATAATTGACAGTGTTTGTACACGGAGAGTATTTTTCGTTTGCCGAGTTTTGAAGTTGGCAATCCTATTTCCTCAATAATACACCTAAGTTATTTGTAATATTCATAAATAACCTCAGTTTTGACGTGAGGTTGAACACTATTGTATTAAATTAATGTTTTATTAAATTGTGTTACTGCTGAAGTATGTTTTTATTTGCACACAATAACAACTGTAGACCAAGTATAATGTGCAATTCGTTAGCAAAGTGTCTTTTTTAAACTCGATAAAATTGACGCACGAGGCTTAATAACTATAGTTACGAGAAGCTAATTTTTATTTCAGGTTGAATAATAATTGTTTGTAATAGGTTTCGCGCTATATTGGACGACAAGAATGGATTTGCAAATTTTTGTTGCAATATTGAATTAAAATTAAATATTGCAACAAAAATTTAATAAACACATATTTTAATACCTTTATTGTTTCAGCACGTTTTATAAAATTGAATTATGAAATTCTAAATATAAATCTCATCTTTCAGATATCTATAACACAACAAATATTTTTATGTGAAATTGATTCAACAAAAAATAGTACAGGTTTATTTTAGAAAACAGTAAGTACTAGAAGACTACATAAGAGAGCGGTACACACACACACACCCACTCACACACACACACACACACACACACACACACACACACACACACACACACACACACACACACACACACACACACACACACACACACACACACACACACACACACACACACACACACACTCGCACTCGCACTCGCACTCGCACTCGCACACGCACACGCACACGCACACACACACACACACACACACACACACACACACACACACACACACACACATACATATATATATATATATATATATATATATATATATATATATATATATATATATATATATATATATATATATTACCAGAGCTCACGCCTTATTTCGTACTATGATTACAGGTTTGACCCATCCGATCCATCCAGATTGATGTTGTTTCTTTTTTCCGTGTGTTACCTGCCCGCCGTTTTTATTAAAAAAAAAAAGGGTGTAAAGTAAAGAATACATTAATAATAAAAACAAAAATGAAATTGTATATACATCTTTATATTATTTGTTACTTTTGTGGGTATTTATGATGAATTTCATCCTACCAAAGTGTCCACATCAACGCTTACAGCCCAAGTTCACGATATTGTAATTCATATCAAATCTGTATCGTTGCGTTTCAAAACCTTACTCTCGTTATTACTTTTCCCCGTTAATTATTTACACAAAGCATCATTGTTGATCTAACATGTTCGTAAATTATTTTAATAGTGATAAAGTTTATATACAATATTTACTGATTAATTTATAATATATACAATAAATTTTATTCTGTAAAATGTAACCTCAAAAATAACACAATCTAGGCCTAGATTACCTTAATAGCTAACCCGGACTTACACTACGCTATCGTGGTTTACGTTTAACAATATTACTGACAGGAACAAGATAAATCGTCTGGTCATCTCTGTTGTTGTAGGAATTGCTAAATTTAAAACAAAGGTTAGAGATATTTTTAAACCTATTGTAGTATTACAAATGCCAAATTTATTTGAAATGATTTTAAGATCTGTATTATTTCTCAAAGTTAGATATTGTTAAGTTTTTCTTTGTATCTTTCAATCAAGTATTAAAACGTAATTGAAGTCATACCAATTTATTTTATTCTTCGTTCTTCTTGTTTGATGGAATTGTATAATTTGCTCATGTAATGCATATGTATTAAAATCGCCATTTCAAATCAAGTCGTAGGTTTGAGTCCAGACAGCTAAAGTCAAGTTTTATTAAAAACTTTTATAAACGAAAACTCCATTAACAAGATTAAAATGGAGGGAGATCTTATAACAGGATCAATATGCTACATACAACAGAGCAATGCCTTTTTAAAACGAACGGAAAGGAAATTTTCTTTAATGAAGTGTACAGACATGAACTAAAAATTTATCAGTTTTGTACCATTTATTATAATCCTTGAATTAAGTCTTCCAGAATCAATAACTATATAGGCCTAGCATGGGTACTGCAACGGATTAACGTTTACAAAATTTAAAAATTTCCGATTTTTGTAAAAATCGTAATTTTTATAAAAATTAGGAAATGTTAGTGGATGTTAGTCGTATTCAAAGTGTTTGTACAAGTCTAGAACGATTGGGGACAACCAAAGTCCACAAGTTCAGCGACTGCGAGCAGTCTTAGCCTTACATTGATACGAGAGCGCACGAGCTCCAACAGCAGCTTCTTCATAAAATTTTTTGACATAAATATTTTTTAAAAAAGTTTTTTTTTTACTATAAAAAAGTTCAAACCACGAGGGAAGGATCGAGGGAATGCAGTAGCTGGACCAGGGAACCAGGACGGGATCTGAAGGCAACAGACCAGGCTAATCCTCCAGGGTAATGAGCAGCTAACTTAGCCAATTCCGATATCATTAATATACAGGACCAGCAAGAAGGGATTCCTAGAGAGATCAACACATCCAGGCTAATATCGACATCACTCCAACAAGATTCAAAACACCGCAAATTGTGAGTTTTTTCCCGTATAATTCGATTGCCAAGACTTTAGGAATTATTTTAAAATCTGAGCTGGAAATATTTTTCAAATTTTTATATACACTTTTTTATATTTTTAATATCAAACTAAAAAAAGGAGTTAAATTTTTAAAATTAAATACCATTTTTAGACCTAATATTTTAACGCATAATAATTCATTTAATTTGTCATTGTTATTATTTATGACTCACTGTGGAAATAACCTGTAATTTTACATATTTTATTCTGCCTTACAATTGAATATATTTTATGTATGTTAGGATAAGTTTTATTTCATTTCATATATGTATGTTTAAAGTAAGTTCCAAGATAATCCAAAATTGAATTTGTCAACATTTTATGTGTTTTCGTTGTTCATTTAAAGATTGAAAGAAGAAAAAATTATATTGATTTTATTAATTTCATTGCAGAATTTATTATTGTGTTGAACCTGAATAACAAGGCAGAAATAGTTTTCCATATAATTAGTGAGAGTAAATTTTTGCAATACCTCCAAATTTTGATCAAAGCTAAATAATTACATAATTTTTATTAACATTAAATTTGAATTAAAATATACCAATTTCTGAGGATAACTTATGTATGTTATCGATAGTAAATGGTAGTGATTGCATTAAAAAAATAACCAGTGAACTTCACGGCTCTGAGGGGAGAGTAATTTTTAAATAACTGAGCTAGTACGTGAGTCACATAATTATAAATACAATAACTGGAAGTTTTTAAAACAAATAGGAGGTTTCCAACGATCTCGGGATACTGAGTGAGTTGAAGGAAATCAATCAAGCCAGGCTAGATTGCATAAAAAGCCTAAACTTCCAGTGGCTTGGTCGATTTCTACTTTGCAAAATCGGCGTAAAAACTCCCAGTGAAGGAGTGGCTCGTTGCAGTACTTCAACCGTGTCTCCGACCGCCACCGCAGCAGTATCATTTTTTTACGATAGTAGCCATTGTTGCCTGTTCCCCTCTGTGACATATCCCTAGTGAACAGCAGATACATCATTAGTCCAAGAACCATGAGATACTCGTCCAGAGATTTCATTGAATACAGAATAATTGTTACTTGGTGATAAGGCCCGAGGTATTTTTAATTGGTGTACCTGGTTTTTATACCAAATATTTTTTTGGATATTTCATAAAAGAAAACAAAAATTTTTAAAACAAAATCGGCTCTGACGATCTTGATTATTTTTGTATGGAATATAGAATATATAAGCTAAACAACTCGCAATTATTGTTAAATAAAAGAAGAGTAATTCATAAAAACTACGAGCATAATAAACCCTGTACACAAATATATTCGTAAAAATCCCATTATTGGCAGCTTTCGTCTCAATAATCTCACTAACGGAAACAAGGGCCAAAAAGTGAAAATTAAATGTTTAGAATTTCTAACCCAAATTAATGTGCAAAGCGAAAGTCTAATAAAAAATAGGTTATTTAGTAAATTTTTGTTCATTTTTGAATATTTCATTAAATTAACTTGTGAACCATAAAAATCTTAAATGCAGTTTGGAATATTGGTTTAGCATCACAAAAGTCATAATTCATCAAAACTTAATCAATATTGCTTTTGCTGACTCGCAGATACTTTTTAACATGGCGTTTAGAGTCAGTTTTGACATTTAGTATCTTGTAACTACATTACTGAAATTTTATCAAAATGACGGAGAATGTTACATTTCTTAGACATTGGTTTTGAATATAGGTGATGAAAAATTTAGGGTAACATTGAATTACCGAAATCTCACAAACTAATATTCTTTGGAAAATGACGTCGAATTGTTAAATAAAGTTTTTTATGACAAAACTATTGCAATGCCACACACAGTTTGTTTAGATAATGTACATAAAAAGAAATATAACACAGTATGTGTATATATTGTGTAAAAAATAAACAGGAATCTTCAAAAAAAAGTTATGATTTAAAGTGTGTAAGAAAATAGTTACGTCAGCAATTTGACATCTTTTTATAAATACAAATAACTCGCTAAAAGTTTGATTGTTTTTCATATATGCTAATGTAATAATGATACGTCCAATGATAATGTATAACATAAATATTTAGTGCTCCAACTCTTTGTTTAATAATATACTGTATTTGTTTAATGTAAAAAAATATTTTAGACTTCGTTTACAACATTTGTCAACGTCAATAAACAAATTAAATAAACTTTATACCATTTCACTTCAGTTCTCTCTGTCTAAGACAAAACCCACAGTAGTTCTTAAGAAATCAAAATATGTCATTATTACAACGCAAGTGGTTAGACTGTCGTTCTTGTTTTCTCCAATATCTGCTAGTAATGCACTAAGACACCAGATTTCCTAATTTTCTGTTTGAAACTCACAGATGATACTAAAAGATACTTCAAAATATTTCTTTAAACATTACATTGGTTTACATTCTAGACTTAATGTTTTACTCCTAAGATATACAGTTGAAAAAATACAGTTTAACAACAAAAATCGTTAAATCGAGTATTGAGACTACAAAAAAATTTGGCACTATTCTGATATATTCTGCAAAACATAAATTATATTGTATTACATTTATGAATTATATTTGCCTAGAAATATATTAAATCATGTTTGCATGTACAATATTTAATGTCAAAAGTGCATATACAGGCATTGTACTAGCATGTACGCATGTTTATGTACAAACAAGGGACCAATATATTGATAATTAATGAGTGGGGGTGGGGAGAGAAAGACAAGTCTAAACTAATTTAATTTTTCCCACGTCTAATACAATATTTTTGTTATATTTATTTTAGATAACACTTTTGAAAATGCTCGTGACAATAACTGTGGAAGTTCTAAACAAGAGCTTTCAATTTGTTTAAAAGTTTTCCGCAGATGTTCGCTTGAGGCACAACTGGTGGATTGAACATTTTATTCTTTGTCTCAGACTTTTTCACATTTCATACCTAAATATTGTTATCTTATTTCTTTAGTCGCAAATATTACTTGTTATTTATATGTAATTATTTATTTGATAATTTGTTGTATTTGAACCCTAAGATTGTTAATTTTCTATTCGTTTTTATTATTATGTTTTAGCTTTAACTTTTGTTCACCGATTAAGATATAAGAAACAAAATCGACCATTAAAACTTATTTATTATGAATATCTTGTTGTTCAATTTTAACTTTTTTCTAAAAAAATAATTACCCATTTCTCCAGTAAGTAGAGAGAGATACTATGAGAATTACTTAGTGAAAAGCCAGAAAGGAACCCAAAACAAACAATACACCTAACACAGAACAAAATATAAGTACTTATATACATTAAAAATTTCTTAAAACTTATTGGTTATCGATTACATAACCTAGGTCTTCTTTCCAGATATAAAAATCTTATATGTATATATAAAGATAGAAACACCGTGCTTTCAATTATGCTCTGGAAGCGTTAAGTTAACGGTATCAAACATGAATTCTAACGTGTTCTTTCAAAGTCTGGTTTACTATCTCCAAGAAGCTTTTAAGAATTGAAGAATAAGTGGTTGCTTGTGAGAGTAGGTGGACTAAAGAATAATGTTCAAATACTTAGTTAACGGCAAAAGCCCTTAGGGTGTTTAATCATAGGTCTAACAGTGATAATCTGAAATAATTTAATATGCTTCCTCATCAAAGCACCTCGGACGTAACTTCACACATCTCATTTTTGTTCAAATACCAATAATAACTAAAAATATTCTTATAGTTTCGAACACCTTTTGATTTCTATTGTATATCATATGTTATATACTAAATGTGCCTGTAACGTTTTTATAGTAGGGATATAGGAATAGTTCTTAAAATCTTCAAAGTTCGTTTTAATTTCTGAAAAAAAAAAAAAAAAAAAAAAAAATTCTAGCAATTTCAATACAGAAATTATATCTTATCCAATGAGTGGACTTTTTAGTAGACAATTAGGTGAGCCTTAAAGTAGTACCACCTTATTAAGTAACTCCGATATATATAAAAGTTTTTATTATTGTGATTAGCCTCTTATCGTTGCACAATATTGAAGCAGTACAGTAATTATGTTGGCGGTTTACATTTGTGGTCAAAAGAATATTCACTTTACTTATGAAAAGGTAATTCAAGAATTGTTCGCTTGTTTTTTATAATTACTGTATAAATATTGTTTCAAGTTAGACAAAAATTTTTGACAAAATTGAATCCATGCTCGAATAGATTTGAGTTTTATGAATATTAGCATGAATTTCAAAATAGTGGAAATTAATATTTGCCATTTTGAAGGGTGATAACTATGCAATTGTAGACTATTTGTCCGCACATTATTGACTTTTTACATCTGATGCATTAAACTAGGGTTTGTTAAACAATGAAATAAATGCATTCTCATTTATAAACCAATATTAATTCTATAAAAACTAGTCGTATAAAAATTTAATTTTTTAATTCAAAACAGTTATACATTCAGTGACAAATTTTGTATTCTGTTTTGATTATTTTTAATACATTGTTTTAAAACAAGCAAAAGCTATAACAGAATATCTGGTATAATAATGTATGTTGTAATTCATTGTGTGTTGCTTTGCTTTCAAACTGTCCAAAGCATTATGGAGTCTTGAACGTTTCCATCATCAGATTCCATTTGGCAACGTCACAATAACTATTTGTTAAAACTAACAATAACCACAGGCACTGATCACGCAACATTTTCGTCATCACTCAAACAGATCTTCCTGCAATTGTCAGATTGTGGTAGGTGATTTACAGTAGTTCAAACTTTAAAAAGATCAACTCAATTGTTACTTTCTTACATATACATAGCTTACACAAAATTATTCTCATCCAAAAACCCTTTCAGTATTATTGGTAAAATACCAAATATTAAAAACAGTTTTACTAACACTTTGGTTAAAAGTGACGATTAATGGCCCGAATGAGTTTGATAAATAAAAGTATACGAATATAGCAATAATTGCTTTTATTCAGTTATAACGTGGATTTGTAAATGGGTGAGACAGATTTTTCAAAGTTTTTAAACATTTATTCTTTTTAATTTGACGATTCTCAATAAATTTGTGTTCATATTAATGTTATATTTGTTGAAAAAATATAAATGATTAAATTTTATTTAAATGAAAGTAGAAGAAAACGTTGTTTGTTAGTAAAAAACAGTTGCACACATATAAATATATTGTACTTCTCTATATTTTGTTACAATAAAAGCAACGTAAGCAACGAAACATTAAAATAGAATAGAATTTCTGATTATTCAACTCACGTGTTTTCATTACTTTAATTAATTGTACAGAATATGCGGACAGGGTTTTAATATTTTCCGCTTAGTATTTTGTCTGTCAATTATTAATTAAGTTATTATGTCACGTGTGAATAACCTAATAAATGTATGAATTGGATTTTTCATACTCGTATTTTTAATTTGTTGATTTGAACGCTTTTACTTTTCCACCAGCTATTAGTTCAAGCTAGGTCGTATATTTTTCACTTGAAATTGTACTCTTATTTTGTTTACTATTTAAAATTTGTTATATCTTACTGTATATGCTGATTTATAATGCTAATTTTAAATATATTCACATTTGGAGCGTATTTGTTTGACACTATTATCTAGTTTGAAAATGTGTAACTATTTTATAACTAGTCAGTGAAACTTCTTTTTTAAATCATATTTTCAAAAATTTTATTTACCCAAGGAAAATGAAAATTTTATATTCTCCATATAAAAACAATGTATCTCTACGCAGTTCGGCGATTTTAGTCTAATATAACTTATTTAGATATGTTTTTTATGTTATAACATAATTTTCAGAAACGTATTTGTACAACTTCCCATATTTTAAACATATGGTTGAAATTTAAACTTTTAAACATCATATTCTAAATAACTACAGAGCATTATTTATTCTGGTATTTTTCAGGAAATTGACGCCAGATGAATAATGACTTAAGAGAATTATTTATCTATATTTAATTTAAACAAGTTTGATCTGATAAAAGTATCCTTCAAGTACATACGACATTATTATTATTTTTTATTAATTCCAAAAATTATATAAATAATTAAAAAAAAAAAAAAAATAGTTATTTAGTGTTTCTTTCTGCCTTTAACAACTTGTCTATGATATGCTAAGGGAAATTTTTAATATCCTCTTCAATTGAGATGAAACTTTATGGCAGGCTTTCAAATGAAGTTTGTTAAATTTGCATTTCACATTTGTAAATTTATTCATCGGTGTGGTCCGACAAATTCAGCAACAAGTATGCCTGCTGAGCTTTTAGCCATCAATGCAGTTATGTTAGACGAAAAGTGAGCGGAACACCTGCATTTTCACCAACTCAAGAGCAGTTATTGAGCCTTAAACTGAACCAATTATTGAATACTCCTTTATAATATCTCAACTGAGATCCCTGGTCACTTACCTGAACGAAAAAAGAAAGCAAATTGTATTCCAACGGAGTCCAGTTCATTGTGATATAACTGGAATTGAAAAACTTGATGAAATAACCAAACTTGTTGTGAATATGACTCCAGTTCAAACATCTATTACTCTATGCACATTGTATGAGGTAGGTAAAAAACTGCACCGAGAAGAGTAGATGAATGGATGCAGGACACTAGACACCTATATGAAATCCAAAAGAGCCTGCAGACCAAATATTATATCAGGATATATCACAAGCCACTAACACATTCGCAACAAAAGCCAGAATTGGACAAATTGTCACAGCTTCGACAAGTGACTCATCAACCTACCAGAACTGTCAGACCGAGGAGGAGACTGGAACATATATTATATAGATGCATTATTCCCAAATCAGCAAGAAACTATCTGAAAGCCATTGTTGATGTTGATGAAGATTTAATTAAGATACAAGAACTTTTGTGTCCTCGAAGTTGCGTTATAGTACCGAAGTCGGGCTGTCCGTCACTTGATTCTGGATGTCTGTCACAAGAATTAAGAAGCACTGCAAGAAGAAATAAGTATTACAAAGAAAGTTTTGTTATGAATAAACATATTTACTTTGATGTTTTACCCTGAATAGCCTAAGTAGTCAAGTCTATTTTACCAGACAAATGGCCATCTAGTTCTGGATGTTTGTACGTGGTTGTCTACCTAGGTTGTAATTTTTAAAAACCAAGTTATGACATGGTGCGCTTGTGAGCGTATATGTAAGAAAATATGTTTGCCACTTTTTTTGGTTTTAGTTAAATAACTCTTAAATAGTGCCTCCTACAAAAAAAGTATTCTTTACTTTCATATAGAGCGCAAAACTAGCAACAATTTTTTTCAAACCTCATAATTTGAAAAGTTACATAAAACCAAAAAAACCAATGTTAAGTATATATAACATATAACAGTATGTTTTAGTCATATGGTCACTAATTCAAGCTTTGGGAATGAAAGTAGTAAAGGTTTTTTTTATGAATGCAAGAAAAGAATTATAAACACATAATATATTGCATTTATTTGTGCATAAATGAATATATTTGACAGCAAAATTTAACTTAAAAAGAAAGAAACATGACTACAAGCTATTACGCACTACACAAAGATGGATTAAAAGTTTAAAAGTGCTATAATACACACTTTAGTCGATTTATGATTTTTTTTTGTTCACATAAAAATATACTGAATCAGTTTTGTAAAATGTACCGTCTTGATTGATAGAACAAAGACTATGTATCCACAAAAAACCTTTATTTTAACAATCTAACGTTGTTATCCTAATGATAAACTCTGGCAAAAACTAAGAATAACAACATCATTCTTTGAAACGTCGCTTTCATAAAATCAAAAACTACTGTAGATATTTGATTTAATAAATATTTTGAGTAATGGTAACATGCGAAAATGAAAAACATATGTGCATAATTGGGAAAAGACAACAGTGAAGGATTCTTCCATATATACTCATGGCATGTCTGCATCGTAAACTAAGAAGATTCCATAACAGCGACACGTGTTTTACATCGTATCGCATTTAGTGGCGCTCATTAATTATAGGCTGAACAGTAAAATTCCCTCGTGGGTGAGTTTCTAAAGTGTTTTATGGCCACCATTTAGTTTCCTTAATAATAGCAACCGACATAAAATTAACAGTTTATATCCCTTCAAAATTCGTAGCATATTTTACACACATTCAACAATTGGATAACAATGTTAACCGTAGAGCAAGAAATTTATTAGCGGTAAACATCGTGCATCAATAGCACGTAATTTCTATTATCTTTCCCTTAACGGAATCTGTTAAAAAATGAAAACTAATTTCATGAATTCTGAAATCTCTGAAAAAATATAATGTATAACTTTTTAACAGACGGAGATCACAAAGCCACAACATTTTGATAAAAATGGATAAAAAAAGATGTTTTTATAATACAAAGTTAAAAAAATAACCCTTCAATGGGTTCTCTTGCTTCTAGTTTAAATTCACAAGTTTTATTTCTGAATGTGTTTTTAGAAGTATAGAAAATAAACATAAATAAAATACATAATAAGAAACTTGATATATAATTTCTATTTTTAGAAAGACAGTAGTAAAATTTCAAGTAGTTAGTTTAAGTTTTACACTGTATGTTATCAATATGAATGGTATTTAAAGATAATAAAACACGATTTTTTATTTTGATACTTCCACTTTTTATTAATCTAGCCTACCAATGGTTTCGCCTGCTAAGGCATTGACGAGGCTGTATTACAGACTGTTAATAAACACTTATAAATTTATAGTTTGTGAAATTTTACAGAATTGTATGTTCAAAAGTTAAATTTCGAGAGAGGGTTTAGGAAATGAGTGAGAAAGGGAGTATATGTAGGTTGAATAGATTCCATTTCCCAGCGAAAGATAAATTTATTATGAAATAGAATTGTGTAGGGTTTTCAAAATTTAAAAAAATGTGCGCAGACTGTAGGACATCTTCAGAAAAGCACGCTTTTCGAAAAGAAGATAACTTCCGTGTTCTAAGAGAAAATTAGGACATTTTATGTCAATCATTCGCCAGAAACCACAACGTTTCGACATTAACACATGATTGTTTGAACAGCTGCAACCAGCAAGAGGGCATCTCGCTGAAAGAAGAAGGAAGAAACAAGAAAGAGAGAGAAGAAATAAGAGGAGACATCTCTTCACGCTACAACTCAGGCCAAAAATGAACATTTTGTGGATCCTGTAAGTAGTGAATAAGAAATTAATTATGAATACATAATTTCTTATTCACTACCACAGGATCCACAAAATGTGAATGATGAATTAAACTTCAATGAAGAAGACAATGCTTGTGGACTAGAAAATGACTATTTTTTAGGAGATGTCAGCCTCGTAACAAATTCGCAATAGTGAATATCCACAATAAAAATAATGAGTTACCATATTTTTTCGACCCAAAAATTAATTTAAAGATATTAATAGATACTGGAAGCACTCAATCTATAATTAAATTAATAAGCATTTTAATTACATAAATACAATAAAGGAAGATACGTTTGAATTAATAACTACAAATGGTGTTTTAAGAGAAAAATATTGTTGCAAGTTACCTATCTACCTATTCGATTTTAATTACAATTTCGATCTATTAGGATTATTAACTTTAAGTATATTAATCATATAGTTTAAAATAGTTAGTATAAATTAATAGTTAGTTTAAAATGAAAAATTGGAAATACTTATTTTTCAGCAAACTAGGAATAAGAGAGGTATAATTAATGGTCTAGAATCAATTGTAAAACATATAACAGGAAACTTAGATTCTTATAATTGGAAAAATATGAAACAAATATTAGAAGATTTAAAAACCAATCAGAATAAAATGATAAATAAATTTGAACCAAAGTACTCTATAAATACAGATATTTTTGAGGAATTTAATAGAACAGTAAAAATTATTGAGAGTAATTTTTACGAATTACAATTCACTAACGTTTTGTAAATTAGGAACGTTACACCTCAGTGTAATATCCACACAGGAATTATTTCAAGAAATTTGTAAAATAAAATTGTACTTTAAAGATAGACTACCCATAGAGGCTAAGTTAGAGAATATTTCGGAAGTAGAACAATTTTCGAAGTAAATTGTAAAATTGATTCTAACGACATAATTTATTTTATTAATTTGTCTTTTGTGGACCCTGTAGAATATACGCTGTATAAATGTTATTCTGTCCGGACATTGTAGGAATCAAATTAGATGACCATGTTTCCACCTGTAATATATGTTCTAGTTTATAAGTCCATGTCTAACGTAATAGTATTAGGATTAAAGGAAAAGTGTATTAGCAGAATGCACATTGCTCATATCTGCTCATTCTCACATATTGCTCACCAGAACATTAAATGTGAAAACTCATTGTTAAATTTAGATACAGTCAGTGAATGCAAATATAAAAACTTAGAAATTAAGAACAATATAATGAATTGGATTCCAGAATTAGAAAATATTTAGTAATAGGCTATTTCCTAATAGACAGATTTTGAAAATAATGAAACTAGTGAAATGCCTCTACATGGTGTATATCTATTGAAAGTAAATGATAATGAAATTACAACATGTAATGATCAGATACTTGTGCATTTAACTAATATTAACACGGGACATCCTAAGATTTTTGATGCCACCGATTTTAGATTAAACTCTATATCAACAACCTGAATTTTCAGTAAATTTTCAAAGATTAGATTTAGGAAAAAATAACATAAAAATATTATGAGATGTAATAACTTATAATTTGAAACTATGGACCATAGTATTATATAGGATTTTAATAATTACAATATTGTATGTAGTCTATAAATTGTTATGCAACTTCAACTTCAAGGTTGCCGAGACACCCCAACAGACGTCTCAACCAACACCCGAAGTTCTTTTAGGGATGGAGGAGTTATGTAAACAATTTATGTATAGTTTTGTAAATATTGATGATGTTTAGCAATGTAAGCAGATTTGTATTACGTATAGCTTAGTCTTCGACCATTAGTACCTATTCAACCAGCACGGAAGGAAGTTCCCCATACACGTTAAGAGAAATTAATTGTATGAAGTATTTATTATAATATTTAAAAGAAACTTATTTGTTGTATTAAATAAAATTGTTTTTAGAATTAGAAAATGTTTTATTGAAACCCAACGTAACCAACCGGACACGTAACTTATATATAGTAACTTATATATATATATATATATATATATATATATATATATATATATATATATATATAATTATACAATGTATGTACATAATAATAGATTGAAAAGGAAAGATTTGACAATGTAAATTAAACTTCCTTTTTCCAATTATCTACAAAAGAAATAAAAGTATAGTTGAAGAATAATGGTTATTTTCCAGAAGAAATTTCAGTAGCTAGCATTACATTTGTTAATATGATACATTAGTGGACCCTAATAATTTCTTGTTAACACACGCTGCACTCGTAATGGTTAGCTTGACTGGGTAGTTCGTATGATTCGGCCTTCGGTATCTAGGATGATGGGCATAATAAACCTCGGGTTGGAATGCGCGAGATCATCAGGTTCTTACAGATCTCCAAGTATCAGTTTAAGTAAAATATTGGTTATATTATTTTAGCTTAAATAGTAATGAAAATATAAAAGTACACATTTTCAATGATGTACTAAAGAAATAGAATTATAATTGAAGAACTATTGTTAATATCAGTATATTTCACTGCTATATTAGCGGATCCATAATATAGCTTCTTGTGTAACACACGCTGCACTCGTAATGATTATCTTGATCCGATACTTTTCATGATTTGTCCTTGGTTTTTTGTTATTATATATAGTTACCTTCCTAGATCTTTGTCCTTCGATTTACAAACCATGATTTACACTAATGTAACGTACAGCGTATAACATAAATATAGACTGGTAATGCAGTCACTAACTTGACTCACGTTGTCATTACATGAGCACTGAAACCTTCTCTAACCTGATTAACGTAGTTTGTAAAGACTAATGTACACATTCGTCATAACCCAAACAAAAATTAGTTCCTTGTGTCTAAAATTGTCAATTTATTCAATATTAAGGGATTAATGGAACGCCTCGCTGCAATAGTAATCGTAGTTATAAGGGTTAGAATTGTACGTCTGAAAATGATAGAAACAACTTAAGGTGTTCACTTAATGGTGGTGAAATTATAAAACTGTTTTTTCAATAATGTAATAAGAAAGGTTTGAAAATATGTTGATGAATTATGCCGATTATATTTAAGTGCATAATTAAACTTGGACAAGTACCTCGTTTGTGTTTATGGTTTGGATGGAATCTCGTTCAGCAATTTGGCTTCGATGCTGTTGTATTTTGGGTTTCAAATAAGTCAAAATCAATGGTAAATTTGAATAAGGCATTTAAATAATTGGGCCCTTTTGTTAAAAATAAAAAATACCCATTGAAAGCGATGTTATGTTTTGTAAATAATGTTCACATAAACAAAATTCTTTTTAATAGAATGAAACTGAAAATAAAAATTCTGGCTATGAAGTGTAAATTTGTCACAGGTAAAAAAAGTCTACTGTAAATTTATTTATTTAAATGGGTACAACCATTTATTCTACTGGAGTAATAAAAAAAAAGCAGTAAAATAAGTAAACTAAATTATTTAAAAAATGATAATTTTATAAGCTAGATAAATTAAAACAGCGGGTTACACAACAGGCTTACAGTTATGATGAAAAAATAATGAAGACTGAATGCAAATTGGTTCATAAAAACCGTTATTCTTGGATAAAAAAAAAAAAAAAAAAAAACACACTGAAATTTCTAATAAGTTGTTAATTTATACTGGAAGATTAAAAAGTTAATTTTGATTTCTTATTTATCCAATAAAATGCAATGGATGCTATTAGCAATGGAAAATGAGAAGAGATTAAGTTACAATAGAAATCTCTTCTATTATGTATTCTAGTTCCCTATTGAATCCAATTTAAATAAAGGCATTTCTATCTGCCAATAACAGTTAAACTATATTGTTATGGTTTTCACTTTAATGGGAAAACTGTTAAAGTCTGCACAATTATTTTCCTACGTGCGGATAACAGTTAAATTCATTAAAATATGAGTAAAATAAATAATAGTTATTAAGCTTATATTTATTTTCACAAACTTTTTCAATAAAAAAATAGAATTAAATAATTATAGTAATAAAAAATACTATTATTACAATAAATAATTTTACAACAATTTATTATAATAATACAACAAATAATATAAAGAAAGAAACAATTATTATTGTTTATTTACCAATTGTGGATAAAAAAAGGAAGATGGATTTATGTTTAATAACGAATATAATATTAACTAAACACTTGTTAATGTGTTTATTTGCATTACAATAAATTTAATATGTTGTATTCCCCATATAAAAATTATAATATTGTGTATATCTTTTAAACTAAAACGATGTTTAAAATGTTGGTTTTATAACATACATAACACAATATTAGATGTGATTATTATTATTAAAGTAAACCTTTAAGTATGAATTTTTGAAGTATATGAAGGTATAATTTCACTTTAAAAAGTAAATGTTATTATTTCGTGAGAGTTTTTGTTTGATTGTTTAATTGAAATTAATTACAGGTAATTGCATGTTCACTTTAATATAATTATTAATTTATTTAGATTATATATTATTATTCTATATTTTATAGATTAGTTTGCTTATTATTGGTTTCTTACTATACAGACGTGTCCATAGCCTACATCACAGGTGTTTTCCTTGGACTAAAATAATGAAAAAGGTTCACAGGTCCGGAAATGCTTCGTTATCTATCTATCGGTCATTTTGTGTTAATAATATTTGAAGTCGAAATTTGGTATACATATTTTACATGATATATTGAATGATTATAATAAGAATTAAAACTTGATCTTGTGATTTTTCAAAATGGTGGTAACAACATATTTTGTGAAATAATTGGTTTTAGAGACATTCAATATTAAAAATTTCAAACGGAAGTCATTTTGACAAATCTTAATATAAAATTTTTATTTTTGGGATACTGTTGAAATATAGTATACAAAATGAGTATACCAAATTTCGAATTGAAATATTTTAATCGTCCAATAAAAATAAATATTGAAGCAGATTTTTCTTCAGTGTTAAATTCAATTTAGTATACTATGAATATATCAAAAAGTAAAACATAGTTTATCTTAATAATTTTACATTTAAAGAACTATTTTTTTTAATATATTTATTTTTTTTTTAATTTGCTAATTTAGTGTTGTTTTTGATTTCCAAAATCCACAGTTCCCAAAATCCAGAATTAATAAATAGAGAAGGAATAATTAAACTGTGATCAATTAATTACCCACTACGAAATATTGTATTTATATCATGTAAATCTTCGAAACATGACACTCTTGAAAATATTACAAACAGTCATGGTCTGAATGTTAATTTGAATTAAATTTAGTTAAATAACCTGTCGATATTTAGTTTGTGACAATTATTAACAAACCGCAGCGGTTTGTTTTAATGGTTGAACACACTTTTTTCCATAATTTAACAAACTATGATGAACTGGGTGTGGTGAAAATACTGGTCTGATGGTGTTTAATAATTTGGTTTACAATGAAAAATGTTTACAAAATCAACCCCTTCGTTAACAAACTGAAACAAGTTGAATATCCTACGTCTATATAAATAAATGTATGTATATTTTACAATACAAGAGAGCTGACGTCCTGGGAGAAATATATTCTTTAACAAGAAACACCATTGCTCTATTGGTATTGTATCAATAGTGAACGTATCACAGAGGAATAAATTTCAAACTGAAGTCAACTCCCCTGTGAGCAAACATGACTGACCTCAACCAGCACAATAAATATTTCCATCTTCATCAGTAGAACATGGAGCATTACATATACGTTCATAATATGTGTGTTTACAACATATAATCAAATTAATTATAGTTTTAACATGGAACTTCAACACTCCCTAAAATTAATAAATTTTACCTTTAGTTTTTAAATGTAATTTATAAATGTAGATATTAACATACAGTCGTAAAACAAATACTATAAATTTATATATTTTTAATGCTATGTGTTACCATGTATCCTGCGTCGCTATAACCTGTAGTACATGATCTAGTTATCTGATCAAGGTTTGTTGTACTATTTTTTAAAGATTAAAAATAATTATGTTTCTATTATGTTTCTTAACAAAAGTTGATATTCCTTCTAGTGGTTCGATATTTAAAGAGCAGATAAGTCTTGATAAAATATAAATCTTGAAGTAAAAGTTAGGAAATGTAATGTAAGATGGTTATGAATAGTAAATGTAAGATAGTGTTTATTCTTAAATATAAAGACAATTTTATCAATTAATTAAAATATAATGGAACGTGAAATTTAGCAAAGGAAAAAGAATCATGATGTAGGGAATGAGTGGGGATAAAATAAAAATAGAGTTTCTCGGTGATACTGCTTTTGTAGAGATTAAGATGGTAAAACTTGTTTATTACATTAAGATTTCCGTTATTTTATAAATGTAATTTCAATTCGTGTAGGCTTGCATAAAAATATGAGAATTTCTTTGTCTATTAGTTTTGGAGAAAATTGTACTCAACCATTAAAACTGTCTACTTTTGAAGTGTATAGCAAAATATCAAATAGCTTAGAATTGTTAACGATTGTCATGAATTAGGGCCTATACTTATAAAAAGGCAATTTAACATAATTTCCTTTAAGTTAACACTGAAAACATGACTATGTGTTATAACATTTTCAAGTGAGTATCATGTTTCGAAGATATTATGTGACATAATTATCATATTTCCTAGTGTATAATTGAGTGGTAACTTTCTTAACAAAAAACCTAATTTTCTTTTTCTGGCTGAATATTGTGTTTTTTTAATACAAACTTTGCTTTAACGAAAGTTTTTGTCCTCTCGTAAAAACTTTGTATCGCGTGGAGAATGTTAAACTCTGAACAATATTATATCAAGTAAGCTATTGGAGTACACTGTGATTTAATTTTGTTAAATTTAAAATTTTGAGACAGTAATGCAAATCTATTTCGAGACTTCGTAGATATATCAATTTTGAGCCAGCTTTAAGACAAAAAGGGTTTCTTGTCTATTAGCCTCAAATTGAATCATGTTGATGAAAAATGTGTATCTAGGTTTTTTTTGGGTATATGTGAAATAGTTATCTTATATCAAAATTTGGGGTACCTACCGTAATAAAAATACAGAAAAACGTAGCTTTCATAAAAACCTTTTAAAGATTTTGCTAAAATCATAATCAAAAGAAATCACTTTTTAAGAAACCAAACAAGATTTATTTGTCTTAATTATAAAAAATGAAGGTTCTTGAGTTATTAAAAAAAATTAAAAAGTTTGTTTTTCAAATTTTTTTAAAACATGAGGATAATAACCCAAACCAACCTGTCAATCGCAAGTAAATGACACTAATATTTACTTAATATAATACTAATAGTAAGTGGCTATTATCTAAGTATTTACTAAGTAAGTAAATGATCGGCTAAAAAAAAAAAAGAAAAAAACAACCCCTTTCAATACAAAAATCGATTTCAATCAATTGAAAAGTTAGGATTACAAGTTTAGTGTACATAACGATATGATCATGTGGAGGTTTACCAAAAAATAAATAATTAAGAAAAATAGTGCTACAAGTTCCAGGAAGACTG
Source organism: Aphrophora alni (assembly GCA_963513935.1). Lineage (NCBI taxonomy): Eukaryota > Metazoa > Arthropoda > Insecta > Hemiptera > Aphrophoridae > Aphrophora > Aphrophora alni. Next base: position 52,909,960 of record OY740768.1, read on the forward strand.
ATTGAAGTTACAATTAGAGAACGCTTAGTTTTTCATGCTGCCAACTACTAAAATAGTTTGAAACTAACTTGAGTTTCGCAAGGGACATTTTACCGCATGAACAACTTACGAAGATGGCAGTATTTGGATAAAATCACTTTCAGTGAGTTAGAAAGTTTGTACATTTGTTATTATAATGACCGCTTATTAATAACAAGTACCCTAATCACTGACGATGGACTAATTACAGTATAAACCCGATACTTAACAATAATGTATTGGGACGAATGTTTAGTGACCAAGGTTAATAGTGCCTAATCGAGTTTAAGCCTTTAAAGCTTGACTATTATTTTGCATATACGAGTAATGAAAACATTTTGTTATATATTACGGAATCTTTGTCTAGAATTTGAACCAAAGTTCATTTGTTGAAATTACCTTAATTCTTATAACATTCACTCGTAACTAACGTTCTCATAACTAAATTTCGGCTGATATAAAATATTATTGCTTATTTTTTTAAATTTTACTTTACGATTTTCACAATTTTTATTTTAGCGATAACTCTTTATTTTTTAAGGTTTTTGAAAAAACATATATATATATATATATATATATATATATATTAAATAAGAAATTATCTCCTCTACGTGATGAGATGACGACGTAGTTAAATACTATAAGTAACGGCGTAGATGACGACTTAGTTAAATACTATAAGTAACGATATATAAGTAATGTCGTAGATGACGGCGTTGTTAAATACAATAAGTAACGATATATAACTAACGACGTAGATGACGACGTATTTAAATACAATAAGTAAAGATATATAAGTAACGGCGTAGATGAAGACGTAGTTAAATACAATAAGTAACGATTTATAACTAACGACGTAGATGACGACGTATTTAAATACAATAAGTAAAGATATATAGGTAACGGCGTAGATGACGACTTAGTTAAATACTATAAGTAACGATATATAAGTAATGTCGTAGATGACGGCGTTGTTAAATACAATAAGTAACGATATATAACTAACGACGTAGATGACGACGTATTTAAATACAATAAGTAAAGATATATAAGTAACGGCGTAGATGATGACGTACTTAAATACTATAAGTAACGGCGTAGATGACGACTTAGTTAAATACTATAAGTAACGATATATAAGTAATGTCGTAGATGACGACGTTGTTAAATACAATAAGTAACGATTTATAACTAACGACGTAGATGACGACGTATTTAAATACAATAAGTAAAGATATATAAGTAACGGCGTAGATGACGACGTAGTTAAATACTATAAGTAACGATTTATAACTAACGACGTAGATGACGACGTATTTAAATACAATAAGTAAAGATATATAAGTAACGGCGTAGATGACGACGTAGTTAAATACTATAAGTAACGATTTATAACTAACGACGTAGATGACGACGTATTTAAATACAATAAGTAAAGATATATAAGTAACGGCGTAGATGAAGACGTAGTTAAATACAATAAGTAACGATTTATAACTAACGACGTAGATGACGACGTATTTAAATACAATAAGTAAAGATATATAAGTAACGGCGTAGATGACGACGTAGTTAAATACAATAAGTAACGATATATATAACTAACGACGTAGATGACGGCGTAGATGGCGGCGTAGATGACGACGTAGTTAAATACTATAAGTAAAGATATATAGGTAACGGCGTAGATGATGACGTACTTAAATACTATAAGTACGATATATAAGTAACGGCGTAGATGATGATGTAGTTAAATACTATAAGTAACGACGAGATCTTTTGACGTTTACAAAATATTCCCGTCTGCAGCAATTAATGGCACATGACCCAATATAAAGTATTGTTATACTTTGAAATAAAAGGTATACTAAAATAAATAACGAAATATTGTAAGTTTAATGTTCACAAATAAAGTAAGCATGAGGAAGATAATGAGCAATATTTTTGTGTGTTATAATATTTAAAGAATTGTCAGGGCATGTGTTGTCCCGAATCTACATTTTGGATGGTAATAACTGCATAATCCACGCAGATACAAGCGTAGAAATTTTGTGATTAAATTGTATATAGAAACGACTGACTAGACGGAGCCTTTATGAGGGGCAAATTGTTTGTATTTCAATAAAAAACCTCAGCGTTGTACGTTAGTGTTGTAAAAGCAGCCCTGGCTAGACGCTTAGTTATTTATTTTTGTGAGTACGCCTCTATTCAGTTCAGGCTTCACAATTATTTTTATACTGAAATATACCGAAATCCATTGCTTTCTTCATTGTATTGGGTTTAAGGATTCAATGTCCTTAAATAAAACTTTTTAAACAAAATAAAGTAAGACTAAAAAACTCATTTAATATATATATATATATATATATATATATATATATATATATATATCACATATAGATTTCTACTTAACTCATATTTAATTAAATTTGATACAATGGAAATCTATAACTAAAACTCTACGATATTGACAAGTATTGTACATATTTTATTGTCATATATGGAGTGATTCTAGGCCTATGGTTTTCACAAATTATTATAACATAAATTCCAAATATTACGGTATGTAGATTTACAAAACTAACAAACGAAAAAATACCCACTGAGATTATACCATTGAATATTTGTAAATCCAATGACACATTTAAAATAGCTTGTTTTATTCTCTGTTTGAAGTTATTTGTTAATGATGGAAGTTCAATTTTATTATTGTACATTTTTCGGACATTTGCCATCATTTGTATGTTAAAAATCAAAACACGACATTTCGGGAATAAGAATGAATTCCCGTTATCAAGTGACTAAAAACTAAAGAAACATGAAACTAGAAACTAAAGCCTATAAGAAGTAAAATTATATAAGAATACCACCAACCTTAATATCTTAGCATGCATCTCAGAGCTGAAACTGAGAAGTCAAAAAAACACAATCACGGTAACACACAACTAACGTCAAATACGTCTTGTATCAAAGATACAGCAACAAGTGACGTGGTCCAGAAGGCGTCGCCAAACTATTAGGGGAGTGGCCTATTGTTAGTTGAATTAAGCTTCCTAGCCCGAGAGCGGGTTACAACCCCTTGTGGCGATTTACAGGTAAAATTTCAGCTTGTTTTTTAGTTCTAGGGGTATTATAATCAAATTTTAGTTATTTTTTTAATAATGGGAGCCATAATGGCCTTACTTCTATACTTGATTGGCTGATAAGGTTGTCCGTTAGTTTTATATATGAGGCTTCAATTATTTTACGTTTGTATAAGTTACTTTCCTGGTGTATGATTTTTGCCTCTTCCTAATTAAATTTGTGATTTTCGGACCATATATGTTCTGCAATTTTCGATTTATCGACTAGGCCAAACCGCACATTGTTTTTATGTTCTTTTATTCTAATGTTTAATGGTCTTTTTTATTTAGCATTTTTTAAATAGCTTGTTGCAAATAAATAAATACAACCACGATGCAAATTTTATTTCAGTGGATTTTCACATTCTGAATGTGGAGACTAATTCGTTTACCTGATTTTCTGCAATATAATTTCTGTATACGTTTTTGGAATCTGTAGATTTTATTCCGTATTTACAGTTTTAAGATGTATCGATTTTATGGACGGAACTGCTGCCAAAATTTCATGAATATTGGAATATCCGGTCACTAGAAATTAAGAAAACAAGAAAATTCTTGTTTAGGCTGTATCGATATAGAATATTTTTTATTGTGATTTTTGGAATTTGTTTTTCTTTTACTTAGGCTTTGCCCTAAAACGTAAATTGACCAGGACACGACATAGTGAACCCCCGAACGAAGAAAAATGTGATTGAACCTTCGGATTTGAGGAAACTTGTGAAATAAAACGTATGAAACTTCAGATTATATATTGAGCTCGTTTAGAAGCTGTAGTCCTAAAGTCATTTCTTGAATTTATGGATTACAAGTGACATAAGACTTCACGTAAATAAATTTCGTCAAAGCAATTAGTTTCATTTATAAATCTAAGGAAATATAGAATATTCCTATTAAGGGTACATACCCAAGTTACTACTTAGTGACTATTTCGTAACACAAATTTCAATAAAAATCAGTTAATTATACTTCCGTCCCAATTTAAATATGATCATGTTATAAATGTTATATATGTTCGTTTTTCTTAATATTTTTTATTTCATAGCATATTTGACGTGCAAATTTTTAATGTCAAAAAATAATAATCGATTTTAATGGATTTCTAAAACTTGGGAAAAAATAAGTAGGACTATTTAGGATAGATCGAATTTAGATTTCTGTGTGTGTGTGTGTGTGTGTGTGTGTGTGTTTGTTCGTGCGTGCGTGCGCTCTTATAATGAGTGACTTTTGTGTTCTTTTCGTCATTTAATAAGTACTAAGTCTATAGTTATATAAATTCCAATGTAATCGATTATAACGATTTCCAAATATAACAAAAAATTATAACGGAGAAATGAACGTTCTCTGTTAATTATACAGTGTTCAGGAGGAGAGAACTAATTTATCTGTTTACCCTTCAAAGCACAAGTAATTTGCTTTTTGTTAGTAGAGTCTAAAAACCTTCCCGGAATTGTAAATAATCCAGTACAAGAGATTTAATTAAAAACTGACAAGAAGTTCTTGTATTTAGCGAAATATAGAAGTTTTCTGCTTTATGATACAGGGTGTTTCAAAAGGACTTTACAACTTTAAAAGAATATAGAAATCTATTTAGATAACTTACAAAATAGATTGAAGCAAACCACTTCGTTCTTTACTTACGTAGTACCGTTTTGCCAAGTTCAGTCAAAGGAAGTGTCACTAAAATTGCGGTTAAAATAGTTACTTTAACTGGTGCTGAAAGTGCTCGCATGTGTTTTGATTTCACGAAATTCTCAATGCAAATTTAGTACTCAGTATGGTAAAGATATTCCAAGTACGCCTACAATTTACTCTAGGTACCAAAACATGAGACTGCTTATTCTGTACGACATGTGAAATCACCAGGTCGCCTGCAACTTCCTATAGTGTGGAACATATGAGGTAGAGCTTTGCCCGTATCCCTAAGAAACCAAGGCGTCGTGAGTTTCATATTACGCACAACTGTTTGGCTCATACTACGTCAACGTTTCACTTGAAGCAGTACTTACTAATCATGGTACAATCAATTACTGGTGTAGGTAAAATTGCTCGTTAGGACTTCTGTTTAGAAATGTTGGATCCAATAGGAAACAAAGAGACCTTCTTGGAAAACGTAATGCTTAGTAATATGCATACTTGGAGCATATTTATGATCCTCTATAATTTATGTGTTTTATCCCCTCCACAAATAAATGTAAAGTTTACGTTTAATTGATAATGCTTTCAATGGAGATGGTAGAAAATCTCTGAATTTTCTCATTCCACAGTTGAACGAAAATTACTGAAATGGATTATTTTACTACTAGCATGATTCTTTTACTTCACCTCACTATCGAACAGAAGTCCGGGAACACTCTTAATAAGCAAATTCCAGGTCAGTGGATCAGTCGTGAATGGACAATCGACCCTCTTGATTTTTCTTATGAGTGTTAAAAAAAAAAAACTGTTCCACCTTTATCAGCCGATTTCCCTGAGTCGAGAAATAAAATTTACGCCTAGCTAAAAAATGGCTTCCTGATGAACTGGCTCGAGCTTGACACGAGAAATTTACTTCAAGTCACATCGAAACAAACTGACTAACAAAGAACAAATGACGTTTCAATCGATTATGAGGTTGTTATCTAAATAAAAGTTTTACATACTGTACTTTTAAAGTTGTAAAGTTTCTACATGCCATTTGAAACACTTGTACTATTGTATAAAGTATAACATATTATATAACTGTAAAATATATAATAAAAATGTTCTTTCTATGTTAACTCTTGATTTAAGACTCTGTAAATTAAATGGGTCTTAAAGGGATATTAAAATTCAAGTTTTCTATAACATAAGCAATTACTTAACAAAATAGATATTTGATATTCTTTTATGTATAACATGTAGTCGTGCAACAATATGAGGTTTGAATAATTTGTCGTATAATCAAAAACCATTTTCCGTCTGTTTAATGTTTTGTATAAAAAATTTAAATATTTACATTTATACTAGTTAACACAGTTCCATACATATGGTTTTTAAACTACGTGACCAAGGATAGAAAAATGAATTGTATGATTTTAAATTTATTTGGAGCAATGCCCAACTTGTCGATTGTAAAGACATGTTTCTTTTATTGAACACATGGACGCAGTGCAGTCTGTTTAAATAATTGAGACAAGCACTGATGCAGCGCTCTAAACAAGGGACTAGGACTTAAAGTAGGCCAATATTCGCCGTTTCTTGGTATTCTCTGACAACCATACGCTTAGTCAGACTTTATGAAAACTAAAACTGAACCCACTACTTAATTCTGCCATTAAAGCAAATAATAATTTTTTAAATCGGTTAAGATCTTCTTGAATTTAAATAGAAACAAAGATGCGTTTTTAAATGAAGAAACGTCCTTTGGTTTCTTTTAATTTACGACATTCATCAAGGTTGTGGAAGCAAACCATATTCTTTTAAAGTTAAACAAAGTCTCCACGTCTAAGCAAAGTTTCCAGGAGTTTGTAACAGTGGAGGCACCGGAATGTGTGTATTTTTCAATTGTATTTTATGTAAAGCTAGGAATTCAATTTTTATAAAGCGTTCTACTTTGTAGAAATTAATTTTACGTCCTTGCTGGTTGTCAAACGTTGTAATGAAAACTAATGTATATACAGATAAAAACAAAGCAAAATTTTAATTTGTAGATATATGAAAATGTCTAATCGGGTCTAGCAATTCACGTTAATTTGGTTTATTATTTATGTAATGCTATATTTGTAAACTTTAATTATTCTTATTTTTAAATGTCGCCAAGTATAATAATTCATATTTAAGTTGAATGTTTGGAATGAGTGTCCCTAAATTATATATACTTATCTTTATTTTATTATGTTAAAGCTACCATTTATATTCATTGGTCTGTCAAAACAAATAGTTTTTTTAAAAGAGTAACTGAAAAATGAATATAGCTTTCTCAATTTAAATTTTTTATGAGCATATAAGAGCTAACCTTAGTTATATCAACTCTCTTTTTAATTTAACACATGAATACTAAAATGTTTTGTAGGAAATATGAAAATATTTAAGTATCAGAATTCATTAACGTTGATTATTGTAAACTAATCGAGTAGTTGTTGAAAAAAGTTACATCATAATCCAAGAAGCCATCATGCTGTGTAGATATCCCTATAGAAACAAATAAAATCAGATAATTTTATTTTAAGATGTCAGATAATTGCTTGAGATAGGTAAAGAATTTATCACAGTTCTAAATAACAACAAAAAAGTAAGTTTCATTGAAATTCGTTTGGTCGTTTTCTTGTTAAAAACAGACAAAATATTTCTCCAAATAAATGTAATCAGGTTTTGGAACTTCCGCATTTTGTTTCAAGATGGCTGATGATAGTTTAAAATAGCTAAAAACCTTCTCAAAGATCAGGTATTAAAGAGTCCGAGGGTACTCAGCCTCCTGTCACTGCGACCCAAAATGATTTTTGGTGAGTTCTTTCTACACAACGAAAGAAATTTCATCGAAATTCGTGAAGCCATTATTCTATAAAAAATTGTCAAAAAGCGAAAAGAACACGAGATTTTCATGTTTAAGAAATAACCCTTTTAAAAAGATGAACCACTTAAAAGATGAGTTTCTAAAAACCCACCCTCATTGCAAATCTAAGGCATTAGAAGCTTCATTGCACTTCATCGTCGTAGGCTTTGTAATTCTTGAGATACAGTGATCACTCAGTGAGTGAGAGATGCCTTATATATATATAGGTTACCAGATTTAAGATTTTATTTTTTTAACAGGAATCGAATACCATAACGCCGAAATTGTATTAATATATTCAGTTTTTGACCTTCATTTTAGTGGCCACCATTGTGTTTTTGTTAAATTTTGAGTTAGCTCCTTATCAAAATGTTTAATGATCTTCATACATACCTAAGCGAAAAATGGAATTGTCCGATAAAAAGTAATAACATTTAAAAAGTACCAAAAACACTATACAGAGTTTACGAACACTCCACTAATGTTTTAAAATTCTATATATCAGAATGCAATGAGATATTTTGTTTAATATTGTTTAATATTTTGTCATACTGAAAGAAAGTAATTATCTTTCTATATATATTATAGGAAAAAGTCATGCAAAAGAAATGATTACAATGTACGGAGTTATTGAAAAAAATTGCAACTAGCAATCAATTAGTTTCATTTAGTGCGTTTTACAATTCAATATATGAAAACTACGTTTAGATGATTAGTTATATTGAATATCTGATATTAATTCATATTTTATTAGTAAAAAAATAGGAGTTAGTTATGAACCTTATACAGTATATTATTACAGTTATGAAATAATGCTTGAAAAACTTAATTATCAATTGACAAACAAAAGAACTGAGCTGAGCTGAGTTAAAATATTAAAACTGTATCCTCGTAATCTAAAAGTCATTAATTAAAGTAATTAAAACACGTAAGTTGAATAATGTAAAATTGTATTAAATTGTGAAGTTTTTTCCTAACTTCTTGTATAAATTGACACAGAAATACTGATTTTTTTAATAACCTAAAACTTGTTGCTTCTTTCTTCATCTTGAAATAAACGAATATTAACCATTTATATAAATATGTATTTCATAAATTAGGCTACAACGTTGTAAATGTCATATATCTAATGAGGCTTGTCAAATTTAAAAAGATAATAATAAACTGTTCAAAAACATTAAATTCACAAACTGTCTCACTTACCCATTTACAAACTCAATTACTCACACAAAAGTATATTTTGTTGTCGAAATCAATTAAGTAGTTGTCAATAAAAAACTCAAAATAAGCCAATCACGTCTTCTTACATTTAAATAACATATTTTGTAATAAAGAAAACAAGGATTTATTTTGCAATAAATATTTATATATTTAAGTAGAGCCTAAATGTGTTCAGATTTTGGCGAAAACTAGTTCCAATAGTAGTAGTTCCAATAGTAAATTGTATTTTGATTGAAATTGAGTATTATTGGTCTGTTGGTTTTTTTCATTTTGCTTCTGAACGATAATTTTCGTTGTCTTGAAATTTATCAACTCTGATTTGGTTCCATTACCACTTCAATTTTAACCAAAAATTGTAGTAATACACCATTTATAGAAGCTCAATGGACGATGTTTTGATGTTTTTTTTTTTACCGATAATACTTAACGGATTTTTGAAGAGAATGACGACCAGTGAGTTTATTTGAAGCTAGAATTTAGTTAAATTTGTTCAAAGTAATTAAAGCGGAATTTAATTTGAGAAAATCGTATTAAGATTTCAGGTAGCTATTCCTAAATTTTGAATTATAGAAAAAATGAAATGAAAATTTCCTTCTATTTTTTTTTTAGATATAGTAAAAATGTGTTTTACAGATCAAACGTGAACAAAATCGGTCACTCTATTGGATTGTAGACATCGATATCGATATCGACATCTGCACAGACGACGGATCGACATCGTTTCAACATCCACTTAGTTGGATTTTATTTGACCTAAAAATGGATGTACTCTTGAAAAAACTTGACACCTAGTTTCCTATCCATAACATAACTCTGTGCATAGTACGCATATGTGAGAAAATACAAATTAAGTTCACCATTTTTCAAAGTCTGAACTACATTGAATCACCTACCATAATTTCACAACTGTCAGAGGATCTGGATAATTGAGTTTAATATGTGATGACGAGAGTGTTATGCGTTTCTATTCCTGTAATTATTGTTATTGCTGCATGATATGGGACGTTGCCAAATGGAATGTAATGATAAACGTGCTCAAGCCTACTTAATACATTGGACAGTTTCAGGCAATAGAACACACATCTGTTGCTAACATTATAATGAGAACTTCAACTATATTTAAGCCTTATTTTTTACTATAGTGAATATATTTAATTGAAACAAATAAGATTTTGTCACACGGTGTTATAATAATCTTTCTTATGAGAAGTTTTTATAGAATTAATATTGGTTTAAATAACAGTGCATTCATTTTATTTTATCGTTTAACACATCCTAGTTTTTGCATCTTCTGTGCAATTTCCATAGTGTTGTGATAAACATGTGTAGATTTACGTAACTATCGCTTTTCAAAATAGCCAATGTAAAATGTTCACTTTTTAAAGTTCAGACTGATTTCTATGACACTTAGTTGCATATGAATTGAGGCTTTTTGTCATTATTCTTTGTCTAATTTGAAACCAAATATAAATTAATTATAAAATCAACCAGATAGTATTTCTTTAATTATACATAGTTTGTTGTTATTTTTGACATTAGTAGGAGGTGATAATGTCTGATTGTAATAAGCTTTTACCCACAAATCTAAAATCACTAACAGGACACACTGCTTTACATTGCACTAACTGTTAACTGCTTTCCATACTGTTAACTATTCTGATTTAATCATGCGCAACATCACGTTAATAGGCTAAACACAATAATTAACAATATTAACATATATTATCGCACTTACAAATGTTTATCATTAATAAGTAATTAGATAATAAATTATATATGCTAAAACGTAATTTAAAATTGCAATTGTTTACCAGAATAGAAAATTCACAAAATTCATTTACCTAAAGAGAAATTAATTTTTCATGGCAAATTTTTATTTATTCGACTTTTATGTTCTACTAGTTCTATATAATATTACATATATGTTATATAAGATTATATATAGTATATATATATATATATATATATATATATATATATATATATATATATATATATAATATTGATTAAAGTGTTGGACTTATGATGTGATAAGTATTAATGATTTAATGATTAAAAATGATATTTGGTTTTCACATTTCGAAAAATATATAGTTTATCAAAATTGTATAGCACAATTTTTAATACTATATTTACCAGGAAAAAATGATTGGCTCTATAGTAAGTCAATAAAAACCGTCAAGTGAATCTCCTCAATTTTCGGTTGTACCCCCATGTCGAGTCACATTAAGTGCTCTGAATTCTTACAAAATTGTTACTTCTTTAATTAAATTGCCAATAGATTCCGAATAAATTTGTTACAAAACTGATCAAACCAATTTATTTAAAACATTAAAAATAATTGCTTTGCTAACTTTAAAATCATTTTTGTAATACCTAAGAAGAAGGTGTAGTGATCTGCCCACCACAACTCCACCTGCACTTGGGGTAGCAGTTACTTGTCCGCATCCGGTGCCTGACCAGTTGCCCAATGCCACAATTGCAGGGGCAGCGGAATGATGTCTTGCATGTTCCCCCACCCTGGGAGCTGGGAAGTCGAGTCACGCACGAATGAAGCAGTTGTGCATCAGCTGCGGAAGGAACTGAACCTGTGGAAGGCTGCTCAACGTGGATTCATCATTGCTATTACCTTTTACATCCTATTTCCCCCCCCCAAATAATGGCTCAATAGTCAAATTTGAATAGGGTCAGTCGACCCCGGGTTAAATGGTGCGCAAACATTCGGTTTTCCGCGATCGCCTAAGCAGTGTAGAATGGCGACCATTTTAGCCTAGTGTCTACGTCCGGACCACTATGTACGTTAGAATCAATCCCTACTGTATAATGATAAGTACATTAATTATTTTATATCTAATTTTTAATAATTATTTAGAGTATTTAGTAATCCTATCACGTTCTGGCTGACTGAGTTTTATTTAGTTGTAGTTGATTAGTCTGGGCTGTGACCGTTGTGCCTCTATCACCCAGTTAATATAATAATCATAATTATGTTTTTTATGCCTCAAAGGTTTTTATACAGAGATGATAATTGACTATGAAGATTTTACAATGAATCCTATATGCATACCCAATATGTACATTTTTAAAACATATGATTCACAAGACGGAATCGAGAAATTATGTTCTCTATGTAGACATAATTGACGTGCTCTGATGCGCAAGCATAACAAATTATTTCAGAGTATCACTGTTAAGCCTACGACTAAATACCCTAAGGACTTTTGACGTTAACGAAGAATGTGAATACATTCTTCAGTCAACTACCTGTCATATTTCTAGGTATGCGATTTGGGAATAGTGACAGCCGTTACATTTTTGGTAGTTAATATCCTAACAGGACAGTAAATGTTGGAATGTTTTCAGTTATCAAATACACTATACGAAAGAAATAAAACTTTTAGGGAGTGTTTGGATTTCTAAATCAGATATCAAATAGCTAACATAAAACTTGTGCTATTTTATTGGGCATTATAATGATTAGGTGTTTTTGTTATTTACGACTGTAACTTGTTATTAAATCTCGTACAAACGTAGTAAATTATTCGCCAATTATTCATATTTAAAGTTGGTATTCATATTTACCGAATCAAGTTGTAAGAAAGACAACAATTAATTACTCTATAGTATTTGTTAATATAGGAAATGTTGACGTACACAGTGAACTGATGTATTAACATAAATATTATTTTAAGCAATTGATGCATTCAAGAATGAATGTTCCTACCTCCTTTATTTTTAAAACATTAGTTATTGCCTCGAAATCGTAACAATAAATATAGTACGTTTTCTTTTTGCAAATTTATGAATTTAAATAAGCCATTTTAGTCATACAACAATACATTATTCTAAATTTTTAGTAACATGTGATTCGATTGCAAAATCATCTATGTTAATAATATATTATGTAAATGATATAGTATATTATTTAACAGATTTTACAATTTGTAGATATTTAAAGTTTTGAAATAAAACTTCATAATCCCTTGTTTTAGATCTATTAAAGGCTATATATTTTTTTCAGAGTCTGTCAAAATGGTGGGGTTATTGTCTCTAACACCATAAATGACTGATTATTACTCATTTCTTTGTTCGGAAAGAACATGTTTGTTTACTACGAAGAATGATCATTGAATTTTATTAATTTTCTTCAAATAAAATAAATTTATTTTTATTAATTATATGTTTCACACACGTTGACTCACCTTTATATCCCTAATTATCGTGTTTTCTTTTACATTTATGGGAAAATCCAGTGATAAAAAAATGACACTTATACTGTTTTTCTGAAAGTTCTTAAATAATTGGTCCTGACTTTTTTACTTTTTCGTTAGAGTCAAACTTTAAACAAATTTACTGACTTTATGAATTGTAATTTTTTTTTACATTTTAAATATTTCTTTTTTATTTAATTAAACAAAGTTCATGATAAATAATAAAGCCATATGTATATGGTGATGGAATAAAAATCACTACAGTTTCATATAATCAATCACATACGATTGATAATGGTTTTTAACTAAGGTAGAGTAACTTACGTTATATATTTACTGTAATATTGATACTAAACAAATACAGAAAAACTAGGAGATGCTATTTTAATACAATTTAGTAATTTTCTGTTAAGTTTGTTTATTCAAACGTCGTTGTTAAAGTCGTAATAGTTTTAACTTTTATTTTTACAAAATATAAGCACAAAGTGTGTTAAAATTTCTTCAGATTTGATGTTTTGAAATAAACGGTGCTTAACTTTCTCACTATACATACCTAAAACCAAAGTTTAAAAAATGTAGTATTCGTTGCCATTTCGTTAAAATTACAGTTCTGTAGTTATAGATCCATAAACTTTAAATAAACTTAGAACACCGTCTAATGTATCAGCATTTCGGGTAGACCAATATTGGTTAATTTCCGGTGCAAAATGAATGAATGTTTATGATAGAAAACGAACAAGCCTCTCCGTCAGGGTGAAAACAGTACACGAGAACTCTAATGTTTTTTTCATCGCAGCTTGGTATTGATTTGCAGCATTGATTTGTGTCATACAATTTTATCATGGTTTGCTTTCAATGTTTGGCAAACAATTTCCTAACTTTTATTTTGGAAATATGATTACAAAAAAAAGGATTGTTGTGGGTTATGAATTTTTTAATTCTAGGAAAACAGTAATAGCCGATTTAAAACAAAACATTTTTTCTTTTAACAGAGTACTTAAAACTGTTCAGATAGTCAAAAAATGAATAAATAATATGACCAAATTTAGTTAATCCTGTCTTTTATTGTCTTCAGTCAAACTTAGAGGTCCTCGAAAACTTACATAATCCATCACGTAACGTTCTCTAATACTCCGCTTATGTAAGAGAGTATAGAAAAATTATTTGATTTTGTTTAAATTACAAAAATGTTATATTTTTAAAACAGTGTAATTTTCCATAAAACATGATGTATAATTAGTTATTGTATAAGGTTTAATTTAAGCATTAAAAGAAATGGTATATATCTAATATTTATTTCGCTCTACTCTCTACTCTTTATGAAATCAAATTTCTTCTGTGATCAGCGTAATAAGACATTGCACTGTTGCTTGTAGTTTATTGTTTCCTGTTATAATATTTTCCTTAGTTTTAATCTTGTTATTGGACCTTTCATTTATATATTTCTTATTACAAAAACTCGATTTCAGATAATTCGACTTAAAATTAGGACGTGATTTGAATTGATGTTCGGTTTTTAGTAACATCCATTGCATGAATAGTTTATGTAATTCATCAAACTTAAAGAACGAATAAAATAATAAAATGAAAACCATTACATTTTAATATTTGACTGAAAAATACAAGAATGTAATTGAAATATATAATCTTTTGAAATAAAAGGTTTAAAGTCAATTCACAATTAACATTAAGGTAATAACTTTTCATAAACAAAAATATCTCTAGCCATTGTTTCACATTAACCAATACCTACATGCTGTACTGGCTTCAGGTATTTTCGCCAATGAGTAGAACATAACACGCGACAGAGTCCACGTTCGCCTCTTTTACAATTTAGATTGTATTTTGCTTTTGAGATGTAAATATTATGTGATATGATACTGTTTAAATTAAAATATTAATATAATATTTTAATTAATACGAAACATTGCATACACTTTGTTACTTTTAAATAACTCACAAACATGTTACATTTACATTGACACGTTTTGCAATTAAAAACAGACTTGATATGAATTACCATATTATGAACTTCTTCTGTATAGCCTATATAACGTTATGCTTGCTAGATTGGTATAAAGGTTAAGGACCAAGACAATTGTATTGCAACTAATTAATTACTATGCCCAGCTATGATTGATTACCTTATTGTTTATTCTTAGGTTGGCATGTATGGCCGGATTTAGCAATTTGGCGCCCCTAGGCCCAATAAGTTTTTCCGCCCCCTAGTCTGGTTAAAGTTACTTCCCCAAAAAGCTTTATTAAAAAATTATATCAGGCCTAATAATGTTAATTGCTTAAACACCATTCCACGATGCAATTTTACCATTGCAAATTTTTTGAGTAATTTAATTGGTTCTGGGCTCAAAATGCCGTCTTAAAACACTTTTAGTAATTTTATGTAATGATTTTTTTGTTATCAAATCAAAAAATATGTTAAGTTATGACTATTTATTTTTATTTCTAGATATTTAACGCGCCGTCTACAAACTAAACTGTGTTGCTCTCCCATATTATAATGTTATTTCATTGAATTCTACTTTTTATACCAACCTTTGTCTTAAAATGAATTCTCAACTATTTTTGTTGATGAAATATAATTATATCATTGCTTATTTAACAGACACATATAGATTTATTGCCCATGTTAAACATTACGATCTCGAAATGATCTAGAATATGTGGGATTTATATTTCGAATTTTTTACAACGAATGTTGAACATTTATATCGAAATTTTATAAAATACATTGAAAAGTATAATGTAATTAAATCAAGTGTCTAGAAAATTCAAAATTTACAAACCAGAACCTATTAACAGCTTCTATTAGGTATTAAATTTGAAATAAAAATCAGATTTTTCTTGCAAACATTTTCCTACATTTATATAATTTATTTCGCTAAGTAACTCCGAACTTCCAACGCACAACAAACATAACTGGAGGATAAGGAGGTAACGAGTTTAACGAGTATGTATTGAGAACGTAAAATAAATCGAAATAAATATTCTAGGCTGAAGTGAGCGAAACGAGTTTAACATTTTATAAATATAGCGTCACACACTAACTATAAGGATTTTGCGTTATATATAAATTACTATATAGTTATCAAATTGAATACACATTTCTGTATTATTTCATTATAATATAAGCAATGTTAAGTTTTAATTATAAAGAAAACTATCCTTTATTGCGAAGTAAAAATAAATTTAGTTTGATTTATTTTTTTAAGCTAAAGTTATATTTTAATTAAAAAGTATTGATTTGAACTCCACAGGTGTAACCTATCACATTTATACACAGTTGTGTCCCAACACTAATGGGGACTCAGACATGTTAATCTACGATTATGTCGTCAAAGCAACATCTAGCTTAAAGACGTCAACATTATTTCGTCGTTAATCACGATTTCATCGCCATTAGTCCGGACGGTAATTTAGAATCAGAATTAATAGTTCCTTTATTGTGAGACAGCGCGGCTCAATTAATCTCTCCGCCTGAACATACGTGACAAGAACCTAATAGTAAGAATTTAACAAAAGACAAGGATTTGTGATTAATTACGTTTATTTTTGTATAGAATATAAAACTCGTTATATTTCATTATATCTCGTTATAAAGCAACAACACATTTAAAATTATGAGTTCTATGTTTAAGTTAAAACATATATTTTAAAGTCGACATATAAAGTAATAAAGTCGAAGAAATTTTTTAGGTACATGTTATCGTCAAATGCCTCCTGTTTTTCTCATTCAATATACATTACATGTAACTCCATTTAAAAGGTGACAATCCAATTTAGTATGGTGATGACATAACTATTATTTTTAAAGCTTTTCAGCTATGCGAAACCAATCCATTTGTTAAACTAACTTTCATAAAAATAGTATTGAAATAAATCTATAAAAGACTAAATATATGGTTTACAATTTAAGCTTGAATAAATTAAATGAGTAAATTAGCTCATTAACTTTGACCAGCATAATTTGATCGGTTTTCAGTCTGTGTAAATAAAGGAATTGTTTTTTGGTATCAACCTCTTAAGGGCTCACTTACAGCGAGTACGGGTGTAGCAATTAGTAATTACCCTAACTGGACCTACGTCTTTTTTCATGTAGTGTTTTCTTATATTTTCCTTTTTCATAAATCCTATCAGGTATCTTTTGACAATCTCATAAAGAATTTGAGCGCTAGGGGTTACTAGTTTATGTTCTACCTCCTGATTTTAAGGCTATGATGACCAAGAGATTTTCCGAATATTTTGTATATGTATAAAAGAGGAAACAGATGACCTACAGAGTCCTTAATTTTCAGAAACAAGCAATATAAATCACAGCTCATTTTAATAGTCTGAGTATTTTGACTTGTATGTACATTTTGGAAGCAATAGTATACGGGTGATTAGCTTAAAAAAGTCTGGGTCTAATAATGTATTAAAATTAGGATATACCTCTATATAAAATGATTTAAATACTCTCAGACTCTTGTATATTATTTTGTGTTGGCTTACCTGGATCAGCTGATTTAATTGATTAGTTCAGCTTGTTAATGTAACTAATATTCAATTTCAGAACATGATTTTGCGCAGTTTTGGTCTCATTAATTGAATATTGTATTTAAGAATACGTACTGGGATTACGGTCCCAAAACGCGCCGTAGAAAAAAAAAAGAGAAAAAAACGAAGTCGCACGACGGACAAAATCAGACATATAGCAAATAGATATTAACCTTCAATATATGCTTAAAAACTATAATTAAAAATTGGTTCCACAACTTAAAAAAACAGTGACACACAGCAGAAATGAAAAATACTCTGGTGTATTTGTAGGATATTTTGCTCAGTACATATTGTTTATTACTTACAAGTAACTGTGCGTAAAACCATTGTATATAAATGTTTATATTTTTACCAACATTTGTCAAACATAACATAATTATTTGCTCTTTTTGTTTTCAGTTTAGAAGTTAGTAATAAGTTTGAGACTAATTTACTAAGCATTCATGACATTCTAAGTTTCATAGCTGGAATAAAATTAATTATATATATATTTAAATACAATATTCATAGACGTAAATATATGCAGTCGCAATCACGTGAATACAAGTTTTACACAAAAATATTCCCTTAAGCATGGCCAGAATGTTTTAAAAAAATATTTACTGTTTTAATCTAAATAATCAAACAAATAAATATTTTCTAACCAAACTTTTGAAACCATTCTTAACAACGATTAATGTTTAAGTACGTAATGTAATATTTTGATATGAATTTGTATTTTGATGCACACTGTTTGTTAGTCACGGCCTTGAATGATTGAAAATGTACAAATACAAACTAAATTGTGCAGGGAATCGACAACAGACTAAAAATAGTAACAGCATGACGACATTTATGAATTTAAAAAATAAGAATTAAAATAAAATTTGATAAATTATGCAGTCAGATGTAAAACATGATTTTAAATCTAATTATAATATCAGGAATTATTTATTTTATCAACAGGTTTGTTCATAGTAGGAAGATCACAAAATCACATAGTAGCAAATATTAAAAATTAAACTTGTTAGGTTTTATGGTTCTTTAGACATATTTGAATTTGGACGTATATGTAAAACTTACGTGTTCATAAAACTGCCAACACAGAAAATATATTGAAATTTTCTTTGTGATATATATAAAACAAAATTTATGACGACATGGTTGTATTAAACAAGAACAAAATATGTATGTCCTGCAATATTTAATGAAGCTCATTGTTCATGAAAATAATACATTTATTTAGAGTGACATCAAGCTATGCATGGACATAAAGGTTTACTGGAATGACTTCAGTAATCGATGATAGAAAGTTAGTGAATTATCTTTGAAGAAAGGAAGGAATTCCATGATAAATTACTAATTTTTTTTTATGTATTGATAATAAATGAGTTACGTGCAAAGAAGAATTCAGTTAATTAAGTTGGTAGTGAACTTTTAGTAAAACATGAGATTAAAGATTATAATACAATAAATAAATTATGTAGTACTTATACATTGATTGATACACGTTGAAAAATCCATCAAATGATGAATTTAAAGGCACCCAAGAGGCGTTAAATAATAGTTATGATAAGAAGTTTTGATTTTGGAAAGAAGAAAAGGAAATGAAATTTTAAATGTATAGGAGAATTTGTAAAGGTGTGATTTTTAATAAAGATAAGAATTTAAAATAATAGGCATTACTGACGTACTACACCTAAATGTGCATTGTATGCGAGTATGTTTATCATGCGAAAGTATACTGAGATTTAGTTTTGTGAACACAGTACAAAGTGCGATGATCGATTATAAATCCCCTTCATAACATAGTTGTAATTGATGTTTATACTGCAGATACAATTTATAGGAGTTTTAGATAATAAGGCCGCTTAGTATCTAGTGAAGAAATGTCTTTTAAACCGATTAGAATAGTAATCCAATATTGGGGATTATGGACAAATCACATGCCATGCAATTTTATCAGACGTGGGATCCAATATTACCTACGGAGTCCTAAAATAGTAGAACTAAGTAGGCCTAAGTATAATATGTCTACGATAAAACGGGGTGTAGCGAAAGACTTGTAAAAATGGTTGCCGTACGGATGGTTCTGACAGCCGCTTTTTAGCGCAGTGTACTTAGACAAAAAATAGGCGTAACCCGCACAAAATTATAAACAAAATGAAACCATTTGGGATGTGTTCGGCACTGTCCCCTTGTCATTTTTTTGAAAATTCCCAAACTTTCCCACGTTAGCAAAATCTGGCATCTTGAAAAAAAGTAACTACAAAGTAGGCTTTTACTTAAAAATTTATATCTCCAGAACGGAAACTCCTAGAATCGTCTGATTTGTGTCATTCTCTTCTACTTTAACGGTTGTAAATAAAATTAAAATAATGTTATAACTTTAAAATGGATAAATACATTAAAAAATCGTTTGTTTGGTAAAAAAAGTATTTTAAAACATTAAAATGTACACTTTGCATTTAACAATTTTTTTGTAGTTTTACAAAATTTATCTACCTACAAAAGATTTAGAGCTTTAAAAGGCTTATCAGATTCATATATTTAATTTTTCCATAACTAAACAATAAAGGCCTCAAAGAGCCTGAAATCTATAGTGTTCCTATGTAAGCGGCCGCCGCGCCGCCCGTTCTGAAGCCCCAGCAGCCGGCCGTCTATATCCTATACAAACTATAAAGTATGAATATAGTATATTGAATTAAAAAGTGTTTGTTCATAATGATTTATAACAGCGAGATATGATAATGAAATCACATGTTGACATTAAAACAGCTTTTATTAATTCTAAACTTATATACTTGTTTTTTACATTACATTGAAAACAGATTCATTTGTTTTTGTTCAGAGAAACATTGTGTTGAAATGTTTCTTCAAATAAAAAATTTCTTGTTATAAAACACGATTATCTGTTAAATTAAGAAAAATGTTATTCCTGCTGTGTCAAATTCTCATCAGCAGCTGTTGTTTCCTCCTTCCCTAAAAAAAACATTATAATAATAAATAAATACTACAGGCTAGTACACAGCTAATTTATTGCAAACAGTGGAACGAAAAGTTAAACCAATTCTTGGATATGTTGAAGAAAGTTCTTTAATTGGATAGTACGAACCAAAGGTTAACCATGTTAGTACCGATTCTAAAACCCTATTGTTAATGCAGTATTAAGGACAGAGAAATGTTGTCTAAGGTAATATTGGTTGAAGGAAACTTCCATGGAACAAAGACTTTAAGATATTCTCGACATTTGGACAATCTAAACTTGAAAGGATAGATAATGGGCTAGGATTGTATCATTTAAATTGACGAAGTTCTCATCTTATATAAACCACTTTCACAGCAAAATGAATGCCATTTGTTCCCATATATGCATAAGGCAGAACACTGGAAATTGGAGGACAAAGACGTGGCTGTAGAGTACGAAATACTATCTGAATGAATTTAATAAACAAAGAGGAAAATCTTTTAAGGTCCATCAAGAAAAGACTTTAGGGTGAAGGAATTATTATTTGAACATTTGTTGGATGAATCGACTTCCTGTAATCGATGTATGCTAGAGGTGGCGACAAGTTTAACAACGTGGTGTGGTTTTATGTATTAATTAAGAGCGGCAAGTGATCCCTACTTCCTGATTTGATAAAGTGTATTGGATTAGAGAAGGTAAGTTATTTTTCACTGAATTAATGAAAAGATTACACTGCGTATCATGAATTTATTATGTGTTACTCCCAGGACTATCATGATATAGTCTGACACTACATTAAACACCACAAAGCACCAAATAGTAAGTAAATTATCCCATTTTGTATACATAATTGTACATAATCTCTGACATTACTTTTATCATGGAAATGTGTCATGAAATAATAACTAGTCCAAGTCTTAACTAAACCTAACTGGAGAGTATCACCGATGTTTCTGTAATTAATTATCTTTCTGTAAAGTGCTTCTTTAAATGTGTCCTAATTTTGTTTATTGAAATTATTCTTGACTATGATTTTATTCGATTTACTTCAAAGGAAAATAATACATTTTTAAAACTGTCCAAATTATTATCAACAAAACTTCTCTATCATTTTTGACATTATTCTGACAGTTGTCTCTGAGGTGCAAAGATAAAATATAGGTTTTTTTGAAATGAGAACGAAATCTTCCATTAACATGTAGTTTGTATTTCTTGTGAAAAGAGTCGTTATGCACCAGAGCAAGGAAAAAGTGATAAAAACAACGAGGATATGAGTTAAATGTTTAAATTTTAAACTTATGGATTACTTATCTGTAAGATGTCCCTAAAAGTATTACATATAAGAAAATAATGAAATACAATATATGAAACATCGTCGAATTATAATTTAATTTTGAAATCTGATTAATTTATAAGAATATGCAGTAGATAAATGTATACAACAAAACTGAAAAAAAAAAGTTATTATGTCCTCTGTAAATTAATTGTCTTCTAATAAAGAGATTAAAATACATCTTCACATTACTAGTTTATCAATTATTTTATATTGCAATTTATAATACAACATTACATAATAATCCATTAGGAACATAATAATTTTATAGCACTTTAAGCATTCAACGTAAACAAATTCCATAATTTGTTCTACTTAAAATCATGAGATTCTTCGATGTTTAGTGTAAGCTACAACGACAAAGTTAACGTTGTTAGTCTTAGAAGTAAGCCGGAATTGTTCACTAAAGTTTGATGGATTGGAGTAGACGTTACATATGTCAGTTGAATTGAGAAACATTCACATTGATTGTTTCCGTGATTCACTTTAGTTATATAGGAGAAAAAGGTCTTTTGAGTTCAACAAATTTAGATAGATTTAACGGCACATTATTTTCCCCCAATTTTGCAAAATTCTTAGTAGCATTTATTTCTCTTATTCTAATAAAAAAAACAACAGGGTTCTTCAGGGTGCGTGCACGCACTCACGAGTGCAAGCATACACGCACGCAATATAAACATTAAATATTTTAGTAAAACTTATTTACTGGAATTAACTCATACATAGTGTAAAATCGATCAGTTGATAACAAATCTATGAATTGTATTTGTTTATTTTTTCTCCTTATAATACGTGTATATATACAATGTGTTATGGACGGGAAAAACTGAAATAGAGGTATTTGCGGGTATATTCTGAATCAAAAAGTGGTTTTCAACATAATACATGTGTTCTATCCGGACATCGAGTGTAAACATAAGCGCTCAGTTTCGATAAATAAACATGTTTAACTCACAGATCCAGATATTTTTTTAATTAACCTAATACCTTAGAGACAACATAATATATCCGACATGAAAGACTCCGAAGAAAATTTTATTATTACATGACTAATAATAGTTTAAAAAAATTGTGTATTGAAAATGTATTAATAAAAACTCTTATCGTCCTTTATTAAAAGGAAATTACTTTACATAATTCTGTAATATAACAAAGATTACCTGAATTTAATTTTGACAAACTTTTTTACTCTGATATTAAAGGTATGTCAATTAAATATTTAAATCAATATTAAATATCTGGTCAATTTAAGAAATTTCGTGTCTAGTTAGTATTAGTTATATTATGTTAAATTATTACATTATTTGTGAAATAAATAAATTTAAGTTCGTATAATTCTTGAACTTAAATTCGTTTTTTTATTTGTATAGTAAAATTGGAAGACACTTAAAACTCAATCAAGTTTTGTAGTTTTAACGATGAATTTTTCAATCATGGAAGAAACACTTATTTATTATTATCTTTTTACTCCTGCCCAGAAAGGGTTGGGACTATAAGGAGTGTTATGAATTGGATAAATAATCCTTGGGAACGTGTAACACCTTTACATGGGCGCGCTGTCAAGGAGGGTCATAGAAACTTGTAATTTATTTATTCTAGAAATATAGTACATTCTTCTGTAGAATATACCTTTATATCAGTTACGTATTTTTACGAGCATAAAAAAGGTTTATTGTTTTTAATGCCATAGAAAACATGATTTATGTGTCTAAAAGAATTATGAATGCTTAGGAAACAAAACAATGTAATAAATACGTTATTTTAAGCAAGTAGTGTTATTAAAGTTAGTTATTTTAGTGCCTTGTGTTTAATAAACAAATTAATACATTTTATATAATCTGAAAACAAAAATAGTGTTTAGTGAAATTATGTGTTATTAAAAATTTTGTGTTGTGTAAAATTATATAAGGTGATTTATATATAAGATGCTGCCTGTGGTTGTGAAACATGTAGTCACAGGATATAAAAATAACAGAAGTCTACAATTTACAGAAGACTGTAATTTACTAAGAAAGGTATTTGTTATAGTGTTTAGATTTAGTCAATAAGATAGATTAATTTAATAGTATAACTCATTAAAAAATAACACTATTTTAATATGTTAATTTTTGAATATTTCTAAATTTACTAAAGTAATGAGGTGTATAATATTGAAAATGAATTTTTCTTTGTTATTCTCCCTCAAAAACGAGAAATATATTTAATGGGAAAGGTTATCAAAACAGTGCCACTGCTAATTTTATTTTAATTGAAAGCACAGTATGTACTGGTTTTACGTGTAGAATACATAAAATATTTGACAAGTAAATATTCAATTAAATAACCCGTATTTAATTAACAACAATAAATAATTAAAAACATATACATATACCAATTATTTTCTAGTTGACATGTAACGCCCAAAACGTTATTACACATTGCACAAGGAAGGGTTAAACTTTTAAATAGTAGACTATAGATATATAAATTGAAGGAGGAGTAAATTCAATCACAAATAAGAAACAACCAATTAAACATGTTTTAATGGCAGTAAAATAATCTATGTGATTTCTACTATTTTCACATCAATAAAAAATACATATTTTCATAATTAGTTAATATAGTTTTAAATTTTGTTGGAAAGTATTTTAATCGTTAATACAATAATTAAATTGCATGTTAACTCCTGTGTTTTAATGCATGCAGTTCCGTGGGATAAAAGTAATTAAGATACAAGTGTTCACATAATCCATGTATGGGGATCTTCAAACAAATTATACAGGGAATAAATAAAACACCTTTATTTTTTAGTACAACAACAAATTTAATGAAACTTGCCAACCCCATGGTTTCGCTGGTTACAGCATTGTCAAGGTATTTTACAAGAATGAAAATACCTTCTTGTTTAATACCTTGACAATGCTGTAACTACCGAAACTATGGTCGGAAAGTTTCATTAAATTTGTGGTTATACTAAAAAATAAAAGTGTTTTATTTATTAAATTTATTAAATGGAATACCACTTAACTACGTACCTACAGTCCTTAGCATAAATATTATACAAACAGATGATTTATCAACAGTTTGCGTCACTAAAATTGAACTGAAACAATTTTGTAAAATAAACAGCCGTTTATAAACAGCAGTAGAAGAAATACTGTGTATCCATAACAGCACCTTTGTTTCCACAAGGTAACGTTTTAATTACTAAGTTTCATCTCGAAATTATTAACACGTAATAAATGAGATAAACAACATCTATTTTTTGAAACGTCTCTGTGGAAAAAATAATAAAACTTACGTTATAGATAAGAGTATATACTCGTATTTCGTTCAATAAATATTTTGAGTGATTTTGAAAAATATATGTACAGAATGGGAGAAAACTCCAACAGGGAGGGGCTGGGTTGATTGTATCGTAAACTAGGAGGAGATTCCACCACTGCAACGTGTGTTTTACTATCGGGAGGTATTTCGTGACGTTCGTTAATTATAGGTTGAACAGAAATTACGGTCGTAGGTGAAATTCTAAAGTGTTTTACAGCCGCCATTTAGTTTCTTTAATAATTGAAACCAACAGTTTACATCTCGTCAGAATTTGTAGCATATTTTAAACACATTCATCACTCAGATAAAAATGTAGATAAGGCTTAAGAGTCTAGCGTTAAGAGTCGTGCAACATCAGATCCAATTTGTTTTTTTTTCCTTTAAAAGGATCTGTTACAAAAGTTAAAACCTGTTTCATAGATATTTTAAAATTCATGTGTATTATGTATTTACCCATGAAACCCATATAATGTCTAACATTATATAAAATGAGAAAAAATAAAATAAATAATAACAATTTAAAAATAATTGATAATAATTTTAATAATTAAATGATTTTTATAAAACGTTAATGTTAATCATTTTTAAGATTAAATCAAATTCAAACCGGGAGCCTTGGCATTTTTATCTTTCCTCAGCACGAGTTGTACAGATTTAACAAACATTTTCAACATCCTGTGCCTATGCCTTGTGCACAAAAATTTTGAATTTTTGTTTCATGTAGTCAAAAAAGATCTTTTATGCGAACCATTTAGGTAAATACATTTAGTATTAACATCGATTTTAATTGGTTTTATCGATAATTCATATTTTATCATTTTAATTGAGTGTTATTTATATCTACTCTAGCTATTGACTTGTTGCATGTGATTTTAATGTCGCACACAACAAGTAAATGAGTATATATGAATAATTAATTTTAACAATTTTGGTGGGTCAACTACCAATGAGTAAATTTCGGAAGCACATTATTTTAATTTTTACCCGGTGATATTCCATTCGTTATGTTTTTATTAATTTACAGATATAACAACTTGTATAATATTTAGCTAATATTAAGGTGTCCATTGTGCTGAGCGAGTTTTCTACAGAAGCATAATGAAGTTAGTATAAAAAGTTTAATACGTTTTTCTAATTAATTGTAGTTCCAAATTTTTCAACATATAATTTAAATAAAGTCATTGCCATTAAGATTGCTATATTATTTTTATTTACTTCGAAGTAAAATAAAATAAAACAATTTTTTGTAACTAGTAGCATCCAAAGAAGTGTGCTTCATAGAATGCATTTTTATCCCTCTGGCAATGTATATTATCCATTCAGTTATCCCCTGCAGATAATAATCCATGTCACAGTAATCGCTTAAAAGCTCCTTAGGGATTTCTCTTGCATAACTTCTATTCTGTTAAATTTCGTATGCTATCCAGGGACAAGTCTTGTGAAAAAATGTACAGATTGTCCCATTCTATATTTTATAAAAATAATTAAACAGTCTACATTTAAATTAAGCTTTTTTATTTTTTATATGTTGACGTTTTTATGTCATATAAATAAGTTGTTGGATTCGTTTCTTGAGTGTAACCCATGGACGTTAATAAATTGTGTTTCAATATTCGATATTTTTAACATTCCAGACACTGATAGTAGAAGGTATATTAAAAATGTATTACCTGAAAAATAGTCATTACACATCTCTAGGTGATAAGTTTAGTATTTGTAGCGTGTCTGGGAATTACTATTAGGCATATGTTGGGTATATACATATTATATTTGTAACTTTCAATATTTATATCTGAACCTTCTTTACTTCTAACAATAAAAAATCAATGCGATTAGCAATTGTTTTTTTCATTTATTTTACAAAAAATAACATATAACCTTAAACATATATCAGTTGAATGTATAACGTATCGCACCAAAATACTTAGTTCGTTATTGAAAAGGAATAGAAACTATTCATTACAGTACTTGGAAGACAGTTATAAGATGAAGATACTCCTTTATGAGTAAACTGGTGACTTGTATTTTGTGTTGTAATTTCCATTTTTATTATTTTTAATGTAGTTTTTATGAATTCTATGTTCGGCTCATTAAGGTAGGAACATTGATAATGAAACAAGGCATTAAGAACTACTTTCATTTAGATGAATATATTCTTTAATAATTTACAATTTCGTACATTTAAGGTTAGGAAATCTTGAATAGGTTAGTTTTGTTAACAAAACTTAAGTTTACCTCAAAACTGATTTCAAAGTATTCTTGTTATCAACGCTGAACATGTGTTCCAAAGAGATCGTCACACTTTAAAACAAAAGTATATACATTACAGGTTCCACATTCCTATCACACAAAACACGCGTATCCTGAACATTAAACTCACCTCTCACCTCCGTGCTCGCCTAACCTTCAGGATCATGCGTGTTTTCTGTGATAGCTATGTGCAACCTGTAATGTATAGCCTATGCTTTTGTTTTAGTGTGCGTCGATTGTAACGGAGAGACATAATTTAAGGAACTGATGATGACGTTACGACTCCGAAATATGTCGTTCATTTTATACAAGTAAAAGTCACGTGACTGATAAATATTTAATTATTTAATAATTACGTGTGACTTGGATACCGCAAACATAAAAATATGTTTTACTGGAAATGTTTATTACCGTCTATAGATTTTGAAAAGCCGAAAGAAAGGATGCTTTAAAGTTTCATCAGGAAACCTAACTTCACGTATGAACACATACTAGAGAACGTGAAAAAATTAATTATTATTTATTGTTTAGAGGCAATGAAATGTAATGGATACGATTAGCAAGGAACAAAGGACATATTTATGTTGTAGCTACAAACAAAGACAGTTATATTTTGTATCTGCCAATAACAGTTAGACAATAATTATAGTTTTGAAACGAATAGGACAACGTGAACTTCTGGTTAGATACATATAATTCAACTCATAGAATATAGGTTTTTTAAATTTTGGTAATACTTCACGTGCAATATAATCATTTTATGGGAACCAATGCAATATATGTGATTCTAGTTAGTTACAATAATATTCTCTCTGGTTATACTAATTTTTTAGATAAATAATATACACAGTACAGTTTCTCGAAGGAATAGTGTTCAATGTAGTTAAATGAAGGATTAGAATAAAACTAACGTTGCTACAATATATTATAAAACCAAATCCTATCAATTTGATTTTTTTTGGACTATAGAACAGCATGCAGAATTATAAAATGATTAACTTAAACTCTAAGTGTAATGTGGGTATAATAATCTCAAGAAAGCTGTAAATGTGACGGAACTAAATTTAGACTGGTCCACTGTGGCGTTTATACATATTAACGAGTAGAATATAGAAATTCATGTTATGAAAACTTCCTAATTGAAACATCGGCACTTTAGAACACTGATCCTGCCACTCATTCGAGTCATTTGTAACTCGATTTTAGATTAGCTAACTTTATGTATATGTTAATGCTATATAAATTTGTCAAAGGGTAGAATATATATTTAACCAAAATATGAACATATATCAATAAATAACTAATAATTAAATTTTTAAATTATATGCAAGTTTTGTGTGTAACTAAATTAAATTAAACAAATTTTGTTATGTAGGCTCAGTTTATAAATTGTTGGATAAGTTCGTTAACAAGAACAATTATTGGGTAAATTTCAAAAAAGCAGCAAATATTCTAGCTTCAAAAATAATTTTGTACTTAATAAATACTATGACTCCCACAATATCAATGCTCACTAAACAATAATACATGTTTACTAAACATACTTTAGTATGACAAATAAGAATGTTATAACTTTGAAATCAAATAGTTATGAATATAACGTTTAAGTTATACAAAAATTAATAACGATAGAGCCAGAATTTTAGTTTAATTTCACTTAAATGTGGTATGTAAGTTAGGTTTAACTATTTATTAAGCTATAATATCAATAAAATGATGGGAAAATTTTTAAATGGCGGTTGCTAGATACAGTATTAAAACAACAGACATTTGAGATGTCAATACTAGAAAAAATAAGAACGGGATAAAAAGAAAACTTAATTTTTTTAAAATAATTTTATCCTATTTGTAGAACAAAACCCCAAATCACCTCTTTTGATAACAGACAATTCAAAAATTCTCTTTTAATTTTGGATATAAATTAACTTTGGTAGTTATTTCTTATTTAATAAGGTTATTATAACTAGGTTTAAAATTACTCGTTACGTTAAGATTTGCGATTTTCAGCAAGGTCTAATTTCTGCAATTGATCGAGAAAAAAATACAAAACATCACATTCGTCAATTATAAACTCTATATAAACCATATAGACAGAGTAAGATTAATTAACGTGGTCTCTCCATAGAAGTTGTAACTTGATAAGGGTAGAGAACTCATGTATCCCAGGAAGACCTCTATTATTTAAACTATCATGTAACACATGTGTCTGTAAGATAGTTAGAAAACACAGGAAATCGTATCGGGATCGGAAAATCTTCACCAAATGAGTTTGTTGAATGTAACTCTCACACAGCAAGTTACAATCAATATCATTGTAGTAGTGTAACGTACACATAATCCAACATTAATACCCCACTATTTATTTGCAAAAGATTCACCTTTTTTATTCATTATTCAATGTAGTTATGTGAAGTCACGTCGTGTTGGAGTTAACACTTTCATACCTAATGACGTCATCGTAAAACCAAAATGTAACAATCACAATGTTACATAAATTATCTATCCATGATTGGATTAGCAAATGTATTATATAACAGTAACAGTCATGCCATTTAGCTTTGCACTTTAATTGTCAACAGAAACCAGCAGGGATTACAACGATATTATCTTGTTGCTTTGATTAATTGATGACAGCCTGCTTGTTATAATTGGCTATTTGGTTTACTTTGAAATAGAAACACAGGGATATAAAAATAGTGGACAGATTTCAGCCAAAATAAATAATTTGATTTGATATTTCCGAGATTAGGATATTTTAAATTACATTTTTTGAATTTCAATAGGGTTGTATGCTACCCTATACAAAATATCATTTTTAAGGTATTAATTGTTGTGGTACTATCATGTTTCAGTACAAACGTCAACGACAACGACAATAACTACGACAACAAAGATAATGACAATAAAGAAAATGACTTTTTACCATGAAACGCGAAGATCAGTCAAAAGACGGATTTCAAATTTTTTGACGATTACCAAACAACGCTATATATTTTTTTTACACAGGTAGGTAGGTACCTCTAGTCTTTATATTATATTGAACCAATTATCGTCATTGCTTTGGGGATTTTAAAATGGATGTAACCGCTGATTTGAGTTAAAATAATTGTAGTTAGTAAGATATAACGATATTATAATAATCCTTTCTTAGCAATAAATTCCATTTGTTATTGTATATGGTAAACAGTTTATTTTGGACGTAGAATATAAATCGTATAATATGAAGGTGCAAGACAATACAGGTACAAAACCATAGAAATATATGTATTGAGATTCCCTAAAAATCAACTAATGTGTAATAAAAAGTTTCTACTCGCTTCGCTTGTCTAAATGTTGCAGCCCTAAGAGCTTTGAAGTTATACATAATGTCAAAACATGTTTCCACCAGAAATATTTAATGCAATACAAACAACAACGCGATACAAAGTCATTAAGCGTGAGTTTCTACATGGAGATCGCATTGTGCAGAACTTCTTGAAGGCTTCATAAGAACTCCATTAATTATGTAATCTACTTCATGTTCTCAGACCTTTAAGATATTCATTGGCCTTTTGTTTTTACTTTGGTAACTTACTAAAAGGAAACTACCAGTTATCAATCAGGATACTAACTGCTGCCAGCGGCTTCGCAACCGTATATTTAAGTTAAACATTATTTGTTAAATTAGTTTTAATACATATTATAATGGGAATAGAAATTAGCTGAAGATAATTAATTTTTTGTGGATAATTTTGTTTCTATATTAAAATATAATATCAACACTTTTACAGATTCAAATATAGGTATAAAATCAAAACAAATAATTTTTTTAACACGAACTCATACACGACTTCACAAACACTTACGTATATATTTGTCACTAACGTGCATCCTTCTAGACTACATTTTTTTTTACTTCTTCCATGAGTTAAGTCTCCCCTTGTGATTTGTTAATAGTCATTGTGAAGTAAACATTTACAGGAAATTGAAGTCTTTATATTGAAATGGAAAATTGTTTGCCCTGATTGGAAGTATAAGGATAAATAAGGGTCCTCCTTTACCACACCATTTTGAGATTTTGAGATTACCACCAATGTGATTTTTATATTATTTAAATGTTAACAGTGTTCCATTGTATAACTGTAGTGGCTTCAAATTTCTCATAAGTATGATTGAAACACATACTTTTAAATTTAATGGGTGAGTTGGTAAACCTGATACTGATAGACTATTTAAAAATTCTATAGCACGTCAATTCTTCATCCAATACTGATATAACAATAACTCCAACTATTGCCTCAAATCAGCTGATTATTTAAAAATTCAATAAAACAAGCGTTTCTGATAAAATATTAGGACTAATGTTGTACATAATGGTAATTGTTTGAAATTTAGGGGCAGGATTTAATTCTCTTACTGATTTTTCCAAGAGGTGAGATACAGTGATAAACCTGTATCTATAACCATAAAACATATTATAATATGTTTGAATAAAAAATAGGCTCAATAGATTCACTAATAAGCACTAATAATGTGTTTAAATAAAATTGTTAAAAATAATCTACGAAATCTAGGATGGCCTCCATGGTTGTCTTTCACTTTTTTACTGATAACTACGGAAGTGATATATTTGGCGACAAATAATTCTTTTGTTACTATTTCGATCGTGAATGAGAAAGTTTTTGCGATGTTTTTGCACCGATTATTATAAATAATTTATACTTATTCTTACCCCTTTAATTTCACTGTAGGAGAGATTAATTTGATCAGTACGCAACGTGTTCCTGAAAGTATTAACGGCAGAATTCTTCTCAAGAGGAGGAAATTCTTTAAAAAATGTAACTTTATTACACCGATGTTATGGATTTATCTTCTGTATTTTCTGGTTTTTATTTAGGGGTTTTGTCTATTTCGAAATATATTGTTATGAGTTACATATTCACATAACAATCATGTCGAAACCCCTGTACTTATGTTACATAAACTTACTGATTAAAAATTATAATATTTGTAGCTAGACCTTTGCTAAGAGACAAAATGCAAACACGCTTCGCAACAATGATGTAAACAATCTCTGATCATGTCACATTTTCCGTACATACTTATGGAACAGAGGTTAAGGGATTAAGGACAAATAATCCTAGGTGGGAGGCTGAGAATGATAATCACTTCTACATCCGAGGAAGCTACCTTCAGGACCTCTGTGCGTGAGCGAAAAGCCACATCCTTCTCGTGGTGCCTCAGCTTCAACAAAATACAGCGGATCTAGACCGGGAGGTCAATAAACATCCCCCAAACTATGGTGTAAAGTGTCCTCAGGGTAATCCTAAGGTTTATCCTTGCCGATGGATAAATTTTACATTAAACGGAGCCTATGAAGGACCAGACGACCCTTCATAGTAATTAGGCACTTTAAAATGTTATTACTTGTGGGAACAACTATGATTCACCACTAACAAAAATAAATAAAAATAAAGAAGTAAATAAAAAAAATATTGTAGCATGCTCAGTGATTTCTATTGACAATGAAACAAAAGCAACTTTAGTTGTTTCTGGGTGAAATAACAAGAGGAGGGAAGGCCTACGAGAGAAGGCTTTAGATGACAGCGTATCCCCCAGAGAGTGAAAAGAATAACCTAAGACGGCAGAAACACACAAGCCCCTTAAAAATAAACTCGAAGAAACGATATCATCATATAAGATGGCTATTGTTTAAGAAAAATAACCAGACCAAAAATTTAATATAAAAATTTGGAACAAATTTAGGGTTCCCTAGTTTAAAAGTCTAGAGCATGGAGGATATCCTCAATTCAGTAGCACCTATCTAGAGGCTGTAGCCTGAATTATGGTCTGTGAAAACTTAGAAACGAAGATGTGATTGGAGATAAAGATCCCAAACATGAAATCGTGAATGGTACTAGGGATAGGTGACCAAGAAAACATTGTGTGAGTTACAAAAGTGATCTTTGAAGGTGTAAAGGTTTACTTAAAAGCAGATCCCGCCAAGATTCTTGAAGTGCTTAAGTCCTTCAAAAACGACGACTTGGAGGTAATTGGTTCAAGAAAACCACCAAATCATAGTGGTCTTAATAGAAGATACCTCATTTATAGCTTTAAAAGCAGCAGACATGAAAGCCTACTTGAGATTTAGTAAAGTGTACTTCACCATACTCCAGAACAAAGACAAGCCAATGGAATATGTCCCTGAGGATAATAGTGTGGGACCATCACCGAACCTTAATTAAGCCTTCTACACCAAACCAGATTATATTTGGTTAGATACCAGGTCACAGAGGCTACAAAGGGAAGACGGTTAAACCGGCAAAAGTGGGTCCAAGATATCCTTTATTGGTCCAGAACCCGTATGCGGTTTAACTGAAGCCGTAGCAATAGAGAGTCTAAAACAATGCCTCAACTTAGAAATTAAGGAACGATGAACAAATACTCCACTGGAAAACTTTACGGATCACTGATCCAACTATATCTGAAACTCATTTAGTTCGTCACTTCACAAAGTAAAAGAAATCAGAGAACAATATTAAGCTTCGTATCAGGCCATGGGGTTTTCAAGAAGGATCATAATATCATGAGATTATTCCAAGGAAACCTGAAGTGCAAACTATATATCAACACCTAGAAACTGCAGAACATATACTTCTAACGTGCGAAGCTATAATTAAATAAAGATCTAATTCTAAAATTATTGATCTTCGGCCCAGATGTGACCTTTAAAGTAATAAGCAACCTGGCCAGAAAAATTCTGTCCTTAACCAAGGGCATAGAAATAAGCTAGACAAAAAGAAAATGTACACAAAAGTCTTATAGGCTGAAGTGTCTAGGAGGTAAACCCCATTCTTTCATAATAATAATAATTTTAATAAATACTTGTGGAACAGAAATTGTAAAATATTAAAAAACTTCAATTTAAATGAATAATAATCAAATGTGTGCAAAATAGGTTCAAATGTTCCTTTATCATTTATATTCATATTTACAATTGAGGTAGTTAAAATCATAATAACAGCAATCTTATAATTTAAGTGTCAAAACTGATATTATAAATATTTATAAACTATAAATTCGTAGCCTTGAGTCAAGATTCAGGCAAGTGGAACTTAATTTACAAGACAGCCCATTTCCTGCTAGTTTATAGTGTATTAGCAAAGGAATCATCCATGCCTGATATTAACTCCCGGTCAATTAATTGAACTATCTTTTTACTTTGAATCACAGACTCCAGGTAATGTAATTAGACTTTAGTTAAATGAACACTACAGGGAAATGTCTTTGTTAGTGCTTCGATGTAAACTATTTGTAACATGTATTTATAACAACATAACAATACTAACTAACATGTATTTTGTAGCATTAAATATATAGTTCAGGTAAAATTATATTTATCAAGTTATTTACACAATTAAAACTACAACTGAAAATAAACTATTCATAAACTTATGACAAACGTCTGATTAAGTGGTCAAATACACGTTTATTATAAATACAACTGTAAAAAAAGTTTTATATTTTTATGAGATTTTCGTATTTTATTCCTTACCGTATAGTTTGTTAAAACAGCAATTTAGAATTAAAACAAACAATTTATAACATTTTTACCCGTGTCTTTATTATAACAGTTATACAAATTTTGATATGCTGTAAACATAAACGTTATACATTTATCCCTCACGTAGGTTAGGGGTACTGGTGCTTTTTACCTACTCATGAGCGTTTGCGATTGCGATTATATTATATTATATTATAACGTTTGCGTTTGCGATTGAATTTGCGTTTGCGTTTGCGTTTGGGTTTGGGTTTGGGTTTGCTTTTGCGTTTTTGTTTGGGTTTGCGTTTGCGTTTAGGTTTGGGTTTGCGTTTGCGTTTGAGTTTGCGTTTACGTTTGGGTTTGCATTTACGTTTGCGATTGCGTTTGTAGAGTATATGAAGTGTAGAATAAATTGTTAATCGTAAAAATCTAGCTCCGTTTTTTGACTGATCTTTTCACGACCATAGAAAACAGAAAAACTGATTTTCGAAATGTCATCACTCAGTCGTCATTGTCGGTGTCGTTTGTACGTAACTACGATAGCAACCAAACATTTAAGAGAGAAATATGTATACGGGAAATGTAGTGTGCTCATATTTAATACCTATTGAAATCCAAAAAAATCTAATTAAAATGTAAAAATGGCGCCCATTTTAAACATTTTTTGATCATGTGTTTTCTTATCCAACATGTAACTTATTGAATTAAATAAAAATGGACAGATTTCAATTCTGCATAAAATGTTACCCACCTCATCTCTTAACGATGACAAAAAACCAACTTCTTGCCAAAAATGTAAATTCGAATAGTGACCTCCCAAGAACATAATATGATATTCATATAGTTAAGTGGTCGGCAGGACCAAGTTTCGCAAGTGGACCTAGCCGACGTCAAGAAAGTAGTGATATACACAATTGCGATGTTCAGAAAAATCTTGTAACAGCTGTTATAACAATCTTACCTTACTGGATAACCTTCCAATACAATTTAACATTTGCTACAAGTCCCAAGAAACCACCTTTTGGGCGTTACTAATGGACCTAGTTATATTCCATAACACGGTGGGTAAACTATGATGGCCCCCATCAACTTGTTTTTATTACCAAAATGTTTAAATATCTCAGTATTTTCGGTTCATTTACGTTAAAAAATAAAATTCAAAAAAATTCCGAGAGGTAATTTATATTACTTAATAATTATTATATAATATAGCAAAATTGCTATTTGCTAAGTTTATTTGAATGAACATGGTTATACGTATTACAAGAAATACTTAGTAATTTTAGATATAAATATAAAGTATTTCTAGCTACAAATAATTAAAAACGTACTTATGTACATAACCATATTAGAGGGTATCCAACCAAAGAAGTATAATCAGAGCTTCCTCCCGTAACTGCTCGCTGCCTCCTTGATACTAATCAAGTTAGTAGTGAAGACATTAAATATTTGCTTGATAACAAGACTGTTTTCAGTGCCATCATTTTGCTTACTTCGTCTATAACTTGTTTCACAGAGTGTTAGTACATATTTGTGGGTGATTTACCATTCTTATATTATCCAATACTTTTACATAACTTGTCTCTATTTAAATATAAATTGTTTTCTATTTTTATTTTCTCTTTTTGTTTATAAATTTAAAAGAAATAAAGAATTTTTTTGGTATTTATTGAGATATGTACAATGCTTTGAAGTTTTACTCACATTTGGGATTGCCAAAAATATTAAAATAATTTTTAGGTTAAACTTGTTTAGGGAACGTATTACTATAAAGAACTTTTAAGAAATAAATTTTATGAATTACATGAATTCGGTGGCGTTTAAAGTTTAGGACAATGTTAGTTCAGTATTAACTTTACAGTTATTCTATTGACCTGATTTCGATACTTTACAAAAAAGACAACATACTACAGAGAGAGGTTTATCACGTAACATATACGGGATCATTTCCTGGCTTCAATGTAACCTCTTTAATCCAGGTAAGGCGTTGCTTGGGGTTTTATTTCTTTGTCTAAACAGAAAAAAATATAAACAGAAATAAATTGTAGCTGTGATAAATTATTATAAGTAACGACAAAAAACACAAAATGACTGCCAGACGTTTCATTACATATAGGAACTTATAATAAACCTCGGTCATCATAACCTTGGAAAATAAAAGAAATAAAATATTTGACGGTCATGAAATATGAACGATGGAAATAAAACCATTAACGCAATAGTCAGTGCATTTAAGTAATGTGTTTTGATGTGTAAAGAGGATTTAGAACCAATGTCGTGATTATTTACTCAGTAATTAATAAATATTTGCTTTCTCAACTACCGAATATCACAAATTCGGAAACGTAATTCTGAGGAGGACAAACGGTATTATTGTTTGTTATTCTGCTGCAATCGAAGAAGAAATGGGCAAAATCATAAATATACCACAACTAGGTTCTTTTAAGTCATACGGAATTTCCAGTATCTTATCTGAATTAAAACATACGAAGATATGTCAATTATCATACATATTTAAGATCTTTATACTGAAGAAAACTTTAGATTACATAATCGAATGATTATAAAGAACTGTGAATTCGAGTGTGTGCACGAGTCATTACATGCACACAGATCATTAATGAACCACAAGATGGAAAATATCGAATAATATCCTCTCTATACAGAATTGTTCAAGTACTTTAGATAGCTGCTTCAAAATAGTTGTAAAAAATTTCGCAAAAAATTCAAATATTGGATTTGGTTAAATTTATATCTTGAGTACTAAACATGCATGTATTTTAGTGCAAAGTTGAATGGGGGTAAATTAAAGTTGATATGAGTATATAGATATGTAAAGTGAACTGTACAAGTTGCTTTGCTCATATTGATTTCAAAATCATTTTCAATTTTAAGATATTTTTAGATGTATTGAGACAATGTAAAATTATTCAATTTGTTTAAAGGAATTGAGACAATACAAATTTTAATAAGATATTGAGTGACTTTCTTTTTCAAGCCGTTTATAATTAGAAAACAGTGATAATAACGAAAATTTGATAATCTGATTTAAAATAGATCACGTAAAAAAGTAATAACATAAATGTGATAATTTATATTATGATAATGATACATCACGTAAAAAATAATAATATAAATGTGATAATTTATATTATGATAATGACTAGATCTATGCCGAGAAGCCACATTTTATTGTTCTGGGTTAACACTCGCCCCAGATGCTACAATAATTTCAGTTTTGCATCTAATATATTTGTTGATGTTCTATGCGTTCTTTTACATGTTGTCTTTTAAACATCATAAAATATAATATTAATATTTTATTTCGCTACAACAAATACAAATACAGTACAAATACAATAATATAATATATAGAAAGAAAACACTGCTTTAGAGAAGATTTTAAATAGAAAGAGAAAAAAATTAGGCAGAAGCCAGTAATGGGATTTCCTTCAAAAGAGTCGTCCAGAAAATTACTCTAAAACTAAAACCAAACGAAGAGAATACACGTTTGCTTGCCATATAAACAGATATACGTATACCCATCTCTATGAATAAAGAATTTCAAATAATGTCAATATTTTGCTTTTTTAAAAGAATTAACAACAAAGAAAAAGATATAAGACAAAACTATGCTAAACAATATAAATTTGAGAAAAAACATTCAAAAAGTCTCTGTACCTTATAGACATATAGATGTCTGATAGGCAGAATCTTATGTTGGACAAATGAAGGCCAAGAGGGAGGCAAACTCGGAATTATATTGAGAAACTCGATTAAAGAGATATTGATCTATAAGTTAATTGCATATGTCAGATCTATCACCTCGTTTAAAAGCTGTAACAACAACTGCTGTTATTAGGTAAGAAGGAAATTCACGCAATTCAAACTAAAATTGAACAAATATGCTAACGCATCCACAATATAAGGAAATTTATTATTTTTTTTAAGAAAGCTATCTATGTTATCAATATCAGATGTTATAGTATAATTTAACTCACTGACAGCTTTGTATAATTCTTAAATTGTTACCGGTGTCATAAAAAGACTTTTGTTCAAATTCGAGTGGAAATTTACATTCAAACTGAACAGTATCTAATGAACTACTTATACTATTTCTTAAATAAACAGAAATTTGTATAAAATAATAGTTAAAGCTGAAGCTATGACTTCAGGTTCAATCAAATACGTGTTGTTCCGTTTAATATTTTCAACTGAGCTGTTGGGTCTTTTTTCACCAGTAATAATCATAGATTGCTGTTATATCCTTTAGGATATTCCATTGAGTTCGAGTATTGACGGAACACTTTTGAAATAGTAATAGATAATATGATTCTGTCACTAGTTTAATGTCACCCTTTAGCTCAATTCTAAATTTGTTATAAAATAAATGAAACTTGTGAGTTTCATATACTTGTGAGTTTCCAACTTTGTGAGTTGGATATTTGAAGGTCCATTTATAGGACTTAAATCTATTTTTTAACTCAAATATAATAACTATCAGTTATCCAAGGATTAATTTTATGAAATTTCATTCCTTGGAATAATTAATTCTTTACATAAATATTATTTACATTAAAACTTCTCATTCAAAATTTTATCAGGAAGTTGTGTGTGCAAAATTAAATCTAACTTAATGCAAGAATTATCGGTTACACCCCCCAATGTAAAACAGTACATTCTTCACGCAAAATTTCTTTTTACATGATTCAATTTACAAAACACGTGATCTACACATGTAGCAGTATCTGTAGTTACTCTGGTAGGCTGTTTTACAAGGGATGCAAAAGGAAAACTAGTCATGAGACACAAATTATCTTCCATCTATTCTGATAATTTGTTGATGTGTTAATTTTTCCTGTTAATTCTGTCTTTTATATAATTTTTTTACATAACGAATTTGTACAAAATTTATAACCCTATTTCGTTCAAGAGAAAAACTACAATATTTTTTGTTTTCGTTCTACCATTTCGTTTACATAGACAGAGTATCCAAAAAGTATCAGAACGGTTTTATATTTTTTGAACCATTGCATATAACACTTAGCACATCAATACTATACCTCCAAATCTACGTTTAGAAGTAACTATCAATTTTAAATCACCTCATGGGGACGCCTCGAAGGGAGTCAGAAGAAAATTTTAAGGGAGAGCGTAGGTTGAGTTTTATATCACATTAAAGGTCTTTGTTATGAGAATACAATGTAGCAAATCCAACTTCAACAGGTTCACCTTACACAAAACGGCGGGGGTTCAAAGTTACAATGTTTAACTTGTTGAAAATGGCTTTTCTTTCCTGGTATGAGTTACATAAGTAAAACTCCAACAATCCACAATGAATGTAAGGAACAATCTTTTCTGGATAGTGAGTGACTTTTTATCTCAAGTGGGGAGATTTTTTATAAATTTATTGTTCCATTTGGTTCCCATGCGGTGATGAAAAATTGATAGTTTTTTCAAAAAGTGGATTTTAAGGTATAGTATTAATGAGCTAAGTTTTATTGCATAATCTGCAATGGTTCAAAAAATATAACGCCTTTCGGATACATATTGGACGCCTTATGAAACACATTATTTTTTTAGAAAAAGCTACCAAAAATGAATGAAGTTAACAATTAACTTTTGTCTCAATTCGTCCTAAACAATGCATTTATGTTAATATTTTTGTTTGTAATTTATAACTACAGCGTGAATTATATGATTATATTTTAATCGATTTTAATCCAAAACTTGTTGTATTTATTTTGTATAATTTATTCATTTTTGTAGGAAATTAAATCTCATTAAAATGTTTGTATAAATTACTTGATATCATGGCTGGAAAAATATATTTTACCCATGACTTGGTATAAAGTTATCTGTAAATAACGCTATTGTATATTAAAAAGTGAAAAACAACTAGTTTTCTAGTCTGCAATCCCGCTTCCACTAAAAAAGGTTTAAAGAATGTTAAGTTCTTAGTGAAAGTATCAGGAATTTTCATTTTATAAGTTACTTTATAAACAATTTTTAATAGCATTTTTAATATTTCATGAGAGTACATATTTTAAAGTCATTTTTTTTATTATGCTATTAAAATGAATATCTTATAATAAAATATATATATATATATATATATATATATATATATATATATATATATATATATATATATATATAATTCAGTTGAGCCTAAATATGTTCGCTGAAGAACTCTTTCACGCCCAATCAAACTACTGAGATTGGGATGGTAAGATTGGAAAGCTTAAGGTATAAGGATCGTTAGTACACATTAGAACGTGACTGTGTGACCTAACCCACGATTGCAAGGGGACATGCGGGGGTTTTGAAATGTTTTTTTTGGCGACGACCATATAAATACCTTTTTATGGAGGTCTCTCAGTTCTTTCGTTGCCTAAGGACAATGTGTTTTTCCTAACGCCTCCGAAATAGCCGACCCCGGCAGGCTTTTTTACCTATTTTGTTAACTAGTTAACAGTAGCAACTTATAGTTAATTAAGGAATCAAGAAAAAATAATTGATTAAATGTTTAATTAGTACTTATGGTGAAATTAAGTATATTGAAAAAAACAAACTATTTCTGGTCTGCATCCCCTTTCCCACTAAAAATCGGTTTACAGAATATATTAAGTTCTTAGAGAAAGTAGCAAGAACTTTTATTTGATAAATTACTTTATAAACAATTTTTAATAATTTTAAATAATATTTTTGATATATTATGAGAGTGGATATTTTTAAGAAATTTAGTATTTTTCCTGTTGTAAGTTATCAAAATGGAAATGTATTTAAATTCCTGCAGTTCAACCATTGTGGTTACAATTTTCATTGCTAAGTAGTATCGCTAATGTCAACTTAAAATCCTTTTAGCGAACAAGAAATTAAATAATTGATTAAATAAAAGAGAAGATTTATTTGAGAAAATTGTATTTTTGATTCGAATTAGGAAGTCGAATACATGAGCTTTGTATTCACATACATAAAGCAAAATATAGGTTTCTTGCCAAATAATCCCGCAGTAATCTTATCAGTATAAATATGATAGCACATATTTTGCTTTAAAACATAAGAGTACGTTTGGAAAATTGTGTGATATAATTTGTGTTAAAACGTACAAGCTATTTTTCTTCTCTAGAATACTATTATATAAACAAGTAATAGAATACATTAAACAATGTTTGCCATTCTTTTAGTGAACATTCTTTAAACATAAGTAGAAACCATACTTAAATGTCACCTAAATAAAGTGTTTATTGTGAAAAAACAAATTTGGTTTCAGTTTAATACGATAGACGCGATTAGTTGGATAAAGCAGAACTTGTCTAATTTCACAACGTTATCTCAATTTTCCATTGCTTGGATGGAAACCCGGATTCCAAAATTTTTGGAAGTTTTAGATGATTCATTTAGAAATGGTTTTGTGTTGGTCAATTTTCCAGATAAAAGTCATATTGAATTCTTTAATAGTAGTTAGTGTATTCCTTAGTTTGGTAATGATCAAATCGCATCATTAAAGATGTTAATAAGAGAAATAACAACTAAAGTTAAGGTGTTTCG
This sequence comes from Aphrophora alni, assembly GCA_963513935.1. Classification (NCBI taxonomy): domain Eukaryota; kingdom Metazoa; phylum Arthropoda; class Insecta; order Hemiptera; family Aphrophoridae; genus Aphrophora; species Aphrophora alni. The sequence goes on from OY740768.1 coordinate 52,952,511, forward strand.
AAAATTGAACAATAAAGATTTAATGTTTTTTTTTTAAATTGAAACTCACTTAGATATGTTATCTGCATTAACTCAGAAAGACTTCATTACTTTACCTGAAACAGAATAGAAACATATCTTCAATATTTAACACAAGCTTTTTGTTATACAATTATTTTTCAATAGCATTGATATATAGTACATTAGAGTATATACATTTATAAAGTATCTGAAGTATTAAACTATATACATATGTTTTGTATATTAATTCCTGGACAAATACAAATCTCCTTAAAATATTTTGTACAAACGTAGAAATTCTAAAAAAAAATGATATTTTATAATTATGTATATTGGACCAAAAAAATCATCTTCGTTGTATTGATATAGGGAAACCGTTACAGATATCGAAGATGTCAACCATTTTAACCATATTGCCTGTTCCCCGGTTAAAAATTATAAGAAATCAGTTGCCTGAACTTAGGAAACTTAGCGTGAAAACAATTAGGCAAATATTATCAAATAACTTTAATAGAGCGCGGGGTATAAATACAACCAATCCCTCATCATATTTGAAATCAGAGTCACTATTATAAAATGTTAATTGTTTCCACACTAGTGTTGATGACAAGCAGAATTACACATCACCCCCCCCCTTCGCAAGGAATTTTGTATCTAATTTATAAGGTTTTATAATTTATCAATAAAAGTGCATCATAAAAAGAAATACCCGACAAAGCAGAAAAACGCCAATACAAAACACAATGAGCAATAATGGCTGGAGGAAATATAATACATTCATTAGGCCAATATATAAAATATGATAAACAAATTGTATAAAGTAAATACAATACAAGTCTTCTTCTGCAATATTGCCCGATTTGTTTTTTTAAGTAACATTATACTACAAATAAGACCAGATGATAAAAGTAGGTTTGATTTAATAACAAAGATATTTGGATAAGAACCTTTGATAATGGCGGACACCATCTGAAGACGTTACTAGATTGAAAAGAAAACTATGTTTGTAAATTACTCCATTTACCTATAAACTTAGTTATGTACATACTAAATACTTTTTATGGGAAAATACTTTTGTTAGGCATATATTAGATTTCGATTTGAGGGTTGTGAAAATTATGTAGATTTTTGTCACGATAGGTTTTGTCTTTCTGTTACCATTGGTTTACAAATAAATATTTTAAAACGTCACGTCGTTATAGGGAACACAAGGATTTTTCCTCATTTCTAAAATAAAATTTAGTTCATACCTACCCATCGACATAATGGTTCAAAGAGATTATGAATTAAATTAAATGACAACCATTTGGTAAACCAATATTGAAAGTTTGACTAGTAATGTTATTTCCGTTACGTTTAATGTATCTCAATATTTCTTATATTCCATTCTTACAATTGACTAGTAAGCTATGAGAACAGTAGGACACACGATATATTACCGACTGTTTTTATAACTCTGTGCACTTCGAAATTTAATTTGATCATTAATCCAAGTTGAAACAGAATCTTACTATCAAAATCACCAATTGTTAATAATATGACTTGTATAAATGTGACGTGTACTGTATTTGCCCATGCATAGTAACCGTCTTTAAAGGAGTAGTTGGCAGTCACACGCCTAAATCTCCTGATATTGAACGTCTTGTTGAGATGATTCTAAAATAATTGATTAAATGAAATTGTTGAAAGCACAGGAATATTTCAATAATTATGAACCTAAGTCATGACGAGTCTTTATGCTTGTTTGACTAATGAAGATTGAGGAGTAGGTAACAAACGGGATAATGTATGTAACGCTATCAACTAGATTCGAACTTACTTATTTCCTAACGGTTTCCTAGTACGAACTGCGGTGAGATAAATCAAATGGGCTACGCCAATCGCTATTGAGGTTTAATTTGACTCAAAAGTAATTAAAACAAAGTAGAACTTTAGTGATAAATATCTGTAACATTATTTTGTACTGTTATCGGAAAAACAAACAAAGTGATATTGTAAACAAATAAATAAGTTAAAAATATGAAATAAGGTATTAAGATAGCAAATCTTTTAAGGGTTGCAACTCGAGAATGTTCTCAAAAATATCTTTGTTCTTGGAAATAAAATGTCATTTTGCTTCGAAATATTGTTATTGCCTGGAGAACTCCAACGTGCATTGTAGTGGTAAGACCAAAGTGATAAAGGTTGGGTGCTGTTAACCGTATGTTTTACGCAATCTCTGTTGGTACTTTAAACTTTGTGTGTTAATATACGGTATGAATGTTAGTAGTAAATATACACTTGTATTTGAATTGAAGAGTTTTAAAATGGTAAACTTTGACAAATAAAAAATAATAATAATTTCTTTTTCATGATTTTATAAATGTTGTGTTTATGCCAAACAAAAACTATGTTTGACCGAAGTTTTTTCCCTCTCATAAAACGTCCAATATTAGACCCTTTGTACTGCGGTAAAAAAAGTTTAAACTTTGAACAAGTGCAGCTATTGTAAAGTAAAGGGCGTAAACAAAGCTTATAAAGACTGAAATTTTAGTAACAATGTGATTAAATTGTATTATTTTATATTTTGTAAATGCATTTTTTAGAATAGAATTAATGTATACTAAATATTATGATTCCTTTTTACACATTTATTTTATAATTAAGTAAGGAAAGGAATACATACATTTAGCGCTTTACCGACACATGTGTATCTGAGTATTAAGGGAAATTGTGTTAAACACTTAATTATTTTTTGTGTCATGAACGGATGGTTCGATTAAGTTACACATTTGGTAGTTTCATACAGTTTGAGTAACGCACGAAGTGATTACATTATTGAAAACATCGCCAGTGATGGAACGAAAATAAGGTCAGAAATGAAAAAAAATGGTAACAAATTACCAATAATAGGACGGTTGTAATAGCTCAATATTTAGAAGTTTAAAGTGGGATACGATACTAATCTTACAGAATGGTTAAATTTTGGTGAAATGCCCTACGGGGTGGAGGAGGGTTAGTTACTAAATTTATGATTTTTTTTAAATCGTTTAAATGTAATTTATAATAGTCACATATTTGGATAGTGAGGTCGAATTTGACATTATGCCTTGAATTTCTCTAAACACTAATATTATAAAAAATTTTGTGACACTAATACATTTTAATTTTTAAGATGCTGTCTTTGAATTCCACGCCCACAATATCAATGATCACCCAAAAATACTTTACTATAATAAAAATAAGAATATTATAACTTTGACCCAAATAGTTAGAAATATAATTTCAAAATCACGCAAAAATCAATACATAGAACCAAAATGTTATTTCAATTGCACTTAAGTGTAGTATGTAAATTACGTTTGACTATTTGTAGAACTACATGAATCAAATGGTCGGAAATTTTTTAAATGATGGTTGCTAGGTACAGTTGTTTTGGCAATTAGATATTATTTCGGTTCATTATGACTTGGTCGATAATAACTAGTTACGGTAAGCTTTATGACCTTCAGTAAGGTTTATTTCTGCAACTGATCGGGGGGAAATGAAAAAAAAAATCGTCTATTATGTCAGGATATAGACTGAGTAGCATTAATTAAAGTGGTCATTCCACAGGAGTTGTAACTTGACATGTGTAAAGAACACAGGTAGCCCAGAGCGACCTCTATTGTTTAAAATAGCGCAGTCAATAAAACTACTATGTAACATCTGTGTTTGTAAAGTAGTCAGAAAACAGATGAAAGAGTATTGGAATTGGAAAATAATAACCAAAGGAGTTTGTTGTATTGTTGAAAGTAATTCTTACATAGAAAGTTACGATCAATATCAATGTGTAGTAGTGTTACCTGCACTTTACTCTACATATATTTCCTACATATTTATTTACAATAAATTCTTCTTCTATTTAAATTTTTCAATCCGGATTTATGTATTGAATTATTGTATCTGGATTATTATATTGTGCCAACTTTCATCGTAAGTCCAAAATATAACAGTCACAATATTACATAATTATATTGACCATGATTGGAATAGTGAATGTATGACCTAACAGGAACATCATGCCATTTAGCTTTGGCGTGCACTTTGATCATTGTCAGCCTACATCCGCAGGGATTACAACGATATTATCTTGTTGGTTTGATTAATTGATTACAACCTACTTGTTATAATTGGCTATTTGGTTTTCTTGGAAATCGAAACTCAGGAATATTAAAGCAGGAAACACATTTAAGATGAAATAAACACGGTGATAGTACCATCATGGTGCTTACCAGTATCATCATATAACCTAATACAAGCAGCTTTTCTAAACATAATTGTAGTAACCGTTTAATGTAATTTTTAATTTAACCTTGTACAAAAGTTCATATGTATTTGTAGATCATGAGGTTCAGTTGGTTCAAAACAGTTGTTACAGAAGTTTTCTAAAATTCGTAATTGTGTATATCTCTACTTACTCGACGTCGGATAGGCTCTAATTTCTATAAACTCGTATTAAACATTGTCCAATCGCTTCGTTGTGTCAATGTTTCTGCCCAAAGCCCCTTGACATTGTAAAGGCCCAATACATATGTAAAGGCACAATACATATGTAAAGGCCCAATACATATGTAAAGGCCCAATACAATGTAAAGGCTCAATACATTGTAAAGGCTCAATACATTGTAAAGGCTCAATACATATGTAAAGGCTCAATACATATGTAAAGGCTCAATACAATGTAAAGGCTCAATACATTGTAAAGGCTCAATACATATGTAAAGGCTCAATACATATGTAAAGGCTCAATACATATGTAAAGGCTCAATACATATGTAAAGGCCCAATACAATGTAAAGGCCCAATACAATGTAAAGGCTCAATACATTGTAAAGGCTCAATACATTGTAAAGGCCCAATACATTGTAAAGGCTCAATACATTGTAAAGGCCCAATACAATGTAAAGGCCCAATACATATGTAAAGGAGCCTCCATTCGCTTCACTCGTGTCAGTGACTCGGCTCTCAGAACTAAAGTAATATCACATTTTCGTGAGATATCAAGGTTAGAAATTACATTTGTGATATAAATTCGCTATTTGTCATCGTGGGGTTGGTACCATTAGATGCAGAATCGAAATATGAACATTTGTATCTGATATAGTATAAGTTTAATAACACAAGATATATGAAGAAAAACTGTTTAATATGGCCGCCAGTTTGACTATATTCGATTTCTTTATGAACAAACAATAGTACCAAATGTCATGGTTTGGTTTTAATTATTGTAGCCGATATAACGTACAGACGACAACGAAAATTAGGACAACGGCGTCGAAAATAACTTTTTTTAAATCCTGAGTCTGTGAAACGTGAAGATCAATCAGAAGACGGATTTAGAAAGTTTTGTCGTTTACCAAACATTACCTATACTTATTACACTGGATGTAAAATGTACGTGTTCATTAAAATATTTAGAATCTAACATGTGATAAAAATTAAACCTTATTCTTACTTAAAAATACATATTTAAAACAATTAAAAATAGAAAAAATTGAGGACTTTTTGCAGAAGTCAAAAAAACTGTAAAATGATCAACTATTTATATACAGAGCAGTTCTAAACAATTATTAACGAGTACACTGCTAATGATATGAACATCATTATAATAAATATTGTCGAGCTACAATTCCAACTACTAAAATGATTACAACTTATTTTGGATTTATTGGATAATAATAATAATCCTTTCTTAGCGATAACTTCCATATTTATTAGGTTATATTTCAAAATGTAAATCATATAACATGAAAGTGAACGATATACGGGTACAAAACCATTAAAAATAAATAATAAGGTCGGCAATTAATTTCGAAACAGGGTTAATAATGTCTTATCTTTAATATTAATTTAGAAATCAAACATTAAAAAAATATGCATTGCTATTCATTAAAAATCAACCGATAGACAATCTCCAACTGCATTAAATCTTGTATATGTGAATTTAAAGAAAGAAGAATCTAGTATATGATTTGTTTGTTTTATTACATAATTCACTCTTTCAATACAAATGGGGAAGCAAGTAATTGTATTAAATTTGTTGATCAGAGGAAATGGTGAAAACTTTTAAATTTTCATTACGAGCATAAACATTTATTTGAACCAGAAATATGTAATCCAATATAAATAACAACGTCATACAAAGGCATTACATTTGGGTTTCACGTGATGATCGGATTAGCCTATGCTAAAGTTTCTTCATGTTCTAAGTCCTTAAAGATATTTATTGCACTTTTGTTTCTACTTTAGTAACTTACTAAAAGGAAACTACATCATTATTAAGGTATATTTTCTTTGCAACGATTACAACGACAGACGTCTCTTATCAAAGTTACAATAAGGGACCATACAACGATTTCAGTATTTGTAAAATACGTGTATATGGATGTGCGTTATCGCTCTTTCAGTAGCAATTTTTATGATATTTTCTTCACATTTAGCACAAATAATAATATATCTTTTTACAATAGTTTAGACAGAATTTCGGCAAAAAAATTAAATAAATAAATAAATTAATTAAATAAAAATGGCCAGAATATTAGTTGGATTTATGAATAATGAAACATTCATCACCGCTATTGAACCCTATTGTGTAACCTTTGTTTTCTAAAATAAACCCTCCACTCTCCACCTCACAGGTCAGATCATTGCCATTTCTGTCATAAATACTATCATTTCTCAACCATTCCTACTTTACCCTTTCCTTTCTCTTCCTATTTTGGTTATTTAGACCTGTTTTGTTTTCAATTTAGTAGCTTGAAAATCCCTAGCGGCGAAACATATGTCGCTCAATAATGCTCTGTTGTGGAATAAATAATTGTTTAATTATTTCCATTAATATTGGAATGGTAAGTATTAAAACATAATATCCCGAAGCAATGCTGAATATGCTGCTAATAGAAATTTATTTAGTTGACCAACATTAATTAATGACGAAATTGATCTTCATTCCAAACAAATATATTTACTTAATGTTACCGGTTCCAAGAAAATTGACAAGTTTATTAAGATGAGGGATTCCACAATTATATATTCATTTGAATAATAGTATAACAAAAATACAAGATATTAGAGTGAAAATTAAAAACGTTAAGAGTAGAAAGTTTAACTGTTAAAGGTAAGGTACTTTTATAAATATAGTTGTTTAAGTTTACTCAATTAAGAAATATATAAAAGTAGTAATACATTGTCGTAAATGTCAAAAGAAAACTGCGAACATAAACGAAGAATAAGTGAAAACTAATAAGATGAAATGATAAATTTAGATATCGACCATGGTAATTCTGCGAACGCGTACAAAATGTACAGCGACTTAAAAAGAGTTTACGCTAGACATTTGAATTTTTCAGAAGAAATACGCTTACGTTATTGAAACGACTAAACAAAATGCTAACATTTTAAGATCGAAAAATAATATTATGCTTCATATTGACTTTTTAAACCTACCGAAACTGATATGGGTCGTCAATGTTGTAATTGTATCCAATGCAAGATAATTATTCCATATTATAAACAATACTATAAAAAAGTTTTAAAATAAAGTGATTTTCAATTTGTTGGTAAATTTAGATTGTTTAATTATATAGATTTAAAAAAATAAAAAAGTAGTTCTCATAACAATAACATAGTTTAATTGATTTCATAAATATTTATTATTTTATATTTTATTTTACAAAACAAATTTCTTTTAAAAATTGCTTTTGAAAAATGTAAATTGAAAGTAATGCAGTGTGGTTTGAATTTCCAAATGCCACTCAACCACGAAGACACAATAACTTCACGGGAGAATCTAAATCAAGTTTGGATGAATATAACTACACAAAATCCGCCAAGGACTCAGGCCAAGTCTGGTGCGCCAGAATCTCCATGCCCCATACTACTTCTACTTATTTTAGACTCGAGTAGTCTTCGAAATAGAAGTATTAGTACGAATTGCACCCAAATAAATTCAATTAGGATGGTATTTGTTAAGCAATTTCCATCCTTTACCTTGTTCGTCACATCCAAACAAACCTGGCGACGTACATGATGTGTCGTGATTCCCCTGATAACCTCCAACCCGGTCTCTATTTCACTCTTCGAGCGTATACATAAATTTCTGCTCTTCGTATTTATTCATTTTTAAGAAATATTTTTGTTCTATCTGTTAAAACTAGTAATGAGAGATAAACATTTCGAAATGTTACGTCGTTTTTCCACATTCCTAAAATAAAAAAAAAGTTCATAACCACCCAACGTCATAATGGTTGAAGAAAGTTGTAAATTTAATCATACAACAACTATTTGGCAAACTATACCTCATTTGTTATGTGGTCTGGCTCGGAGTGGGAAGGTTGTTCGTAATACACTGTATAGAAACGCACTGACGAAAGGAGGGCTGAACACTAACCCAATCGTTTCCTCCACCACTAAAAAGTAACGGGAAAATGTTTGCCTGATGAAGGTCAAGCGCCAATACATACCAAATGACCTCTAAGAATGTAATGTTGACTATGAAAGATTATTTACTATATGTAATGAAACTCAATATTTCTTATATTCTATTCTCACTATTATTGTTGGCTAGTAAGCGATGAGAAAAGTGTATACACGATATTACCGACTGTTTTATCATTATGTGCACTTCGAACCCTAAATAATTTAATCACGAGTCCAAGACGAAACAGAATCTTACAAGCAGAATCACCCATTCTGAAAAATTAAACTTGTTACCGTAAATAATGTATGGCCATGCTGTCTTCAATAAAAGTTGAAGATGGGAGTCAATATAACAAATATAAGCCTCGTGATATTGAACTTGATGTTATTATAAGATGTTAGTCGATTACTAAAATATTTGACGAAATTAAATTATAGAAACGTTAGGAATATTGTAATAATTATGTACCAAAGTCATAACGGGTCTTTACGCTTGTTACACTAATGAAGATGGGGGGAGTAGTTATCTCAAGAAATGATGTATGTAACCCTATCAACTGGGTCTGAACTAAAGTATTTTGTAACGGTTTCCTGGTTCGAAATGCGATAAGATAAGTCAACTAAGCTACGCCACTTGCCATTCAAGTCTAATTAGACTCAAAAGTAATTAAAATGAAGTAGAACTTTAAGTGATCAATACCTGCAATGTTATTTTGTTCTGTTATCAACGAAAGCAAAGTAATAGTGTAACACATAAGTAACTTCAAAATATGGAATAAGGTAGTATGATAAAAAATCGTGTAGGGTTGTAACTAGACAATGTTTTCACAGATATCTTTGCACTTGGAAAGAAAATGTCATTTTGCTTTGAAATATTGTTGCCGCCTGGAGAACTCAACCGTGCATTGTAGTGGTAAGAGCAGATTGATAAATGTTGGGCGAACGTAAAGTTCCATGCCAACCGAATGTTTTAAGCAATCTCTTTTGGTATTTTAAACATTGTGTATGTTGTGTTTGTGTTAAAACAAAAACTTTGTTTAACGAAAGGTTTTGTCCTCTCGTAAAACTTAGAATATTAGACTCTTTGCACTGCGGGAAAAGTAGTTAAACTTAAATGAGGGCAGTTAGCATAAAGTTAGAGCATAAACAAAACTTATCAAGATTTAAATTTTAGTAACAATGAGATTTAATTTTATTTAATTCATATATTTGGAAATGTACCTTTAAAATAGTATTAAAGTACACAAAGTATTATATTTACATTTTTACATGTTGTTTACTTTCAAATTATTTAATAAGGAAAGGAACATTTACGTTTTCTCAATTATTGAGTTCTAGAAATACATCTATGGCGTTGTCAGAAAGATTTGTATCTGTTTATCAAGGGATATTTGTGTTAAGTACTTCTTTGTGTTACGAACGGATGGTTCGATTGATGATTGACTTACACAGTTGGTAGTTTCACACAGGTTGAGTATAGCACGAATTGATTAGATTATTGCCAAAATCACCTAAGTGATGGGACAGAAATTAAGGTAGGAATTAAAAAAAGAATTTATTACGGGAATAAATGTAAACAGTGTAAATATTATTCAACTATAATAAAATTAGCGTCAATGTATGTAATATAAAGTAATATATATGTGATTTATTTATATATATTCTTTTGTTCTGTAGTTTACTAATACAAAACAACAGATATCATAATATGAATAAGACAGTATTATATTAAACCGTACAACTGTTACGAACTTTAGAATGTTCTCACACGTATCTTCGTACTTAGAAAAAAAAATCATTATTTTCTTTTAATTATTATTTCCTCATTGTAGTGTTAAGAACAAATTAGTAGAGGTAGCGCTACCCATGAGTGCTCCCTGAACAACTTAAGGTTTTAATTTATATTTATATTTTTGTGGTAGCCTACTTTATGTGAATTTCCAGTCTGTATTTTATCTGTATATTTAATGTTTTATTTCAATAGACGATGAGATTAGTATAGGTACTAAAGAAATTATTTTTAATCGAAATATATTTAGCCTGACTCTATGAATATATTGTAATGTACATTTAAAAAAACGGAAAAAAAAAATTTGAACAATGTGAACAATAAATATATAAGGATAAAATAAAGCAAAAACTTAAAGTTTCAAATATTTTAATAATATAAATGAGCTACAATTGTTTCGCCTTGCGACTTTAGTTGTCCGATGATACCGCAAGGCGAAACAACATCAACTATTTAATTTATTCTAATTTTATTGTAAATTTAAACTGTAAGAAAACGAAATATTCAAAATTTATACAATGAATACAATGAACATATACATACACGAATGCAATTGTAATGACGTACATGTTGAAATGGTGTCGTCTATTTAATCTTTCTTTGTATTAAATTAATTGATTTAAATGTTTAACAAATTCTGTTCCGCTTACTTTTAAGCTAAACGGTGTGTTTATTTTTGATGTTTGATAAATAGAAAATTATATTTTATTTATAATAACATGTTTACATAATAGGTAAATGTAATTTTAGTACAAAAAACACTTATGGTTTTTCGTTATACTTATTCATTGTTTGTAAAGACTAATTCATTAAATCAGTTTTGTAATTATATTGAAAAAAAAAACTAAATTAATGTTTAGCTAGGACTACGCAAAAATAATGCCAATTTGTTTGGAAAAATAGAAGTTATAAATAACCTAACGCATTTATAAAAGCTAATCACATGAAAAAGATATGTTATGTACATTATATCGAAACTTTCTTCACTGGATAAGAAAAATTGATAATTTGTACAGCGTCTATTGATGTAGAACTGTCGTTTGCATCATTCATTGTTGTTCCTCGTAGCATAGATTTCTCAATTTAGTCATTAGACCATTCCCATATATACTTTATATATATATATATATATATATATATATATATAATATACAGTACTAATATATATTTAATAATTTTCTTATAATAATTTTAATAAATTCGAAGTGGAAAATAAAACAGTACATAGGTATAAAATTGAACCCAATTTATTAATTTCAAAAGTTCGTTATGTATTTGTTTAGACAATACAAAAAAGAAACAACAAATTAAATACTTAAAAGAAGCAATTTATTTGTTCTCTAGATAAGGAAATGACAGGTCGTTTGAATATAATATAATTTCAATATTTAATTAACAGATCTGCTGTCCTACTTAAAATCTTTACAGACGAATTGCCTGTATGTAATTAAAACGTAGTATATTTAACATTTAAAGATCGATTCGCGTGATTTTAGCGCCAGATTGCAGTTTAAAACTATACACATATTATATACGTATACTTCCTTCACAAAACTGTTTTTTACTGTAATGGAACGAATTATCCAATACAGTACAAAAGACCAATATGTCCAACTTATCTTTCACTCTCTCTTTACTCAATGTTTAACATTCTCTCTTTTAATATTTTGTGCCATTTCTGATTTTCTGTGGAGTAATAAAACAATATACATTTCACACGCCATAGAAATGGTCATACATTGGAAAGGTTTTCGTAGTATTTAAACAAATTTATTGAGATCATACTGTGATAGTAAATATAATGTATATGAACACTGCAAATGACTGCCTTAACTAAAACTAAACTTTAACCCCACACACAAGGGTGCACTTCGTGGTGCACTGTAATCAATACACTTTACTTACACTTATTACAGATTGATTACAAGTGTAAAAAAATTGATTAATATAAATTCCAATTTACATTGAAGCATATATACAAATTACATGAAAGGTATGTGAAATTTTAGAGTACACCTTGGAAATAAAACAATTTAGCTTTTTGTAACTAAATGTATTAGTGATGTTTGTAATTCTAAAAATCTCAAATTTTAACTACCGTCTAGAAGAAACTAAATTTCAATTCATTGACAAGTTACTCACATGCACTAGTTTAAATTTGGAAAATGGAAGTGCTTGGATACATCACTTTCAATAGGTTAGCAATTTCGTTAATTTATTATTATTATGACTGTCAATTAATAACAAATACTCTATTGCTGACACTAATCACAACGATAATCCTGTACTTAACAATAATGTAGTGGGACGAGTGTTTATTGAACGAGGTTTATACTAATCGAGGTTAAGTCTTTAAGCTTGACTACAGTATTTATCTTGCATGAACTACAGTTGTAGTGAAAATACGTTGTCAAATATTACAAAATTGTTGTCTAAAATTTGAAGGAAATAAAAGTAATCATTAAAAGTACCATTATTATTTGGTAAAAGTAATATTTAATAAATAGTAAAATCTTAAGTCCTAACTAAATTCAGCCCGTTATAGATAAATTACTATAGATTTTTCTAAATTTAGTTTATAGTTCAACAATTTTTATTTTGTAAACTATAACATTATGTTAGAAAAACATTTAAGTTTCTTTGGATGCAAACCTTAATTTCACACAAAACCAGCTACAGTAGAATGTGTGGATTAAGCTGTAAAGAATTATATTGACATAACTATTACTAATTATTTCAATAACAGTAAATAGTTCAATTGGAAAACTCCAATGTTTTACAACTTACCAACAAACCTATTTCACAAATCATCAACTAGAGCCTACATTAAATTAGAGTTAAATCGGCTCAAAATTTCGTCGTTTATACAACTTAGGAAGTTGCGTTCGACTTGTACAGTATATTACATAAATACATTAAGGCAATTTAACAAGGATGAAGTGACATTTTGATATTTCATTCACACAAGTTGAGTAACAACTATAAGGTTTTTATTACGAAATATACTATGACAAACATTTCACTATCATTCTCATATGCTGATATACAAAACCAAAACCTAAACATATTTGCCAACAACCCCAAATACTTATTCGGGAATGATAAAAAATTATAAAAAGTGAACACCGTCATTGGAGGTAAAATATTTTAAAATAATACTAAGTGATATTCCATAAACGTTGTTTAAATGTGAAAAGTTTTTAGGTAAACTAATGTCAAAGGCTAGTTTGTCAGTAAGTATGAATACGCCTTAATTTTGATGGCCAGGTTTCATTTAGTTTAGATCCAATTTACTCGCAAAGTATTGTTTACATTAATCTACAACTTAGGGCATGGGTTTATATCTGAAGCCTTCGAAGTTTAACAAAATTGCATTCCTATAAATTAGGCTGAATTTAATTTTTATATTCTCCTCTTAAGGTGAACCACTTTATTTTCTTGACCAATAACTATCAAGTGTTAATTTTTATTAGTCGGCAACTAATATATTTGCTTAGATTCTACATTTAGGAAAACAATGATTACCAAAATGTTTATATCTAATATAGGGGTTTTTTGAGTTATTTACGAAATTAAGACGCTTCGATTTGATGCCAAAAATTACCACTTGATTATTATCGGCGGAAGTGATTATAATCACTTATAGGAAGAAAGTCTAAGTGAGGTATACTAGACGATATATAAAACAATATGTGGTTTCAAGTTACCCCAAAAGAAATATTCCCAAACGAAGATTTCAATATTTATTTATTTGATCGATCACTTAAATTTGAGGAAGTAAAATCATTACAGTAATTATTATAATAAATTCTTAAATGTTGGGTTTATTCACGGTAACACTTAAGAAGGTAAAACATTATGTGTGTGAGTAGAGTATTATTTTATCTTTTCTGCCCAAGATCATATTAAAAATAATTATCTAACAATCTATATAATCTCATATCGTTATTATACTTTCGTAATACTTAAACCAATAAATACATATTATAACACTGAGAATATTTTAAATAAAACACTCTAATAATATAAAAGAATATAACTATAATCTGAAAAGTAGAAAGTTTTATCACTTAAATCTTTTTGTCATACATCTTGTGCCAGGATATTAAAATGTGTATACAGTATTCTTGTTACCTAAACACTCTTTCAAAGCTATTTATAGTAAATTGACTTTAATATTGCGTTTACGAGATATATTTCATACCGTCATATAAAATTGTTTTCACGATGCAAATAAAATCTGTCATTTACGATCCACATTCGTTTTGACACATAAAATACAACTGAAATAATTACAAGAGTCGTACTGTAAAACCTGTTATTGAATTTCCTAAGCTTACAGTGAGATTATTAAAATCTTATATGCTAGCTTATTCTGTAACAAACTATTTTATATATCCAAATCACAAATTTTAAATTATATATTTAAAATGTTAAATATTACTGTATATTAGAATACTAAATTTTGTACGATGTTTTTAAAATCAAATCCTGAAGAGAATTGTGTGAGTATATTTAAAATGTAACAAGCTTACAACAAACCAGTATTGAGTAATACTATTACGAAATAGATAATATGTGTAATTTAAACATGTACAACATTTACAAGATAATACACTTTTAAAAGTATATATTTCATCATATCCTCCAACACACAAGGACTGCTGCCAGGTTTCTTCCATTGTAAAAGTTTTTCTAATTAATTGTAAAAGTCCTTAATGGGAAGTGGGAGTATCGTTATTTGTTTGCTTCCTCTATTAATTTTACGTAACTATTAACAATTTATTTTAGGGATTAGATTTATAGAATGATATAAAGTTAATGTATTTCGTTAATATCTTATATAAATTGCCAGATACATAAGTATTCAATCAAAGTTCACAAAACAATGAATATGTCCTTCTTACTAAATTTTATTTAGTTTAAATTTTATTTTTGTTTAACTTAGTTCAACACTTCTGAAGGAAGTGTTATCTTGATTGATGAAAAACGGTTTTATATTTTAATCTTGTAAACTTAAATCGCATTGTCTAAAAAAAAACAAATATCTTAAAATACAGTTTAATCAATAGTACTATAAACACAGTTTGTTGGGCCATTAACGCAAAACAATATGAAATTAGATGTATTCTTATTAAACCAAACTTGTAAATTTCATAGCTTTAAAAAATATATAAATTATCTTATTTATAGAAGAAGAAATTTTAATTCCGGGGGACTTTAGAAGTAACTTGAATGCCCAACAACATTAAATTAAGTTTATTTGTTTATTTCCGTTGAAAAAAAATCATCTGCTGTCTTGGCGAAAACTATCCTGGGGACCATGTCAGAAGATTGAGGCTTTTAAGAATATGGTATCTTATATTTATAAGCATTTCACAATTTTTATACTCTGTTTAAAATTTTCAAATTCATGACTTAAAAAATTGAAGTTTGCCAAGTAGGTTGATTGTAACTCCCCTACAACCTAAACGGCTGAACCTATTTCCGTATATATTAATTTTCCTATCTCTACCTTGACTGTGTTGTTGTACATTACGTATCTTTCTTTTTGATTTTTTTAACCCCAATTATGCAAAAAATTGTAAAGGAATAACTTCTATATCCCCCCTTTGATCAAGAAATACTGTAGCTACATGGCCAACTCTCAGTAATTAAAAAAATATGTTCTTTGCCTAATTGTGTAAAACTTGTTAGTTCTATGTTGCTTCAGCGCAAATAATTTTTTTTAAAAACTTTATATTCATTTCTACTAAACAATGATACATTATCACATTTTTATTAGCATGTATTCGTAACTATTTCGTGTGTTTTAATAAGTAAGCTGTTCGGGCAGTAACAATTATTGGTACGTATTAGACATGAAATCTGTAGATTATAGGTTCAAATTAGGGTTAGGAATTTTATTCTCAACTTAAAAAACAAAAACAAACAATATAATTAACCCTACATACACACTCAGTGTTTAACCTTTTAAATTTTTTAGATGCTGCATTTGTAAAGAAAAATATTGATCTTTTTAGAATTCTAATGGAAAATGTAGGCTCATTAGTAATTCTTGAATTGAAACCAGTTTTGGAACACGTATGCAATTTGCATGATTCTTTATATATTTAGAAAATTAGCATTATTTAATAACATCCAAAGCTGCATGTATTAAATTATATAATTTATAATAAAAAACGAGATTTAATACAAAAAGAATCTGCTGTAAATGACACCTTTAAATTTTTATTTAAACAAACTAATTACTATTGAGTTCTAGTCCGATAAGAACTTTTGGCAAAATTTGGTTTATAAATACAGACTGCAAATTCTAAGTCATTTTATTTAAAGACAGAACTCATAACACTTTATTCACATTGAAAGATTTAGACTGTACTCTATGGGAATATAATTTAACTTAATGAAAGCTCTAATGAATTCGTAACTCTGCAAAAGCTTGTCGTTGGCGATGAATCTTCATTAAGAGGTCGTGTAATTGAGAGTGTAACTATATTTATGTTCACAGACAAAATTCAATTTCATGTCAAATTGATGGTATTTAATGTACAGTTTAATACGATAACGGAAGGCGTAGGCAGCATATAGTATAACACAGAATGTAATTTACTTTATGAAAACCAATATTTTCCTCTCAGTATGTAGATATGGCTAAAAGAAGAGAGATTAGTTTTCTGTAACTGCTCAGGAATATTGAAACAGATCGCTAACTATGATCACATGATTAAATGTAGAGGGCATGTAAGTACGTGTTTATACAAGTATACATTTATATTAATTAAATAGTAATATTATGAGTAATTATTAACTTCAGTTAATCTTAAGGTAATTAAAAATGGTATTAATACAAATATTAGATTGTACATTATAATTATAATTGTACAAGTTCTAGTAGTTGGTTTATACATACATCCTTGACACTACAAACTTCGAGGGATCTTAGCCTGCAGCAACTTCAACCGCCAGTTTCTCAAGTCTCTCCAGATACGGGTGCCCAAAATAGGCTAATCATCAGCCCCACTCTACCCACCCATCGTAACCTTGGTCTATCATTCCCCCCCGCCAAGCATTGCCTTAGGAATCTATCTTTCCCCCCTTGTTGTTTATTAAAACCTCATAGTATTCATCACCTTATAAAAAAGAATAAATTAAACATCAAATAAAAACCCTAGCCATCGAATATCCGGATAGTCATTCTGGAAAATGTACAAAAGTTGGTCAAGTAAAACTTGATAGGAAAGATGAAAGAGAGGTGTACAAAGAAAGGTTAATAATTAAACCATACTAAAAATTTAATTTGTATGAACCTAGTCATAAATTGCTATTGATGAAATTTAGGTAATTACTCAATATTTTCGAGTTCTAAAAGTAATATTAAAATCATGAAGGAACAAAGTTCATAAATATTTAAAAATTAAAGTTCACCGAGTGAATGAAACATAACAGCTAGCAAATAAACACATACAGTTTTAAATAAATACATTACAAAGAAATAAAAAAAATGCACAGAATATATACATTTAAATTACTACCCTATCCGGAAAACTATAAAAATAGTTGCTATACGATTCTTGCCATTAATAATGACGCTTTGTTCTGTTGTTGGTGATAAAGTTCTTCACCCAGTAGAGCGTTCTAGAAAGTGATAACTTTCTCAGATTATTTTGAAAGGACTTTTTTCTTGAATTTGTATTACCTTGTTAGGAAGGTTATTTATAACACTACCTTTACTTGGCAGTGTGACTTTTCAAGCATATAACGTCTGCGTAGGAGATCATTCGGTTTCCTGATGTTATATCCATGTACTTGTCTTTTGACAAGAGGTATGTAGAGAATGGATGAGAAGTATGAGAACGTTTTAATGTCTACAATATAAGGGATATTTGAAGGTAGATGTGATTGAGAAACCTAATCCATTTAAAAATACTATTTCATAATGATTTCAAAAATTTGGTCAGCCATATTGGATCTGCCATTGAATTTAACTTTATGTGTTTAATGGGAAGGTGATCATGTGATACATCATTTTAATGTAGAATTTTAAGACAAAATCAATGGTGAAATCCGAAAATCCATTTCACTAACCGTACATTTACATATATACATTTTATTTAATGTAAAAATAAAATAAAGTAAATTTCTTACCTATCAAATTTTAATGTTCAATAAAATTCACAATTATCAAACAATCAAAACATAAGGTGTTAAATATTTTGATTAACAATTTCCAAAGGACTGTGAATTTATTGTAGTCTCGGATTCCAGAGATACATTATGATCCAATATACTAAATATTTTTCTTATGCTTAGCTGATTCATTTTTTGACTTAATTCCAGTAAGCAATGTCCTTAGTATTACTACTAATTAAATTTCAGCTCTTCTCTTCTTTTAGTTGTTAATATTAACAACTTCTCTAATATTAATATAGCTTTGTCTTTCTTCAAACCTTTCATTCTGAGAATTGAGTATTTACAAAAAGCCCTCAATATTTTATTTCAGTTGTTAATTTAATTTATTAACGTATTTCTTCATACTGGTTACAATATTTTGGATTATTCTCATCCCTATGAAAATGTGAATTGCGAGGCTTAAAAGTTACTGGAAATTTAATAATTTTCAACTTATATTTTGAATTTCAGAAGATATTAAATGTATACATTCTTTATGCTAATGACATTGCACACCAGATCGACTGACTATCTTTATACAATCAGATCAGTAAACAACTTGTTTGTACATTATAATTAAATAATATACAAACAAGTTGTTTAGTGTTCTGCTTATATATATATTTGAACAAAACATACACGATAATATTTAACACCATTGCTAGCCATTATCATTGTTTATATGCAAAATTAGAGTCGTAATCAAAATATGATAAATGTATTATTTCTTTAGTGGTTATATAACATTTACTTTGAAAAGTCAACATTATTATTCCTGCAATGCTTTCTGTTTAAACAGCGCAAAGTTCAGTTTCAATCTGATTACCTGTCCAATTAAAGTTAGGTAAGGAAGCTAACAAATTTAATAAATCTTGTAGACTAAGGTCATTTCCAATTTTATGAATTAGATTTTCACAGTTTTTGAAAAAATAAATTGATTTTGAAATTCAACAAATTACACACTGAAAAAAATCTTTAATTTTATATAATTTTTAAAAAAATGTTTGCTATTTCAATTATGATAACTAGCACTTAATTTAGGAGCCACGAACAAGTTTCAACCACTTGACATAGGCTTTTAAAAATATCTACATAAAAAGGTGTAAATCCAGATCGGATCCTAGGGTTGGCTAATAGGATCCTGAGGGTTTGGAAATTTCATCGTTTGTCATCCTTATCACATGTTATGCCCCATAAAAAATTGTCCACAATAATAGTATCAAAAACATCGGTTCCTCTATAAAGGCTCATTAGTTCGAGTTGATTCGCTATTGCTAAGTTTCACCATGTCTTACAACACCAAAAATTATCTTTACGATTTCCCTTTCAAATTTCACAAAGGCGTTGTATCACAACAGTAATATCACTCAGAGCCATATTATATCAATACTGATGTTTATGCTAACGGATACAAATTGTATATGTTTGTGTATGGTTATTATATATTTTTGATTAACTGACCAAATGTTCGTTAAATATTCTTCGTAATCAACTTTTGTGATTTTGTTGAGTTTTGTTTTATATTTTTGGGGTGCAATGACACCAAAAAGTATCATAATAATTAGGATAATTTTATTAGAAGTCAACAAGAATTCATACATTTAAATTTTTATATAAATTTTCATGAAAATTACATATAAGTAAATACATACAATAGCCCAATTTCGGTTGTAATTTTTATAATCTTGAAATTTTCACGATGTCAGAGTCTATTGACTAAAACAAACAATATTTTTTGAGGGTAATTTGTAATACCATAATTACTAAACTTTAAATATAGATTGAAATAATAAAAACATATATACATGTTAGTGATTGTTATCTCTTTAAGTCGAAATCTAGGCTAACAAACGAACTAAGGAAGATTGAATTTTTGTAAATAATTGAACGATCTTTGCTGTAGGTTAAAGTCCGAAAAGAAGAGGAGTAATCTTTTATCGAAACATAACTAGACCAAAATAATAGTAACTGAACCACAGGAGTGAAGTATACAAGCGAGTTGTACCAGTATTATCTTTTTAAGGGAAAATTTCATCTGATAGCAACTCGCATCAGTAGAATTGACGTTTTGAGACATATCATTATTAATTTTTTTACTTGATTTTTAACATAAACATCGTATGAAACAAATTTGTGGATGTCGGTTGAAAGGATCTCAAATCTAAAGTAAACGTAAATATTTCTAGGGCTTTTTACTTTCAATGATTTTTTACCGTATTGTCATTGCTAGTGATACAATTCGACTCATTTATTTTAGAAAACACTTGAACTGATTTTTAGACAAAAGTGGAAACGATTTATGGCGCACAAAATAGTAAGTAAAATACTGAATAGCCTATATAAAGATGAAGTGTAGCTCTGTGTTCTTGTACAAACAGAATTTCTAGTGTTCAGCTGTGGTAGGTCCATGTATAATTTCACATTTACATATTATCAAAGTGATTTTAGATGTCACAGTCCGATTACATTTCCATGAGAGCATGGTGAATGCAATCACATAATGGACTATTGAGCAATGCCGAACATAAGTACATCATATCTACCCCATCTAGGATATTACCTTTCGTAGAACGTTTTACTTTATTCAGTTAAACAATACAAAAAGAATAACCCAATAAATATTAACATAATTTGTTTTCAAAACTGTTTACAGAAATATAAAACAGTGATATGACATACCATATTAAGGTAGAAATAAAAAATAAAAATCAGAACTCTGATCATGGATATACAATCAGTGACAAGGGTTGTAATGGAGTCATTAATAGCTTTAATTTTTATATGGACTATTTTCCACACGATTCCATAAAGACGCTTTTTCATTTGCAAACTGACTGAATACGCCTAGTGTATTCGTCCACACCAACTGTAATCGGACATGTAGTCCTTACATAAACTGAATTGTACAATTCATTTTTCGAACACCTTAAAGTTCAAAATTATGCTTTATCAAAAGTTATTTTAACATTATTCGTATATTAACTTTGCAAAATATGTTTCCGTAATATGTAATAAGTAGTATAGTTTCTGTAATAAGTTTTTAAAGGTTAATAAATTCTGAAATTGACTTTCAAATAAAGAATTATAATTACACAGGCGGTTATTTGTGAAAATAATATCGTTATTCGTTAAACGGTTGAAGTTTTAAATATACGAGCGAAGTATCAGAACATTTCTTAAGAAATAATGTTGAACTTAAATCAGATAGACTTTTGATGAATTCGACCAAACTCAAATGGCTATTTACATGTTCTTTTAACTGATTGAAAAAGATTTAATATTATTAATTAATCAAATTTTAATCCGTGTTTAATATAATAATATTATTTCTGAAATATATATATTTTTAATTTTGACAATTTCTTGACGTATGTTTAACCTATAATTTTTAACGAGTGTTATTTTCGAAACATTCGTGAACATATTTAGTCCTCGTCAATGTTAAGGAAACATATTTGTCAAAGATATACAAAATGTAGGCCAATCTAATGAGTAATTTTAATTCAAATTTCAACATCATATCTTTATGATATGAATACAAGACTTAATATAACAGCTCTAAATATGATTTAATATTTTTTTTTGAATTTTTAATTTTTGTAATAATGAAATAATAAGGGATATTCGATGAAGTATTTTGTTTGAAACAGTATGGTATATTTTTTCAAAACTCTTCAAACAAATATTTCATTTATTACGATCATTGTATTTTCTCAGTACGATGTAATGAAATTTTATTCAACTTGCTTAAGATGCAGGTTTATAGCCCTAATATTTCGCAAGCTCTAATGATTTATCAATGATATGCAGAGCACCCTTGATACATTTGTCGCCAGCAGATGATACTTTACAACATCATTATGCAAATTATTGTCATTATAGCTGCCCAGTCGATAGCTGCCACTAAGCGATGTCTGTATTCAGATTAGCTAATGGACTTATATATTTTTATCCTTCTAAGTTGGACTTTTATTTAATTCATTACAAAAGCAATAATAACAATATGTTGTCTCTATAGTTATTTCTCAAGTTTATTACATAAAAAAATATGTGAATAAATTTTATTCTTCATATTATTCGTTTTAAGTCATTGTGAAAATAAAATAACCAGAACCAATAAAAAAAGTTATTACTTCTTTATTTTGGACATATGAACTATAAAGCGATACCTTAAAACAAAAAAAAAACAAAAAAAACAGCAAAATCTAAGAAATAAATAAATCGCGAAATTTCAATCGTTGCATTTTTGTAGGTAATTTTTTACTTGCGGGTAACTTGATTGTGCAAAACAAAGTGGGGTGAGTTTTGTTGGTTTATGTTTTAAAGATTACGTAATTATCGGTAGAGAGATTTTGAGTTGATAGATACACGTTCACTGTAATTTAGTGTGTTACTTAATGAATTTTATCAAATGAAATAGGAACCACTGTTTCACTTTCTTCCTATAAGAGGGTATCAAATATGCAATTTAAATTTAAATAATAATTTACTTTATTTTAATTTTATGTATAATATCAATATAAATAGCAGACAATAGCATGTCGAAAATCACTCTTCCAGATTCTTTAGAGGTTAATAATTGATAATCAGTTAATAAATGTATATATTTATATTTTGTACATACAATTTCATACATATCCCATAATAAGTAAGCTTAGTAAGTTCAGAACAGTACGAGATAGATTTAAAACCTCATCGCATACTATACATATTATATGAATAGGTTTATTTAGCTGAAATAAATAAATAAATTGATTTAGGCAGTCGGATTAGTGTGAGAAATATGTAAAGTTGTCTAGAACAGGAATATAGTATAACTGTCAAATCCGATGTATTGAAGTTTAAATGTTATACGGTAGTAATTATTAATAATTATCAATTTGAACAATGTGCCTCAGAAATGTTGACATAGTTTTACATACAAACGCACACATCTTACGTACTTGTTTAGTTATTTACTCAGCTCATATTACAAATCTTCAACACACACACTGAGCAAATTAGTACAGTGGACTTTCACATTTAAACAAATCGTGAATTTTGTGTGCCTAATTAATCTAATTAATAACGTATTTTTGTTTTTTCTGTATCTACAGGTTATATACCATATATGCGATGTTAGACTATATAAATTGTTCATCTTGGTTAATTTGATTTCTATAATGTGGAAGGATGAGAATATTTCTTTCTAAAATAAAATTTCTTTTTTAACTATTTGTGACTTTTAATTTGTCTACAATATATATATATATATATATATATATATATATATATATATAGACTTCACCCTACATAAACTACATGAGAATCTATACAATAGATTCCCAGAATGAAGAAAAGTTCCATAAGTTTTAAGACAATGAGGAAACTTATGGCAGGCCATTTTATGAAGAATTAAATTTTACCAGATTTTATTAGTCTTTTGCAACTTTCAGATATATCATGTATGTTGTATTTACAGTGGTATTGGCCATTCACTTAACACGAAATTCATTAAATTCCATTCATCGGATCTGTAAAACTATGAATAGACCAATTTGACTAGGCCACACTAGACTGTATCATTAAAGTATCTTGTACATTTTAGGGATTTTTGTCATATACCTAGCTCTATCATGTAACACAAATTTTAGAGATATCGGTTAATTCTTTGGATAAAGTGAATTTATAAAAGCTAATTTGTATTACTGATTTATTATTATTGATTTTATAGAATATTTTATGTTGTGTAGCTCAATAGATTTTTACTTTCACCTATATCAAGACAACTAGTTTTTTTTTAAGTATTTTAGAACTTGGGAAAACGTGAGTAAGCTTTCATGCCGAACTTTAAATATATATTTCTTTTATTGGACACATGGACGCAGTGCTCAGTCGTTTCTAAAATAATTGAGTAAATCACTAGATGCAGCGTTGTAACAAGGGACTGACTGGGACTTGAAGTATATTGCCGTTGTTTCCTTTTGTTGTTATTTTTTCTCAATCATATGATCCGATTTTTACAGACACGTAACACAAAAAATAAAAGCATATCTCGATTATGTTCAATTCGATTTGATATATTACGTATTTAGAAAAAAGATACAAAAATTAATTCGTTGTTTATTTCAATTCTATAATATAATTCAAATGTAAATTGAGTTTTATCTAAATAATCTATGGTGTCATGGTGGGGTGAGTATATTACCTATATTTCACAGAAAATAAGTTTAATAGCTTTTAATTCAAATTTACTGATTCTTAAATCGCTTAAAGTTTTTTCAGTTATTCCTTTTTTTGGAATATATGACCAAAACCTATATATAAACTTTTCTATCAACTTAATAACAATGCATTTTAATTTGTTTTACTACAAGCGGTTCATAGAGTTAATCTAATCAAACTTTACAAGATATTTTATTTAATTACTTATTCGTTTCATCATTACGATGAAATCGAATATACATGTGTTAAATGGGTGACTCAACTTATATTTGACGTTAATATTTAGCAAAAAAGTGTTTGTTTTTTCTAAAACAAAATAAAACTACATACGCACATTAATAAGTTAAAAATAATCCACTTTTTTCAAGCTATTTTTTTAGTTTTATTATTTGTTATGTTGGCGCGCCTTAATATAACTTTTTTTAAAATATAAGTTCAGTTCTTTTTAAAATAAATATGGCAGAGTTTGATGTTTATAATTATACAGTACGCCATATCTTAACAAAGTCATCAGAGTGTGAATCTTTTAAAGGGCGTATTTAATTAATGTTTACAATCAGTTGTTACCCAAAAGATATTAAAATTTTATTTTAGTAATAAAGTCAAGAAGAATATAGAGTCAGAATATATGAAATCCACACCTACAATTTTATATAAATGACAACCAAATTAAATTTTTATTTAACGCAGTTTTGAAAGCATATGGTGCAATATATATATTATATATATATATATGAATTATATACATACACTATATTATTTCTTATACGTCTTTAGAGAACATTTTAATATTGTTTGTAAATATTAGTGAAGGTACGCACAAAATGTTAGTAGTAATGTAAGCTCAAATTATAGATTGTGAATTCAAAATTTTTTACTTTGTTACTGTTACTACAATCTATAAGAAAAAAGAAGAGATGCAATAAAATTGTATTTCGAATTAATACGAAGTAAAATGAAGAATTAATCTGAACAGCTCAAACTTGAATATCAGTTACTCCTCTAATATTATTAATTGGTTTTAGACAGAATGTGGAAAATATATTCAAACAGAATTTCCAATCAAAATCATCCGTTGAGAATGTCAAGTATAATAGGTATTATGTTTGCGTACTAATATATCGCTACGCATTATTGAATTATTTTTTAAGTGTTGTTCATTTTAGTGGAACTTTCCATTTATTTTAAAATGAAGAAAATTAACATGTTTAAAAACATTTTTTCTTAAATACTTTACAACTAAGCTGATTTTGAATTTATTCTATAAATCTACTCCATTATATCTTTAAAATGATAAAATATTTTATAAAATTTAATTACAATAATGAAAATTTTAAGCTAAGAATGATGTTGGTATTCAAAATTTATAGTGTTTACAAAGTATTGCACAAGTTGTTGCAGATCCTATCTCGAAAAATAAATATTCCTACATTTTAACAATTCAAGAGAGCTGAGGCACACCGATATGCTGTATCAATAGTGAATGTTTTTCTGTTAAAGAGAGGAATAAATTTCAAAACTGAAGTCAACTCCTCTACAAGCAAACGTGTTTGGGCTCTCATCGCCCAATCATGATAAATATTTACACCATCAACGTTAGGATCGTGTACATTATAAGTACATAAACATAAAAGTACATTTTGAGGTTTGTGTGTGTGTGTGTGTGTGTACGGTTTATACCAAGCAAAAATTAATATAAAATAGATTTTATACTTATAATTGCAAACACTAATAAACACTCCTAAAATAATTAAATTGTACAATTTATTTTAAAAAAAACAAAAACAAATGGAATGGGAGTAAATGTAGATCTAAACTTTTTAGCATAAAACAAACAACGGTAAAATCCAATCAACGCTATGTATATAGAAAATATTGTCTAATAATCGTGTATATTGTGCTTCATTATAACTTTACAATATTATATTGTTATCTGATAATACTTGCACAGCTTCATAATGATGAAACATCTTAATAATGTTGTTAACGAAAGTTTATTGTAAGAAATGATTTATCTTAAAATATAAGAAAAATGGTATCATTTCAAATGCATAGGATTTATGAGAGGCGAGATTTTTACAAACAAAAATAACATAATATTATTGGTGTACAAAACTTCGGAATGTTTGTAAAATTAAAAATAAATTTTATAGATGGTCCTATGGTGATAACATTGAAGAAAATTTTGTTATTATACATTTTTCGGACATTTGCCATCATTTGTGTGTTAAAAATCAAAACACGACATTTCGGGAATAAGAATCAATTTCCGTTATCAAGTGACTAAAAACTAAAGAAACATGAAACTAGAAACTAAGCCTATGTAAAAAGTAAAATTACATAAGAATACCACCAACCTTAATATCTAAGCATGCATCTCAGAGCTGAAACTGAGAAGCCAAAAAACACAATCACGGTAACACACAACTAACGTCAAATACGTGTTCTTGTATCAAAGATACAGCAACAAGTGACGTGGTCCAGAAGGCGTGACAAACAGAAGGCTTTTTACTCACTTGATAACGGAAATTGATTCTTATTCCCGAAACGTCGTGTTTTGATTTTTAACACACAAATGATGGCAAATGTCCGAAAAATGTATAATAATAAAATTGAACTTCCATCATTAACAAATAACTTCAAACAGAGAATTGAAGAAAATCATTGAACTACTTTAAAAATAATAATTAGTCTATTGCTATGTTGTTTAGTGCAACAAATTTAAGGATTTTTATTATTAATGTAGTAATAAGTCATTCCAAACCTACTATAAGAGCTTATCTGAAAAAAAAATAAATAGGATAAATCTTTATTTTTGAGGAAAAGTTAGAATCACATTGGCTCTTCCTCTCCAGATCCTCTCTTCCTATTAACTTCAATAATTACAAAAATATATTTACATTTTAAACATACTTATTAAATAAAACATGTAACAATTGTAAAATATAAAATATCCACTTATTTGTAAATATAGTTACACAAATAAACACATTTATAAGTAAATTAACGAATAATATACTATTATTATCAAATAACAAAATTAACAATTAAGAAAAAGAACACAACTGCACACACAGACATACAAACCACTTCCCTGAAACAAACCAAGATGCCACAAGCTACTCAATACAATCATGAAACTACTCCTTCAAAGTAGATTTTAAAGCAAGCCCGCGTTTCATGCTTTTAATATTTTATGACAATGAGTACTAAACCTTTACATGCCGTCACTATATAATATGATCTTCTTTGAGTATCTCTAAAATAGTTCTTCGAATAATCTAAACGTTTAAACCAGATAGATACTTGGGCATCTGAAAGCTGAAGGCATTATTCACGTCTACCAAAGGTTCATTGCGTTCCCCTTACTTAGCCAGGCCGAAAATTAAGTAAGGCTCCACTATCTTTGATTAGTTTGAAAATTCTGACGCTTATACTAGTATCGTTTTCATCCCACCGCTCCAAGAGTCCAAAGAGTCTCTTTTTCTTGTGCTCTAGTGATTCGCAGTACAAGAGGAAGTGCTTTACTCACTTACTTGCCCGCCGGCATAATTAAAAGTTTTTGTCTCCATGCAGGCGATCCACTTTCATTATGTATTCCCTGAAATGGTAATTTCCTGTTTGAAGTATTTTCCTTAAAGAGTGATCAGCGACTCTGCTAAAGCTGAATTTGGTTCTTTAATAAAGTACTTGCAAATTTTATTGCCAGAAGAGTGCTGCCATAATCGATGTGCTATTTTTTGATTCATTGGTTCACTGCTACCTAATGGCTGATACCACACATCAGTCCTTATTTCACATAGTTTGGAGAATATGACAGACTTCTCATTTAGCTAGATGTCTCGATGTCCTGGAATACATCTTACCTGTACTGTGTTGATACAGGACAGCGTTGTTAGTGACACTAGTTAATAGAAGTTTGGAGTTAACTTCAACTAAATCAGTACTCCAACGGGAGCTTCACTGTCTGACAAGGTCAGAGTTGTACCTTTTCCAGCCACATGTTAACCCAAGTTAAAATAAACAGTATTTCAGCTTGAAATATAGTACCATACATCGCAAGGCTCGAGATAATACCGATGTTAGGTGGGGCAATGTATACATCATACCCATTGATGTGGTATATATTATGAGATTTTGTATTTTTCCCACTCATCCCGATAGCAGAGGGGTAATAGTAAAGGATTTGTTGAACACGTAATCTTTCAGCATGACATCTAATATCATATCCAGAACAGAGTTCGTCATTAACGTGTCAACTATAAAGGTGTGACTTACTTCTGATATGCTCCTTTTCTCAAGATGCATAAGTTTAGCAGTTTTCTTCAGAAGAGATGAGAAACTGGTGGGTCACTCTGCCTAAACATTCGTGTGACCTGAGCGGTCGTGGTTCGGAATGAATACTTATTTTCAAATCTTCCAAACCTGAAGAATGTAGCCAAAGGGATACTAACCCGATCTGCAATACTTCAGTAATAATCTGTCCCTGCCTGGAGAGTAATAGGAGTTAAATTTATCAATTGCCCACTTTATTTTGTGTAGTGTCAACACTATGTTTGGTCAGGTTTTAGACGCCTTAGGTCACGGGCTGTCTCAATTAATACCAAAATTATCTTCCGCATCAGATATTGTCTTGACAATCATAAAATTGTGTCTCTAAGAAAAATATAGAGAATGCTTTGCTGATTGGATATATTCTATTGTTGGCTTAACTTAGTGCGTTCAATCCGTCTCCTTGAAGTTGAGTAAATGTTTTCCTGGAAACAAGCTTTACCGTACGAGTAAGAGGTCACGGATCTACTGAAAAATTGATAAGTTCCCTGGCTTCTCTCTTCCTACGTTCGAGATACTGAGAGTACCATCGAATGTTTGATCCCACAGATCCGTTCACAGAGGGCACGTGATTACAGTGCATGATGATCTGTAGACATCGCCAGATCTATCCTATCAAATTCTCTACTCTTATCAAAGTCTCAGCTCATTAAATCTATTCCAGGCCTATAAGCGATCTTTGTATAGGAGTTTCAAATGATGCGGTGTTATTGGTTTTAGCCAATAATATTTTTTATCAGTGAACGAGGTCTCTTTAGAAACATACCATATCTATACCATTAGCAATAGTTTTTGTGCATGAAGTCAGATGTATGATCTCTCTTTTGATCGTTATGTATTTGTATGTTTCTGGAAATTATATATATATATATATATATATATATATATAATTTCTTATATATCTTATATCTAATTCTTATATATATCTTATATATTCTTTATATATTCTTATATAAAATATATTATTTTTGATTTACTTATAAATTGTTTTTATAAACAATTTATAAGTAAATCAAAAATAAAATAATTTATATAAGAATAACTAAATTAAAATAATAATAATTATACATATTAACAATTATTGATAAAAGAAGAAAACAACCGCGTACTTCCATGAAAGAGGCCAGTTTCGTTAACAATCTACTATTACGTGGACGAGTTATAAAATAAAAAAAAAATACTTTTAATTATAATATTGATGACTTAACTTAAATATAAATAATATGGTGTGTTTTCTAACAAGTGTAATATCCACACAATTGTGTTTTAAAGAATACATTCATTTTTCTCCCGATGGGTATATAATTGAATCTATTCAACTACCTCCCGGACATTCTCCCCATATCTCTCATCTCCTAAATTCTTTTAGGAGATCCACTTTTGAAAATACAATTCTACAAAAGTTCACAACTATAAAGTTATATGTGCTATTTCTAAACAGGATAATATACGATAAGCTTGTAAGAATACACATCCACATATTTTATGTAGACGTTAAACATATTTGTTTTACTATTACATTTATTCTCTTGTGATAAAATTTCAAAGAAAGAAATTGCTACAAGTGATAGCTACGTAGTAATGTACCTCCCGGAATCATAAATTATGTAAACAGTTGATGGTTTCAATAATTATCGATGATAAATTTATTATGAAATAATTAATGTGATCCGCACTTGCAACTAGGAGTTGTGATTTGGATGTAATTGTTGTTCTTGTTAGAAGTCTAAAAAAATAAATATTAAAAGTTTCATATATTTAGTTCCCTTATTATTTTAAGTTTGGGTATTTGATGTGTCCTATGATTAAGTGTGCACGGACGGATGTCAATGTGTAACCAGTGCTTTAAATATGAATTAATCAACCAGCAAACGAGTTACTACATTTCGGGCAAATCCCTGGTTAAGTTGTTTTGAACAACATATATAATATTCTTTGGAACATATGTTGGGCACCGTAAACCAAAATTGTTTTGTCAAAGTATCACCTATTCTTAGTAGAACTTTGTAGTTTATTTGATGATATATATATATATATATATATATATATATATATATATATATATATGAGGTTATATTTGTATCATAGTTTAAAAAACATTGCAACGTTTCTATGCGAAACCATATAGCATTGTCAGTAGTTGGTATAAGTACAGAATAGATTAATTTAAACATGATCTTTTATGAATGTATTAATTAGGTTATTTAACTTTTCAATAATCATCTAACAGTTCTTTAATAATACAAAAGAATTACTAGTTTCGATATGTCAGGCATGTCATCATCAGAACCTTGTCCTAATTTGATCTTCTGTTGTCGTCATCAAGAAATTGCAGGGGATCTGTACATTGCACGATGCAAAAAGATGTATGTTTACATTCAAATAAAAATAGACAGTAACAGTTTAAAAAAACCTTTAAAAGCGCTTTAAATACACAATCAATTCATTTATTTAGATCAATTCAAAAACACGGAGTTGATTATTATTATTTATAAAACACTTTGATGAATGTTGGACTTCAACTGAAGTGCTTCGTCAAAAGCTTGCTGATGACTGAGGGGTTTAAAATGTTTTATTAAAGTTTAAAAAAGTTTTTTTAAATTTTAAAAAGTATCATCATACATCTTATTAAATCGTACAGTGCACAGAAACCATGCAACTTTATGATGACGTCCACACATGATCGAATGAGTCCGAGGATGATGATGACATGCCTGGTATGTAGAAACCGGTAAACGTGTAGAGTTATTAAATGACTGTTCGACGAATATTGAAAAGGTAAATAACCTGAAAAGTAAATAATAATGTAAATACTAATGGATAGGGCAGTGTCATAATTCGTTAAAGAACAACGAAATAAGTATAGAAAACCAAACAAATTAATTGTATAATTATAAATTTAGACCGGTAAGTTAACTTGTACAGTTTACATTTATTTTCAATAAATGTTGTTATAACTATTATAAGTGACAAACGTTGTTATAACTATTATAAATAACAAATTTAATCCATACAAATTTGTTTTATGCACACCTTCCCCTGTTCACTGTATTCGATTCGAATATTATACTAATGAAAAATACACACTAATTGAAACTAATATTTGACTAACGGAAATTATAGCAGCAAATATAAGTTGCCAGTTTCCTCGAAAAAGTAAAAAGGTATCCAATTACTGCCTTTATATATTGAATAGTTCCACTTATTTTTCAGTAATGAACTAAGTTTTTTGTTGTAACACTTTATAAACTCTGCCGATATTTGACTAGTCTCAGTTTTTATTTTGTAAAAACCACTAAAAACATTTTCTGCTTTTAATATATTTGTTTACCACAAAGATTTCAAAGTTAAATACAAGTTTAAAAAAGTGCATATAAAATTACTGCAAGTAACAAATATGTATATTGTATATCTAACATTTGTAACTGTAACACAAGGGAACACTATAAATAAGAAATCTGTCACCTAGAGTTATCTCAGAGGTATTTTGAAGTTAATCATTTGAGATTAGTAATTACAGACCTGTTACTATCAGTTACAAGAATTTTGAAATTATTAAAGTTATCGTATCGAATATTTATACACAATTATTACTATTCTTGTATTATACTAAGAAAGAAATACAACATCTTGTAAATAAATTATAATAGTCTATAATTTATCTGTTTTTGTGTGTATAAATAAATGCTCAGTTTGAATATAATTTGTGACATAAGCGAGGCAATGAATTTTTTTAATTTTTTAAATTTTTTTAACGAAATGACTACATTCAATACCACAACAGATAAAATAATAAACAAATTGACGTCAATAATTATGTTGACGTCAACATAACAATTACATACACGCTTAATTTAAATATGGACTAATTAAATTAAGTACAATTTTTAATTTAATACAAATGAATGATACAACCTATCCTTTGTTTTCCAAAACCGACTATATTGACATTTTGTAGAGGTGAAGTTTTAAAAGTGTAGTCCCCAAGGAGTGTTTAAGCGATGAGTGGAAGGAGAGGTATTATCTGTAATGGATACCTGAATGGATTCCATTATATCACCAGCGGGATAAAAATACATTATGTGATAAACACTTGTGTGGAAACAACTTGTTAGAACAAGAAGATACTGCAATTTATTTTGTGTTATCTATATACTGTAAAGTTACGTTCCATAGTCTTTACTAATCTTTATGTACAAGTTAAGATGAATTATTTAAACATATGTTTATATAAAATAACAGCAAAACTGACTAAAAAGGACCACATAATAACAATAATATTGATACTATCTTCTTTTATAATATTTATTAATCAATTTTGACTGTACTTATCCGTACTCAATTGAAGTGCAATGCGTCAACTACTTCACTAGTATAGAGGCTCATCTAACAACTAATTGATATGTTTCAGCCTATGGCAATTTTATTTTATACAATATAATATATAACTTATCAATATCTACATGTCTACAATAAGTTTTAAACACTAAATTAAATTTACAACTTTAATTGGTATCATTAAAAGCTTTATCATACTATAGAGAGACATATTAATTTTTATAAAGTATAATGTGTTGCCTTGGACTGTTTAATATATAATATAGTTAATTACCTTAGAGGTTGTCCTCAGTCCGTATATTGGTTTTAGCTACAGCGCTGTTTCGCCGAACACTGTCGGCTTCATCAGGTCCGCACTAACACATAGACACGTAACACAAAACACTAACACATATATATTATTTATGTACGACGAGTCATACTCCGATTTTATATGTGTTAGTGTTTTGTGTTACTTGTCTATGTGTTAGTGCGGGCCTGATGAAGCCGACAGTGTTCGGCGAAACAGCGCTGTAGCTAAAACCAATATACGGACTGAGGACAACCTCTAAGGTAATTAACTATATTATATTAATTTTAATGTTTTTGAGAAATTTACCTTAAAGGTGAATCTACAAATTCATGACATTTTGTCTACATATTTTAACAAATAAGTGACAAGGTAACACATATTTGATGGTTTTAGTATGAAATGAATCTAACAATATTTAGTACTTAGTTCGTAATTATATTTTAATATTTTTGTGTACACTCAACTCGCTCATTTGTACAATATGTGGGTCTAGGCTATTTTGTTTTATGGTAAAAACAAAATATACTATCCTACAATGTAATTATGAACAAAGTTACTTAAACACTAACAACAATTTGGAAGTACTAAGTACACAGTTGAGTATGCTTCTGTGGAGTGATTGTAAACCACAATATTCTATGAGTTAAATGTTAATAAAACTTTCCAAATATTTGGGATGTCCAATTAAACAGGAAATGCAAACCTATTATTAACATATAAAACTTCTTCATTATATCAAAACCAATAAATAAAATAAATCTTTGAATTATAAATTTAAGAGACATAAAACCTTGAAAAATTAAAAAGTAATCGGTACAACCAATTGTGCACTGAGTAAACTCAGCATCTCGGTTTACAATAATTTGAATTAGGAAGATAATATAAATAATCTGTATGAAAATCTATTCAGCCCTTGGGATGCATGGTCTATACTCAGAACTCACAGTTTAATTTGGTGTTAAAAAGATTAAAATGAAACGTTATGAAATGTACTTTAATTAAAAAAAAGTTTGTTTAATGTGGTATAAATAAACATGATTACATATCAATAAGTTCTAAACGAACATTTTTGATTTATTGCTTAGAGAAAATAAAATACAATATAGGATTGGAATTGATAAACCATCAGAGATCAAGTAAAATAAAAGAATTTTCCAGTAATTATCTATTGAATAAAAATCATACAAATTAGCCAACATATCGTTAAATAATAAAAAAGCTTTCGAAATAATGGGACAAACTTTATACTAATATATATATATATAATGGAATTTATAGAAAATGGCAAGTTTTATCAAAAATAAATACGATACATAACGATTTAAACGAAGTAACTTTAAGTAATGATATTTTGATAATTACGCTAAACCTAGGTTTTTCAAAGTTTTTATATATAAGCAATCTATAATGTACAATTAGTAGAATGCATATTGCAACAATGAAATTAATATGAAAAATCAAAACCACATTTATCTTGCTGAAATATATTCTGAAACAAGCAAAAAATTACTTAAATTTAATTACTCACTTGCCAAAAATGTAAGTTTTTTTCATTACCACGCTTCTTATTTCTACTTCAAATTGAATTTAACTCTCTTTCCCATGTTTCTAAGATGCATATAGAAATTTTATTTGTGTAGATTATACTAGAAGCAAAAGAAATTATTTTCCCCTCAAAAATATGTTGTAATCTTGTGAGCCTTGTAACATCATTATGTTGAAAATATCTTTCTAAATATATGGTGAAATTAGTTTTAATTTTATAACATATCACCACAAAGGAAAGATAATTTCATCTTATTGTTACACGATATTTACCACAAATACCCCTTTATTGTTTTATTCTACTGTTGCCATTTTTTTTCTGAGTGATGAATGTGAATAAAATGTGCTACAAATTCTGAAGAGATGTAAACTGCAAATTTTATCTCGGTTGCTATTAATAAGGAAACTAAATGGTGGCTATAAAACACTTTAGCAATTTACCCACGAGGATACTTTAGTGTTCACAATATAATTGGTGAGCGCCATGAAATGCGTTCAGATAGTAAAACACATATCGCGGTGATGGAATCTTCCTCTTAGTTTACGATCCAATCAAGCCAACGCAACGGTGAATGGAAGAATCCTTAACTGCATGGTTTTATTTTGTACGTATATTATTCAAATTAAACTTTTGATGTTACAAATGTTAAAAATATTTATAAAATAATTAAATATATTCTTATATTTACAAGAAGAGTTTTATTATATCACGACGACATTCCAACGATTATCTCTTGTTATTCTGTTTTCACCAGAGTTGAACATTAAGGCATAACAACATAGACGTTAAAACTTCATCCTATTAAAATAAAGGAGTTATTATGGATGCACAGTGTTTCTTATATAAATTGACTGTACATTTCGCTGCATATTAAAATTCTTCTGATGGTATTATGTTAACAGTTGTATTTTATATAATTACTTGTATCCCAATTGTAAACCGGTTTTCTGTGGTTTTTTCTTTAAACTGTCTTGCAAATCAATCAGGAAGTCATTACAACGTATCCTTCCTGATTTTTAAATAAATAATTTATTAAAAAGAAAATGTTTATTAAATTTGAATGAAAGAATATCAGTTAGATTGAAAAAATTGGTTAGTTATATTACTTAAAACAAAATTTCGAATAGCACAAAAAAAAACAGATCAAAACAACTTTAAACAGAATGTTCAAAAGAAAATTACATAAATCATGTATATATAAATTACCAAATTAATTGTAATTATTATAACTTCAAAATCATTTAAAAACCTAAATTTCATAGGTAGTATATAAAAAGTTTCTGTTACCGGGCTTTTTTATTTTTATGACTTTAAGCTTCACTAATACGATTTTAAGCTGTATGCATTTTAATTTCAATTCACTCCAACATTTTAATAATACCACAATCACACATTAATAAGTTTTTACTGCACTAGGCCTTGTACTTGCCGAGTTTTGATTTAGTCTTAAAGTAGATTTAAGAACACCACCCAGTATGCTGGTTAGAGAGGCTCATAGAGACAAGATATAGGTATCCAGAATCAGCTGATAATCTGTCTTATAGAGTGAATTATTATAGATTTCTTATTTTGCTAAATTATGATTGAAAAATGAACCCAACACGAGTATTAATCAAAATGGTACGACTAATTATATTATAATTTAAAACGGTTATGATCTATAAACAAAATTTCAAAAAGTATATGTTTCAAGTTAAATATTTTGACGAATAAAAATAATAACTTAAAAGAAATATATTATTTATCCCACGTAAAACTCCCAACTTTATTTTCATAGGACTAACAATTGTTTTAATAAAGTTACGTACCAAAAACTTATTAATACAAATCAAATCGTCTTATATCGTTCTTCAATATGATGAATATTTACCAAAAAAATTTTAGTTTTCTTGCATGAAAGAATTACTCAGTTACAGAATATTTTTTATCTATTTAAGAAATACCGTTTCTATTTAGTAGCAATATTTGATTGTATATATAGGTATATATATGAAATAAACAAACCTGAGTTGGAACAATTCTTAAGCTTGAAAATGTTCCATAATTGTACCGTAAATTTAGAGGACGGTTTAGAATGATTGGATTTAGTAGTTTAGATAATGCATGTTGATTATTAAAGGATCGTTTATTTATTATCTGGTCATTTTACTAAAGTTGAATGGGTATAAGGAGTGTTATTATGATTTTAATAAATAATCCACTTGAGATGAGTAAATCTTGTCTTGGGCGCGCTGTTAAGAGGCTACATAAAAGTTTGTAATTCATTTTTTTTATGCAATAATTTACGTTTATCTGTAAATTATCCTTTTATATCAGTTAATTATATTTTTTAGATAACAAAACGTTTATCGGTAGTATTGTCATAAATATATAATATATTTGCCTAGAAGGACTTGTATGCTTAGAAAACAAAGCAATGTATTAAGTATATTATTTCAACTAAGTAATGTATTAAATTTAGTTTTTTGAATACCTTCTGTTTAACAATACAAGCAAATAAATCAATTTTACATAAACTGAAAACAAAAGTAGTGTTTCGCTTTATCCAATAAGATATAATACTAAATAGTATAGTTCGAGTGTTGAAAATAACATTAGGTTCAAAATGTTAATTTTAATATTTTTCTAAATTCACTAATGTAAGAGAGCAAGTTACTTAGTCAATATAATTTCTAGTCCGATACAAATCTCACATCGTACACTTCTTGGACTTCAATTTGTTTTATAATTGTACCGTAATTTAAGGGTTTAGACCAATCAGGTTTTGTAGTTTCGATTATTATCTCGTCTTTTTAATGTAGTTCAGAAAGGGTTGTATGACTATAAGGAGTGTTATTTTAAGTTTCGTAGCCACTGAGAACATTTAATATTGGTGTGTTGTCAAAGGGCGACATAGATATCAACTTGGAATATATTTATTCTTGCAACAATTTATGTTTTCTGTGAAATACACCTTTATACTAGATACTTATATTTTTCGCCCGTCAAGGAATCTCTTATAGTCACTATTCTCTGCTCTTTTCTTCTTTTTTATAAGTCAATAATGACCACGACTTTAAACAACAACAACAATATATATTTTTATAAGGTCAAAAAAGTCTATTGTTTTCATTTCAACAGAAAATATAGTTTATTTTCTTATTAAGAATGTGTATTAGGTGAAAACAAAGCAATTACTAAGTATTTAAAGTGTTATTTTAAGCAAGCAATGTTGTTAAAATTAATTATTTTGTTGTTATATAATTAATAATCAAATTAACAAATGTTATACAAGACTGGAATAAAATATAAATAACTGTTAGGTCTCAGCCAATAAAACGTATTAATTAAATAACGTGACACAACACCAACGCGGTTTAAACATTTTAAGTTTTTATTTATTTTTAAGTTCATAGTAATGAACCGTATAATATTGAAAGCGTATTTTATATTATTTACGCCATCTAAAAAATAAATAGATTTGATTAAAGACGTTATCAAATACTTGCCCTTTTCAAATTTATTTATTAAATGGAGAAAAACAAAGTATGAAAAACCTTTTTCTAAAAGTATCTAAGAAATTTATTTTAAATGGCTTTAATATTTTATGGAAACGAAACATTCACCAATTTTTTTGAATTATATATCATTAATTTAATATTTTTTAATACAGTCAATATATTATATTTCTCTTATAGAAACCCCTTTATTATGTAAAAAATAATGATATTTTAATTTTTTTATTGTTATTTCAGGGATATGGTCAACCGTCACTTGAGAAGATGAGGGTGTGTGGCAATGAGGAAACAAAGATAAGTTTAATTTAAGAGATAGTACATTCTATACCTACCTAATGAGATTTAAATTAAGGGGGGGAAATAAAATTGATGAATATAACAAAAGATAAATTTCAGTCTTAATTTTAAAATACGATTTACAAAAAATTTACCTTTTTGGAATGTAATGAAAAATTAAGTTTAAAAATGTTTATAATTTCCTAAACATAATTCATAACTAAAAAAATATATAATACTGAACCTGATTAATTAATGACGTATTTTTAAAACGAATACAGATCGTTCTGTAATCATATACAAAAAATGAATTGAAATAAAACGGCCAAGAGAGAGAAAGAGACAAATATTTCAGAACAAAATTCATGACATTAGCAAGGGACGACTGTAGTTTAATGACGATAAGGGACGACCTTATAATCTTTCATTACATATAATTAGATAGGTTTAAGTTAAATAAATCTAATTTAATTTTTCCCTACTCTCTGGTACCAAATCATCTTTATAGATGTTACTTATGATGTTCGTCTTCATAAAGTAAATGTATTTATAATTGTAATTGAATTTATTATAATTTGTCGATTTTACTAACATTTATGTGTAACCAGTTATTTTAAAGATTAAATAAAAAAATCACATTCTTTAAAGTCCAGTTACTGTTATCCCAGGAAGTTCTACACAAACACAGTTCTAAATTGTAACTAGTATAAGTAATAAACTAAAATACTCAATTTACATAAATGAGGTTTGTAAACTTAAATAAATGTAAAAACACCGTTTAAAGTTTTTTTAATAACATTCAAACTATTTTAAATTTTTTTAAATATTTTCACCTTTAAATCATTTGAGTCCAGGCTTTATTTTTTGCTAAGAAGTTAATGGGTGTAATTTGTTAATACAGTCTAAATTTAACATTGCTACAACATTTTAACTTCAAAGAGCCGCCATTTTGATTCATTCAACATAAAAATCTCTAATTTGTACCAAAGTTCTTCTTTTATCAAGGCTTTTCGTTTTATTTAACATTTTTGAATCCCTCAATACCCCCCATTTTGGAGGGACAGAGGAAATAAAACCAAATAATAAAGAGTACCATTTTCCTTGTAATAAGCATACACTAACGGAAATCGTTTTACTTGCAGTTTTTCAATACTTAAGTAAAGGAAGAGAGGGAGTATATTTATATAAATAGGTTTATATAAGTTGTATATTTCCGATATACACTACCTGTTTTACAAAAAACAAACAAACATGTACTGTTTGTGTCTGTGTGTGCGAGCCCATGCGCGCTTGATTGTATGTGTTGTAATCTTGTAGTATTTAAGATTTAAACACACATTGATATTGATATACATTTTTATTTGAACAAACGAATTAAACGCCAAAAATAATTTTATAAAATAGAGGAAAACTAAATCTGTCATTATTTCATACTCGAATTTGATGACTTGATAGAATATTTTTCCACTTAACTGAAGTGAGTAGTGTAATAAATAAATCAAACTAAATGTTTCTCAATTAGATTGACACATGTTCTGGAAGTCAACTCCAATTCATTACACTTAGATGAGCGTGTAGTCTACCTAACTTGTAACACTAGCATATTAACTTCATCGTTGTAGCTCACTATAATCAAGCTCAACAATGATTTCAAGTAGAATTGAAAAAAATTGAATTTCTTTCTGTTGAATGCTGAAGTTATTATAATAAATATTTATTACTGCATTTATATTATTACGTTTCTAATTGATTACTTTATAATATTGTAATACAATTTTCAAAACAAAATTGATGTGATAACAGTTGGTTAAGATTTATTTATGACTCGTAATAGAAGACAATTTTCAGAGTAAACTATTCTTGGTATATACATTTACCTTCTGCATATGCTCAAAATGATTACTCATAATACTAAATTAAGATTCAGATTTGATTGTTTTTTTATATACTAGAATTTTTTTATTAGGTAATGTACGTTAATTATAGTGACATATTGGAGCTAAGTAATCCATGTCAGTAAAATTAAAATAAATATATAGCATTCTCTTTTTTTTTACTTTATCATTAGTTTAGAGTCTAGAGGATATCGACTCTGCACAACAATAATTGAAATCATGTTTTTATATAAGATGTCGTTGTCAAAAATACGGGCGACACACGTGGTCAATGACTAAACTCAAAATGGACGTTGGAACTACACTGAGACAAGTCATTTTCGCCTGTATTTTTGTTATCTTAAATGTCCCCGTGTTTGTGTTATATATAACGTACAGTGTTAATTTATTGACTGTGACATTTGTGACTGATAAAGAGTCGAAACGCATCAAGTGAATAAAGAAACAATAAGTGTGAAATTTAGGTGAAGGTAATTAATAGTACACAAATTACGAAATTAATTAATTTATCATTTTAATATGAAATGTATTGTTGAAATATAAATTCACTGTTACTGTAAATGATCTGCAGAGTAACTCATTTTTATCAATACACAAAAACACGCTCGTAATTTATCATGAGGCTACATCCTTTTATATCTTTCTACAACGATAAAGACAACGATATGTCACTAGCTTTATACCCGTGATTACAAAAGTAATTCCAGAAAGTTATACACAGGATGATGTCAGTGTAGCCTATATAAATACATTGTTTTCATGAACTGTATTATTTATTGTAGTCTTGTCTGGTCATGAAATATGGTATGTGAATATCACAAAGACAATTTCAAACTATTTTAGTATTGGAAGATTTATTTGTTATACATTGTTTTAATAATATAAGTTAAAAAAAGGATAAATTAAACATCCAATCACAACACATGTAAATGAGTGTTGTCGTTTTACTATGGAAATATCTGTTAAAGAAACAGTTATATTTCTAAATATGTTTATTTTAAAATAATGTTTTAAAATAAACATTATTTTAAGCAAAGCTGTCTATGTAATTTTTCGAATTTCCATACGAACTTTATTTTCTTATCCTTTAAATTAAGGAAGTATAAACTGTATTTAATGTGTATCTGAATTCATGCACTACAAATTCAAATTTGGATACATTCACATTTCTAGAGCTCAAACACCCAGTGTACACAAACAGTTTTATACTAAACAATTACACCACGTTCTTTAACATTAGTAAATGAAAGTTGACTACTAACATTTAGGACTTATTTTCATAACCAAAACAGTATTATTTATCTCAAAACAGTAAATTTTACAACAATGAAAAAGGAGTTAAAAATAACCATTTGGCTCATGTCAGAGGATTTTTTATGTGGGTAAAAACTTATATTGTCACGGCATTATACCGCATAAGGTTTGATTATAATATGATTTTATTTGCGAATAATTGTTTTCATTACGTTTAGGATAATTTAAATATAGATTTATGTTGTGAAAATGTGGAATCCGTGCTTATAAATAAATCTCATATTTACTGCTAATGTCTAAACTGGAGGAAAAAGATGGTGTAAATGGATTAAATGTCCTGCAGCAACACAAGAGTAGACCTCAGTTTTGTGGCGTGTAGACTGGTTTTAATTTGTTGAAACCGCCTTTGAATTATTCGTTCATTCACAAAGAACTAGAAGCACCATTATATATATATATATATATATATATATATATATATATATATATATATATATATATATATATTGGAATTTGAGGGTTGAATTACTTTTCTTAAGTATTTTCACGCACACATACGGATTAGAATATTTCCTTTTTTCGTATTCCAATAAATTCATATTATATTAATTTTTTTTTTTTTTTTTTTTTTTTACAATTAATGCTTTGACTTACAGTGTTAATTATAGTGTTAATGGTACTCACATTAGCGTCTTAACTCTTCAGTCGTTTTCTTCGTTAAATTATAGTTTTCACTCACTGCGTAAGATGGCAAATCAAACCACCCCTAAAATAATATTTATCCTCTAACGTTGGTTTAAATAGATTTCAATTATTAATATACAGTCATAGCCACAGCATTTTTATTTCTACGGAAATTCAATTTATTGCAGCTGTGTGGGCCTGTAACCAAAACACTTTATTAAAATAACTTTTTATAACCGAGAGCTGGCTTGCTATTTCTCTATATTCATGGCAATTAAATAAAATATTGTTCAAACCGTTGGAAATGTACTTAGCGTAAATTCTATTAACATTTTTAGTGTTTTGTATTCCATAAATGATTTTTATTTTTTAATTCCCATTACATAAATAAATTTATATATTTTAAAGTTTCTATAGATTAACGCGGAAATGTTTTG
Source organism: Aphrophora alni (assembly GCA_963513935.1). Lineage (NCBI taxonomy): Eukaryota > Metazoa > Arthropoda > Insecta > Hemiptera > Aphrophoridae > Aphrophora > Aphrophora alni. The sequence continues at coordinate 52,995,666 of OY740768.1, forward strand.
TTCAACTTTGGGAAATATTATTCAACTCAAGAAATATAAACATGAAAACTTGATCTCAAGTTCAGGAGATTTTAAGATCAATTTTAATAAACAATATTTTCTTCGGAAACATTTGTTCAAAAATTAAACTATGAATAACGTGGACGGCATTGTGGTACGAGTTTTGTTTTCTATTTATCTGTTTGTAAGGTGAATTACGCTAAATTATTAGTGTTGTTAGCCTTCAGCCTGTCAAGTCATTCTTGTAGTAACTCTGTTCCAAATCACTCTCTGGACTCGTATATTGGACTTTAGTATATTGACTAATTTCCAGTTTCACTGTTATAAATCTCTCTCTCGACTAGAGTTTTTAACACTCGTTTGACCATGGTCAATTTTCGTTTCAACCCTGTTGCAAATATATCGCAAAATTTACTCATTTTGAATCTCGCAGTCATTTCTCACGTCTGCTCTCTCAATGTACAATTTACCTCTTTCTTAAAATTCCAATTTTAAGGTTACATTCAAGATGTATTTTGATAATTGTTTATTAGGTTCTAAACGCTAATTTTATATATCCCTAATTTTTAAGTATATAGAATAGTGTGGTTATCAATTTTATTGTGTTCAAAATAGTGAATTTTTGTGAACTAACATGTGTTGTTTACGTATCATTGTGTCTTCACCAGTCATAACGGACAACGAGACTCTTACACAAGGTAATTCAATTACCACCATAATTAGATATGCAAATATATGCATTTTAACATTTTTTGTTGTGTATCCTAAATTCACACCTAAAACTAAGGAGGCCCTCCGATTTAGGTAATTGTTTATTATTAACCGATTGCGCTATTCTTACTACATAAATACAAGTTATTAGATATTTCTATTAATTCTATTTCTATTTTCTTCTGGACATGGAATATGTTTTTATTAAGCCTTATTAGAATTATTACAGTATAAATTATTAAACTAATCAATAGAAAATGTAGTATAAAACAATGTATGATACTGTATAATACATTTATGTATATGTAACTGTAATGAATTATTAGTAAATAAATAATCTATAAAAATTATTCATTTATGATATTTTTAATTTTTTTAATGATCTGGGAACACATTAAGTCCACATTTACTATTCTGAGTACACGCAGAACTTTTCTTCAGCTCATACGCCTTTAACAGCCACAGAGTATAAAATAAAGTATGTTAGTAAAAGTGGTTCCTTATAATTGTTATAAAGAAACTGGAAGTAGCTATAGGTTGAAAAGGTGCGACATGGACTGAAAGAAGAAGAATTGAAATAAGCATTTAGTGATATCTATCAACTATTGTGATTCCTGGGTACACTACAGGCGAAGTTTTCTTCAATCGTAGGCAAGTAGTTGCCACACATTACGTCACTTCATAATAACGTAGTGTGTATAACGTTATACACGATGCCCTACAATGTTATATGGTGTGGTACTTCATAATAATTCTATACTGTTACTTTCTTCTTTCACCCAATGTTTTCGGGAACGTTCAATTTATAGATATTAGATATAGAATTAACTTATAGATATTGGGTCATATTACAACGTGATCTATATTAAATCTACGAGCGTGGAAAAGGTGCTAGTAAAATGAGTTGAATTGTAAGTTAATACAGTATATTACAAGTATAAAACATGTTTGTGAAGTACGTTTAGTAAAATGTTTTGGTATCCAACAAATTTGTGTTAAAGTAGCCAGCTACAAAAACGTGTGATAGACGGCAAAAGATTTAACAATGGGTCCTCAAATTCAAGCATAACCGATTTTAGATGGTCTCTAGCACAATCCCAGAAGGATTTTTGTACCATAATATCTAAGTTCAATAAACATATTCTGATATTAGAGATTGAATAAATGAATGCCTTTATTATTTGGAGTTAGGTTAGGATTATGTAGTCCTATCTTTCATACAACCCCAAAACGTTATACAAAATAAAGACATTAACATAGAATTCTCAGAAAATAGTAACAAATACCATTAAAAAAAATACATATTAATAATAATAAATACAAATTATATAATTATTTATAAATAAAATAAATATATACAAAAATATAATATACACAAAAATATTGTACAGTGGCTCTCACTCTCTCTCCTTCTATATTTACAAATAATGGATTAGACTCGGGAATGCGTACATATTGTCCCACCTTTACTGTAAATACATAAATACATGTATGATGTTAATTTTGTTTGTTTTTAATATTCACAATGTTTCGGTTCGGGAAATAGACTGTGTTCCTAATTTATGATTCCGTGTTATACAACGGCTCCTTTTGAAAATAATTAAACATTAACACCCATCATTCTTTAAAGTGTTAAACAACAATGTAATATATCATTATCGCTTTATATAATAATAAACAAATATCATATTTAAGAGTAAAGAGAACAAATATGATTAAAGAAATAAATGTGAAAAACTTCTAAAACAAAGAACAAAATGTTCAATCCACCAGTTTTGCCTCAAGTAACACAAATACTCTAGTCCTTGTTTAGCACTTGGATTATTGTCACGAGTACTTTCAATAGTGTTGTGGAAAATAAAGGTTCACTACAGTATTGTATTACCCGTGGGTATTTTTAAATTGGGTTACATTTGTTTCTCTTTCTCTCTCTCTCTCTCTCACACACACATACATACACATACACACACACACACACACACACACACACACACACACACACACACACACACACACACACACACACACACTGAGGCGGTTTGGAAAAAGCCAAAAGCCTCAAGCCAATTTAAAACAAGTTAAATTCCCGCGATAAAGCGATGTAGATGAGAGACGAGGGGGGACGATGACGTCACGGCAACAGGTGTTGAACACTGCATGTTGGATCGTGTACAGTCGTTCTGGCTTGTTTCTTATTTTATTAAAATACTAAATTATTAAAATAAATTAATGTTCAGTAGAATCAACCGATTAAGAATATCGAAAAATAAATTTAAAAGCAATTAAAACAAAAACGTTATTCAAGTTTTTATAGGGGCTCAAAAACCTAAAATTTGGAAAAAACTTAAGTTCAAAATTCAAAAAACGTAGAGTCATAACTCAAAGGGGAACTAATAATAATCATAAATAAAAAATATGAATTAATAATAATTAACAGGTGAGAATGGACTTAGAAAGTCATTCTTGGGGAATTTTTTTGGAATTTTTAAGTTGAAGGGGGGATTATTTAAAAAATAATAATAAGTACTATTGTAGAGACCACAATAGGGCACAATAATATGTACTTAGAATCAAATTTGAGAATAAAATAAGGGAGATATAATAATTACAAAACGTAAAACTTCAAAGCCCAAAAGCGGTTAAATTAAACGTTAAAGGGGTAAAGTAACATGGTAATTATATGTATCTAGTATGTAAAATTGTAAAACATCAAAGCAGAAGTAATAATACATAATGGGGGGGGGGGTTTTTTGAACATAAACTCATACGATCCAAACTTTAGGACTTCAAGGACACATAACTCAAAAACCAAACGAGTTATGGGAAAAGTACAAACATAGTTTTTCGTCGTAGTAGAAGAGGAACAAGATTTCGTCAAAAGAATTTTGAGAAAGGACTTATCTCAAAATTTGGAAAGAGGAAAAATCAAATTTCGGGAAAAGGGCGATAACTCGCGAACGAAGCGTAGTAGAGCGATGAATCAAGTTCCACAAGACCCACAAGATGGATAGGAAGAAGAATCCGAAAGGAACTTTAAAATCGGTTCTAGCGTTCGAAAGTTATAGCGAGTTGAACGAAAAAACGTCCAAAGTAGAGATTTTCATGCAAAAACATGAAAAGTGGCGCACGCATCTTCTGCCGGAATCCAAAGTTTAAAACATCATATTGCCAACTTGGATCACAGATAACGTTGAAGAAAAAATACAATAAATTATTAATTAACAGGTGTTTTAATTAATAACAAAGGAAGAAAACTATTCATTAGTCAAAAAATATGACTAATAAAATATATAGTGTAAATATTTCAGACCAAAAGGGCCTGAAAACACATAATATAAAGAAAATACCTTTCTCGCAAAAAGGGAGGAAAATTGGCTCCAAGAAGGGGAATAATTCCCACTGACAGGGAGACCGTAATTTGTCTTTCGAAAGGAGGACACTTTTGATTTGGAATCGACGCGAATAGGACGTTTCTTCTGCAACCGACTCTGAGCTGAGAGGAAGATTCAACTGTCACTCTACTAACTGGACTTAGAATAATTTCAACTTTAATCGAACTTCAAGGCAACTTAGAAGAATTCGAGACCAGCATTCAACTACATAGCAGCTTACAGACTCTGGATCGAAAACATCATATCAACATCATCCTAATTATACAACAAATTCCAAATCCAACTAGAACTTCTAATAAAGTGTGAAGGTATCTTATACTTAAGGAATAATTCGTAAATATTAACTTCATTTCAAATATAACGTCATTAGGGGAATTATTAAAAATTAAATTCATTTTTAAGCCTCTGCTTTGGTGTTGAAAATAATTAATAATTTAAATACGACTTTTTCAGTACAGGAAAAACTGTTTGTGGTTCTGTCTGAAAAGTCAAGCGTTTTTATTTTGTTTAAGATATAGAAAATATTACATTGATAAATTTTGTCAAATAAATAAATAGTTGTGTTATTGTTTAATCAAATTGTTTGGTGTGATTAAAAAAGTTTTTGAATATAAAATTTTTCTGTGCAAAAGAGAAAAGAATATATATAAATAATTCATTTCTAAATTTTGTTGTGTTTTCAATATATATCCATTCTGTATATGTTATTAACCTTGTCTAAACATAAATCTTATATATGTGCTCTGGTAATATAATTTGAAAATTTTAAAAAGTTATCATCAGAACTTAAGAGCCGATTTCTCCCAAAATGCACGACCTTGGAGAGAGAGAGTGTTAATCTTAAAAAAGAGTCAAATAATCGAGCATTGAGATAAAATTCAGGGAATTTTGCGTAAATTAAAAGTTAGTAAGTTTATGAGGACAAGCTCATACTTACTAGAGCCAAGAGTTGCAAAATCTTTGATTCAAAAAAGTAAAAGTGAGCACCTTGGCCTTGCCCGCGCTTGCTCTGAAAAGAAAGGTGGTTCGCCCAGTGGGTGGTGATCGTACAGCGAGTTTAAGAGTTCGTGATAAAAGTGTTCCAAAAAGGGAACACAGAATCTTAAATTCGTGAAGACAGAGAGAGTGGTTTGTGGTAAGTGCAGCTGCAAGAGTCGGCGTACGGACCCACGACCTCGAGAGCCGGAGCGCGGCAACACACACACACACACACACACACACACACACACACACACACACACACACACACACACACACACACTGCCACGCTACGCTCCCTTCTACGCGTTAGTGTGTTCGAGTAGGGTTCTTCTTTCCCCACGTTGGAACGCCACTAGCCTCGCTGCGTCTCCCTTTGACTTCGACGAGTTTAAGATTCTTGTTCCCTTTTTTGGAACACTATTATCACGAACTCTTAAACTCGCTGTACGATCACCACCGACTGGGCGAACCACCTTTCTTTTCAGAGCAAGCGCGGGCAAGGCCAAGATGCTCACTTTTACTTTTTTAAATCAAAGATTTTGCAACTCTTGGCTCTAATAAGTATGAGCTTGTCCTCATAAACTTACTAAATTTTAATTAACGCAAAATTCCCTGAATTTTATCTCAATGCTCGACTATTTAACTCTTTTAAGATTAACTCTCTCTCTCTCCAAGGTCGTGCCTTTTGGGAGAAATCGGCTCTTAAGTTCTGATGATAACTTTTAAAATTTTCAAATTATATTACCAGAGCACATATATAAAATTCATGTTAAAACAAAGTTAATAGCATACACAGAATGGATTTATATTAAAAACACAACAAAATTTAGAAATGAATTATTTGTATATTATTTCCTCTTTTGCACAGAAAAATTTTATATTCAAAACTTTTTTAATCACACAAAACAATTTAATTGAACAATAACACAACTATTTATTTATTTAACAACATTAATTAATGTAATGTTATCTATATATTAAACAAAAATAAAAGCGCTTGACTTTCCAGACAGAACCACAAACAGTTTTTCCTGTACTGAAAAAGTCGTATTTAAATTATTAATTATTATCAACACCAAAGCAGAGGTTTAAAATGAATTTAATTTGTAATAATTCCCCTAATGACGTTATATTTGAAAAGAAGTTAATATTTGCGAATTATTCCTTAAGTATTAGATACCTTCACACTTTAATAGAAGTTCTAGTTGGATTTGGAATTTGTTGTATTATTAGGATGATGGTGATGTGATGTTTTCTATCCAGAGTCTGTAAGCTGCTATGTAGTTGAATGCTGGTATCGAATTCTTCTAAGTCGCCTTGAAGATCGATTAAAGTTGAAATTATTCTAAGTCCAATTAGTAGAGTGACAGTTGATTCTTCCTCTCAGCTCACAGTCGGTTGCAGAAGAAACGTCTTATTCGCGTCGATTCCAAAAAAAAAGTAACCGTCTTTCGACGATTAAATCTCGGTCTCCCTGTCAGTGGGAATTAATCCACTTTTCTGGAGCCAATTTTTCTCCCTTTTTGGGAAAAAGGTATTTTCCATATATTATGTGTTTTCAGGCCCTTTTGGTCTGAAATATTTACACTATATGTTTTATTAGTCCTATTTCTTGACTAATGAATAGTTTTCTTCCTTAATTATTAATTAAAACACCTTTTAATTAATAATTTATAGTATTTTTTCTTTAACGTTATCTTTGATCCATGTTGGCAGTATGATGTTTCCGACTTTAGACTCAGCTTGAAGATGCGCGCGCCACTTTTCATGTTTTTGCATGAAAATCTCTACTTTTGACGTTTTTTCGTTCAACTCGCTGTAACTTTCGAACGCTCGAACCGATTTTAAAGTTCCTTTCGGATTCTTCTTCCTTTCCATCTTGTGGGTCTTGTGGAACTTGATTCATCGCTCTACTACGCTTCGTTCGCGAGTTATCGCCCTTTTCCCTAAACTTGATTTTTCCTCTTTTCAAATTTTGAGATAAGTCCTTTCTCAAAATTCTTTTGACGAAATCTTGTTCTTCTTCTACTACGACGAAATACTATGTTTTTACTTTTTACATAACTCGTTTGGTTGTTGAGTTATTCGCCTTTGAAGTCCTTAAATTTGTGTCGTATGAGTTTATGTTCATAAAAACCCCCCCATTATGTATTATTACTTCTGCTTTGGTGTGTTACAATTTTACAGGCTAGATACATATAATTATCATGTTACTTTACCCTTTTAACGTTTTATTTACCCGCTTTTGGGCTTTGAAGTTTTACGTTTTGTTATTATTATATCTCCCTTATTTTATTTTCAAATTTGATTCTAAGTACTTATTATTGTGCCCTATTGGGGTCTCTACAATAGTACTTATTATTATTTTTTAAATGATCCCCCCTTCAACTTAAAAATTCCAAAAAACTCCCCAAGAATGACTTTCTAAGTCCATTCTCACCTGTTAATTATTATTAATTCATATTTTTTATTTATGATTATTATTAGTTCCCCTTTGAGTTATGACTCTACGTTTTTTGAATTTTGAATTTAAGTTTTTTCCAAATTTTAGGTTTTTGAGCCCCTATAAAAACTTGAATAACTTTTTTGTTTTAATTGCTTTTAAATTTATTTTTCGATATTCTTAATCGGTTGATTCTACTGAACATTAATTTATTTTAATAATTTAGTATTTTAATAAAATAAGAGACAAGACAGAACGACTGTACACGATCCAACATGCAGTGTTCAACCCCTGTTGCCGTGACGTCAAGTCCCCCCTCGTCTCTCATCTACATCGCTTTATCGCGGGAATTTAACTTGTTTTAAATTGGCTTGAGGCTTTTGGCTTTTTCCAAACCGCCTCAAAATCCCCCCTTTGAACTAAAATTTTCGGTTAAAATGAAAAATTCCTATTTTTCATTTTTTTTTTTTAAAAAACTAAAATTTTTGTATTAAACCCCTTTTTCGACATATCACATTTCCTATTAACTATTTATTAATGGTTATCTTCATTAACTCCTTTATTATTTTACATTACTAACATATATATCAAAAATGTATTATTTTGCATTGATCTTCATATATATTTTACAACATCTCATTCAAAATCATCTCTATATTTCATCTTCATTTATCATCATCATAAAATTTGACATATTAACCTAACAATATACATAAACATATATATTTATATTTAAAAAACATCTCCTCCATCATTTCATATATTTATGCTCAAATCACATTTTATTCATTATAGTATAATATTTATATATTCAAAACACATGTTATTTATTATGGTATACATACAAATTTGTTTAATCGTTCTTTCTAGTCCATTACAGCCGTTTCATCTAAACGTCCTTGCTGTAACTAAACACATTATCACACACAAAACATATTACATTTATATAAGGAATAATTCGTCTTATATGATTATAATTATCTGCTTTGGTTGAATTTAAACTTATGCCTACATATATATATAAAGTACTTGGTAACTACAACGGTGAGTATCCTATTTGCAGTTAAAAAGAAAAAAATATTTTATTCTATCGGAAATCTCTCTTTTTATAAAAAACAAAACAGTACACATTTAAACATCCATTCATTCCAATCACCCCTCTGCTAATTTGCTTGACAGGTTGTCGTTCAATATTTGTTTATCAATATCCTGTCTCCACTTCCCCACTCTACCATCACCCTTGTTTACTCAGCTGCCAATAACGGAAACGTGTTCCCGCTATCTCGGCATTGCACGCTTAGGAATTTATACGAGACTTGTCCTGTTATTCACTGACCTAGGCTACATTCTTTTAATTCAGCTGACAGTCCGTTATTTCCCTTTTACCTCACTCGCTTCTACCCTTTACATATTACAACTTTTAAACATTACAACTTATACATTTTATTTATGAAATTTCTTACGTTCTATTAATATCTCCTTAGTCCTTCACATTTAAATATTACTTTCCCTTCGGGCCTCCATTCTTTCATCTTACACTTCGTAGAATTTTTGAATTTAACTTTCTTCTTTCGATACCTTAAATTTCGTCCATTTTGTCTCTCCGGATCCGCCATTTGTATTATAGCTCTCCAATCACTCCCGTCTCTGGCGTCGAATCTGTCTTGTGTAAGTTCCGAATCGTTTTCAGAGTTATTTTGCAAATTTTCGTCGTATTTTATTATTTTATTATTTTCGTCGATTATTGCCTTTGGCACATTTTTATTTCCTTTATTCTCCGCTCCTTTCAGCCCTTCATCTTTATTAATTACTTGGTTACCTTTATCCCACGCTTTTAACAGCACTTCATCATTGTTAAAATTTGCATTTTTCCTCTTCGCCGATTCCTTCCTTGCACTTAACTTGCTTCCTCGCTTTTGACCACTTTCTGATTTGTCACTACTCGGTCTAGACACGTCCTTTGCTTTTGGTTTTATGTCTACCTGCGTTTTGGTAGACAACGTATAAGCCCCTGATACTCGCTTATACGAATTTGAGCCTCCTTTATTCGCTGCTGACGACTCTACCATTTTACCGGATTCGCCGCCATTTTGATGTTCGGTCAGCGCGTCTCTATTGCTCAATCTTAATTTACTTTCTTTAAGAAAATCTACAACAATAAATTCATTTTCCTTTACCAGTTGTAGGAAACCCTTTTCCATATTAATTCGACTTCGATATTTGCACATTAAATCACAACCCATTATTATTTTGCTTTCCAGCTTTGGTACCACCATAAATACCCCTCTTATTGATTGGTTATTTATTCTAATCTCCAATAATGCCTGTAATTTAATCTTCTGTCGCTGGCTTTTTATCGCTGTCACCATTTCCGTATTTACAACTGGTAATTCCATGATTTTATCGTTCCTACTTTTAAGCACATGTTTATAAAAATCCTCTTGAACACAGGACATCTGAGCTCCGGTGTCAATGGACATATTTACTTTTATATTTTCGATTTCTATCCCTATTTCCGGACATTTTTCGTAAACTTCACTATTTAAAATTTTATTATCTCTTTCCTCCATTAAATCTTTCTTAATTTCTGTGTTTAAAATCCCCAATTTTATTTTATTTATTTTCAGATCCCCCCTTTTATGTTTGCTAAATTTGGTTTTATCGTCGATCTCAATTCCGTTTGTATTATCCTTTTTCTGCCAAAAATTTTGCCTTGAGATCTCGTATTTTAGTTTTTTGTGACCTTGGGCGGGAATTTTTGGTTTGAAGGACCAGGGTTTTGAGGTATCTGTGGTTGAGGTTTATTCTGGGTTTGACCATAGGATCGAGGGTTAGGGTTTTGGGATGGTTTTGAGTAGTCTTGATTCCTTTGCCTGAAATTTTGATCTCTTTGTGGTCCGTCCCTCCTTTCGAAACTATCTGGTCGGCGAACTTCTCTCGTCATTCCGTCTACGTTTTCAATGGTCCTCAAAAACTTGATAGCGTCCTCCAAATGCTCACTAGCCCTACCAATACACGCTAATTGAACTTTTTGGTCGAAATGCCTCATTAGTTGGTATATAAGGAACTCTTCCGGAATTTTGGGTTCCAAATATTCGGCCTTTCGCACCATTTTACAAAAATAATCAACCCTACTCATATTTCCGTTAGGATTATATCTATGGTTTTCTATCTGATTCCTAACTACTTGTTGCGTTTGATAACCCCAATAATGCTCTAAAAATAACAATTTAAACTGGCTATATTCTTCTGTATCTCGCTTGATTATTTCCCACCACTCCATGGCAGCTCCTTTCAATTTTTTCTCCACTACTTTCAATTTATCACTTTCTTCCATGACGGGATTTATTTCTTGGAATACCTCCTCAATTTGTTTCAAAAATTGCACAGGATTATCTCTTGAATTTCCCCAAAATTCTATAGTTTTTGATTCTAAATTTGCCCTATCTAAATAAATTATATTTTTAGCATTACCACCGGTTTCTTTAATTTTGGCGACTTCCCTAATTTTAACTTCTAATTTTTTAACTTTCTCCCCAATTTCTTTAGTCGACTTTCCCTGTTCCTTTAAATCGTCCGTCATTTTTTTAATTTCCCCTACGCACTCTTCCACTTTTTCTTCACAATTTTCTATTCGCCTCGTATTTTCGGCCATATTACTATCTATAGATTCCTTAATTTCCTCCATATATTTCCCTATTTCCTGTTTTCGGGCGTCTTCCCTTTGGATACGTTTCGTTTCCATTTCTTCCTCTCTCTTCATCCTCTCTTCTCTCTCCTGCTTCCATCTAACTTCCATTTCTTCCCTCTCCCGCTTCTGCTTGGCTTCCATCTCCTCTTTCTCCCTCTTCCGCAATGCTTCCATCTCCTCCTTTTCTTGCTTCCTTTTGGCTTCCAATTCTTCATCTCTCTTCATCCATCTGGCTTCCATTTGGATCTGCTTGGCCTCCGCTTCTTCCTTTTCCTTCTTCTGCTTGGCTTCCAGCTCTTCTTCTCTTTTCAACTGCTTGGCCTCCATCTCTTCTTTCTCCTTCTTTCGTAATGATTCCATATCCTCCTTCTCCTGGTTTCTCTCGATTCTTTCTTCTAATCTTCTTAATTTGTCCTCGTCTTCCTTATCCTTTTCTTTTTTCAGTTGTTCAGCTTTGTCCTGTTCCCTCTCTTGCTTTCTTCTATCCTCCATTTGGTTCAGGTACCTCACTATTTTCTGCATTTCCGTCTCCTGTTCCTTTGAAACCTCCTGTTTTGCTGGATCTTTCGCTGGTCCCATTTTCACTTCACTTATTCACTTGGTTTATTTAATTAGTTAAAAAATTTAAATTTCGGTTTAATTTGGACTCTACTTTTAATTATTATTACTTTTGCAATTTAGTATATTTGTCGTTGTAATTACCAGCACAACTTATTACTAACACACATGTACATATAAATTATATCAGAACTTAAGATATTCTCGTTCGTATGAAACACTAAAAATTCAAAATTTTGAAAATTTGTTCCAAAACTTTGCTTTTTCGTGCTCCACGCTATTGGGCGCCACTTGCCACGCTACGCTCCCTTCTACGCGTTAGTGTGTTCGAGTAGGGTTCTTCTTTCCCCACGTTGGAACGCCACTAGCCTCGCTGCGTCTCCCTTTGACTTCGACGAGTTTAAGATTCTTGTTCCCTTTTTTGGAACACTATTATCACGAACTCTTAAACTCGCTGTACGATCACCACCGACTGGGCGAACCACCTTTCTTTTCAGAGCAAGCGCGGGCAAGGCCAAGATGCTCACTTTTACTTTTTTAAATCAAAGATTTTACAACTCTTGGCTCTAATAAGTATGAGCTTGTCCTCATAAACTTACTAAATTTTAATTAACGCAAAATTCCCTGAATTTTATCTCAATGCTCGACTATTTAACTCTTTTAAGATTAACTCTCTCTCTCTCCAAGGTCGTGCCTTTTGGGAGAAATCGGCTCTTAAGTTCTGATGATAACTTTTAAAATTTTCAAATTATATTACCAGAGCACATATATAAAATTCATGTTAAAACAAAGTTAATAGCATACACAGAATGGATTTATATTAAAAACACAACAAAATTTAGAAATGAATTATTTGTATATTATTTCCTCTTTTGCACAGAAAAATTTTATATTCAAAACTTTTTTAATCACACAAAACAATTTAATTGAACAATAACACAACTATTTATTTATTTAACAACATTAATTAATGTAATGTTATCTATATATTAAACAAAAATAAAAGCGCTTGACTTTCCAGACAGAACCACAAACAGTTTTTCCTGTACTGAAAAAGTCGTATTTAAATTATTAATTATTATCAACACCAAAGCAGAGGTTTAAAATGAATTTAATTTGTAATAATTCCCCTAATGACGTTATATTTGAAAAGAAGTTAATATTTGCGAATTATTCCTTAAGTATTAGATACCTTCACACTTTAATAGAAGTTCTAGTTGGATTTGGAATTTGTTGTATTATTAGGATGATGGTGATGTGATGTTTTCTATCCAGAGTCTGTAAGCTGCTATGTAGTTGAATGCTGGTATCGAATTCTTCTAAGTCGCCTTGAAGATCGATTAAAGTTGAAATTATTCTAAGTCCAATTAGTAGAGTGACAGTTGATTCTTCCTCTCAGCTCACAGTCGGTTGCAGAAGAAACGTCTTATTCGCGTCGATTCCAAAAAAAAAGTAACCGTCTTTCGACGATTAAATCTCGGTCTCCCTGTCAGTGGGAATTAATCCACTTTTCTGGAGCCAATTTTTCTCCCTTTTTGGGAAAAAGGTATTTTCCATATATTATGTGTTTTCAGGCCCTTTTGGTCTGAAATATTTACACTATATGTTTTATTAGTCCTATTTCTTGACTAATGAATAGTTTTCTTCCTTAATTATTAATTAAAACACCTTTTAATTAATAATTTATAGTATTTTTTCTTTAACGTTATCTTTGATCCATGTTGGCAGTATGATGTTTCCGACTTTAGACTCAGCTTGAAGATGCGCGCGCCACTTTTCATGTTTTTGCATGAAAATCTCTACTTTTGACGTTTTTTCGTTCAACTCGCTGTAACTTTCGAACGCTCGAACCGATTTTAAAGTTCCTTTCGGATTCTTCTTCCTTTCCATCTTGTGGGTCTTGTGGAACTTGATTTATCGCTCTACTACGCTTCGTTCGCGAGTTATCGCCCTTTTCCCTAAACTTGATTTTTCCTCTTTTCAAATTTTGAGATAAGTCCTTTCTCAAAATTCTTTTGACGAAATCTTGTTCCTCTTCTACTACGACGAAATACTATGTTTTTACTTTTTACATAACTCGTTTGGTTGTTGAGTTATTCGCCTTTGAAGTCCTTAAATTTGTGTCGTATGAGTTTATGTTCATAAAAACCCCCCCATTATGTATTATTACTTCTGCTTTGGTGTGTTACAATTTTACAGGCTAGATACATATAATTATCATGTTACTTTACCCTTTTAACGTTTTATTTACCCGCTTTTGGGCTTTGAAGTTTTACGTTTTGTTATTATTATATCTCCCTTATTTTATTTTCAAATTTGATTCTAAGTACTTATTATTGTGCCCTATTGTGGTCTCTACAATAGTACTTATTATTATTTTTTAAATGATCCCCCCTTCAACTCAAAAATTCCAAAAAACTCCCCAAGAATGACTTTCTAGGTCCATTCTCACCTGTTAATTATTATTAATTCATATTTTTTATTTATGATTATTATTAGTTCCCCTTTGAGTTATGACTCTACGTTTTTTGAATTTTGAATTTAAGTTTTTTCCAAATTTTAGGTTTTTGAGCCCCTATAAAAACTTGAATAACTTTTTTGTTTTAATTGCTTTTAAATTTATTTTTCGATATTCTTAATCGGTTGATTCTACTGAACATTAATTTATTTTAATAATTTAGTATTTTAATAAAATAAGAGACAAGACAGAACGACTGTACACGATCCAACATGCAGTGTTCAACCCCTGTTGCCGTGACGTCACAGTCCCCCCTCGTCTCTCATCTACATCGCTTTATCGCGGGAATTTAACTTGTTTTAAATTGGCTTGAGGCTTTTGGCTTTTTCCAAACCGCCTCAACACACAAACACAAACACACACACACAAACACACACACAGGCACAGACACAGACGCAGACACGCACGCACTCACGCACACACACACACACACACACACATATATATATATATATATATATATATTAGCTTCTTTATTAGCATTTTTATCGTATGAGTATATTTATTTATAAATATGTTAATTACGTCGTCTCAGACACACTGATTCTTGTCTCCAACCGGTTTCGCTGCTTCAATTAGTCAGCATCATCAGGTAAAAAATGTCTATGAAATCGTTCCAAGTCGACCTATCGGATACACGTATTTCAGATATAAATATTTGAAAAACCAAAATTGGAAGTTTAGATTGAAATATCATCTCGTTTTTAAATTGTGTTTTTTTTTTTAAATATTATGTTGTAAAATAAATAAATACTACAACCGGAATTCCCTTTGTAATAGCTACAACAGCTGTGTGTTCCCTTGCCTTCAAGCTGTGGAAAGACATTAGGAGGCCTGAAAACTTCCATCATCAAAATACATTTCACGCTACGTCGCAATTCATGTAAGAATAACAATCATAGCCACTGTTCATAGAACACTCTCGTCGTTTGTCAGATTTCGAAGGTTACTCAAAGCAGTTCAAACCTTATACATGTACTTAGTATATAGGAGAAATTATAGAAATGAAAATTGTAAAGTCCATTTGTGATAATATGTCATCATAAATGGAGTTGGTCATTGTTTTCAATAAATTTGGCGTCTATCAAAATGTTTATAAAATTTTGCTAAATAAAACCCTATAAAATCAATCGTAAGGCAAATATAATAAAATAGAAATATCGGTTTAGGAAAAAATAAAAGTATATTAAATTGGTGAACTAAAATCATGTGATTTTTATAACTATTTTTTTTTTACGCGGAAGTAAGTGCATAATGTTGAAAGACAACATAATTAACACACAAAAAAAGAAAGAGTCAGTATATATTTAATAAGTATAGCAACTCTATGGAACTTTTGTCGGCAACTGGAAGCCGCTTTTTACTAAGAACAAATATTAGCTATTTGTTTTCCAATCGTCTGTCAGAATTTCAACAGTTTCAGTTGAATTTTGAATGAATAATTAATACATTCAGTAAACACTAATTGAATTTTATAAGACTCAAAGTATCCCAAATCTTTTTAATTATGACAATAAAATATTGTAGATTTTAAAGTACATACAATAAACTTACATTGTTGGTATGGGAAGAGAATGTTATTAGTTAACACCAAAACATTCACATATCATATCATATATATATATATATATATATATATATATATATATATATATAAATTAAATAACATATATATATATATATATATATATATATATATATATCATTTATTGAAAATATGTGATGCAATATGCTCTGCTTAAAATGTTCTATGCCGGTTGAAATAATATAATATTTTAACACTTGGCTTAAAATCTAGGTCAGAGTTGCATAGGTAGACGTCCATTTCATTCGTTTGAAGTTTTTATTTGATAATTCATTTTATAAAGTGTAACGTAGATAAAGAATATCTACATATAATACATTATATGGTTCAATAACATGATTATGACAAAATGCTGTTGTCCAAAATACATAGAAAATTGAAGCAACTTTTGAATTTTGAACTAGAATTTTTTAAACCCCTAATTGATGAAAGTCAACGTTTCTAATTGTAATTATATATTTTCTATGATACGATTCCATATAAAATCATTTTAAATTTTCTGGTACAA
Organism: Aphrophora alni; assembly: GCA_963513935.1. Taxonomy (NCBI): domain Eukaryota; kingdom Metazoa; phylum Arthropoda; class Insecta; order Hemiptera; family Aphrophoridae; genus Aphrophora; species Aphrophora alni. Next base: position 53,012,053 of record OY740768.1, read on the forward strand.
TGTGAAAACGTTTAGAAGATTGTTAAAATTATAGAATATTCAGCAAAAAAACTAAACTTTTATTTTGATGAATTTAAAATTTATTTATTTTTTAAATAACACTAAAATCATCCTGACGATGTAGTTGGAAATTGACAATCTTTCTTCCGAAGTTAAACCATGAGCCATCAGTAAGAAAGTTTTTTAAATACTGTATTAACTCAGTTAATTTAAATAACAATTTTAGGGAGATTTTATTCTTTCAACTGTTTTAATTAGAAGTTTAGTATTATACATCATATACAGTAATTCTATAATTTCAACATCTTTTGAGAATCAGAAAAATGCTAAAAGATTGCATTTTCTTTTTTTTTCTTTTTTTTTTTTTATGTATCAAGAATACAATAATTTAAAATATGGCTATATAAGGAATTTTGTTTTAAAAACTTGCTTTAAACTAATTTTTTTCAAATCATCATCTTGTTACGATCAAAGTGTACAGCATGTTAAATTATAAAATTGTGTTTTATTTCATTTGGGGATTCAAGTTTTCAGAAGTGTTACTTATTTCAAGTAAATTTATTTTTAATTTGAAAGTTCTAACTTATACTCTCAGTACGAATTTTTGAGGTTGCAAAATTGGGCTTCATGCGAAAAAGGTAGTTCAATTTGATCAATAGGCGTAACCCAATTCTTGCTTTCTGCTTTTATTCGACCCGGGACTTATTGGTCACCAAGTAAATTGATATGGTTCTAATGATAGTCTAAATAAATTCTAAGCTTAGCAACTATAAATATATATATATATATATATATATATATATATATATACTTAACAATAAACTAAATATATCATACAGGTAAAAAATGACACAAATTTCTTTTGGTATGTTTGCACGTGATCGATAAATTCTATCTATAAAATTTAAGTTTTGATATTTGTAACAAAAGTGTCTTCATACAATAATTAAACTTCTATTTCAAAATGACTGCTATTTCTTTTCTGGATATTTTGGTTGAACAACTTTACTCTTACTATAAATTATAATGAAAATGAAAATGATAAATGAAACAAATGGCTTGCATAGTATTACGTATATCAGTTAATAATTTAGATATACAAATTTAAAATAATAAATACTAAACGACTGAGGAAGTTAAAGATGTAGTTAAAATTATTAGGAGATCTTGACTTCTCCTAAATCTTAAGAGAATCCTTTTTATAACTCAAAGTTACTACACAATATGTTTACAGTTATGAAACGAAATTTTCTCGAGCTGTTTTATTAATTTTTAATTCATTTCACTGCAATAATTATTACGAGTTTATTACTTTTCTCAAGTTAGTTGTTGGAATGAAAGCAATTAAATTATGTCAAATATGTACTTTTCAATTTGTTTATGTGTTATCAATTATTTAATATTTGATATTCTACTTAAGTTTAGAGTAAAGGTTGTTTTGTAAAATAAGTGACGAGTAATACATTAAAATTTGAAAATTATTTCTTCACATCTTTGAACACCTTTTAAGTCGTAACATGTAATCTCACTTTATGTGTAATTAATAAAGACAAAACAATACCACAAGCAACTTTGGGTTTTCAGATAAATCAATCTCAGCTATGGGGTAAACAGTCTTTTAAATAAATAGTATTTAAAACTTTAGTTAATCCATAAATTTAATACTCCTGTGACTATTTATACGGCGAATTACAGGCCGTATATGTTAACGATTGTTATGAGGAGTTTGTATAAAGCTCAATATTGTGTAAATTGGTGTTAATGCTCGTAAAGTCGCATTTATGCATATTTTTCAACAAGGTTGACACAAAAACATATTTTAATTTAGACGAATTTATCGTTTATTGTAATGGAAATAACATCATTTTCGTATGGACGAAATTTTTATATATGAAGAAAAAAACTTTAAATCTAAATTTGGTTTCAACCGGTTTTTTTTTTCAAATATAAAGATAACTTGGAGTACCAGCCTGCATAATTGCCCTTAATACAGATTTAAAACGTGGTCAATATATCTCATACTTTGGTAATAACGGTAAAATATAAATATATATGCAGGACCTACATTTAAGAAGAGAACGTCCATTTTTCGTTTAACAAAAAAAAAAAATCAATAAAAAAAAAAAAAAAAAAAAAAAAAATCAAAGACGATAGTTCTCATGTTAATATAATATTTTAAATAGTTTAAGCTTTGCTCATCTATATGACCTTCCACAAATGTTGAGTGAAGTTTGACTTTTCCATTGATTTTGCTGTTATTTTAAATGTTAAAATTTTTTCCTAAAAATATACCATAAAAACTATTTTTTGTTCAATAATAATAATATTAATTTCAGTTTAAAAAACGGTATGTGATCATATTTGCGTAGAAAATATGAATGGAATAACAAAATATATTATGCACAAGAAAATAAAAACCAAGGCATCAGTTATAAAACTTGTCAAACCCCGAAAAAGCTGAAGAAGGAATGGAAGCAGAACAAAAAAATACAAATGAAGAATTTTTAAATTCGACGTTCCTGTCCAAGTTTTAATTATTCTTTTTTTTTTTTTTAATGGAAGTTTGGTCATTATAAACTTCTTTAAACATTATAACCTACTCTGTGGCAGAGATTGTGTTTGCACTAGGCTGATACGAACCACAATTATTATTCTTAAAAGAAATAGCCTGTGTAAAATTGAATGGTTCTGAAAATAGCATAAAATAGTATACTCGTAGGGCTTCTTAAAGTTTCTAAGTTATATGCCTAATCTTCTATTTTAGTAAACCTACTACATAATAATTATTTTAATAAACGAAATATATTTTGTTTACCTTCTTAACCACAATGAATGACTTAACTACAGATCTATTTTAAAATAAAAATACAGTCTATTTATGAGTAATCAAAAAACTCCATAATATTAATATTTTTAAATCGTATACTTTTGGGTGTTTTTAAGCAAAAGGGCTCATAACTAAGTAACATTTGTTACTTTAAAACCATGGCACAAATGTATCCATAGAAGTATATGATTTTATAGTCTATAAATTGTAAATATCCTAAATAACACTGTACACCATAATATATAAAAAAAATGTATAATTGGGTTTGGAATATATATATTTAGAATATTTTAAACATTAAAATGAATAGTTTTTAGTTCAAATCGTTGAAAATTACAATTAGTTTAATAAATTTTTAATGAATAAAAAAACTACAGATTACAATTAATTTATCATTTGAAAGTACAACTGACAATGAAATATGGTTCTCGGTAACATTTATGACATATCTGTGCGCTCCTTCAGTGGTTACACAAAATCCTTTTCATGATTTTTATATTCAACATTAAAAAAATTGGTTTATCTTAAGTCTTAATTTAAAAGAGGTATTCATCAGAGTGATTTTTCTATTTATTAAAGTGCTAAGAACCTATAGTAAAACCTATTCTAACATTTCGCATTACCAAATAGAGCATGCTGTACTAAAAAAAAAAAAAAAAAAACAATCTTGGCGTATAAATTCGCAAAGTCTTTGCTGACTGGAATCTTTTTTATTCAGGTTTTTAAATATTGTGACTTGCGCAATACTTTTACATTACAATACATTAGACGTTTCAAGTCATAGGTTTATTTTCATCAACTCATAGATAGAGGTTATTAACTTTGTTCCTCGTTTTATGTTAGTAATGCCAACAGGAAAGGGACTGGATTTTTAGTGAGTGATATTTTTGGGAGCATGGGTCCTTATCAACCACTTTGCAAACAGTTAAGCCTATGAATTATAATAAATAAGTCTACACATGTCATTGGACACGTCGTAACGTGAAATCGTACAATTAATAAAGGAGAATGTATAATATGATAAAACAATTCAATTTAAAATTAATCTATGCTTTCAAATCAGGATAATTTACTACTATAAATAACCTCGACCAGATATTAACAGAAAACTTTTCATAATAAACACTATATAAACACTTTGAAATGCTATATAAATTATAGAACGTGAAGTTAATTAATAATGTAAATGGGCGTCCGATTTGACACCAAATCAAACTAGTATGTGTGTTATGTTGAATAATCTAGTTATATTTATTTATTAATTTTGTCATTATTAGTAACTTATATCATATTGATAATATTTTGTTACTCGTATATATTTATATAATTCAATAAATTATTACATTTAACTAAAACTTTTTTTCTCTTTGACTAATAAGGAAAACAGATTTTTGAAATTAAAACATTTAAACTGTAATAAATTTATAAAATAAATGTTTCTCAAAGTAAAACGTGAAATATATTAACAAAATAACAATCTGAATTTTCAATTCGAATGGTTTAACTCACTATGTCAACCATTGTAATTTGAAATTACTATTAATTCTAATCCCTGAGTCAGAGTTCAATTGGAAACATAATTTACAACACAGAACATTTCCATAGTAGTTTATTGTGTATTAGCAAAGAAATCTTCCATCCCTGATATTAACTCCCGTTCAATTAATTGAATTATCTTTTTACTTCGAGTTAGAGACTCCAAGTAATGTAATTACACTTTAATTAAATGAACACTGCAGAAAAACGTCTTGTTGTAACGTGTGTTACAGATCTTCTGTAGTGTCACCATGAATTTACAATAAAAAAACAGCTGTAAGCAAAGATTATAATTTTCAAAATATTCACAAAATTATATCTGGAAATGAATCATAATTCATAATCATTTATGAATGTTTCATAAATCGTGTACAAACATTCACTCACGTGCAAAAATATGACGCGAGAAAGAAAAATCAATAAACAAAAGTAATAAGTACTTGTTTAAAATAAATAATTTTCTTCATTGATAACCAACTTAATTCATTTAAATACCATTTACGAAAACAGATATAATTAGAAATAAAATAAAAACGTATATTACACCTTGAACAAGCTTTTATTGCATATAAATAAAAACTTTACAAATGTATTACGTAAGTTTGATTTTGATTTATTTCTAGAGGTTTATACATTAAGGCAGTAAAGGACAATTTAAGGGTTATAAATATGGTATTGCGACATACATATTTATTTTACTTATTTGGTTAATAAAATTGTATAGAAACCATTTAAACTGATTACGTTAAATTTAGAAGTATCAGATCTGTCAAATATTTTTGATTTAATTTTAAAGTATATTTAGCTACTAAGTATTCTTTACATCCTGGATACCAGTGTACCCTTCTTCCTATACAAGCCACCAGAGCATCTCTTATAGTCTCTGGTACAAAGCCAGTTAGTATTGTCTACCTACCAAATATGTGCTCGGTAACAACAAGACTGTTTACATTGACATTGCCCTGCTTGCTTTATGTACACATGATGTTAAATGTATTGGATTCGTCATTTCGTATTATCTAGTATTCCTATTCACGTTAAGCTTCTAGTTTATAAAATGTATAATACACTTATACTACATTTATTGTGTATGTTTTTCTAAATAATGTCTTCACAATTATTATTTTTTTCTTTGGCCATTAAAAGGTGAAAAACATCTCGGTCATCATAAAAAAAATGAAGAAAAGAACATAAAATAAATGCCCCCCTCCCATTACTCCAGCCCTCAACTACTCTAATAGCTCGAGAGTCGAAAAAGAACAACAGATGGTCAAGAGAGGCTTGATAGGAAAGATGACAGGGAGGGCTGAATCTGTATTCTTGTGTTACATTTAATAGTATTGCATAGTCGACTCTTGAAAATCTTATTCTATTTAAATCTTTCCCCTATATTATTACGGGTAATTATTGTGTAATGGTACAATTTGAAAATTAATGATTAAAAATGATAGACGCATATAACCTTACACATATATAAATCCGTTTGTCTATCTTTGTACAAGAATCGTTGAGTAACATAAGAGTTTATTATTTATTTCCAATGCACAAAGCACCACATTTATTTTGCTAAGCTTTCTAAATTGACAAACACTGAAATGTTAAACTGTAATACTAGCCGTTAGTTAAAGAGCTGAAAAATTACCACTGAGAAGGGAAAAATTGAGCATATAATTAAACAAATTTAATGAAATACGTTGTCAGTTTTGAAAAAGACGTCGAAAATGCATTTTTTAGGATTAGTAAACGAATATTCCCCAAGATATTAAAGAATATTCACAAGTAAAAGAAAATTCTACAGCATCATTATTTATTAGGGAATACAACCTACATTATTTTTTTCCTATCCTACTTTCATAATATTTTTAGTTTGTTAGTTTTATGATTACGATATATACTATTCTTAACATAAATTCTATTATACATGTATATATTCGCACTGGGGAAAATATAAGGGCCCTTTTGAAATCTTGATAATATTTCAATAGACCAATTTACTAGCGAAACAATCAGGCAGGAAAAAAATTGTTAAGTAAACTAATTTATAAATTTCAGGCTTTTATCTGTAGTTTCTGAATAGCCTATTTAAAAATATTCTACGGATGTTTATACGAACAAATGTTTAAGACCAATCCACGTTTAAAAACAACTGGTATACCAGAAAACATATTAAAATTAGATTATTGATTTATTTCTATATTTAATCATTACTCTCTGACATAAGAAAAAGTAGTATTTCACCTTCATAATGATGTAAACGTCTCCCTAAATAACGTACTCCAAGTTGAAAGTGTTGAGTTGGGGTGGACAAAAAGAAGTAGGAAAAAAATGGGTTGTTTGCGATACAAATTCAAATAATTACTTACAGTTCTGTATTCACCCAACTGTTATATACTTAAGTCAAAACCCACTGACTGATCACAAAATCTCTGGATCCAAGAATCGAAGTGCTATCAATTATTTAACATGGTCTAATTGACATCTTACCATATTTGTTCAAACTAAGAAGTTTGTCCTAGCGACCAGTTTAACACCATCACGACTATTTTTTGAAGACCACCTGCCTGCCTACCTCCTGTTCACCCACCGGACCAACACCTGCCGAAGAAGACGTGCCTCTTGCACTCCGACAGGGAATTATTAGGAGAAATCATGGCACCGGTCGACGATCGCAGCACTATCGCCTCATGAATAGGAAATTGTTAGAGCTCCCAATTAAAAGGAAATATTAAATTGATAATCTTGTGGATTATTTGACTACAAAAAATAATTTTCCAGCTTGATCGGTTAGTATGAAATTAGTGGTGTAATTATTGCTTAACATATTTTCAAATGATCGCCCCACTTCTATCACCGGAGATAAAATTTAGCTCCATTATCTTTTGTGGTGGAATTACAAAATGGTGGCGTTTCAATTCACAGAAATTATTCTCATTTTCTAATTCACCATGTCTAAAGTGTTTCTTTTTCTTTTAGTAGTATGTAGTTAAAGTAGGACTTACGATTGGGAGTTTTGCCATCGAACCGAGTTTTAGAAAATAAACAATAATGCTTTGTTGGAAGAACTCACTTTCATTTTATCGAGTAAATATAACTCCATCTTCATATTTTCTTCAGTTGACAGATGGGAAGTAACTCCGTTATTGAAACTTCAGACGTAATATATAGTATTTCTTGTATAACATATATCACTATAATATATAGAAAGTTTGATAATGAAATTATTCGTAAACCGTCAACTGAACAGGTAATTAGGATGAAGTAAGGATTGACCAAAAACTCTTTATGTTTACTCCTCATGATTGACCAAAAACCTCAAAACTGTTTATATTATAGTCTTTATGTTCATTATTTGATGCATACAGCATCACAATGAGCCATGTTAAATCACTTTAATATTTCATACTAATATTGTTTATGTTATAATCTTCAACAACGTCAGACTAAAATAATTAGGGATATTTATTTCTTCATGAAATGAATGTACACCGAGTTTTTTAAAAGCCAAAAGGGGGAAAAACATAATTTACCAATAATTGCTTTATACAATATTTAGATATCACGTATTACATTGGAAAATGCTTTAATTGTCATCCAATTACTTTTATACTTAGGTAATTATACCCAAGGATATCTTCTTAAAGAAATAATTAAACTCTTGTTCATAAAATAAAAGAAGCACACTACAAAAAATATAATAAAATGTGTACATTAAATTTTTTTATAAATATTTAAGTTTGTTTAATCTTTGTAAATAGCATATAAATGTATAAATAAAGTCTATTTGCTATTGGCAAATTGAAATATTTAGCAGAGTCTCTCATCTACAACATTTTTAGTTAAATGAATATTATTTAAAAAGATTAATACCGCCTTTATACACTTCAAGAAATAAGAATAGATTATGACTGTATTAATATAAATATTATGTCATACTATAATAATATGAGCTATGTACATTATTATTGTTATTACTACTATTATAATATAAATAAAACACTCATGTTGTTTATTTTAAATTCATTTAATCATCGCTTCCTGAAGCAGCATGCAAATCTGTGGCTACACATGGCGAGGAAGTGGGACTGTAAACATTAAACGTCATTTTAGATAAATATTTTCGTAACTAGAGGAGTATAAAACTGTAAAAAATCTTTCATAAATATTATAAAGTGTAATATCGTTAAAATTTAAAAAATATATATTGGGGAAGAATTTGAATAAGTTTCAATTTTGATAACGTAAAATTACAAATTTTATTCATTATAAATAAAATAGAAAATTATAATTTGACCTATATTCTGGCCAAATAGCAAAGGCAGGTTAGAGGTACTATGGCGCTCGCACGCGCAGTCACGTCCCGCCAAACAATAGCCGAAAAAAGATTATAAAAAATTGTAATATCCTAGCATTCTACATGTAAAGTAAAGCAAAATAAATAAATTACGAATTACTACTAGAAAAATAAAATGGAAGATTATGTTATTAATATCACAATAAAATATTTTACCTTCTTTGGTCACAATGAAATAATAATTGGTACTTTGATTTAGATGTTAAATTATGCTTATCTTTTAATTTTCAACAAGCTACAAACAATCAAAAAAAACTTATCAGGAAATTTCCCAAATAGTTCCATTGCTGAAACGTTTTGCGAGATCAGATTTTAAAGAAAATATCTTTAGCACCCTTGCTAATATAATCAATTCTTTAAAAAAAAAAAAAAAAAAAAAAAAAAAAACATTGTATTTTAAATAAACAATTTAAAATACTTAATATTTTCAGCTTCTCGTGAATTCCAGTAGTAAATCAAGTAGTCTTCATTTTCATAAAATAAACATTTACTGTTAAATTCTTGACTTCTTCTCTTAGCCCAAAATGATGACAATATATTACTACGCAATTTTTAGATATTTTATTCATTACATTTGGTTATAAAATTAAATTTAATAAGTAAAATTAAATTAAATAGTTTTAGTCTGGAATATCCACGCCACGCTGTGCTTGATATCTTTTTCTTTAAATATTACAATGAATAAGATTTAATTTATTTAAGTGTAACATTTAAAAATATAGTTTCGTTACTGGAATATCAACTTGATGATTTAGACTGTGGCCATTATGTGCTGAGCCTGGGTGAGTCGAATCCACTGCAACTGTATGTCGTCTGAATTAGTGAACGATTCCTGGTAGCCTTCACTGATCGATTAATTGATTAGTTTATTATGTTTTATTGTAATAGTTGTTCATTGTATCATTCGCCTTGTAGTTTGCATTGTAATTTGCAATAAGTAGTTTCTTCAAAGAAACTACAGAAAGAAATTGTCACGCGTACGTAAGCAACAGCACAAATTTGATTTGAATATTTGTGGTGATATAACCAAGTAATTTAGTCATATTCTGGTACTTATTTTGTTTTCATGAGAAATATTCTTCCGAACTTTTGGAGTGTGTCCCTTTAGAAACCAGAGTTAACCTGTGCTTCCAGTATTGGTGCTCCAGCTCACTTTTGAAAAATATTGTAGGGGATCACTAGATGAGGTTTATGATCTACAATGGATCGGGTATGGTTGACACGTCTTATTTCTTTTGACTTTTTCTTTAAGAGTCTGATGAAAGAGTTCTTCAGCAAAACGACTGTAGAGGAAAAGGGTGACTAGAATAGCTGCCACCGCTGCTGGCACGGCTGCTGCCATACAAGATGAGGCCATGGTGTGTGTATGCGTGTTAGAGTCTATGATTAAAAGGTTCTGGTCTTATAATATGGCTGGAGGGGCGCATTTTGAACAACTTCTGTAAGCAGACAAGTTTTTGAAAAAGTGTTTATCTTTGTATTCTTTGGTTATTATTATTATTATTATTGTATTTTTTAAATATTTTTTTACCTCAATGTAAAGCGGTAAATGTAGTTTCTTTAAGGAAACATCTTAGTGTAAAACTACTAGCCAAATGATACAATGAGCAACTTTGACAATAAAACATGGTAAACTAATAAATATTTTATTTGTCTCTTAAAAGACATCATAATTATAAAAGTTTTGGTTTTAGGATAAATTTGGTTATCGTAGACAATTGCTAAGAAATTATGTTTTCAGTTTTTTGACAATAATTAGGTTATCTTTTTAGATACGGTAGAGTAAAAACATAAACACCATATTGTTTATCATTAAAAATATAAAATGTTTTGTTATATATAAAGTTTGTTTATATTAGATGATGTGTTTGTATAAATTAGTTTTTTTAAAGGATTTCAAGATATTAAAAAAAAAAAAATAAAAATTTTAAACGGATGCCATTTTTAAAAATTAAAAACAAAATTGTGGTTTTTGGTACGTTGATAAAAGGTTACATAAAATATTTGTATACAAAAATTAGACGTTTGGACTTTTATTTGGGGCAAAACAGAAAATGGCGTCAGACAGACAGACAACTTTGCTTGTTTCAAATAAATGAATGTTCGTTTTGTGTTTACTTTAACCACAGGAACTCTAAAGTATCCGACAAGAGTTGCGAAACACTCCGTACACAATCTACAGGTCACAAGATCATAAGTTTTGTTTAATACAAGCTCAAAGATATAGACTTATATTTAGCAAATTATCCTATAACATTTAACAACCAAATTGTATAAAATGTTTTTATATGAGTAAAATTGCAGTAAATATAAACCAGTGTATAACATTATTCAAAGACAAAGTTATGAATTTAAACAGATTTCAAAAATCGCTACTGATGTTTGTAATTGCTTCAAACATATCAATTGAAATTGGACAAAAAATATTGACAAGGTTTACAAAATATATAGCATATATCAGCACGTATCGTTTAATATTCGTAAAATAATTAATTATGGTAAAATTAAACTAGTTTAAAAATATATAAATGGATTATATTAAATTGGTAAAATCGCAACTACGAGAAAGTTTCATAAAACAGGAGAAAAAAGTTTAATTATTTTCATCACTTGTGATTTATAAAGTTATTTTTGATCCTGTTAACACAATGCATCTTGTTCATTGACAATAAATGAACAATTCCATGGGGGACGTCAGTATACATTGATAAAGTGCAAGAATTCTAATAAACTTTCGTAGACAATTGAAAACCCTTTTTAGCAAAGAACAAGGATTTGCTTTTTTCTTCTTTCTCGTCGTCTGTTACAGTCAGAATTACAAATGAACCAAACCAAAATAATAGTAACAAATATGTTAATAACTAGTTGGATTTAATGGCCTTCAAAGTATCAATACATTATAAAAAATCGGACAGTAAACGACTGATAATAAATTGCATAAAATAAACTAGATTGACTGTATGAAATAATAGCCAAGCTAAACACACTTTTTCTATTCGACGGCACTCGTGTACCCGTTTCTTTTACTGATAGAAGAACACATTTCCTACTTTACAATAACGCCTTTTATCCTGACTTGAAAGTGTTTAGCTCGAGAAGGATTTTACTTGGACTTAAAAAAAGTTTTATAAATACATAATTTCAAAACAAAGATTTTTTGGTATGGTCTAATGTTTAAATGTATTTCTGTTTTTCATTATTTATTATAATATAGTCATATATTTACTGTATCCTTATGTATATAAAGGAAGTTGTGAAAATTTATGCCTGCATAATACAATAAAGGACCATCAGTATATAATATAAATAGCAAAATATAAACATTTATACTGGAATAAATACCGTACAGATATAAACTATTACCACTCTTTCTGATATGTTTCTTGTAGGTATCTCAGAAAAGTATCTTAATCTATTATTAAATAATTTTACGTATACGAATATACAAATATTTTTTACAAAGTGAGTTGAACTAGTTATTATTGTAAACTAGATTTAGTATCAAGTTATGGGATGATAATTTTCATAATGATGGCCAAATCCTATATATAAAGTATACTTTACAAATTATTATTTGTAATTATTTTGTTGAAATATTTATTTAGAAATAAATTTACACAACGTAAATTGATTTCACATTGTAGGCAGATGCAGAATATAGAACAAGTCGAAAAAGATTAACGACTACTACATTTTAAAATATGTTTCGAATTAGACACTTCATTTCGTGAGGCCAATGTTTAATTAAAACATACGAAATCAAACGAAGTATTTCTTGAGTATATCCAATAATAAGTCTTTGGTATATAATGTTAAGATATATTCAAGTAAGAAATATTTATTAAGGGATTTAATAGATATGGAAAAAAATTATTTAAATAATACTAATAAATCATCCAGACGAAATCTTAATTGTTTTCTTTCGTTATCTTTATTTTAGTGAAATTTAAATAAATCTTCTTTGTCTACTTTTCATATTTTCTTAAATTTTAATATATTCATGTTATTTGTTGATTGTTAATTTTAACCACCGTTGTCTTTTCTAGGTAGCAAATTAATCAATTTTAATTTCGGTAAATATATTATATTAAAAACTGAGAAGCAGAAAATTGTACAAAACACATTAATCTTACTCTAAAAGGAAAACTGAAACAAATTGCATGTATAATATTGTGTAAGTTGATAAATGAAAAGTACTTCAAATATGAAGATAAATATTGCACAGGTGAGGACGTTATTTAATAAAGATGTATTTTATTATACGAGGGGTTTTAGCTTCTTGTAAATCTTAATATATAGTTTAATTCTAAACACAACATCACGATAAAATCATAAACATCTCAATAAAATCTTTACAAGTGTTGTTTATTAATTTTTAAGTTACGTTTTCATGGAAATAATTATTACTAATTGATTACTTAGGTTGATTCCTTGTTCAAAAATAATGGAACATAGAACAAGCTCATTACCGGTATGTTATTTATTTAACCAAAACATTTTTGTGTACTTTTTTCAAAACAGAGTCGCCTTAACTCACTATACAACCACATAAGGTGTTTACTTACAAACATTAATTAAATCATCATAGATATTCCAATTTACAGCTGTTGAAACACAAATATTTTAATAATGTTTGAAAATGTCTTAATAATACATCTTTTGAGAGTTCAAAGTGCGTTCCTATTGTAATCTGCTGTATGGTTTGGATAAAACAAGCAATGTGTTTTGTTTTACCAGGAAATAAAATCACACTAAATAACAGAATGGTACGGTTGCCAATAAGGTAGCAGTGCATTGTCAAGTGGCGAAAAAATAAAAACAAATTTCCAAAATATAAGAAAATGGCAAATTAATTTCAATACCAATTTTTTAAGGCGAATGTTCAACTAATATAAGCAAAATAAAATTATGTTAAATTATTATAAAACGATAGTTTTCGTTTAAATGATTTAAATAATGTTGAGATGTTTCGTATTTTAAGTATGATTTTTCACTTATATTTCGTGGAATTCATATTGAAAGTTTTTTTCCCTTTTTTTCTCCCTCTCTCTTTTTTCTTTAAATTTATATAGTTTTTAGTAATATGCAAGTACTATATATACAAATTTATATTTTATAAATATATTCTTTTCAAATATTTAAAAGTAAACATTTTAAATGAGGGGAAAAAGATTTTTAAAACCATTTCGGAAGATTAGACTGTAGTACTGCCAAACATTAGAAAAAAGAGAGACAAAATAAGGTAGTACAAATTATAAACGCGAATTTTTCCGTTATTTCTCTACTGATTTTAATTATTCTTTTTTATTCACTGTTTAAGAATGCATCATGATCTCTATAAATATAGATTGATTATGTCTAGGACGAAATTTTGAAAGATCAAAATCCTAACTTATGTCAGCATAATATACATTCTGTACCTTTCACTTAGACGAGTGAAAGTAATGGCGTGCTTCTTAATTATTGTCTAAAAATATGTTGCTTAATAAATATCAGTTAAATCCAATCACTTGAGTTATTGAGTTTTTTAGGCACTCAGTTGTCATTTTAAGTGACAACAAAATGAACATTCTAGACGGAAAGAAACTGTCACTATATTGATTAAATACAGCAACTTTAATAAACTGTTGTCGACAACCGGAAACCCCTTTTTACTCAGAACATGGAATTGCTTTTCATTTCTAGTCCTCTGTTACAGTCAGAATTTAAAACAAATGGAACCAATAACTGACAATCAATACGATAAATACTAGTTGTATTTTAATGGGAACTGAAGTATTGAAAATATTTATCAATTTGAAAATAAACTACTGTTGATTATAATCTGGAACAATAAACTAAATTGTAAGTATACACGTAATATAATATCTGCCAACACCAACAAATATATTCTATGAGCATGTTTACGATCCAGTATTGTTTAACTAAATATATGAATCATATACCTCTACTCTGATTCGAATTACAAAAATTCTTAGAACAAAGTCGACCAGGATTGAAGTTTTCAATTATTTAATTGTGTATTAACTGAGACATTTATTATTTATACTGTGTGACTACTTTACTTATATTGTCCGTTTACAGCTGGGTTCAGAGCTACTCTGTTGCCAAGTAGAACAAATACTACAAATACTACATGGACTTGTCGTCTAATAAGTCAAGTTTAAAATAACGACACATGTTTTAAAACATGTTTAAAAACTATTAAAAACAAATTATTGTTGCAACAGTTAGTGTGCGTTCCCAACTAATATATCCCGACTACATGTAATCTAATTTATTACCAGTCTGATTTCGGAAGTCATTGTGAGAGTCTAATTTGAGCCATTTCATTGTGTTGAATATTACATTGGAACAACATTTTTATTTGTCATTTAATACATTGATTGTCAAAAATGTTATATTTCTGCATTTCCTCAAGAATATAATAAGGAGATTTTTTAACATTTGTATATAAACTCCCAAATGTAAACAATGCCGTCAATTTTATAGTTTTTCTGACCAAATGTTATTCGAATTTAAATGTTTGTGTCCCCAGAATATATTTCGGGATATGTTTAGAAAATATTGTTTTGAACGAACAAATTGTAAAATGTAAAATTTAAGACAGTCTGGTCATTTAAATTTGTAAACGCTAATTTGTTAGTACTTGTAGAGGGTATTGTTGATAATTTGTGTTGACATTCAAAATATTTTTCATTTTAGTCAATGTGATGTTTTTGTTTTTCATTTCACTCTTTATGGTGTAATCTAAGGACTCACCGCAATCCACAATTGTGAATTTTGTTTTGCTTTGTTTTTTAGTTAATTTTGACGATAGGGTGTGTTTCAGTTTATTTGTTTGTCTTTTAATTATTTTGCCTAATATTCAACTGTTGTAAGGTACTGCTAAAGCAGTTTACTTGATTAATGAAACTTCATTACTGTAATCATCCGAGATAAGGGGAATCGTCAAATGTATGGATATTACGCTATTTGTAGGCTGTCATTTTATGTGGTGTGAATTGTATGATTTATAGCAATTAATTTCCGATATATTGCTAATTATAGTTTATTGTCATGTTTTTCGTTGTTGTTTTTTTCAAAGTTATGTCCTAAAAGTTTAAACTTTTATGTATTATATTTTCATGCCCATAAATTATATATTAAATTTGATGGTCCAATAATATTATTTCCATATCAAAAAGATCTCTGAAAGTCGATTGTTGTATATTTAATACAGACTTATAGATATGTTTAAAACAAGTATATTTTTCACCATTATTAATTATTAAGTTGGAATTTACTGATATATCGTTGCTGGATATGTTTGTTGAAAAACATTATTCTTACTCCAACTATACTTGTAATAAATATACATGAATAATATTAATATTAGATAAATCAGTTTATAAATGAGAGTGACTTAAAGTTGGACAATAATAAATATCTAACAAACGAAGACTTTAAGAAAGATGTTAATTATTAAGACTTCTTGACTTATCTTTTAAATCTCAAGGAAATTATTTTCTTAAACAAACTTATGAAACACTTATTACAAGTATCTAATACAATCTTCTCAAAGTATTTATTTATTTTTTAAATTCATTTAAATAATAATTAGGAGATATTTTCGGGTGTTAGTTGGTGATAAATTAAATTATTCATCACAATATTTATTTATTAATTATTTATTAAAATATTTATTATCTGCTTCTAATTTCGTTATATGTTCAAACACAATTACTCTTAGTTAAACAAAATATTTTTTTTGAAGACTAAGTAATAAGTTTCTTCACATCATTAGATAACATTTATATCTTACCAACTAATTTGAAGTTCTGTTTCATTAGGGCTCGTTTTTATTAGTGATTTTGAAAAGCTTAAAACGTGAGAGGGATATAGAAATTTATTAAATCACTTAAATTATTTAAAACAGCGTGATAGATATTTGAAGGTCTACGGTAAAAAAAAAAAACCATCCGTGGAAGTTACATTTAACTTAGCACTTTGTCAAACAAGTTCTAAATTGTAATACTTTACAATAAATGACTTGTATTTTGCAACCTATTTTGTATCTTCTCTTATTTTGTTGTTTCGTAGAGTACTTTATTATTTTAATGGAATCGTAAGTATGGCATGTCGACAAATAACGAGAGAAGAGAGAAATAAAGTAGGTGCCTAATGTATAACCTACAGGCAGTAGTAGGTTTTAGTTACTGGAGCAAAGCATTTTATAAAACATTTTGTGAAATTAATTTCGCTGTTGATATTTGTATCATTGATTTTAGCCAGATGTCAATATGGTTGTGGAAAATGTGTATGATAGTGTTAGCGCTGAATAGTTGTTTATTAAGTTTTATTACATTTGACAGAAGCATTGGGTTTTCAATCTTGGGTGTGTTTGTTGTCCAGAAACTGTACCGGAATGACATTAAATTAATTGGTCGAGATCATTAACCAGAAATATTATTCTTAAGCACTTTTATAAACATAAGGACAACTTGTGCATTTTTTTTATTTGTAACTAGTTGATGGCCCCAGTTTCACCTGGGAATAGTTGTGATATAGTTTTATAAAGAAATATATTTTCTAGCACAACTCTAATGGTGGTGCTATGGAAATAAATTATGCTCAAATACAGCAACACACCAATTTTGAAGAAAATCGACCCATAACTAACAAAGATATTATGATTTTTGTTCTAGGGGTAAAAAATACCATAGGAATGGAACTTTTTCAAAACCCATTTTTAATACGCGTCTACAGACCTACTTAACCATGTTAAAAAATTCACTGCTCTAGGCTTCCTGGATCCAGAGATTTCGTGATCAGTCAGTGGGTTTAGCCTTTTAAATATATAAATAAAGATTAAAAACGGGGTTCCCTTGAAGATAAGGGAACAAATATATCAAATGTGTTTCCCCTTAATAAATTACCTTCTCTTGAGTAGAATTATTATTGGAGTTTTCTCATATAACATTAAAAAAAAATGACACGATAATGGCCACTTTAAAATAAACATTTGAACAAATGGATTTGTAAAGCAGTTTGAGGTAAGTGAAATATAAATCGGTACCGACTTTCAAATAAGTTACCGAGTTTTAAATTTTTCTTTTGAATTTGCTCTTTTCTAACGTAACAGGTTATAAAACCAATTGTTCAGTTAATAATGACCTAGTATTTGAGAAATGTTAAATATAACAGAAAAAAATACGCAGGTTAAAGTAAACACAAAATATACATAAAAATAAATGTAATTTTAATGGCTATATAGTTTGCCTAACTGTGGAAAAGCAGAAGCAGAAACGGAAGCAGAAACTTAAAAATGCTTAATTTTAAAACTCTATGTTTCCGGACACATTTTAATTATTCATTTTTAATTTCTTCAGAAGAAATATAGGTACTTTTATTTTTAATACTAGGCCAAGTATGAAGTACAAATGCTCTTAACATTATTGATAAGAAGTGCAAGTGTTCCAAAGCCTTCTTACAAAGATTTTATAAGGAAGCTGGGCTTATTAAAGACATTTGGTGGTTGATTTGGAATGGCTGTTAAAAAAGTTGTCATAAATTACGTTTTCCAAATGACACGGATAAAATATGTCTAACCTCCTTTAGATGCACGAAGTTAAAGTATAATTTAGGATGGGTACATTATGTTTAACAATGTTTTAGAAAATTAATTTTTAATTGTAAAAACAGACTTATATTAGTAAAACATGGGTTCCATTTCTGACTTTGTTTTCTTATTTGCTTCAGTTGAGACGTTTCGAAGTAGTTCCATTATCGAAACTTCCATTTATAAACTGTAGTATTTCTTGTATATGTACTCTACCACAAATAGAAAGTTTGATAATGGAATTAATTTGAAACCCATCAAAATAGATAATTTTGATGATGTTAAGATAGTCAAAAGATTGTACTTCACATAATTATGCAAGTCCTAATTGCAAGTCATAAAATAAGAAAAAACAAGGTAGATATTTATATAATAACAAAATCGATTGTATAATAATGAAAAAGTTGGTGTTAGTGTTATTTCACTAGAATATAATTAATATTTTATTTTATACTCTCTGCTTTACGAGAATCATTAAATCGTTTTCGACTTATTAAATAAACTTATCTTTCTTCAATAATTTATTATTCATATTATAATCCTCAAAGAGGTTAGAATATAGTTATTGATAAAATGTATTTTTTTATATTATATTATAAGAGATTTTATTGACACATTTTTTTCTCAAGAAAACAATAACTAAAATTTAACAATAAACTTTGCTACTTTATATAATATTTAGATAAATTTACAATCTTAAAAATTGTGTGCTTTATTATACAATTCATTTTATATGTTTGAAAATATATAAATATATAAAAATAAAAGTTTTAGTCATAACCTTCTCAAAAACATATTTTATTATTATTATTATTTTTATTTATAATTAAAGAGCACAATATAAAATGAAGATATATTTATCAATACATAAAAAAGGATCTAGTTTTGTTACAATATAAAAGGGTTGCATTGCATATTTTAAGTAATTGAATCATTTCTTGTTGACCCACCATGCACAGATGTTTATACACCTGGCGATGAAGTAATACTACAAAAACTAAATCTGATTTTCAATTTAAAATGTCGTGCTAGAGGTATATAGAACTGAAATATATAATACAAAACCATGTGTAAAGCAAATGATTTAAACCGAGAGAGGAAAATATGTGGAATATATAAGTAAAGAGTAGTTATAATTTTACCAATATTGACAAATACAATATTATGTTATAAAATAAAATAATTTATTATTAAGCTTAAAATAGGTTAATTAACTAATTAACTAGTCGTCAAGTTTATAACATACTTATTTACAATAGTAGTAAACCAAGATACATTTTAAACTTAAATAGACATTCGGGAAAATTGCGATAACTCGTAAACTAAATCGTACCAATCGAGTTTTACAAGACCCTCAAGATCGGACAGAAGAGGAATCCGAAGAGAAATCGACGATCGGACCAGCCGTTCAGAAGTTACAGCAAGTTGTTCATAAAAATGTTCAAAATCACAAATTGCAGGATTTAACATGAAAGTCGCGCAAAGCAGCTCTACGTCACAGTTCAGATATTGGACTCGCATGTCCAACCGTCATCACAGATAACATAAAATAATAGAACCATCCAAATATCTATTAAAAGGATTTTTAATAGGAAATAGTGAATAAAAACTATACAATAGGTAAAAACTATACCTAGTACAGTTTCTAGTATAAAAATTTCAGAGCAAAACAGCCAGAAAATACGAAATATAACGAAGAGACATTTCTTCACGAAAGGGAGAAAAAGTGGTAACCTTTTGAGGGAAGATTCCCACAGAAAGGGAGAACAAAAATTGTCTGTCGTAAGATGGATACTCTAGTACCAGACTCCGAGCAGGGAAGACGTTACTTTAGATACTCTACTAAACTATTCTAAATTCAACTTAGTAAATTTAACGTAAATATTTAAATCAGTAGTAAAAGTAACTTAGAAATTTTTTAACTAATTCGAAAGTCAAGCTGCATGAAGATTCATCTACATTGAAGGCGACTCAGCAGGGATTCGAGATTACTACCAGCAGTCAATAACTTTGAAATATCCAGGACTGGGAGAGAAAATAACTTAGAGACATTATAAACAGATTACAGCAAATAACTTCAAAACTACGAGAGCTTCATGTTAAGTGTGAAGGTACACTAAATCTAAGGAATAATTCGTAACTAGTAAATTCATTTAAATAATAAATTCATTGGGGAAATTTTGAAACATTAACTTCAGTAAACTCAATTCACTCTGCTTTGGTGTAAAAAATATTTCAAACTTAATACGATTATTTCAGTGCAGGAAAAGCTATGTGTAGTCCTAGCTGAAATAGTCTAGTTTTTTTCAATTTGTGTTAGTATATAAGAAATTTCTATTGGATTATTTCTGTCATATTTTGTTGTTTATTGTTGTGTTATAAAATTTTAAAATTGTTTTAATCTGTGTTGAAGATCAATAAGACATACAATTTTATTCTCAAGTTTAATTCTTTTATTTACCATTCTGTTTATTAACATTACATTTTTAAGATAATTACTATAACTGTGCTCTGGTAAAATATAATAAATTTAAATTTTGAAGAAATTATTATCAGAATTCAGGAGCCGATTTCTTCCCAAAGGCACTTCCCCAGAGAAAGAGAGTGTGAAAAGGAAAGTAATAAATTCAATGAGCGATAAAATATAATTCAGGGAATTTTCGTAAATTAAAAGATTGTAAGTTAATGAGAACAAACTCATACTTACAAAAGCCAAGGTTTGCAATAGCTTTGATTAGAAAAAGGGTAAAAGTGAGTCCGCGATTGTATAGATGTAAGATCTCCTGACGAAGGACGTTCCAGACCGAGGTTAAAGGCGCGTAAGTAAGGGGTCGCGGCAAGTGGCGTTCCAACGTGGGGGCTCGAATCGCGGCGATTGGCGTTCATCGTAGGGTTCGCGGCAAGTGACGAACCAACGTGGGGCACGAACTCGCAATAATCGTCAGAGGCATTCGCGGCAACACACACACACACACACACACACACGCATATACAAAACCTATGAAAACTCTTTTTTACCTAACAACAATAGAAGAACAAAATGTTTACTTATGTACAGCAAATATAATTTTTACACCCCTCTTACCACAATGAATAATGAAATACAATATTACACCTAGCAATAAAACTGCATGCAATAAATTTTTCCTTTACCCCATAAGTTAAAAACTGCACCATATCTTTTAGTACTATCAGAACAAAACCTTTTTATTATTACACCAAGAATGTATAAATCCGCAAGAAAATCGCAAAGTCTTCACTTTTTTAGCCAATATTTTTCAGAAAACAGGCCTTAGTCTATTTAGCTCCAATCTGTGTTATTATTAAATTGAATAGTCTACACGGGCTGTATTATACCTATACGAGGGTCCAAATTCGAAAATTAAAAATTCCTAAGAGGGGGAATCGCATAAAAAGAAGCTACGAATTTCGAGTTATTGATGTTACTAGTACAAGATTTTTTTTTATGTAATTATTACTTGATTAATAACAGACAAATAAATCCTCCCCTTACCCCTTGCAGAATAGACCATAGCTTAATCTAGATTTAACTTACGTATGATAGATAATTTTAATCACTTTATGACAAATTTCGCAAAGAATGTATAATGTTCTTAAACTATTAACAAAGTTCATCTCTCAGTTTCTAAACGTTATATGTGACACTGGAAATAAAATCGGATTTAAGAATTAGGAGAAACTCAAGACTTAATATTTTTTTAAATTTTAAAATAAGTTTACATAGCAATAAATCATTCATAGCTTACTTATGTACATAACCATCTCGGTAACAACAAAAGTCAACAGAATGTCTCCCGTCTGCTTGATACTAATCCAGTTAGAAATGTGAACGCAACAAATATTTGTTTGGTAACAACAAGAGTGTTTACACTGGCTTTGCTTTGCTTACTTTATCTATAGCATGTTTCACATTGTGTTGGATTATTGAACTCAGTATGTTATTTTAGAATATATATATATATATATATATATATATATATATATATATATATATATATATATATATATATATATATATATCGTACTTATACATAATGATATAATGATCACCTATATTTAGAATATTTCCCTTTGTTTTTCTAAATGATTTAAAATATATTTATTTCAGGATCACGAAAGGAATCACGTAGGCCTATACCAGACGCCAAGTAAAGCTAATCTTCCAAGGGGATAAAGCTTTCCTTTACTCGGAAAAACTCAGTTTGTACAACGATATTGATAAGTTCATAATCTTTGAGGCTGTATAAATGATGGCAAGCCAAATAGTATTTATGAGTATTACTGTATAATGTTCATTACGTTAATCGTCACTACACTATTTATTAGGAACATTAATTCATACAGAATGGACCTTGCTTTCAATTTGTTACGCGATTCTTTGGTAAAAATGACGCAATGCTGTGGTTTCGTAACCTGAGAAACCTGCTTTACAGTTTGCTTAATGTTTATTTCAACGACTAAGTAAGTTTCAAGGACAGATTCCGTCAAAAGTTGCTTATGTACTTGGCAAAGCCTGTATTCTTAAACGGCCGGCATTGAACTATAGACAGCATTACCTGTAACATGATATTGTAGTTGTCTATGATTGTTTAGTAAATATTTGTATTCCATATTTGATTTCCTATTATTAAGCCGTTTTTAAAGACAACTATTTGGTTCTAATTATGGGTATTTATTAAAATGTTCATTTAACAGTCAACAATTTATGTGATAAATTTAAATTGTTATCCAATTGTATAATCTACGACGTAAACATTACATAAATGAATACACGGAAAAAAAGGAATCATTATAAACACATTAATTATTAAATAAGAGTACTTTTAATATTGAACATGAGATGTTTAAGAAAAACTTGAACTTTTTGTAAAAATAAATTTTGTACTCGGTTTAAAATAGAGTAAAATGTACATTAGCAAAAGTATATTTAATAATTTGCTATGCTAAACTATAGCTATTTTCCTGTACTGTGCATTAGTGATAACTGCCACTTACGTAAGTATATATAAAATGGAAACACCCCAGTAATAAAATAATCTGGGAATGTTCGAATTAATTTTCTCATTGACTGTGAGTGTTTTTTCCCAAGAATTTAATAAAATTAATATTATTTTATGCTTGTTACTTTTCAGGATGCTTTATATAACGATGATTATTTATATCAGGCGTTGTTTTGATTTTTATCTTAAATCATCTTTTAATTTTATTTACAAAGAGGCTGGGATGAAGCTTCTAACAAGATTCCTTCTGCACAAAATGAAAGTTGACCAAACTCTTAATATAGGGATATATTTTGTATCTTGTAATTAATTAATTGGAGTATTTAAGATAATAATTACTTATAATCATTATCTTACGTATTTGGATACACTGAAAATTAACTATATACAAAGAACTGGTTAGGCTGGATAATGTTTTTGTGTATAATATTCCTAACTCTTTGTAAGTACGGCAAATATAATTGTTCCACTATTTATTTTAAGTTCATCTTATTTTGAACTACTGTATACCAGTACTGTATATCCATACTACCTGGTGACGAAGTGGCAATTAAACTGGAATTGACTAGAGGACTGGACAATATAATAGAAAAAAAGTATATAGTAAAACAAAGTGAAAAAAATTATACATATAAAAAAATAATTAAATTGAGAGACGTATCATTTGTGTACCTTAAAAATAGAAAGTAGTTTTAATTTTAGTAACAATCTTTATTTATTTAAAAATAAACGGCAAGATTGTGAATGGCCAAGTAATGTAAATAACTTATTAATAATTTAAGAGGATCAAGTTGTGGTAACTAATATAACATATATTATAGTACGAAGTTATAAACCGATTTATATATCTAATACATTAATATATTGATCTGGTGTATATAGAAACATGACATTTTACATAGGCCATTCCTCTGATATAGTTTGATAAAATATATTTAAGAAACATTTGAGTGTTAACTTAAATAATTCATATTTTGTTAAATATAGTCTAAAAATATTTACTACTCTATTGTTGACTTCGGAATGCATTAATGCGGTTTTATAAAAAGGAAAAAAAAAAAAAAAACAACATCGTCACCAAAAGTTAAAGTAAAGTCAGTAACTTATATATAAGTATTTATATTTTCCCCCGCACAGCAATATATTGACGATAAACTGATTAATGCACCCTGAGTAGTAAAACCAATAAAAATCAATCAATAAAATGAGGCAAATAAAACAAAAATAGCCATTCTAAATTAAAAACAACAACATAAAACAGGAGGGGATCTCGCTAGTTTTGTAAGCGAATATTATATAGATCCAAAAAATCACTCTTCAAATATTATTCATTCAAATTGTATAAAATATATAAATAATACAGCATTCGTCTTCAATACTTCCAATAGAACTATTATTGACAAGAATATATAAATACAATACATAAGATTAATTAAAAATATTATAGTAATGCAAGTAATGACACATATCACTACAAATAAATGACATAAACACTGAGATTAAGTTCCCATCACTTTATTTATAGCACCATTGTTGCATCCGGAAGTTAATCAATTACGTGGAACGACAGCAAAATGAACATTCCAGAAGGAAAGAAACTGTTAGTATGTATTGATTAAATACAGAAACTCTAATAAACTTTCGTCGACAACTATAACACCTTTTTTCGGAACCTAGGTTTTGTTTTTTCTAATCGTTTGATACACCAAGAATTTCAAACTAGCAAAATCAGTTAACTGTCGATCAATATTTTAACAATTTAACTAGTTGTATTTAAAATCATCTAAACTTTAAAAAGATATTTCTAGATCTAATAGAAATAGTCAAAAATAAACTACTATAGATAATGAATTATAATTTAAATTGCAGACATATTTGAAAAATTGTCTCTTATATGAGAAGAGTATGAAGAGATTTCATTTATTGGTTTATATTATATACCATGTAAAGTTTAATATTCATATCCTAAATTTACTTAATGAAAAATTTAATATTATGTTTAAGTTGTGTGATATTTTAATATTTGATAATATGTACACCATAATGTATCCCAATTATTAAATAAATAAGCATTACTTTGTAAGTTTTTTATAAATAACATCAAATTTACAGATGATGTTAAATAAATCGTCCTCCATAGACTCTGTAAAAAAAAAATCAATATAAGTAGGCCTACTTGTAATAATTATCGGATTTAGAAATATGTGGATTTTTTAAAAATAATACCAATCAATACTCAATTAAATCAGGTGAAAATTCAATTATTACATGTTTTACAGACTTACGAACCACAAATTTATCTCCTGGATTAAACGTTAATTACTTCTGTATACTATTTCAAAGATATTTAACATGCCAAAGTGTTACCCTCTGTCTCATTTACATTTAATATTTCCTTTGTTACATTATTTATTTAATTTGTGCTTTGTTAACACCAGACGCTTTAATAGTTTTGTGTTTACATAATCCATTTTCTTTCCAACGGAATATATTTATTAAAATAATTAAATATGCATGAATTCATTATTATTTGTAATTACCAGTTTCTTTAGATATTCCGTCAAATTAAAAAGTTAGCAGTACGTTTATTGTCAAAGTTTAAACATCACTATAAATTCAAACAAATGCCTTAGGAGTATACAGTTATGTGTCTTGTAACAACTTAACTTTTCATTTCAATGCAGATTTAATTAATTTTTAAGTTCTTACTTCTAAATTACAAACACTTTATTGAAATTACTACTGAAATATTAAGAGTTATAGAAACACACTAGCCTTACTCAAAATTAGAAAGGTGATAGAAACATGGGGGAATTGTATGGTAAATAACATAATAAAAGGGGTAAATATGTTTTTAAAAGTATGGAGATAAACATTGTAAAATACACATACTTGTACATAATATTATTAAAATGTAGTTGAATTGTTGTTAGTTTCTGATTTCTTCTAAATGTTAACAGAACTCCTTCACAAATTTATGATATATTTAAATTTATTTCACAATTAAAATTAATTCGTATTTTAATATTAATTTTAAACTAAATTTTCGTAGCTTCTTCTTTTTTTATGACTTTCGTAATATGATAATTCAAAAAATAAAATAAATAAAAACAACCACTTTTTTAAATTTTTATATTAAGTTGATTTAATTATTTAGTGCCGTCGTTTCATTATACTCTTCACCATTAACATTTTATTTTATTGTGTTATGATCCTATTATGAGTTTAAACTAATATTGAAACCTGTAATTGCTGTATTGTAATAAAAACTTATTTTTAAAACACATGTATACATAACATACTTTTTGAATAAACAAGCTTTTATTCATATTTCAAATATTTTTGTGGGGAATAACCTGTATTACCTAAATTTGTGTTAACAGTGTAGAAATAAATGTTTTCCCAATTCAATTTTCAGCAATGGTTTAGCATTTATTTTAAATAGTAGCTCAGCCCGGAAACAAGGTATTCTTTTTATTTTATCATAGATTTTATTTTGGAATCTTCAATATTTAACATTTTAAATGAAATAAGTTTTCTTTCCAAATGTAAATTGTTATTTATTTGAGCTTTATGTTTTAGATCGTGGCACAGACCGAGACAAAAAGATAATAATACTATTCTTTCATGGGTTCAGACAGTTAAACCGTAGAAGAAACGGATCAGTACAAACATTGTCGCTTATCAAACTTAATTTAATATTTCTGAATCTATTATGAAAGAATATTGAAGATGACCTATTACTAATATGTAAAATGAATGTCGACTTGTTCTGACGGAGCAGAAGTCCAATATGATCAAAATACTAAGTTTTCACTCCAATTTAGCATAGACTGAAGTATAGTTTAACTTGTGCTTGTTTTGAAGCAGTCTGAGAAGACTACTGCGCTTAATATAAGTGGTCACAGATCATGGTGTAGAATGTTTAAAGACTATCTTTTATGAATTGAAAAAAATGTTGATAATAATAAAGGCATATGTTTAAAAAATATATGCCCTTGTAGTGTTATATTTTCTGTCTTAATATTTTCTTATACAAAAGCAAATAACCTTGTCCTACTGAACTTCATATCACAAATAAACAACGTGGTGACAAAGCGAATTGTTTCTTAAACAGGATTCTGAATTATTTAAGTATAAAATAATTTAAAATATTTAGATTTTTTGTTATTTGTAATTTATTTATTTTTTCAATTGGCTGCGACAAATTTAGTACCCGAAGGGCCGCTTGTTATCATTAGACTCATTTTTGTATACTAAAAATATCTGAATTGTTAAGCAATTCAAACAATGATTAGGCCTACTATAGAATGAATCCATAAAAGCGATTAAATTTATCTCTAGAAATAAAACATATTACTGTTATTAATTTATTGTATTATGAGCTACCTTAAATGTACTGAGTACTTTATTTAAAATAATTGTATTATTTTGCTATGGGATACATATATTATTGGATAGTATTCTTAGATAATAATTTGTATTTTTATTCTAATGATTTTTTTTATTCTAACCACTGTAACTGCAAGTCTTGTTCTGCATATATCAATTAACTAATACACCCGAATACAACTGTTGCAACTCTACATAACATTTCAGACAAGTCTCATGAGCTCCTTCAGTGGTTCTCCTTCATGAATAATCACTTGAGATTGATAAATGTAAGTGAAGACACGCATGAATGGTTGTTTTGGGACTGTGTTTGTATTTTTTGACTTTGGTATATAATCGGTTGATCAAATTTAAATACAAATAATTGTGGTGGTAGAGTTTAAATTCTGTGTTAAGTCATTCACAATATCATAATGTTTATGGTTAGTAGATAGCGAAATACCCAATTCACATGTAACTATTAAAAAAATAATTATTAAAATTTAGTATTTTTGTAAACACGCGAACAAATCTAATAGCTCTATGTAAGTTGATTAAATTGCAATTAGATTTCTCGTGCAGAAGTATAGAGTCTATGTTTACCCATTAAAACAAATAAAAATTGAGAATAAATTTGTAAGTTATAGAAATGTTGAATAAGTTATCCACCTGAAGCAATTTCCTGGATCAGAAATGAAAAGTATATAATATATAACAAAACATATTGATGTTTTTCAGTTTTATAAATCTAATGACATTTTCTTACTACATATTCCATTGCATATTGGATTTAATATTTACTGATGAAACATAAATGCTTTAAATATACGATTCTTTGTTATTTTTAATTTAATAAAAATCCGTAAAATATAGGGTTGTAAATGTATTCAATTATAATGTGTTTTGTTTGTATGTACAGTATAGGAATGCACTTTATTGTAAAATTTTGTTATAATTGAATACATTTATTGACGTATGATGTGTATAATACATGATAAAATAATTCAACTTTATAATTATTCTGTGCACATAGATAAGTTATAATTTATCACAATACATTATTAGAATTCACATTGAATACAATTTCACATTTGCGAACAATTATCAACTTTAATAATTTACACCTTTGATTGCTGGACAAATTAAATCACGTTAGGTTCGTTAATAATTGATATGTGCTTCCGATCAGACAGCAAATCAAACTTGCATGTATGTTATGTTGATTTATCTATGATTCCACTACTCCAATACAAAGTAGAAACGTTAACTAACAATTGTTACTATTGATTGAATGATAATATATTTTTAAAATTACTTTATGACGTGCCTTGTTAAACAATTCTGAATTTGAATCACTTGGATAAAAAAAACATTTCATAACAAAATATATACCTTACAAAACCTGTAATAAAACCTATATAATTTTTATGAATGTCGTTTGGACTGGTTCCTTCAAGATTTTTTTCTCTTTATTTTTGTCAATAAAAATTCTTAATTTAGAGACGTAAGGCAATTCCAATTTGTAAAAATCTTTTCTTTTTTTTTGCCTCACACAAAAAAACATATATAAACTAATATCTCACTTATGCATTATTCAAAATATTAGTTTTGCCTATTTCTAATAATATTTGTTCAATAAAAATAATCAATTTTAAAAACTTTTAGAAGGATCTATATGAAATTCATACTAGTAAAATGAAACCAAATTAATTAAAATTTATTTAATTGTTTGAACTCAAAACCCGAATTAAAATGAAATGCAAATTAAAAAAATTCATTTTGCCAATATTTTCTTCTATTTTGTAACAAAATTATGACAGGAGACAACTAGACTTAAGCTTGTAAGTATAATATTAGTGACGTGTCTTCTACGTAGGGGATGATGTGCAATTCATATATTAAGTTTAAGAATGTAAAATTAATTAAGAGCAAGTTGTTAAAATGACGAACCTTCATTTCACGGGGTAGGCAACAGTATTAACAAATGGTCCTTTTATCTAGTTTAACTTTTATAGA
Source organism: Aphrophora alni (assembly GCA_963513935.1). Classification (NCBI taxonomy): domain Eukaryota; kingdom Metazoa; phylum Arthropoda; class Insecta; order Hemiptera; family Aphrophoridae; genus Aphrophora; species Aphrophora alni. Next base: position 53,041,776 of record OY740768.1, read on the forward strand.
GTATGAGGACTGATGAATACTGTAACGCGTTTTAAACCCAATAGTAAACATCTAGACTTGATAATGGGCAACCTTTGACGGTTACCAAGTCAGAACTACTTCAATTTAGGACGGGTGCTTTAACTAACTGAGGGAAAGCGATCTTCTCTAACGAATAATGATCTAATCCTAAATAGTCAAATGCATCTTGTAGCACTGTCAAACGGTGGAAAAAGAAGGAAAGCTTCAACCTTAGTATACTTCGGATCGAATTTATTTGTTACATCAATCAATATTTTTTTACGAATTGTAGAAGTTTTATTTATTGATATATTTGAGACGAAGAAGAGGGTTGAAAACCAAATTTGATCAAGTCTGCATATTTACATCTCAACAACACTTCAGTTGTTTTGAATAATTTGCTATCTTGATTACGTCCTTGTCGAGGGAGATGTATAAAAGTTATAACTGAATATCACATAGATTTAGGTGAAAATACAAATTTATATTCATAGGTATATATTAAAAATACGGGAATATTTGTATTTCGTAAAACTGTGTTACTTATTATATTATGATACTTCCTTAATTTCAAGTTTTATATTTCAAGCAGACCAAAGAAGAAAAATGTTTGAATTTTAAAAATGTACATTGTAGTTTTTTTCTACAATGTAGTTCTTTGTGTTAATTCTAACAGCTATAACAATTTTCACCACATAATAATAGGCAGCACACACAAAATTGTAATTGGAACTTAAGTTTTATTTGGGTTTATATAGGAATACAGTTGATATCTCGTAGTATACTTGGCTTTTAAATGGGTGAACAACATGATGTCTTGGATATGACTTTGACGGTTTAATCGTCGAAACCATTTATCCATCTGGATAAACAATATATTGTCTGACGGAAAATAAAGTAATTAATCTATAATATAATTTTTTTTGGTAACTGGAGGAGATAGGCAAAAGATACTATCAAAACATAAAGATCCTTTTAGTGGTGCCGGCTGTAGTTCTAACGATGGAAGAAAAATAAAGAGCAATTTTATGTAAAAACTGATTTCTATCTACCAATTCTGTACTTATTCCAACATTTGTTGAACATTTTTCGTTGCTAATGTTTTCCAATTACTACTTGTATTAATAATTATGATTTTAAAACATAAAAAAGCTGGAAATCTCAGCTTGTCTTGTCGGTAATTATTACGGAAGCCCTTAATTAATTCCTCCTATTACGAAATTAATTGAATAAATGCGAGAACAAAGCGCTGAAAACTAGTTATAAATTATTAATTTAATATAAAGTATTAGTAGAAAATATGGAATATAATTTTTATATTAGCTCCTATATGACATAGAAAGGCGAAAAACCGGCGTTGGTAATTCTGTTATAGAGCTATGCATAGGGTCTATCCAAATCTAGAATAAAACTATACAGTGTTCCAAATATTTTAAAGTGTTTTATTTCTGAGAACTTATAAATGTAAGCTTAAATGTCCATACTCATATATTTTTCTCTCGGCGAGACGGAAATGTTGGTTGAAAAAAGGTTATAATTTTTAGTTTATGATATATTTTGAGGAATGTAATTTTATTACACATTCAAATTGTGACTGTTAATGAGTAATGGAATAGAAATGTCTATCGATCTTGGATGGTAATTTATTTATCACCTAAAAATACATAAATGGGCAAATAGCAAATAGAAAATACACACTTTTTAAATACATTTATAATATAACCATAAAAGCTTGTAACTCTATTTAAATACAACTATGAAAGAAGGGCATTCAATTGAAATTACTGAAATTAAGAGATCCAAAGGTAGATTGAACATTGTAAATTACATTAACAACAAGTAAAGTAAAACATTAGTTTACTTTTTAGCACATATTAAACAACAATCTCTAACTTAAAAATCACGCAATAATAGAAATTAAATAAAAAACTCTCCTTACATTTCGTGTCATGTACGACCACATCATCCTACACTTATAACTTCTCAAAATGTCCACCAAAACTATTTGGCAGTTTCCAAGTTACTTATAAAAGGAACTTGTTGTCGCCAGTATTACTTCCTTGAGGTAATTTATCTCTTACCGTATTCTGTTTCTCAAGTTTCTCAGTCTCTAGGTTTTCAGGACTTTCTAGTGTAAACTTTCAGTTTTATATATCCCATAGAAAATAATCATGGAAATTTCGGTGAAAGTATTTTGGTGTCCAATCGATAGTGCCTCACATTCACATCCATTTACTGGGAAAAGTGGTATTAAGTAATCTCGTACCTGTACAGTAGATGGTAATGAGGCCCCATCAAATTGGAACCGCAAAGTGTCAGCGGTGAATGTAGGAAGCAACGGTGGATCTCAGTAAGAGCAAATTATTGTAAAGCTGGAACGATTTAGTTAAAAAGTAAGTTCAAATATCGTTCTCCGTATATAGTTTCGTTAAAAAAAATAGTACAAATAATATGTGGCCCAATCATGCCGGCTGAGACTTTTATTATTTGAGTATGTTGCTCTCTCATCCAGTGAGGATTTTCGGTTGACCAATACTTCTAGTTTGCTTTTTCAGACTTCCAGAGATAGTTAATGTATCTTCATCAGTAAAAAAAAGAGAGAGAGAGCAAAATCAGCCACATTCCTCGCTCTTTTTCATGATTTGTTCACAAAAAGGTAACCTACGATCAAAATCGTCTGCAACCAATTCCTGTCCAATTCGATTTTAGAACGATGAAAATTCTCATTTTTAAGGATAGTGCTGGTCTAACTCTGGCTGATACATCAATTTTATTAGTGAAAATATGAGAACACTCTTCAATGGAAATACACACATTCAGAGCTATATCTTTTGTTGTTGCTGATTACTGCCTACCGCTTCTAAGGTGATCAACAATATTTCATGTTTCTTAAAACGTTTTAAATATTTTGACATTGCAGACTGTGTGTGTGAGGAGAATTCTATCAGGGTAAGTCTCACATAAAATAGCATAAACTTCCTGTCTAGTGCTCTCCCTGTCAATATACCCGCAAATCAATAATATTTCAATCCTGTGCTTTATCGTTGAGGTTATATGATTCATAATAAACAAAATCTCTACTCGACACACAAAATATACAAAAAATAAAATAAAAATACACACACTCTTCTGTTCACTCCTCATTGAACCTTTTAGGAGTTACAGGTAAAGGTAAAAGTAACCGGATAAATTGGACAAGAAAGAACTGAAAGAAAGTGCTGAACAGATAAGAAATATTTTCTTCTGATAACAAGAATTCTCAATAATGTACCTTTAACTCTTTGTAATGTTAACCACTCTATTAACTGTTTTTCCTACTCTGTGTCTTTGGGGTGATCAAATTACCATCCAGGAGTACACAAACAATGTACTACATACAAAACAGTCGCATTTTTAATGTCCAATTTATAAATCCCAAAATATCACCAAAACTAAACGAACAAATTTCGTTTTGAACCACGATTTCCTTTTTTAAAAGAAGAAAATGAATATTGAAAAATATTATTATGCTTATATTTAAAAATTCTTGGTAACTATTTTCAATTTTTAGAACGCTTATCATGTATATTTTCATGATAGTTTCGGAGTATTCTGTAGATAACTCTAGACTAGAGTTTCCAAAACCGTTATTTCTATGTAATTTGAAGCAAATATACCAATTATATAACCGTCGCATTTTCAATGTGCAATTACATTTCTAAAAATTACTTGAAAAATAAAACAGTTATACAATTATTTTCAAACAAAGTTTCCATCTTGTGGAGAGGAAAATTAATATGAAAAATATTACTATGCTTATATTTAAAAATTCTCAGAAAAAAAACACATTTTATCGTCTTTGGAAAATTCTGTTTATTTGAATTTTAGTTTAGGAGCACCCTGTAGATAGTTCTAGACCAGAGCTTTTTTCCGCCATTCTAAACCATATTGAAGACAATATATGAAATGATATTTCAGACGTTCTACTGACACAGTGTAATGTCGTATTATAAATGTCCATTTTTAGACACTATCTGTGGTATATGTATAAAAAATGTAATAGGAGCTATAAAAACTACATTTTTAATAAAGAGAGTTAACTGTTACCAATAAATAACTGTATTTGGTTCCTGCGAAGAGCTATTCCTTACCTCAGTGACAGTTTCAATTTGGAAATGCCTTAAACCACAAGAATTGCAAGTGATTTATCTGAAGTGTATTCGTTACATTCCTTGCGTGAGAGCAATTCCTTTCAAGGGGAAATTAGTTAAACATTATTATTGAAATCAGAAGAAAATTTACTATTTCTATAATACTTCTTCTTAGCTCATTACAGCTTTAAATTACCAAAAATCAAGGTTGTAAAACATATAAATAAGTAATTGGAAAAAATCGTAAATAAATAAACTTAGGAGGGTAGAGGGCAGGGGAGTAAAATTTTGGTTACAAAAATATAAACAAAATTTGACCCTTAAAACTTTGACGCTTTTTATTTTGATTATTTTCTTAGTCATAAAAGCTACACTAGAAAGTTTTAAACAAAGCTTTAATGAATGCGTAGTTTGTGACATAACTAGGTAATTTACAAATATTTTATAACAATATAAGAACACAATTTTGCATGTTAATGTTACCAAGGATTACTATGAAACTTAACCCGCAATTACAATATTAGATGTCGCTTAAACTTTTGCTCGTGTAAGAACATGTCCTATATAATAACATAAGAAGGGGATTTGAAGAAAAGCTTTTGTTTATATTTTGTATAATTACAAATACTTATTAAAGTACTAAAAGTAATATACAATTTGTATCTTACTTACCATCTATTAATCTTATTTCTCGTACTCATCACGACGGAAGACCGTTTCGGATATCAAGCCATTTTCAAGCTTTTATTTTGGATAGTTATTATCCTTTGTCACAAAATAAACAGCTTACATGACAAGCCATGGGAAATTGCTATTTCCTTTAGTTATAAACATGAAATACATTCTATAAAATGCAAACGTGTAGTAAGGCTTAAATAAATATTTTGTGAACTCTTTTAAATTTAATTATTTTGTAAGAACTTGAACAATTAATACGAGAGTTATATCTCATTTTAGTTCAGAAGATTTTGTTATGGTATATGTTACTAATAAATTAAATCTACTTATCAATGAGCTGTTAAATCAAATTAAGTTAAATCAAAATGGAAACCTTTAAAAACGAACATTGGAGGACTACGTTTGAGTGGATTAAGATATATATACCAATAACTTTATACATACCTTCCAAAATAAGTGAGCTATTTGGATGTGGGGGCATGCAGTTTGTAACTATAAAAAATAATAAATCAGTCTGTCTCGCAGTCAATCAATTTAACAATGGTCATTCAATCTAATTGGGGGTTGTATCGTGTGAGAAAAATTGTGAAAAATAATTATTAAGAACTGTTTTGATAAATTTGAAACCTAAACGTGATTCAAATACATTTTACTTTTGGAAATACAGAGTTTATTCTGACCAATGCCAACTAAATTAACATTCCAATGTAAAACAAACTTTCAGCAGAAATCCATTATTGTGAAGCTAAGCATCGATCTTTAAATTCCTTCGACAACTGAACTTTTCATTCTATCATTGTTTTTCTGAAACAGGATTGTTCCTTCTACAAAATATGCTTTTAATTATTTATCGTATAAAAATAATTATTATTTTTGTCAAAGAATTAGTTCACTTTATAGCTATGACAAAATAATAAATAAGCTATAAGCTATACTAACACTTAATAAATAATAAGTGACAAACGATCTACACATATTTTTGATATATGTAAAGAATATTTGAAAGTAATCTTACAAATTATATACAAGTATAACATATCAATGGCAGAACTAATCAACGTAATGAATTTCAATTTGACAGTCCTATTTTCCAATATGTCGTGTAAATGTTCTAGAATACTGAACACGTGATTTTATCATTTAAAAACATTAACAAATGGACAGTTTTATTATATAATTACATTTGTCTCTCGTTTTATTCTGACAATGCTGGTGTATTTATTAATAACTATGAACAATCGACCAGATTATTTAAATAATAATCAAATAGAAACTGTATTTGCAGTTCTACATAAGTTGATTAATAAAACTAGCATTCTATTATTTCATATATTGTTTTAAGAAGTACTGAAAATTAATTCATATGGATTCTAAATTATTAACGTAAGTTTTTCTCCCCTTGTTTAAAGGCAAAAACCTTCTCGGTCATCATTGCCTAAAAAAAAGAAGAAGAAGAAAAGAGCACCATAAAATAGAGATCCCAAGCACTTCAATATTCTAATAGCGTGAAGTTCGGGAAAAAATGAAAGAGAGTAATCTATACCAAGACTACTTGAAGAGAGGTAGAAAGGTGTAAATCTAGCTAGGCTCACTCGGGTTTGCCTCACCCGTACTAACTATAAGTAAGCTCCTGGGGCGTATAAGTCACAAGAATTATTTATTTATAATTACCACCATTATTAATAATTTCACGATGAGGCTCTTCCTAGACAAAGTGGAGAGTTATTTTCTAAACAACAGGAAGGAAATGTTAGTTATAGTTTAGATATTGTAGCCCATGTATCAATGAGGATGTCGATTTTGTCGTTGAAACGAGTTTGATTAAGTGAACTTAATTTTTGTGAGATCATTCGTTCGAGTTTTATTTTATCTAATATTATCTCACAAGTTAAGCTCAATGTGTATCTATAAGAGGAACGAGTTTGTTATTTATGTGAAGCTTTGGCCTTGCGAGTCAAAGTTCAGAGCGAGTAGGATTCTGTGCGTGTAACAACTGAGAATGATTACTTAGTCATTGAAACGTCGTCTTTATTTGAGGAGAATTGTGTTTCATTAATTCGGTAGTGATGATGTCACAAGTGCTTATAGTGAATATTAAACAAAAAATAGAAATTATTAGTTATTGAAATCTTGAAGACAAATGTGAAATCTTGAAGATAATAACTACAAGTTCTATAAAGCTAAGACAATTTTTTTCTATACAATAATCAAATGCAACACAAGTTATAGGTTATTTTAAGTCTTGACTTAAATAAATACTGATACACAGAAAAGGCATTTAAGATATTAATAATGGTCGACAACATTTAAAAAGAATCCTGATGTATGTCTGTAACAACAGCTACATTTGATAATCAAATTGAATCAATTCTTTTGAGTTTTTTTGTGTACATATAATTTGTTAACGAAACGTGATAGGGTGGCGTTTAACAATTTAATAGGAATGTTTAACACAAATTTTTGGTTAAAAGTCAACTCATACTTAGAACTTTTCAACATGTTTATGACCAAAAATATTTTGGGTGTCGACATTTGTATGGAACCGAATAAAAGTGCACACGCTATTGCAGTTGATTAATTTTGAAATTATACACTTAAGAACCTCGTTTAAACTAATCAAATACTAATATTTGAAGGAAATTTGGTAGGCATATAACAGATAATTAAAAATATGCTCAACTTGGCATAGATGTGGGTTAAAATATAATAAAATTTGTATTCTTTTTTCAAAGTTGCTGAGTATTGTGATAGTTAAGTAAACTAGGTTTTTACTTTTTTAGTTTAATCACGTAAAAATGGATTTTTTTTTTACTGAATGATTCTGTTTTTTCTTGTTATTATTACAGTTAGATATTTGAAATAAAACAAATTCGTCGTCACTTTTATTAGACTACAATAAATAGCTTGATAACTTCCAAAAATATTGTCCATAAAAGATTTTAAAATAACATCATATCAAATACTGTACACCATTTTTGTTACTCCGTATTTGTCTACAGAAGTGATTGGTGACAGGTTTTGTAATGAAGGCGGGTTTCCGATACAAGTTTTTATTTTTAACATGAAATGTGTTGTCCTATCTTCCCTTCTTTTTATTGCCTACATTTTATGCAACACTTCTCTTAAATAAATTAATTTTCATACAAAAAATTGGATATGTTCCCAGATCTTAGTTGCAATGTTATTGGAACTGTAGAATTATCCTATCTATACTATTCCATCTACAATTTCATTTAATTTTACGAAGCAATTGGCAATTTATCAAACAAAGCTTGGTACATGGGACTTCGATTATTTACAGCTTCAATCCATTGTCTTTATCTCCATTTCTCTTATGTAATAAAATAAAATTTATGATCGTGTTTATAATAAAAAAACGTATATCTAATTAATAATACATGATTATAGTATTTCTGTCATGTTATACTGTCAAAATATACGTTATAATATAATATTAAAGCGCAAGTTACGAGCAGATTATTGTTATTTATGGTAATAATTTTTTTATTGTTGATTACCATGAATTAATTACGATGATCAACATTTTGTATATTGCATTTTAAAACAACAATAATTTAATGAATTATTAATGTAATGTAATTAACACAATTAGTTAATAATAAAGAATAATTACGAAAACCACTAATTGAATTGACTTATAGCTTTTAAATGATATTTTATTGTCCTCATTTAATGAACAGGTTGATCTTAAACTTAATTCCCAGCTTTGTCTTTCAAATGAAACCTACCACGTGTTTGATGAATTCCATAACTATACATCTTACTGAGTAACTGATCATGGCATTTAAGTAGATATAAATTAAAATGTAAATATTAAAATCAAATTTATAAGTTTAAAAGTGTTATGGAAAAGTAAACAAATGAAAATTTGTAAGTCAGACTTTATGTTTTAAAAATCAATTGTCTACAATGTCAAAGAAGATGGTAAACTGAACGAATTTATGAATTAATAGATTTTTGATACAAATTAGGATATGATTGACCTGTAATAAAGTTACGATTGACCTATAACTAGAAATGGTCTTTAAAGTTAGGACATAATTAGTCTTTTAAAAAAAAACATTTTTTTGATCATGTCGATTTCTTTACATTGTTTTGTTTTTATATATTATTTTTATAATATTACACCGAAACTCTGAGATATAAAATTTCAGAAAGTTTTGTTTTAATAAAAAGGTTCGGATATACTTTTAGAAAACTTATTTGATTTGTAAAAAGTCGAGTCTAATACTTTCAGCTTCTTATGAAAACAGATTAAAACTTTTATAATTTAATTTCATATAATTAAACGTATAAACTTAATGTTAGTATATTTAAAAGTTAATAATAAACAGGATTCTTTGAAATTTATCGCAGATAGCATGGTTGAGAAAACAAGTTAAAGCAAAACGTGAATTGAAACCACAATCAACACCATTTGAACTTATATGTCGTTTAGAACAGAGCAATCTTAGTTGAAATTCAGACTAAAGTAAAGAGATAATATGGAGTACGTTTAGACGCAATACAAAGGAAAAGGAATTGAGAGAGTTCCAAGGTTTAAACACAAATTCAAGTGCTCACTAGCCTTCATGGTTTTCATTATTTCAATGATGTTTCTTAGGATCTGGAACAGGCATAATAATACTACCTCAGTGATTTAAATACAAGTAGTTAAGTTAATCACTTTTCATTAGAAACGGTGGGAATATACGAGGATTGTCATAAGTTGTTTTAATAATTTTACATCATCACGAAAATTTGCGTTCGATACAGTAAAAGTTGTATCGAGTAACGGTATGGTAGATAGTAAACAGTTTCTTCAGATAATTCTGAAAAAATCTAATTTCAAAATATATATGTACAGGATATAATGACATAATAATTTTAAAATTGTCTATCATAGGTTACGGTTTAATAGAAATGATATCTTTCACTGCATTAGAGATCACAAGATGCCCAACCTGATATTAAAAGTAAAGAATTTCCAAAAAAAAAAAATTAAAATTGATTCCGAGATGATTACTACGTCATTTAAATATTATTTCCATCTGTGTGGGGGGGGTTTGTGCGTGCGTGTGTGAATGTGTGTGTGTGTGTGTGTGTGTGTGTGTGTTTGTGTGTTTTCCTCGTTTATTTATTCCACTATGATAAATTTATATATTATAGAATATATAAATTACAAAAAATAAGGATTGTTTATCAAGAAAAACTAAGATAATTAAAAACAATTAATTTAGGGTAACACGTAAATGAAACTGAAAACTTCAAAAGAATTTTTTACATTGTTTTGTACTTACACTTTATTTTCCATCAAATAATAGGAAGAAACTATGAACATTATTGATATGAAATAATGTCATAATAATTTAAATTAAACAATGTACAGAAATATAAAAAAGGAGTAACAAAAGTATAATATTTTTATTAATTTTTCCCATGCATTTAGTTTTAAAATAACAGTACACAAGGTAAATTTGTAATACAATTTATATTGGAATAAGTTATAACTATATCTTAAAATTTCACCTACATTCGTAAAATCATTTTGAGTCAATCATGCATTAATAAGGGTAACATATATGATCTTTGTGTTTATTTTATCGACAAATCCTGTATCTCGATTTTTTTTTAAAACTCGTTTTTACGAAAATTACATTTACATTAAGCAAAAAGTAAAGAAAAATGATGCATTTAACGGTAAATTTCTAAATTATGAGTGACGATAGTTACATTTTACGGTTATTGACTAAATATTCTTGTCCAATTATTAGAACAAGATTGGTTCACCCACTTTCAAAGATATCAGCACTGGAAAGTTCATAGATGGATAAACACACACATTTATTTTGTATTCATATTGATAGTAAATCACCATTGATGTGTTGTTATATAGTAAAACAAAACAATTTAGAATACGAGTAAAATATATTTATATATGTATGCATATTATACATATATTTTTTTTTAAGTTCGCACTCAGTTTCAATAATTTATTTGTTGTAAAATAGTCTTCCACGTTAAAAAACTTGGACTTTGATAGCATTCACAAATATATAACAAAAGGATTTCAAAACTTTATCAAAATAGTCCGGGGACCACAAAATGAAAGTCGAAAAGACAGAGAGAACATAAATGTCATACTTACATTCTTGTGTTTTAAATTAAGGTTATTATGACCATTATGTAATTTTATTATCATTAACATCACAACATTTTTTTAAAAAATTGAATTAAAAACTGAACATATAAACGACTACATACTGAAAAATTCACACTTGTAAAGCTAAAGATATTTTAATTTTTAAATGTTTTATAATATCATATCTGAAATCAAAGCCTTGGGTAAAACGTAGGTTAGGAATCTTTACTTAAAACCTAATATAAATCATAATAACCGAAGTGTAAAACTGGTGTCTTCAAGAGAGCGAAATGAGTCTGGTTTGTTAAACGTGTCACAAATCCTATCTGTAAATTATACGCATAGTAAATGAAACATTTTAGTTCAAACTATTTCTTCAATATACAAAAAGATTATAACGGTAACTACTATATAAGACTTGAGAAATAGAAACGCTATTTCGTAGTTGAGACACAAGTCAGCAAAGAACGACCAGACCTCAGGAAACACATCATTAGTCTTTGTTTGTTTATTTTTATTTGCAGGACCATTATAACACACTCTTTCTGCAAATGTAGATTTCTTATTCTACATTCTGCACTTTCAACGAAGAAATAACAAATAGCGTAGGTGTAATTATATCCTTCTTATTCTGTGTCATGTTAATGTTAGAATACATTTTTAGCCAAAGAATTTTATTTTATTTTCATTAAATTGATATGTATCGTTTATATATTTTTTTAAATGAACAATTTGTTAGTTTTATTTCTGAAAATAATCATTACTTTTAATTGTCATAATTTAATATACCCATCATTCTTCAAATCGAATTAGTAATTGAACATGAAGTGATAAATTCATATTTATTAAGTAATAAAAACCCAATAATAAATGTAGTTTTTTTCAATAATAAACCGTTTTAGAGGGACAGGAACTAGTTTCAAAACTAAATTCTATGCGTACCTGAATTGACCTCTACAGCCATAATAAATACAATAAAATAAAGAATAACCAACATGATTATACCACTTATACATAAACAAACAATCGGTCCTTCTACAATTATAAAACATGGATACTATCTGTGTTTCGCATCCCACTATTATGGACCTCTAATTTTAGTTCTCCAACGTTTTTTATTTTTGTTGTTGTTTGTTTAACAATCTGTTAAAAAATGAGTATTTATAATAACCTACATTAAACGAGTATTTAATGTAAAAAATAATCATTCAATATTAAATATCTAAAGTTATTACGCAACACAATTTCTTATATCATACATAGTTAGTTTAAAAACTATGTATATTTTTAATATAATTTAAAAGATAAGGGATATGATAAAACTTACATCATAAATACCAAGAAATTTTTCCTTGTGACTGGGAATATATTTCAAGTTAGTTTTATTAACAAACATAATAAAGAATGAATGTAAAATATAAACACGGTCATTGAAAATTACGGATGAAAGTTTATAGTAGAGATTATGTTCCGTTCTAAGAACATATGAATATATACACGATACTGTAATTAGCATTATATTAGTTTTAGAAAAGCAAACTTTGTTAATTAAATCATCACAAGTTAGATGTAGGGATATGTACACAAAGCTCAACGAACATAATTTGCATACTGGGGAACAACTTGGCCAAACAATATGGTATCGACTTATAACACTCGAATTAGTTATACCAGTTTAATTGTATAAAATCGGCGACACGCAATTACAACAGATCTGTTTCTCATTGATCTTTTTCAATTGTAAATGTGAAAATTAAAACAATGTTTAGTACTCAAATGAAATAATTGTTATAAATTCCGAGTTCCATTTGTGTATTTTGTTCAGGGGAAAATATATAAAGTATTCAAGTAAAATAGTGCTCTATTTTGAAACACCGTGTTCTCCCCCGCTTTGTAGTTTAGAGTATTGATAACGTTTTACTTCATAACTGTGTATAGTTTCAAATTTCATAAAAAAACTTCTAAAATAATGTTGACTGGACAAATTTTACACAATTTACAGAGATTTCACTTGTTGCTGTGAATTACAATACAGTAATTCTGAATATATGAACAATTCTATCGCTAAAACTACTAACATTAAAACACCTATTTATTTGGCTTGAAGTTAATGAATGATTATTGTAATACGTTATTCTCAAAAATCATATTTTTGAATGTCAACGTTTTAGCTTCGTAATACGTAAATACGTACCGTACATTTACTTTGTATCATTTACGTTTAATGTTATTCAATAGATATATTTTTGTTTACATTCTGTAATAAAATTTGAGATGATTGATATCCGACAGATATAATTATATTGGTTCACTTATAAATTAAATGATTGCACTTGTTTTATCAAAGTTCATCTACATTGAAATCTTTTTTTATTTCTCGGGTCTAAACTTAATGTTACTTATGAAAACAGATTAAAACTTTTATTATTTAAATTCAAAAGTCACCAAAGATAGTATTGAAACTTTTCAGAGATGCAGGCTTGAAGAACAAAAAGTTAATGCATAACGCAAATTGAAATAATAATGAAAACCATTTGGGCTTGTATCTTGGTCGTTAAGTATGGAGCAGTCGTATTGTGAAGTTCATGAAACATTCAAACTAATGTAAAGAGATCTTGAAGAAGTCACGCTTAATACAAAACATAGAGTCTTATATGTAATATTCATCACAAAGTTCAGTTGAATGCTAGCTTTTAATATTTTCATCCTTTTGTCGGATTTATCACACACTATAACAGGCATAATAATACTATTTCAAAGATTTTAGAACTAATTACTTACAGTTCATTTTTCGGTGTCCTTGTCAATTTTATAGAATATAGTAAAAGATTATTGTTTGGTTCCCATGTGTGATTTCTTTTGTCTAATAAGCGTTTCGAGGTTGGAAATCCCATCTTTCGTATTTCACTCGTTAGAGGTGAAACATTAAAACATTAAAACAAACACAATTATCACAAAACGATACATTATTATGTAAATGTGTATCTATCGTGTTTGTTTTAATGTTTTAACGACCTCTGTTGCGTAAATATTACGTCATTTTATTAACCCTTTTGTTTTGATTAAAAACAAGAAGAAAATAATGTATTCAAGTCCAACTAACAAAACGTATAAATGATATTCCTAAAAAAACCTTCAATTCGCATAGCGACGATTGTTCTTCCTGTTTCGTTCAATGTAATAATATAAAACAATAACGCACATCATTGCCAGACTTCCAGTCTGACAAAGCTTTCTTCTTTCGTCAGGTGTGATATATTGGCTGTCCAAAGTTTGGCAACAACGCTCTAATTTGCCTGTATTGTTGTTAACACCTGCATCCTATAATTTACCTGCGAAATGTCACGTACACCATGTTACGTCATCACATCACCCCATGTATCATCCGATATTGTCCTTCAGAAATTGAATTCTGATTGGTTCTTGAAAGGTGTCAATTTCCCACCCTTGTCGAGGCCTCGGCTTCATTACGTTTTGTTAGGCTACAGTCTCCGACTCCGTTAGACATCAACGTCATGATGAATTCTACTTCAGGCTACTGAAAAATCATATTGTGTATTGTTCCAGTACCAATTCATTTTCTTTCATGTTATCAGTGCAGTTCTATTTTTCTGTGTGTGGATTGTGCAGTATGTGAGAAATTGTGGTTTGTGCGTCTAATGAACGTTAAATTGTGGTATAAAACTAATATACATTTTGAGTGTTTTACAGCGTGCACATCTAACAACGCGTCGTAGAGCTGACATTTTCGATTATTCATGTAAGTACAAATTACAATTACATCAATCATATATTGTCATTTTCTATATGCAGAATTTATGTTTGAACTGTCATTGATTGGTCCTCCGGAAAAATTCCAGTATTTTTTCACATAGAAATACTTAACAAAATCCCGTATATTATCGTACAACCTCCAACGAGCAAAATACTGAAGTTGGGGTTCCGACCTGGAAACGTTAACTAAAATAAAAGACGTCACATGATGGAACCCAATATTTTACTATATTGTTATATATAATTACTTATGTTAATCATTTTTGGTCATAAGAAACTATCCGAACCATTAGGGAAACAAAGATCTTTAAGTTAACATGTTTTACAGTACCTCACTGTAACTAAATTAATGCTTCCGTTTATTTCTTTATTTTTAATTCGTTGTATTTGTTTCTTTTTTAAACAAGATATTATTGGAGCTGTGTAACATATACATATTGTATATTGCACATTTAATGTTGTTGGGATTATGTACCATATGTTTTAGTACATTATATAATTGTGTAGTGTAGAGTATAGTGAAAACACGGTATTGGAAAATCAGTCAAAGATTAACAAAGATATATTTATAGAATGTTAATAAAATATCCGATAAATATTTTTCGTGAAATCAAATAACATAGCAGGTACCCATTCATAATGAAATTAGCATACATTAAACACGGTATAGACGAAAGACATCTTATATTCATTTTCCGCGAAATGAAGGAAAGACATGAGCAGCGGAGTTACACTACACAAAGCTTCATGATATCTAAGTCAGTGAAGATCATTCAAAAGTTTCAGTAACTTTAGGCGACTATGCAATGGGCATTACACAGATTAAAATACAACAATTTTAAAGATGGCCTCATTTTACAGTAGGTTTTCAACAAGCTGAAATGACGAAGTGATTGGCCAAATACGAACTTTGGTCACGCAAGACCGTCATGCGTACTGTCGGAATGAATGTAAATAAAGTGAAGAACTGAACAAATTTCATACGAACAATAATTTTGGTGAATGGCCAATATCATTCAACGTATATATTCTATATATGCTATGAAATAATCAAATGTACTCAACAATGCACCCACACAAAGATTTGAGTACAAATCTGTTCAGTCGTCACGACTGAAGTTCTAACAATGCAAGAATTAAAAATAAAAGAGGAAAATGAAAAGTTTTACTTTCAATCTTGATTTTTCTACCAATCCGTAACTATTTCAGTTAACAGTATTTTTTTCGTAGCTAATGTTACACAAATACAAATCAATAAATAAATACATTGTCGATTGGAAAATTATAGAAAGGTGGAAATCCTAACCTGTCGGCAATTTATTGGATGGATAATTGAGCGGATAGAGGGTTAAAACGTTAAATGTGTAATGTCTTACTATCAATATCCACCATATCACAAAAATATTGTCAAAATACTAGAAAGTGTGTTACCACTAAGGAGTAATTGATTTTTGCCACCTTCTGTGCACAAAGTATTCTAAAATGTGGAATAAAGTATAATAGGAAATGTAAAACAATATTTTTATTAAAAGATTTAAGAGTACCTGTACCTAGAAATAAATGTTATCCTGTTGAGAGCTATTCATTGTTTTAGTAGAAACATTTTCAATTTCAAAATAACTTAAACCACAAGAGTTGATAGCGATATATATCCGAGATGTGCTCTTTACAGTTCCTTGCGGGATAGCAATTTATTTGCATAGGACAATTTGCTGAACATTAATATCGGAATGAGAAGGAAATATATTTTTATACACTTCTCCTTTTTAGCTCACTATCGCTTTAAATTACTTAAAATCCCGGTACTGAAATATTTAAATTGGGAATTAGAAAAAATAAAAGAATATGTATTTAATAATTCCAGTAAATAGATTTGGAAGAGAATTTTTATAATAAGCGAATGCATGCTGTTTTTGATTTGATGTATTTTTTCGCATTTAACAATATGGCGTAATTCAGGCGCATGTATTGGAGGGGTGGGGTTTAATGCTAATTTCTTCCTTTTATTAGAAGGCAATGATGAACAAAAAGTTTCTGCCTTCAACGGAATAAGAACAAAAATAGTAGTGAGCAAATCTAACAATTTAACTAATAAGATTAATCTGCAATTAAACTGACAGTTGTCGCTATGAAATGTTCGATAGTTTATATGATAGATAGTTCAAATGTTAATAGTTAAATGATAGTTAGTTATGATAGTTTAAATGTTGTGAGAGTTTATATGATAGAGATAACACAAGTTTATAACACAAGCTAGAAATTTAAAGAGAAAGTTCTCATCCGACACGTGTTTTTTAAATTTCATTAAAAATACTTAATAAAGTACTTCAAATATTACCAATTTAATTCTTTTTTGCTATTTTTACAAGTCATTCAATTATTAAATCTTTTTTATTACTTTTATATATTACGAGTGAATATTCCTGCACATAACTTGTTATATATTTATCTCGTTGATGGAAAATAGATTTGCTTCTTGTAGACTACGGAATTTGCCCGTAAGGATAAAACAATCATTTTCTAACATTACATTAAATGCAAAATATCTAAAAACAAAATCAATGTATAGAGAAGTAATGTATAAATACATTTTTAAAAATATGTAAAATAAAATGGATTTTTAATTCATTAGAGAGTTTATAGTAACTGGATGGTTTCACATTATAAAAATACCCGAAAGGTTTACATAAAAACCAAATAAAACATAATTTTCTAAAATCTGTAATTTCTATAAAACGACGTTTCAGTGACTAGGTTATCAACTCAGTTTTTCATGTACAGAAACTTTCTTGACACTTGACTACTACTACAGTCAAGGTCAATGCTCCAGACAGACACATAACATGTCGGAAGCAATATGTCAGTATGCTCCGATATTGTTATCTGTCTGAATCATTGGCCTTGCAGTTGTAGTTCAGTGCCAAGACGGTCCGTGTACAAGTAACAAATGAGGATGATAATTTAATCATTGAAACGTTGTATAGTACAAAATAAATATTTATTGTAAAAAATAATGTTTTAATACATTGGCGATTGAAGTTTCCACTTGCTCATTTCAAGTATATAGACATTAACGTTTAAGTACATACAATAACAGTATCCTAACTTAACACATTGGCTGTATAATTTCATATTTCATTACAGTTACCTAGGCCGAGATGCCCTATAGAAATACCTAGTCATGATACGTGAAGAATGGGAGAGACATGGTTGTCGCTAAAGTTTGTTGATATTTGAGACAATTTTTTTTAATGATTTCAACTTACTATTTGGGTTTGCGGGTTGAGTAAGGGAGGGTTTGTTTAGGAAACACTTTGCATACACGAGTGTCCATTTTGGCTCTTAATAATTATTCATCATTCTCTCATGCAGGAAATCGCTCAATGATTAATTTAGTCACTCAGCAAATCAGTTGATCCGTCAATCATTATCACACGGTGATTATATCTTACGGCATAAATCAATTCTGGGTACAAAAAGAATGAGTGCCGTAAGGACCCTCGATGCCTTGTACATGACAGATGGAATATAAGTGGCAGTAGAAATTGTTCCATATTGGTTATGCAGAAACTACAAAAATAATTAAAAAAGAATACCGAAAACACGGGTTTTGTAAGTAAATTTAGTAGAGGAAGATAGGTCCAATTCCTGTCGTTCTAAATAGCTGGAGTAAGGAAAACGGACATCTTCCCTCTTAGCGAGTAATACAAAAAGCCGAATTCTGGGGTATGGAACCCAAGACGCATCCCGAAGAGCGGTTATTACGTTGCAAAACGTACTGGTAAATTTAGAAAACTTTATGAAGACCGATAAAATACTGCATGGATAGAAATTCAGGGTATGCGTATCAATAGCTGCTATTTAACCTAAAGACTCCTCGCAAAATTTTCCAGGGAACTAAACGAACTTGAATCGTCGAATAGAGGACGTCTTAAAAAGCGAAATTAATAAAATGCCACTGGAAAGGGAAGAAACTTGGTTTGATAAAAGAGGAAGATTGGTTCGAGTTTCTCCCTAGGAACGACTTGACAATTAGTAAACAGGCGTTATGAACTAACTTTCAGAAGAGATGTCTCTAGTTCCATTATCCTCTGACTAAAGCTACATCGAACAGAGCTGAAGGTGTAAGAACCTGGAGAGTCTTAGAGAGTATAATACTGAGTGAAATCACTATATAGAGTTTGATATAAATAAATTAGGACAAACTTCAAGGAAAGAAATTTAGAAATTAGAAAGTATTAAGGAAACAAATCACCCTAGCTGGGACACTACAATTACAATAGAAAAAGAAGTCGAGGCAGCTCAAAAAACCTAGCCACTGCAAAACGGATAGTTGTTTCAGCATATAACGCATAAATGCAAAGACGAAAAATACAATGGCCTATAAAAAAATCGACGTACTTTTGGAATGATGAATTGGCACAGTAAAGGAAAAAAATAGATATCAGCAAGAAGAAGGTAAACCAGTTCCAAAGGTGTCGTAGCTCTCTGATTGCTGTGTAACAAGGCTAGGAAATCCTTCAAAGACTTTTAATCCGCAATTAATGACAATCTCTGAGGTCTGGGATATAAGTAAATTGTTAACGGGGCAAAACACTTCAGGTTTGTACGACCCCACCTGGACAAGAGAGATAATTAAGACCTTCTATTAGTAGTGACAACTTTTGACCAGGTGGGTTTCGTGAGATTACCGGGTCACCGATGATAATCTTCAATAAGGAAGATCTGCTCTAAGCTGGAACTGTATTAAAGCTTGGCAAGGTCCTTAGACTAGATAAAATACCGAGTGAAGTGATCAAGATAGTGGTTAAAATACTATCTACTAAGCAATAATCGTTGTTCAGTAGGGAATAACTGTTGAGAAATGAGAACTAGTATTAGCTAGCCAAGATGTTATACCTGGCTTAGTAAGATGTTTGCTAGGTGATACCTTGGCTATCCCATAACATAGAGAAACAGAGAAGATATTTATTTTTTTAATTGGTCCGCACATAGACATATAAGCGAAAACGTACCTCTCTACAAAAAATATACAATTCTTATTAAGAACAGTTTATTACTTCTGTTGAACTAGAGATCTTAACGTAATTCAAAAAGATAGTATATCCTCATCAATGCCAACTAAATAAACATTCCAGTGTAAAGCAAACTGTCAGCTCAAATCCATTATAGCTAAGCTAGCATTTATCGGTACTTTCTTTAGAAAATTAAAAAGTGTTTCCTTTTTTTTGTGAACCGTAAAATGTTATTTTTCCCTGAATGTTTTAAAAATTATTCATTGTTTATAAAAGTTGTCTTTAAATAAATAATTATAGAAAGTTAAGGGAAATTTTATAGCTTTGAGTATAAAAACAATAAAACTACCTCTTACAACAATGTCACTAATAATTGAAAATAGACAAAGTTTCGAAAATTTTAGAGATAAAAAGAAAATTTAAAAGTAATA
The DNA here is from genome assembly GCA_963513935.1 of Aphrophora alni. Taxonomy (NCBI): domain Eukaryota; kingdom Metazoa; phylum Arthropoda; class Insecta; order Hemiptera; family Aphrophoridae; genus Aphrophora; species Aphrophora alni. The sequence goes on from OY740768.1 coordinate 53,061,946, forward strand.
TTACAAATTGTGTATTATTATTATGATACCAATGCATGATCCTGATATTTAAAGCATAAAAAAAAGACAAAAAGCATCAAAGATAAAAAAAACGATTTATGGTGATAAAAATAATATGACTGTACCGTATTAGAACATACTCTAATATGTGGGATAAAGTTTATATGACTCCAGAGACATGATTTTATTAATTGAAGACATAAACAGTTTTATAAGGTAATTGCATATTCAATCATTTAGTTTAGGGAAGTTTAATAGTAATCACTATTGACCAGATTATTTAAATTAGAATCCTATTAACAAAATAATTTTAACGTATTAATATAAATAATATATTAATAATAATATTAATATAAATCAATGTCACAGAGGAACTTGATTGGCCATCTAACCGTGGATTAATATTGGCTGCAATATACAAATTTGCATAATAAATATTAACAATAAATACAATGTATAAACTTTCGAACTCTTAGGTATACACAGATTCTTCATTGTAATATTTTGTTTTTGTTTGGTTTTTTTATTTTTTTTTATTATATCAGCATTTAATGTCTGCTATCAGGCCTCGTTTCTTTTATTTTAAATTTAATGGCAATTTTAAAACTAAATTTACTTTTATTCTGATTTTATTTAACTGATTTGGGTTATTTATCTTAAAATTTCATCAAACATTTCATTGAAATCGGTAGACATTCTTGTGTTATTCTCAAAACTCGTATTCATGATGATCACTGAAACAGGAGCTCACAAATAATTCAAGAAATTTTAATGAATTCCGATGCTTTTGTTTAAGAACTTGTTACATTTTTTGTAATAAAGATACAAGTATCTGCGTAAATGGAATTATTTAAAAAATCAGACCAAAACAATTTCAATGCTCAAAACAAGAATCATGTTTAGTCTAAATAAATTTTAAATTTAAACTGCATATTAGGGTAAAATAATTGAAGTTATACAACACATGGCAGTGTTACACATGGCAGACTACGTTAAAAAATAAAAAAAAAAAACTATAAAAAATATTATCCAATAATGATTTTAAATTAAGAACGTAACACCATTTAACTAATTTAGTATTTCTTGTTACTTTCTAATTGTCTTTCAAACTGATTGAAGACAGTTTTTGTAACAAAAGGGGTTTTCCGATAGTGTTATACAAGTTTTTATTGCTAACATTTTGTGTTGCCTTCAATTTCCCCCGTTTTATTCCCTACATTTCTTACGATACTTCTCTTCAACAAATTAATTCTCTTAGAAAACAATCTTGGACATGTTCCCAGGTCCCAGTTACAATGCTATGGGGACTATTACGTTCCGCTATCTACACCAGTCGATCTGCAATTCGTCTGCAGTTTCATTTCATTTTACGAAGTAATTGGCAATATATCATATAAAGCTTGTTATATGAGATTTTATTTACAGCTTCCATTCATTATCTTCTTCTGCATTTCTATTGCGTCGTTTTAAATTAAATAAATGTCTTTAAATTTATGATAGGCTGTATGGTAAAAAATATTCTGTAAAAAGCTTTCTAAGTCTAAAAAAAAGTATATGATTAATATGGAGCAGTCTTCCCTAATGAAGTTCTAGACACATTAAATTACAATATTGTACTGCAAGGTATTAAATTTTTAATTTAAGTATTTTTTAACCATCTCGATATAGCCTATATTGATTATATATAAAAATAAGCAAAAGTGATTCGTCTTAAAACAGATCGCCAATTACTGATCGTTTGGAAAAACTTTATAAAATCAATAGTGTTATGGAAAATTAACAAAAATTCCTTAAAATAAGTTCACGATTGTGTTTTTAAAAAAAAATCGTCTCAAAATGCCAACGAAGGTGTTCGACTGAACTAATTTAAACATACATTTTTTTATTGATTGTTGACAAAAAATAAATTACAATTAACCAGTGTATTAATTAATTAAAAAAAGTTTAATAATTTTTTAACCTAGGATTAAAATTTTATAGTAGGGTCTAAGACTGCATATATAGTACCTTTCTAAGGTACAATGTTTATTTACCATCATATAAAAAAAAAGGTTCATAAAAATACACACCTAAGGCTTGGATGCATTTGTTATAACACATAATTATAGAGCATAATAACCTAGGGCGAAGGCTAAGTTCTATAAACTATTGAAATGAATCTGGTTTGTCAAACTTGTAATATAATTTCCGTAAATTATTCGGATATTAATGTAGATATTTTAGATCAATCAACCTGCTACTAAATCTAATAAAAGGTATATTAATAATGAATAACAATAATTTACTATTTAAACTCTATTTTTTCGTAGGCCGTTATAAGAAATAGAAACGCTATTATGTAGTCTGAGAATCATTATATTTTTTTCCTTTTATTTTATCTAGTCTTATTAACAAATATTTTGTCAAAAATGCAGATTTCGCCTTCTGCGTATACATTTTATCAAAGGGAAAACAACTAGCGTACGTGTAATTATAGCCTTCTTATTCTGCCTTCTACTGTTTCTCTTAACATTCAATTTTTTCAAAGATTTAAATATATATTCAGTTAAGTTATATGTAGAGTTTTATTATGTTTTTATAGTTTATAAGTTTTTATGTAAATAAATTATCACTTTTAATAGAAATGAATTAATAATCTCATCTATAAAAATATCTAATTAGTACTTTAATATCCAGCGGTAGTGGATATTCCATAAGTGAGAAAAACCTATCGATACCGTAATACATGTAGTTATTTTCAATAATAACAGTTTATATTGTCAAGAACTATGTAAAAAACTAATTTCCACTAATATCCACTAATTGTATCTGCTTTGCTAAAAATACCTCTATGTCAATAAATGTCATAAACTAAAAAAATAACAAACATTCACAATAGCTAATATTTTTCTATAAATTAATCTATTTGTTAAACTCCACTATTATGGTCCACTTAATTTAGCTCTTCAACTTAGTTTAATTCTGTCGTTAATTATGACAACACACGCTATAATGTGAAGGCATAATTACACTAAAAGTATATAAATAATTAAAAAACAAATTGTAATTTCATAATATTATATAATTAAATTTAAAATATAACCACTTAAATATATTTGGGCATTACAAATATACTTTATTAGAATTCATTTAAATCATTTTGAACTGTATTTCGACGTATGATGTTCCTAAAAGTTATATGGAACTAAACTGCCATAATACACATCATACTACAGACTGACATTGAGAAGAGATTTTGTCCAAATCCAGAGACTCAATATAATCGTAAAGTAATCGACAGATAATTTTGATAATAATTATTATACATTCATACAATCCGTAGACATGTTAATATTTCAATAGATACACACATAATTCAGATTTAATAGGGACTAGATAGGTAATAATGATATTACATTAATTGTACAAGTTATTTTGAAATGCCACAAGTGTTTTGTATTCATGCGGTTTATTTATAGATGGAAATGTATATCATTCTTTGTTTTAGTAGATTGAACTTTGCCAAACCCTAAGGTTTGACATGTAGTTGTATATGTGACAGTATGGAACACAGTTACATCTTCAAAAATGATACTATTTCTATGATTTATACCATAGTTAATTGTACAGTCAAGTGCTTTTGTTCAACAATGAACGATTTATTAAAAAAATGTAAAGGTCTGTATACAAAACATTATTGTAATGCATTAATTGTTCAAGTATACAGTAGAGTAAAAGTTGAGTGAATATCTAAAGTTTAACAAGACTTTTGTCTGCATATAAAAATTGTTAAAAACTGGATTAACGTGAAAAAATCAGCTGTACACTTTGACTGTACAGAACCTCATTCAAAGTACATCGAATGTACTTTTTTAATGTGTAGAACCACTTTGTGGTTGATCTAGTTTAACCGTACAGTGTTTTCCCAGTTATATTATGTAAAAAGATGGACGTAAAACCTAGTTCATATCACGTTTAACCTTTATAATTAGTTGCATTATCTAATTGGACTACTAATGTCACAAAGCAGTTTTATATTTTCTTAATAATAAACACTTATTATTCTCTCTCACCTTTAGGTCCATAATCTACCTCTACGCCTTCTCTGTGCGATGAAATGCAGAGGGATTAGAAAGTAAACAATTATTATTATTTGTCAATTTTTGGAGGAATTTGAAACTCCAAAACGTATACCATTGGTTCACAAATTGCCTAAATTCAACACTAAATTTATTGCAATATCAGTAAAGAGATTTTTAAGTCTTGCTGTAATAGTCTAATAAGAATAAAAGTTTGATATTCGACTTATGTGAAGAGAAACTGTTGTTGTTCACAGAGAAAACTATAGTGTCATTTTAGATAACAGTTTTGAATATTTTTAGATTAATTCAATGCTTGACCTAGTCGTACTTCCTTGGTACTAGTCGTACTAGTCGTACTGTCTTGGTATTTATAAAATTAAAATTTTTGTCTTATTTTGTGTTTTTAAAAGAGCCAATAATTTTTGGTCAAAAAAAGTTATAAATTAACATTTTTGGCTTATTTAAAGTTTTTAAGATTTTGCACAAGAGCCAATAATTGTTGGAGTAGAACTAATTAAAGACTGTAAATAACAAAGTTGGTATTTTGAGATTAAATTTTTAGAATAAAGATAATATGTGACTAACGAATTTTTTAAGTTTTCAAAATTTTAATTTTTATCGTTTTACAGTATGGTAAACATTGTTTTCAACAAATAATGTCCATTAAAATAGACTTTAAAACGCATACTGTGGTCACAATTTTTATTTTAAGTGTCAATAATTGACAACATCAATAATAGGTTTCAAACTGTTATATTATACTCTAAGAATTGTGATATAGATAACTATAAGGTTATTAACCGTACTCTTATCAGTGACAAGTTTAGTAATACTTGTAACAATAAAATAGTTAATTTTTGTTTTTAGTTTTAGACACGATTGAAGTTTTATAATCCTCATTTTTAGCATTCCAGTTAATTTGAACAATTTAATTTGATCAAAGTTGATTATAACAATTTTTCCCAATCATATTATTAAGCTATTCATATTATACAATGACTTTTTCACATTTTTATTTTACACAAGATGATGGGTAAACTAAAGAAGCTATTTTTTGGTTTAAGAAGCTATCTATATATTTTTCGGTAATCACTTTTTTTAAATTTTGAGTGAGCGATAGGATATTCGATTTCATAAAACAACTAAATTTTCTCCATATTTAAAGATAAATAGCTTAAATTACTTGTTGAAATAGTTAACTGTAGGAACATAATATCTATCCTACGATTTTATCAAAATGGTCGATTAACATGTAACCATATATTTATGATTAAACTGTGTCTCCTAATTAGGAGAAAATCACTAATCTAATGTTCAGTCTGTCTGTGGGTAGTAGGATGTGTATTGGGGTAGTTTTTGTTCCTATAATATTACATAAATACAACACATACTACCCACAGACAGACGTACAAAACAGAAAAATTTAAGTATAGATTTTGAGAAACTTAGAAGTGATATTCTAAAACACAGTTTTTCCTTTAGAAAATAAACTCGCACCTGTTAACTTTTCTGACCTTAGCTCTCTTTCCAAATTAGACTTCAAGCAAAAATTTCACAGAGTAGTCGCTCTTCGTTATATCTAAATCCAATATATCTTCCCAAACCTATCTTAGCATGTTTGTCATTATTATAAATCTTCAGAAACTATCATCCAAAATACATACAAGTTATAGTTTGTAGCATATTTGAGACGTACAACAGCATTTTGATTATTTCATCACCAGACACGAATATTGATTTGATATTTCGCAAACACTTTTTTAAAAACTGCAATTGGACAATTCATAAGAACAATAAATTGCTTTGATGGGTGCCTCAAATCCCCCTCAACCACCAACACGAAAATCTAAGTTGTAGACTATAATATGAAATACGGAGATATATTCTTAAATGAATATTGTATTTAGTGTTACATAAAGTTAAATTTAATATTAGCTCTCTTACTGTTAAATGTCCTGTGTGTTAAATGCATTGCTATAGATTTTATATAGGTATAACGGTCGGATCCTATTGATATACTGATGACTAAATTAGTGCTTTAGTCTTAAGGTTATTACATATTTATAAACATTCAATTCTTTTTCTCCGATCTAAAAATTTCCGCTACTTATGAAAACAGAATAAACTTTCATAATTGAAATACAAATATTACCAAAAATAATAAAGACATATTCGAACTTTTCAAAGATGGTATTCTTGAAGAAAAAACGATAATCAGAAGACGTAGTTTCGATGATAATGGAAAACATTTCAAGCTTTATCGTGGTCGCTGATTATAGGAAAGTTTTATTGTAAAGTTCAGTTGAACTTCAAGAAACATTCAAGTTAAAGTTAAGAGATAACGCGAAGAAGTTATGTTTTAATTTAAAACCAAAGGAATTAAATAAAAATAGTATAAGTATTATTTATCACAAATATCAGCTGAAATTTATTTGTTTTCATAATTTAATTGGTTTATCACAAACCGTGACGGGCATATTAATAGTATCCCAATGGTTTGATTTAAAAGTCAATCAATTTTGGTTATTAGAAACTACTATAAGAAACAAGAACTCTATGAATTTTTTCTAAACATATTTTGACACTACCATATTTTGACACTACCGGTAATTATATAAATTACCGCTTTGTTTCTGGATATCTATTTATTTTGCTTTTATTTCCTCTTTTTAATTGGTTGGTTAATTTTTGATTGTGTAACTATATTTCAGTACAATATAAAACAGTAAAGATTTCTTCAGTAAATTTACAAATATACAATTAAAAAAGATATATTTCGATTATATCAACAGTATCTGATGTGAAATAAATGTAACTTAGGGGATACCACCATCTTCATGCGTAGAGTCACTTTTAGTCAGTAAGTAACAACACCTTACAAACTGATTACCTATCTAAAGCAATTTAACATGCATAAGTGAGTATTTAAATATTAATTAAAATGCTCTTATTCTTAAATACTACTTAAGTAAAATTTAATAAGACACCACGTAAAAGTGTTTAAAAAAGTTTTTTTTTTTTACTAGTTACAAATTATAAATCATGAATACTACTTTTATTATTAACGAATACTGATTTTGTGACATAAATATTCAAAATTTAAGGTTAGGTTAGGTGAGTAGTAATATCAAAGTCGTACTAATCGTTTTCTTTGACTACAGACTAATAGTTACGACCAATCACTGAAAGGGCAAAAAATTACCAAAGAGATCTTAGAGATCCTTCATTACTGCACGAAATACTGCTCCTGTGGCAACAATAACTTCGGTAACACGGTATAACAACTCATTGAATCCCTTCTATTGGTTATACACAACACTCCCGCTGTTCTCCTAACACGGATACTCGTGATTTTTAGCGGGGAAGTAAGTATTTGAAAAGGACCTGATTTAAGAGGTAGGATATGTATTGAAGGAACACCCCCCCCACACACATACACAGGACAAACACAGACATACACATTTGCAATTATGAAAGTATTGTGACCATTATATTGTAATGTTTCAGGTAATTATGCGGTAGTCTTTTAAATTACCGAATAAATATAACTAACAAATATTTTGTTGTTCACGATGTGTTCTTTAAAACAATTTCATTTTGAACATTTTCTTAGATTTGAAAGAGTATATTTCAATTAATCATAACTATAATGTTATCATATACGAGTATACACACAACTACTCACAACTATAATGTTATCATATACGAGTATATATACAACTTCTCACAACTATAATGTTATCATATACGAGTATACATACAATTACTCACAACTATAATGTTATCATATACGAGTATACACACAACTACTCACAACTATAATGTTATCATATACGAGTATATATACAATTACTCACAACTATAATGTTATCATATATGAGTATACATACAACTACTCACAACTATAATGTTATCATATACGAGTATACGTACAATTACTCACAACTATAATGTTATCATATACGAGTATACACACAACTACTCACAACTATAATGTTATCATATACGAGTATATATACAATTACTCACAACTATAATGTTATCATATACGAGTATACACACAACTACTCACAACTATAATGTTATCATATACGAGTATAAGTACAATTACTCACAACTATAATGTTATCATATATGAGTATACATACAATTGCTCACAACTATAATGTTATCATATACGAGTATACATACAATTACTCACAACTATAATGTTATCATATACGAGTATACATACAATTACTCACAACTATATTGTTATCATATACGACTATACATACAATTACTCACAACTATATTGTTATCATATACGACTATACACACAACTACTCACAACTATAATGTTATCATATACGACTATACATACAATTACTCACAACTATAATGTTATCATATACGACTATACACACAACTACTCACAACTATAATGTTATCATATACGAGTATAAGTACAATTACTCACAACTATAATGTTATCATATACGAGTATACATACAATTACTCACAACTATATTGTTATCATATACGACTATACATACAATTACTCACAACTATAATGTTATCATATAGGAGTATACATACAATTACTCAAAACTATAATTTTATCATATACGAGTATACACACAATTACTCAAAACTATAATGTTATCATATACGAGTATACATACAATATTTACACATAAAAGTTAAAGGCTAACCTTTGAGTTACTGAAACATTACAATGCAATAATTAAAATACTTTCGTAATTGTAAACTTATATTAATTAGACTTGTCTGAAAGAATGGATTACACGACTTAAACAAAATTGTGCCGTTTATAAGTTCCAAAAAATGTTAAATTTAAGGGATTTAACATAAATATCAAATAACATAATTATTTGATATTTATGTTATGACTAGTAGCGAAATTAAACTCTTTAAATTTAGAATAAAATAAAATTAAAAAGAGAATAAACTCCATATTCATACATTTTATATTTATGAAGTAAATGAACGAAGCGTGAACTATTCATATTAACCCAATATCAAAACTTTAATATAGAACACTGTTATTAAAAGTTCCTTAAAACTAAAACAAACTCATTTCTCAAGATAATGAACTCTGATATCACAGACGTTGAGAATGATTCCAAATTTAAAGTAAATTGAAAATATTTGTAGAACAAACTGTTATCAGTAAGATACAAAGTACAATTCTTTGTAATTTCCATTTTATTAGTAAAAATGTATGTGATGGGGTAAAACAATTGGAACAGAAATTGTAATTTGCTTTCAGCAAATTCTCAAATACAATTATTTCAAATAATAAACCCTGAATTATTGAAATACTCTAATGTATCCTAGAAATAACTGCAAACATATTTAATGTTTGGTTTTATTTAGATATTTTTTGTTCTGTAGTAAAACACTGTTATTTTTTTTTAATTTAAAGGAAGTAAAAATAAATAGTGAATTAAAAATACATAAATATAAATAAAATTATAAAATAAATACCGGGTATTTAATATAAAGTAAAGAACTGTTAACCTAAACTTCAATTGATCAAGATGGCAAAGTTTATTTAGAAAATATCAGTTAATGCAAATATATCAATGGGATTGTTGAAACAACAGTATGTGATAAATCAGAAAGGTCCTGATATATGAGTAATTTCTTTTTTCCTTATTAACTTATTAAATTTCCGTAGTTATTTCCAACTTCTTACTTTTTCATAAAGAGCTTCCATGGTCAATGTTCCTCGTGAACTGTCATCGTTAAAACCAAATGTTATTGGTTTTTTTTAAATTTAAAATTTATATAATATATCAAAAGTTTTATTAAATTAAAATATAACACACAATATGGTGTCAGTGATGTTAAAACTAATAGGGTAGGATTGGATTATCAAATGACCTATTCAAATAAGGGAAACAAAGTGGCTACTGATTGAGAGATTCCTAGACAAAAACATATATAAGATTGTCACTTTAACAAAAAAATCAACCAATTGTTAAAATCTTCATCATTGAAATCTATACGAAATTTATTGAATTATCTCTCACTTAGCGATATGCAGCCGGTTTGTATTCCCTTTATTGGTGGGAGAAGGTCAACATCCACATAGTGATCTCTCCAGTTTGTCCGCTATTTGATTTGTTGGCATACCAGATTGAACAGATAGCCATCGGAAAATGGGGTCCTTACCAGATAGCTTTCTTAAAAGATTGTGAATTCTCATAATGCAAAAAAATCTAGCTACTTATGCAATGATATTTTATTGACTACAAAGTTATTTAAAATATGCCATAAAAAATACTATTAACTTACATTATATTATAGGTAGTTTGCTTTACCCCTCCTAAATAATTCATATAGTTGGTTATTTATTACGCAATTTGTTATAAATGCAATTACGTAGAAGTATGAAACATAATGCAAGAATTTTACATTATTCAAATTTATAATTGTTCAAAAATAGTATGATATAAAAAACATAAAAATGATATGTTTAATCATAAATATCATTAAAAATTAGGCCTATATTTAATTTGACTAGAAGTAATAAATCACAATTAAACGTAATTGTACACCTTCGATTTACACAAGCTAGGGATTTAAACAATTTCTAACTATTCAGTAATTTTTCCTAATTTACAAATTCCTCGTATTGAATTTTAAAATTTGATGGACTATGAAATAAACTGAACTATATTTTAGTTGAAATAATTTCTATCTTCCTTGATAAACTTAATATTTTCAAAGTAGAGTTCCTACTTCATATAAATCGTGTTTCATTTTTACGACAGTTTGGGAAATAGTTATGATCTCTACTTTCACATTATTTTTATGTTCAAATTTAATTTTTACGTCAGTAATTAATAACAATAAGTATCATCAATTTTAATACATTTGGTTTTTAGAATACATTTGCGTTATCTCATTTCTTTTATAAATTTGACATGGAGGGAACTGAATTCATTACTATTGTTAAAATTTTCAAAATAAACTATTTTAACAGCTCAATGTATATTTACAGATTATTAACATTATTTCGACCATTTGGGAACCAAATCACATTTTAATACTTTTTAACGGGATAAATACATTATTATTATTATTATGTTTCATATAGACAGGTTTAAAACATTTTCTATGCTTATGCATATATTAAAAGTTTAGAAAACCATTCCAAATATATAACATTTTCTTTCACTTCTGTCTTGTTAAAAGTGAAGGCTGGTCTGTTGGTGGATTTGTAATTTAAAAAAAAAAAAAGATTAATGATGCTGTATTCTATAGTTTTACTACAAGGCTAGTATGAAATTAATTCATACCAAACTACCACCATTTTATAAAGAGGTGATTACATTTCAAATCTGTAAATAGTTTAACTACATTCTGTTTTGATAAGAATTACAATTTTTAAATTTTGTTTCACGGAAATTTAGTCACTATATTTTGTAAAATATTATTATAAATTGTTCTTAAACAAATTTCTTCAAAAATGAGCTATCCTAATGATTGTAGATACGATTCAGGGTCATAACCATTGATTGTATTTACTTATAACAACTTTAGTTATAACATTCGAAAATACGAATACAGTTGGTATATTATTAGATGAAACAAATATCAAGTTACATTTATGATTTCAAATACTTATCTGGAGTGTTTATTGGGTATTTTGTTCTACAATAGACGCTTAAAAAATACTAACATTTGCTTGCGTAGTATAATAATGTATTATATCTTTTTAATCATTAACATTAAAATATCTGCACTAATAAATCATAATTGTTGAAATTACTGCAAATTCCAGATATTATTGTTTGATATCTGACCGAGCTAATATTTCTTATTGTACAATAAAAGAGACATTTTTGTCACATCGTGCCAAACAATCTGATTATATCCACATTGAGTATAAGATTTTTATTTAATATTTTTAACACTACAGAAAACTTCCCCCTAAACAAAAAACAACGTATTAACATAAGTATTATACTCCAATCTCATAGTAGACAATTATATCCAAATATTATCAACAGTAGTCGTGATTTATATATAAAAAAAAAAAAACTGTTGCTTGTTTGTATTGGTTTTCGTAATTGGTTAGAACTTAAATAATAAATTTGTAAACTCTGTATTACACAATACAATTTCCAGGAAATTGACTAACACAATTTATTTCCTTAAATGCTTTCAAATTTATGATCATCATAATTTTAGACTGTTGTTTTTATGTATCTGTCATAGAAGAATTCGTTCGAAAAGTAATTAAAAGAATTAAATAATAAATTACAGTTCATAACTTACCTTTTCAATAGTTTTAGGGTCACACTAACGTATTTAAATTGTTTACTTTTATATTAAACACAAACTCGATATATTACAAAAATTTTGTGTTTGTGTTTGTGTAAAATGGAGTTATACCAAGTACTTCCAGTCGTTACCAGTCGTATTTTTTATTTTTGTAATCACCGAAAAAGACGGAAATACAAATAAACCATGTTAGCATATTTCAACTCCAGCCTTTGTCAACCAAAAAGAGAATGCATTTACGTACTTGAATATAATAAGAAACAAATTATTCTATAGTATTCAGGAGTAAAAAAATATCTGTATTCTAAAAAAGGAGTACAGATATTTATCTGTATGTATTATTAGACATAATGTATTAATGCATTAATTAAATACTTTACTCACTTTTTAGTTGACAAAGGCAAGACCTTAAAACACTGATAGTGTGTACTTATATTTATCACTTCTTAGTTTTTTAAAAATAATAATCTTTTGGCGCAATGATAACATCACGATTTCCAATATATATATATATATATATATATATATATATATATATATCGTTTAGCAACAAAAAATGTCCTGCTTGCTAAATTGTTCTATAAATATTGTCATATCCATTTGTGATATAATCATATTCATTTACTCTTTTATGCATATGTAGAAAATTATAGGAAAAGGTAAATGGTTGCTGTTTGACCATCCATTATGAATTACAGAAATTAATATATATTCACTTTAAAATTGAAACAGTTGTCACGCCGTTGTGACATTTTACGTAATAAGTTTGTATGTATAGAAGAATAAATGTGGCAATGCAGGCGCCACAATGTTTGGTTGTTAATGGTTATTAATTGATTCAACTGAAAAATACTTGTGATATTTGGAATTATGAAATTAGATTTCACCTCAGTTCTGTATTCATGATTATAATTATGGTGTAAACAAATTGTTATAAAACACCACGTAAAAGGTAAATTTGTAAATATCCTACATTTAATTCTGATTAATCAATCTATATTCAACGATGACATTATATTTAAGTTAGGATTATAGGCCTAAATTACAAAGTGAATGACGGGTTGAATATGCCTGTAATGCTTGGCGTCGGAATTAAATAAATGATGTCTCTTCAAATTCAGGATGTACGAAATTCACAACAAAAAGGAAATGGTTTCAAGGAAGAAAATAAATATGGGAAATAAAATGAATTATCTTCTCTCTGATCCTGAAGTAAATAAAGCTTCAGACATATGGTTACTGTTTCTCTAGTTTAGATTTCCTCCTCTATCTTGTTTGGATCAAGATGATTGATATTTTGTGTAAGTTTTGGAAGTATTATTTAGGCCTTTTCTTTTAAATCATCTTTTGTTTAATATTTACATAAAATCACAACTAACAATATATATATATATATATATATTTCATAATGGATGTTGAAATATATAATCATAATTTTAACTCACTTATCCAAAAAAGTCATTATAACTAAAGCGTAGAAAAAATATTATTATTAATTTTTTAAAACCCACTTTTTAAATAAATATAAGAACCGATAAACCGCACTTAGTACAAAGTAATAATTCAAATTTAAATTACAAAGCTAAGTGTGCGAGCTAAGAATTATATTTTAGGAGCGCCCAAACTTTACTTTGTAATTTAAATTTGAATTAGTATCTTGTACTATATATATATTTTTTAAATTATTGTTTCTTTTTGGACAATTTTTTATTTACAATTACAATTATCTGTTCACCAATAATAACTGCGATGTACTAAAACATATACATTTAGTTCTAAACACTTGATTTATATGATTATGTTTTTAGCCGGAAGTCAATAAATCAAGTACAATGACAACTAAACATACCAGAGGGAAAGAAACTGTCAGTATATATTGATTACTTACAGCAACTCTAATAAACGTAGCCGACAACTGGAAAGTTCTTGTTGCTCAAAACAAGGATTTGCTTCTTGTTTCTATTCGTCTGTTAGAGTCAGAATTTCAAACAATCAAATTCAATTACTTTTTAGCAATTAGTTGTATTTATTGGAATACAAAGTTTCAAAGAATATTTATAGATGTGACAAAAAATAAATTAGACGATGAACTCTTATATAAATTGCAAAAAGAAAATTTAAAAAATAAAATTGTGTATCATTTTTCCGGAATATTTCAATTATTTGTTCATTTGTGTAACAGATATAGTTTAATATTTATGTAAAAATGTAATTATGTTTTAAATATTATCATTAGGTTGTATGATTTTTAATACATGGCAATATAAAATATTTATTACATACTTGACGCTATATGTATACTAAATGATTAAATAAATAAAGTTTACATTGAATGTTTTTAAAATAACAAACAAACTAACAATAAAATTGGAGTTTAATTCGAATTATTATAAGTACTTCGCTTCTTCAAAGCACTAAGATAATTATTTTTCTTGTTGTTTAAAATACTTCAAATAGTTCTCATTTAAAATGTTTTCATTCTATTATATTCATTTTTAATTTAGCTTTTTCATTTTCATAATTGTTTCTAGTTTATTTTTTTTCTAGCCAGTAATTTCAAAATTAAAATTGACATGTTAAACATAAGTGTTGTGTATACACGTTAATCTTAATTAAATTTATTGTGTTTGTGTTTTAAACCAATGCAAGAATAAACAACAATAAAGAGGTTTGATAATTCCTGAATAATAGGGGAAACGTCGAAAAAAATATTTAAAAAAAGAAACAAATTAGTACTGTGAGCAGGTAAAAACAAAGATAAATAAGTTAATAACATAAACAGTCCAGCAGGCCAATCAGTGACAATATTTAATATTTGCTGTTTTGAATCTTTCGTCATACAAAAGCAATTAACCAGGCTTTCTTGGACTTCATATCAGATATCATCTTTGTATTAACAGAGAATTATTTAATTTAAATAAGAATTATAATGTATAATATTAATATGATTTATAAAATATGAAGGAAAGGTTCCTGTAACTAAACAAAATTCTTTTATGCTAGAAATATATGCGTGGTTAAAAACCATCAAACAGTTATAACTATAGAATCAATCCAAAAAAAAACTTACTTACTTTATCTAAAAAACATATTACTGAAAACACCCTTGATTATTCTAAATATCTTATTAAACAAATTGTATCATTTTAATATGGAATATAAAAATATTGTATATTATTTCGAATAATATTATTATTTCAGTTTTTTGAAAAGTGAAATTACTGTATTCTAAATGAGAGAAAAAATGAATTTACAAAAAATCACGTATATAGTCCTTTTATGCATTTCTCGCAATCAGTTAATCCTCCCTAGGTACAACTGACGCAAGAGGTACAATTTTTACGTAACACTACAGGCAAGTCTAATGAGCTACTTCAGTGTTCCGCTTCATGATTAATTAATTGTAATAGTTCTACATAAATGAAGATATGCACGCAAGGCTGCTTTTTTCCTATATTTATGTTCTTTTAATATACAATGATTTGATTTAATTTAATTACAACAACTGTGTGTAACAGTATATTCTGTTTTGTTTTTTTCTTGTTGTTTAAAGTTAAAAAGGATCTCGGTCATAATCGCCTTATAAATAAAGGAAGAAAAAGATATAAAATAAAGGCCCTTAGCCCTCAAGTACTGTAACAGTGTAAGGATTGAAAAAGATCAAGAGAATCCTAATAGAAAAGATATGAGAGAGGAGTCTAATTTAAAACTTTATCAAAATGTATAGAACGTGTTAGCTACCTCGGTATTGTCACTTCCATACTCACTATAAGTGAGCCCTCTAAAGCTATGGTTATACTACCAGTACAGCAGTAAGAACAAAATAACAATTTTATTACATGCTCGAAAGATAATACTGTCAGTCAATCATGTTGATCCAAACGTTCACAGATTAATTGATTTCTGGTTTGTTTTCATTTTGTATCAAATATACTTAGTCTATGTAAATTTCTGTCAAAAACACTAAAATTATCGGAATTTAAAATCTACCGCTTGTTTCTTGATAGTTTGAACCATGTCAAATGTGTTGCCATAGTAACCAAATTTACAAATATAATAACAGCTGATTCATTAGATAATTAATTTATAAAATAAATTTGATCAGAAATTAACCGACTAAATCCATGAAAGATGATAATCATAATATGTATTATTTATGTTGTGTACAGGCCTAATGCTATGTTTTTTCTTTTAAAAATTATATATGTATCGTAAATATGTATTTAAACAAATTATCAAGTGGAAATATATTCACTACCGAGTCTAATGACGACGATTAATGGAGTATGAATTATTATTATTATTATTTTAGTAGAATTAGTTTATATTTCACGTGCCACTTATGCATTAAAAGAACTTATTTTTTATTTACAGGTAGGAGTTTATTGATTTAATAAATTGTATAAGTCATTTTAAATCAATAATAAACTCGTTTAAATAATTTGAATTAAAGACGACATAGTAACAAATGGTAATAACAAATTTTAAGTCAAATGTGTTATTAGTTTATTTTCTTCTATTCTCTAAGTAAGCCAGTTAAAATATTATCTCGCTTTTTCTATTTAACATCGAATTAAGATGATTATATTTACGACTCGATTATTTCTGTTTGTATTTGCAAAATCTTAAAATACATAAACTTTCCAATATTTGATCATTTTTAAGGAGTCTGCACAAAGCCCTTTTTGCTATAAGTCCATGGATTATAACGAGTATGCCATTTACTAAAGCCATACTATACGTATAGTGTAACAACACTGTCTAGAACACTTAATGTACAGTATATAAAATAATAATTCAACTTAATAATTAGTTAATCTGTTTACACATATAAGCTTTCATAATAGAAATGTTACAGTTATATTGAATTCAATTACAACTGAGAGAAATCATCAGTAAACTTTTAACAATCCACACCTTTGAATGCTGGACAAATTATAACGCGATAAATTAATTAACAATTGAAATGAGCTTCCATCCAGATAGTATCTCTAATTTGCATTTGTTATAAGTTGATTTGTAAATACGTTTATCCAATTTTGTGTTAATTAGTTAAGATGTACTTTGTAAATCAATTATGAATTTATATTCGTACTTTGTCGAGACCTTATTAGTTATATTTCTGACCACCATCTCATGGGACATACTTCTTCATAGTGGAAAAAGTTTCCATAATTGAGTTAACTTCTTTCCAATAGTTTTCAAAAAGTGAGTATTATTGTATATACACAAGTCAGTGTACATTGTATCAATTTAGTGGAGACCACCTTAACTGATCAATCAGTCCACTTAACTGATTGACTCATAACTCAATTAATAACACGCATAATTATAAGGAAAGGCGATAGGAATACTATTAATTATTGTTATGACAATATAAGTGTACTGTTTACGGTAAGCAAAGTTTTTGTACTATTTTTGTGTACATTTTATTTTTTTAAACTACTAATTTGTCACTAATATCATTTGGGATAATATCCGCAAACATTATAGAAGATGACTTTTCCCCGTTTTTAAATGCTTATAACTAAACATGGGTAATTTAATAATTAATTGTACGATGAATATCATTTCTATCTTATGTGTATAGATATGTGGAAAACGAATGTACAACAAGACCTAATTTACTAAAATTAATTACAGACGTTTATTGTGTATATTAGTCTAGATTACAATTTTTTATTTCTAAAATTAAGTATTGAGTTTATTGATATTAAATTTTATACACCTCTAATTTCCTTCACTTTTCTTCTTCTTCTAGATTATTTCAATATTCAGTACTCGTAATTTTGAAAAATTTAAAACGGAAGATAGACATGGAACACTAGTGGATATCCTTATTTACCACAGGATGACAAAGTAAAGGATGTTTAACTTTGTTTTGGGCTTTAACAAAATCAATTGTAATGAGCTACACTTGTAGAAACTTCAAAACCAAATGAACGAAAACACAATTTCCACAAAATATCACTTTATTGTGCAACACATACAATTTTTCAACAATAGACTACTTTTCAATGACTAGGTCATCATCCTCAGCTGCTACATGCACAATCCTTACTGAGAGTGGACTGTAACATGTGTTACTTACCATTTTATCTGATACTCAATTTCATTGGTTTGTTTAGAATGGTATTATCAAAAGGTCTATTTTTAATTTATGGTATTTAGACACAGGAACAAGGACGTAGAGTAACGTAAGGAAAACGCAATCGAGTTCGAACACGTGAAAACCTTTCCCCGTTCATAAGTCAGAACGGCAGAGGATAGAACGTGATCCTCAACCAACCGAGCCACGACGCTTTCCTCAACGTTCAATAATATAATCAAAAGTAGGTATAATTTATTTTATATCACTGTCAAACAGTGGTTAAAGTAGAGAAACCGATTACATATATGACTTTGTCCTGTCACTTCAATTATTTAATGGGGTTATTTATTAAAGGAGATACGTACTTTAATTTCAAATTTTACATTTTAAGCTGATACAAAACTATTCATAAATCGGCAGGATATGAGCAAATTTTAACTTCCACTTCGGCTTTATGTAGGTTTATATTGGAATACATTTTATATTTCATATCATAATTGCTACTATCGATATGAACATAATTATTCACCAGTCATCGGAATCACGTAGGGGCTCATTTCGGAGCATTGTAAACAAACAATAGTGAACATTGTAAAGTAGAACATGAAAATCCAGTTTTGGAGGGGGGGGGATAAATGTATGCGAATATTGAACTAAATTTAAAATTTTCAAAAAGGCATAACTAGAAGAGATAACGCAAGAAAAGTTAACTATAAACATCCTTTCAATGTTGCCAGCATTATGTTTTATTTTCAGGCTTAATTCCTCTGCCAATTCTGTAACTATTTTAATAAATATTTTTAACATTAAGAGTTAGGAATTACCCAGAAATAAATTTTGTTTGGTTCCCGTAGGGAGCTTTTTATTATTTTAATAACAGTTTTAATTCCAAAAGAACTTAAACCACGAAAATTACAGGTGATAATACTAAAGTGTGTTCGTTACGGCGAGTAATTTATTTTCGTGGGACAATTGTTTGAACACTAATATCGAAATAAGATGGAAATTTATAATTTGTACACTAATACTTGGTACGCTCATTGCGGTTTAAAATAACTAAAATTCACGGTAACAAAATATTAATTCAATAAATTGAAATAAAGTTTAGCTACCAGTAATTTGTAAATAAATACATTTAGAAGTTATTTTTAACTAGTATTTATAAATGTATACAATTTTCAATTTAATTAATTTTGTTCATATGATAAAACAACGCGTAATTGAGGAGAGTAGAGGATTAAGCTTATAAAAATCAAATACAATTTAAATTCTTATGTATATTTTTTTAAATTGTTTTCAGCCGTCATAACTACACGGTAAGGTTTCAGACAAAACGTAAAGTTGAGGGAAAATATAAAGTTTAAATACGTATTTTACAACAATATAAATTCGGAAAGACGAATCATTAAAGAAACGAAACGAATAAGTTCAAGGTAACTAACAACATTAATCCGCAATTAGAATAATTAAAATGTCAGCTTTTGCATTTTAATGTTTGTTCGCAAGAGCTAATATGTCAAAGATGATAATGCGAGCTAGGGATTTAAAAGGGGAACTTCTCATGGAGTCGTGTTTTTTGTTTGTTTTATTGTTCCATTGAAAAATAATAAAATTATAACAAGTATTCAAAGTAATATACCTATTTAATTCCTTATTAATAATTTGAGAGATATTTAAACTAGTCATGCCATCTTATTACTTGTATATGCCAACTGATACAATTCTCGTGATAGCCCGTTATTTGCTTCTTTCGCAGTGAGTCTGTTTATTAGTCAGAGAGTTGTGAATATAGAGATTTTAATAGTAACGAAAGTGTGGTTTCAAATTAAAAAATCACTCTCAAGTTAAAAATAACAGATACGATCTCTAAGTCGCAATTGTAGCATACCTTCACTTTTCTAATTTATTACACTCAAACACTAACCTGGACTGCGAGTCTAATAGAACGTCTCCTGCAAGGATGAGTAGAGGGTGAAGTTTTGAGATGGATGCGCATCGTTTAGTAATTATCAAACAGAATTGATAAAATTTTAAAATCAACTTTAGAGGACTCAATATGTTTTAACTTACTTTTTTTTTTTTTTTTTTTACATGTCCACAACTTGAGGGGGGGGAGGGTGTTGGAAGGATTCCTTAATATACTTTACATACACAAATATTTGTTTTGGCATTATATTTAATATTTACTCTTATTTGATAAAATAAATTAATCAGTAAGAAAAAGAGTCGTTAAGTCAATTAGTCAGTTAACCAATCGGTCAATGCGGCATGGGGAATATATAGTGTGACAAATAGCAAATTAATATGACAAATTATGACAAATTAATAATGTACTTAAACATGAGACTTTAACGTGATTCAAATACTTTTTACTTTTGGAAATACAGAATATATCCTGACCAATGTCAATTAAATGAACATTCCAGTGGAAATCAAACTGTCAGCAGAAATCCATTAATGCTAACCCAGAATCGATCGTTCCTTTGACAACTGAAAAAGTATTTTCTTTTTTTTTTCTGAACCAGGATTTGTTCTTCTCAATAGAACTGTATTAAAAAAAAGTGTCTTTAATTGTAACTAATGCATTTAAGTCAATAATGTTTCATTTACACAGCTTTGACAAAATAATATGTTCTTAAAATCAGGTAAGTATTAATAATGTTAACTTGGTTTTCACTGTTTCAAATATTGATATAATCTATAATTTAATTATAGGATTTACCGTCTTCAATGTTCTTATCTTTCCTTTTAACAACGGCCGTTTCGGCTGTTTCATTCTCAAATACTGGGCAGGATATTCTCCTTTGTCACTTTCATAAACACCTACCATACATTACTAACACACACAAATTATTATAACACTTTATACATGCGCACAAAAACGTTTATTAACTTATACTACATTGGTGTCCGAACGCTAACGTATCGAGACACTGGACCTATCTGTTCCAAAACCAATAACATATAATAAACTGGTTTTTGTCCGAATGTATATATTATAATGCTATATTAAACGTTTTATGTTACTATATGAATACCTGTGTTAGTATACAAAGGAATACACTGTGCTCAGTACTTGGGAATGGCTGAATAGCTGAAACGGCCACCGTTGAAAGAAAACATAGAAGACAGTAAGTCCTATAATTAATTACATACCAATAATTCATTGACCCCAGACTACGTATTCGATATAAACATGGAATGGCTGAATAGCTGAAACGGCCACCGTTGAAAGTAAACATAGAAGACAGTAAGTCCTATAATTAATTACATACCAATAATTCATTGACCCCAGACTACGTATTCGATATAAACATAAATGGGGAAAACAACTTAAAAATAAACTTGAAAATGATTTACCAGTATTATGTTAGTGTCAATGGCAGACATAATAATCATTATAAATTTAAATATAACAGTTTTATTTTCTAAATGTTTTTGTAAATATTCTAGTAAACCGAGAAGATTATTTTATTAATTTTAAAAACTGTAACGTCAATGTCAGTTTTATTAGAAAATTACATTTTAAAACAGTTTTTGTTGTTTTTTTTGAAGCAATGCTAAAATTTCAAATAATAATAACAATAATTTTTTAAAATGTCGACCACATTATTTAATATACAATCCTCTAAATTAAATAAACTTCGATGTATTTGTTGTTCTGCTTATTAAAAAGCAAACATTCCATTAACATAAATGTTATTCTTAAAAGTAAATACAAAATTAATTCAAATTTACGATAAATTATACTAGTTTTAATTATAAATATTTAAAATCACAGTCATAAATTATTAAAATTTTCCTGTATTATAAATAATTTCACGAAGTTAACCTTTTCTAATCAAGTAAAAAGACTTATTGTATACTAACAATAAAATAAAGGGAAAATAAAATTTCAATAAAAACTCCGATATTAAAAATATAAAATGTTATAAAAATTAAAAAAATAATATTTGGTATGGCAATTTTGGAACAACGAGTAAATATAGTAAATAATAATTATAAGTTCTATTTACCTGGATATCAAAAATATTTATTGCATGTAGTATTCAAATGTAATAACAATAACAGCTCATTTAAAAACTAGACGTAAACAAAAACTGATACGCAGAAAGAGATTTATTATATTATCTATCATCGGCTGCAGATAAAAAAAATCCTCATATTCGTTCGTAGAGGCAGTTACACCTGACAGCGAGATGTAATAAAAGCAAATACATTTATTTATGTGCTTGTAACTTTATGATTTGTTGATGAAGCGTAACGTTGTTTTGTAGAATGTTTAAAAAAATGTTTACCTATCTATTTAATTAAAACATCTGTCATATTTGAAAAGTTGCTAAACTCTATCTTCTCTAAAAACCACCTTACAATTTTCCAACATATTTGTGGCTAAAACGTTGGTATGACCCAATTAAGTGTTAACATTTGTACCCACTGAAAACCAAATAATAAGTGCAATCGCTATACGGTATTTTTTATATGGAATCGCCTATTAAATTAACA
This sequence comes from Aphrophora alni, assembly GCA_963513935.1. Lineage (NCBI taxonomy): Eukaryota > Metazoa > Arthropoda > Insecta > Hemiptera > Aphrophoridae > Aphrophora > Aphrophora alni. The sequence continues at coordinate 53,084,902 of OY740768.1, forward strand.
TACCAATATTAGAAATAATTGTAAAAATAGGATAGGCCTACACTCATAATAATTTGTATTATACATATTGGTGATGCGAGCAATGATACTTATGATGCGTTACAATAATTGTACTAGTGGCCTATATTTTTAATCTAAATAGTAGTAATTTCTGAGTTTGTATATTTGTAAGAGTAATCATGTTGGAATTTATTTAACAGGCTTGGAAAACCTTTTTGTAGGTGAAAAGCTCATTTGTTATTGATTACGGTAATAATAATGATTATGCACAGCAAACGTTCATGATACTCAGTGAAATAATTTTACTCACTGACACTTAAAAAACGAAAAAAAGACATTATGTGGACTTATGATTTTGTTAACAATATTCATTGTATATTTATATATTGTAATGTTTTTCGAACAAACGAATGTTAACAGACAAATGATTTGCAAAATCAAATGTTTCTGAATTCAGGGAGATCCAAAAAGGATATCCAAAAAAGTCGGTTTTCTTTCTAATATAATATAGAGTAATACATTAAATAAGTGAACGTTATTGTTTAAGGTAGAAGTTCATATGGCAATTAATCAATTAAATTAATTTAAATTTAATAGGAATTGGGTGTGTTCAAGCATGATGTTATAACCTGATGGTTACATTTAACTGAATGATCAAAAAGATAATATCATCAGAACCCCCAGCCATGTAATGTCAGGGAAGCAGGAAATCGCGACAAATTACTAACATTTTTTGTTCTAAGCTTTTAATCCCTACCCTATTTAGAAACTTTAATAATTCAGCACATTGGTACCAGAACTTCTTAGACTTTTCTAATAAAGATACAAGTTTCTTACTGTAAAGGAATAAAATCTCAAAGAACTAAATTTAAAAAAAATTAAAAACAACAACTGTTGGTGGTATAATATGATATAGTTCTGATCTCAGATTGAAAAGAAATTACAATTTGAAACTGAATATTATTTGCGATAATGTAATTCACAAAAAATCTATTATAATGGATTTGGGTCACAATGTGCAATTATAAAACCAGACTGTGCACTGTCACACTCTAATATGTCCGACTGTCTGCGTGTGTGTTATATGTCGTACTGTTATGGGAAGAACATTGTGTAAATTTATATGTTTAAACATCTGTGATTAAGGCGTTATAATTACAAAAATTCAATTGAAAAAAAGATTTGAAGTTTAAAAAGAAAACTGCATACCATTTTGGAGTCTATATTTTATATTTAATTGTGTTTTCCATTTAAAATCTCAAAGTAAGGTTTATATTACGCTTTGAAGGTTTCCAGTTAATAAAAATACATTTAGATAATTCCTGTACGTTGAGTATCCCAGTGAATAAACCAATTAATTGGCTCAAAATGTTTGAGTGAAAGGAGCGGAACTGTAGAAAGATATCTTATCTCAAGAACGCGAAGTCTGAATTTTGAACATTTTTTGAAGTGATTAGATTTTAGTATTATCATATGAGAAGTGCAGGTGAAATTAGGTGTTGCTCAAAATTGACTAATATATATATATATATATATATATATATATATATATATATATATATATATATATATATATATATATTTTTTTTTTGTCTTAACGTGCCGTAGGAGGTCGAATTTCTCATAGTTTTTTACCACCTAAGATCTCACAAAAACGGAATCGTTTTTATTAATGCTTTTGATTGAATTTGTTCTTTCTGATTATTTCAGTTAACTTACACTCCATTAAATGATTAAAACCTAAAAAAGATTATCCATAAATGATTTTAAAAGAATATCGTAACATCATTACAAATACTTAGTATTTCTAGCCGGTTATTTGTTAAAAAATTTATTGGGGAAAGTTTGTGTGATGTAATAAAAGTGTTTATTTCTAACATGAAATGTGTTTTTTTCTTTATTTCCACATTTGTATTGCCTACATTTCCTGTCACACCTCTGTTTAACAAATTAATTCCCTTAGAAAACAATATTGGACATGTTCCCAGTTTCCAGTTACACTGCTTTGGGGCTATTACATTCTCCTATCTACATCAGTCTCTCTGAAATCCGTTTAAAATTTCATTTAATTTTAAAAAGCAATTGACTATTGTATCAAAATAGCTTGTTTCATGGGACACAGACATTTATTTACAACAACTATCTTCTTCTGCATTTATTTTGTAAATTAAATTAAATGTATTATTGTCTTTAAAATATGCTATGAACAATATGGTACACATTATTTTGCTGAGAAGGAATGTCCAAGTAACACCTTCATCTACGTAAAATATTGGTATGCATAAATATGTAGCATTTTTGTCTAGCTCGTTGCGTAACGTTGCTCTTTATGGTGGAATATCTTAGCACAAGGAAAGCTGTTTGTAAGACATTTTGTTTGACAAATTATTATATTTTAAATTTAAAAGTCATTAAGTTAGAACGTTAATATTAGCATATTCAATAATAAAAGTGTGATATTCAAACTATTCGGTTGAGGAAACAAGTTAACGAACTACACAATTTGAAACCATTTGAACTTATATCTGTCAGAAGAGAAGGGTATTATATTAAAGTTGAGTTGATCTTCAATAAACAATCAAACAAAAGTAAAGAGATAACATGGACTAAGTTATCCCGTAATACAAAAACAAAACTTATTCAAGGCGTTGTCGTACCTAAACACTTAACCCAAAACTCAGTTGCTCGCCAGGTTCCATTGATTTTATTATTACTGTCGATCCATTAGCAACAGTGTCGCTGGAGATACGACGTGAATTTTAAACGAAACCAGCCGTATATTGTAGGAACATCATTTAATTGTTAAAATTGTGTTAGGACATATACAGTTTATGGTCCTAAAGTATAGTTTGAATGGACTAATTTTTGTCTGAATTTTTAGATTATGTTACTTTCTTACTGCAACTTAAAAAAAAATAAAAAATATTGTAGAAAGGTCAGGTGAGTATAGTTTTGAGCGGATTTTAAACCTACTTCATGTGAGGCATTTCGTGACCTTATACAACATATAGCATCAAAGTTATCTGGTCTGGAGGTTTAAAAAAAATATACATTTTGAGGTTTTCTGAGTCCAAAAAGATTATCTTGGAAATGAGAGTTTTCTGTCGTATGTCAATCTGTCTGGCGTCTGTCATCTGTTCAATGTTCTAGGGACTTGTTAAGGGGACCAATTTTCATTAAATTTGGTGAATGTGCATATTTTGGTAATTTTTCGCGAACTTTTTTTCATTTTTTAGATTACTAAAAATGAAGGGATGCCTATAATAAGATAAAAACATAAAATTTCTATTTTCGAACATAGACTAAACAATTTATGATTGAATAAAATTAAGGTGTCCGCAAAAGATTGTATTTGTCGCCATTCTTACAAAATGTCAGATTTGTATTGGTGAACACAAAAATCAACCTAATATTCAAAAATCGTTAATTTATAAATAAATTATTACCAATTTCGTTAAAATTTTGATGAAATGGGCGAATTAACGACCCAAACTAGTATGCAAAACTGCAAATAAAAAATAATAAGGTTTACAAATATGTGGCGAAAAACAAAAATGAAACTGACCGCCGCCATTAAATGATTGATTTACGCTACGGACGTGTTTATGTCAGAAGTGAAGCAAACACAAAATATGCCTTATATAGAAAAATAATTTTTCAAAGAAGGCGTCCATGTATAATTTTCCTTTTTTGATTGGTAACCATTCAACCAGTCTGACATTTTTGGTGACGAATAGCCTTGGTTGGTTTTGGGATACGCGAGTGAGAAACTTTCTGCAAATTTTTACATCGATTATTTTTTTCGTCTTCATTGTAATCCAAACCTTATACTTTGTTATCTGATTAAACAGAAATGTTTCTTATACATATCATTTTTTTTATTAAGATATACTACATACTCTGAACATTATTTTTTGGTCGATGTATTTAAATTTAGTGTTCACTGGACGATATTACATATATATAATTATAATGTGTTATTATTTTGTACGAGACAACCACAAAACTTTAAATATTTGAACATATTATGTAACCCACTCTTATTAAATACACACCATATAGAATTGTTTTCTTAAACAAATTTTCAAAATACGTTTTGCGATAGAGGAAGCTGTAAAAATTGCATTGTATATTACATAAACTCTTATAATGAGAAGGATACGATTTTCTTTTTAATTAGCTAAATTATCATAAATGATAAGCAAAGAATGTATAATTGTAACAAGGAAAACATTTAATATTAAGCATTAATAATTGAGTGAATAATTACAGTACATATTATTTCAATTTCAGAGACATAATATGACAATGTATACAGTAATGTAATCAGCATTAAAGTAGTTTTAGGGAAATAAACTTTGTTAATTAAATCATCACAAGTTAGACGTATGTACACTAAGGTCAACGAACATGATTTGCATACTGGGAAATAATTTGGTCAAACAATGTGGTACCGACTTTAAAACACTCGAATTAGCTACACCCTTAGAATACATTGTTTCGATTAATCGAAAAACAACGTATACAACGACAGACACATTCTGCAATAATATATATATAAATATATAATGTTAATCAATTTATATTTAAGAAACACAAATAGAGATACGAAAGTTAAGAAATATTTAATAATATTAAATGCAATTAAATAATACTAAAATAATAAATTGGAATTATATAAAATTATATAATTAATTTAAAAATATAAACAAACACTTTAATTATTTTTGGATATTAAATATCAATTTTATTGGTATTTAAAATATACCAATATTCAGTGTCAAACAATAACTTTATAAATATCAACTGGCACAATAACAATACAGTGTATAAATATCAACTGCTACAATAACATAGAGTTCATAAATATCAACTGGCACAATAACAATACAGTGCACAAATATCCACTGTCACAATAACAATACAGTTCATAAATATCAACTGTCACAATAACAATACAGTTCATAAATATCAACTGGCACAATAACAATACCGTGTATAAATATCTACTGACACAATAACAATACATTTCATAAATATCAACTGGCACAATAAAAATACAGTGCACAAAAATATCAACTGCCACAATAACGATACAGTTCATAAATATCAACTGCCACAATAACAATGCATAAATATCATCTACAAAAACCTGAAAGAGTTTTCCAATTTGAACATGTCGGATCAAAAAATTTCGAAAAAAAACATTTCGAATAAAACTTATAAAAACGTCTAATGGTATAGGAAATAAATAAATTTATTCTCTAAAAGAGTATACGGATGGAATTGTGGTGATTACAATTACCTAACTATACCTTTACATTTAGGGTTGACATCTTTTGTCAAATGAATCGGATCAATAATCGTTAGGATTTTTAGTAGACAAGTGATTTCAAAACATAGAGAATAAATCTGTTCAAAACAAAATACAAAATCTTATTAGTCCTTGATAACAACAACATATAATTTTAATGTTTTTAAATTCGAATTACGTATAATTGTCGTTATTCGATGGTGGTGAACACTGAAATGGTTTCATACATGCACTGAGGTAAAGATGTAGAATACTGCATCATTAATTTGTTCTTCTTTTTTTTTTTAATTGGTGCATCCTTCAGCAGACTTGTCACTAGTAGTGTTTTCTTTGAAGTAGTTTTAATGAGATAGAGATCTTTAAAAAAATAGTTATATAGTTGGAAGAGGTTTTAAAACTGTAAATATATACATATAAATTGAAAACTGTTTAAACCTTTGGCATAATCATGTTAAATGTTATTTCATGAGAGTAATTTTAATTTAAAAGTGTTTTGCATGATCGAAATTTGATTTACCAGTTAACTTAATTTAAATTGCTTTTATAAACCGATAAAAATGAATTTTTTAATAGTATTTTAAAACTAGCAATGAATAATTTTATCACAACGTTCTACATATCATATACGTCAAGCCCCCCCCCCAATTAATTTTATAAAGAAATAAGCTAACGTGATTGAATTCCAGAGACAATTCAGTTTTAAGGGTTTATTACGTATAAGCATAAGTTAGTTTTTTTACTTGTATAAACTAAGTATAGTTTATGACTGAAATTGTTTATTGTGATCATTAATATTTATTTTTGATGAAGGCCCATAGATGTAAATTGAATTAGAATAAAATATATGCAAAAACTGTGATTATTTAAGTACTTTACTATATAAGTAGCCTCGTATAATTGATATGTTTATAATTGTTTTGAAAGATATATTGATATATTTTTTATATCGCCTGTTTTTGTCCATGTTGTGACTTGGTTTGTCGTTTTGTCTTCTACGACACTCTTAGGATATGTATCCCATTTTCAAGTATTGTTCATTATTTACACATTAGAAACACTTTAAACGCACATTAAGTGTCACAAAACACTTAAACGAATGTATGAACGCATACAGTAACTATGAGATTCGTATTTTCGGGTGCGCATCATCGCGTGGTTTGCGAAACACTGATAGCTGCTCGATCATTAGGTCTTTCATACTGCTTTATATTAATAGTACCCCAAGGGCTGTATCGTACGAGTTGTTAGACTGGAACGAAAATTAGTCATTAAATACGTTGCTGGGATTATTTTTGAATTCTTTATAAATTTCGAACTCTTCAATTGCATTCAATAGTCTTCCTTTCTTGAAAAAAAAAATAAGTGGTATTAAGTTTGTGTTGTCGAAATCCGTATACAGATGGCTTTCACTTATTATATGAATGTTTCACTTATAATTGTTTTAATGTACTCTTCGTGGGTTTTAATATAATAACCAAGAACTGAATATTCATAATAAAGTTAGTCATATGTCTTACACAATCCCAGAACGTTGATGTAGTTTAGAACTAATTATGTTATAAAACCCATTAAACTTAAACATTGTCTATACGAGTTTTACTTTCAACGGAATGCATTGTAATGAAGAAATTATTATTAAAATGATGTTAGACTATCTGCTTCACTCAGGTGCTCAGTGAGTACGTATTTGATAATCCTGAAGGATAATCCTGAAGGATAATCCTGAAGTTGGATCCTTTTAACAGGTAACCTTTGGTTAGATCCCTTACTTTCATATTTTATTAAGTGCCTTTGACCATCTCTTGTTCTCTTCCGACCTTAACGCCATTCTAGTATTCACGAAATAGAAGTATTTATTTTATTTTATTTTTATTTAAAAGGTGATAATAACAGAGAGTTAACCTAACGCATGTTTTATTAACAATCCCATTCTTTATTTTTAATGTAATAATGTTCACTATATATATATATAATATTTATTTATACAGTACAACCCGTTTATTACAACCAGTAATTCGTTTAAAAAGTGTAATACTAAACAATAACTGCAAACAAATAACATATAGATTTAAATAACGTTTAAACCTGCCTCAGACAGAATAGTTTTTAATATATTAAATTTAATCAAAATAAATAAATAATTAACAAAAGAGAACTCATATTGAATACAATAAGTACACCCAACACTTAGTTACAATTTAGCAACTCTAAAACTAACAATAAGCACTGTATCTTTGTTGACATAGTAAACCTAGGACTTTATAGTGACCGTGCACTGTTGAAGCACGCCATATAATAAAGTTTACTAAAGATTAAAGTTACAAAATAATAATCAGTTAATGGATTTTCAACTAGATTCGTTATACATTTCCAATCAATGAAATAGAACGTCAATAAAAATAAATTTTCAAACACGATTTCTATTCGATAGCTCATTCTTAAACTGTTATAATCTCGAAGATATTAAACAATGGTAGACAATAACAATGTAACCAATTCATTCTTTTTAACACATTTCCTGTTAAAATCTTTGAAAATATTAACTCACTAATTGAAACAAAATTACAATATACAGTATAGTAACCAACTCTGAACCTCTCTAGGACGAATGAAGTAAATTGGTGTTCCCCGACAATAGTTAATACAAATAGACACGATAATGAGAATAGTCCGTAAGTATTCTTATTGGGATACTGGAAACATTAAAACAAATGTTATATAAAATACAAGGATTGTGTTTATGATAATTTTGTGTACCGTTTTGATGTCATTACAAAGCCTTTGCAACACATAGCTATCAGTACCTTACATTCCCTAAATCACGTAAAAAAAAAAATCGATTGGGTTTGACTTTTGTTATTGAAAAGCTTTTTATGGCAATGAATTATTTCTCCGAGCGTTTCACAGCTTGCGTTACTTGACCCAGTTTTCATAAAATAATCCCCTCTCCCCCCAAAAATCCAAAACCGTTCAAAAAGAAAATATCACGGTTCATGAAAATTTTTGTTGTGCAGTTCTATTGAAGTTAACATCAAAAATGGGAAATTTGTTTTCTTAAATTACTTAGAACACTGTCCGTTGAACAACCTCGTTTTTTTCTAATTTGGTATATACTTAGTCCCCATTTCTAGGTTAAATTTTTTAACTCTTTTCACACCAATTATATTCTTATCAATAGATCTTTAGAATGAGGTGTCACTCGACCCCCTTTATCATTTGAAAATTTCAACATACCCCCTCTTTCGCCCCTTTAGGAAAGGGGGGCACTAAATAACATCAGTCAAATAACAGCAGTTCCAGACATTCAATATGTATATGCCGCACGTCGCAGGTTCATATAATCAATACAAAGAAAATTATAGAGGGTTTCTACTTACTAAAGGGACACTCTGTATATCTTCTCATATATTAAATATACGAAAGCAGTAGAGACAGTTATTTCCCATTTATAACTAATTCTAACATTTTTTAAATTTTTTATTAATGTTCAATGTGCGGTCATTTCTTTTCTAGAAATATATTTCATTTTATAAAATAATTTTTATACAGTATTATTATTTGTATAAATATATTATTTAAACAGGGACACACTGAAAACATATACTGTAATGTTAAAAATTATTGTTAGTGTGGAAACTGTATAGAGTTAATCATAATATTTTCCTGATTGGAATTCGTGTTAATTTTCTCAATATCTCCTGTATATATGAATGTGTTAGACATAAAGCAAGGGAGGGAGAGTTAGGAAAACTTTCACTGAAAAGATATGACTCTCTCACGTATACTCAATTAAATATATAAAATTTGCAATCGCTTGTACTTCTTTGTATCTAAAATTTGTAATTGTAGTTTCTCCATTTAGCCTATCGCACACCAGTGCGAGTCTATAAGTCTGTGAACATTTCTTTCTTCCCTTTTTTAACAAGAGGTATTACGATATTTCAAATTTCACCTAATTTCTATTTTAAATTTTGTGTGTTTCAATTAATTCAAACCATGTAAAATCTAAATAAAAGGTAATTTAAAAATTTGAGTTTACCAACTTAATTAAATCACAAAATTAATATTTTGAAACGATGGAATTTGAGAAAATTGACACAAATTTTCAAAGATCCGATAAAACGAACGTCACCTTTAGATGCAGTTTATTTTAGTGTTAGTCAACATGCAAGATTTAATAGAGGGTCCACACTAGTTGGAACGTTTACGCAAAAATAATTACAAGTCCTTTAACAAAAAAAAAGATTATAGTCAAGGAACAATAATGAGATTGGATCATTTCAGAAATAAAATAACTTTACTATTTGTAACTACTATAAAAATGGTATAAATTTCCTATGAACTATTCCAGCCGTCCTACGACATGGTTGAGACTAGGGACATCAATGATCACAGATACCCTTGAACATTTTAAGTGTATTTTTCTTCAAATGTTAATAAATACGTTCGAAAACAGATTTTTTTTTAAACAGCTGTGTATATTAATTTATCAAAAAAGTGAACGATTTATAGGCAAACAAACAATGTAATTAAACTTTCTACAATTAAATTCTATATTTTAAAATAAAAATTAATGAGTATAAAACTGAAATATATGTTTTTTACAGAAAAAAATTGTTAGAACAAAAATTCAAACTACACATAGTTTATAGAAATTAAATTGTGAAATCGGTTTTATCAAATATGTAAGACGAGCGATGGCGAGGAAGTACGTAAAAAAATATTTAGTCCTCCTTTTAGTTTAAATTTAAATCTTAGTTGTGAAGAAGTCAAATATTTATAAGATTTTAGTTTTTAGTTCACCATTGCAATTTTTCCAACTGGAACAAATTTTCAAGATTTGATGTTTTAAAAAAGTTATTCTATAGTTTTTTGGGAAATTTTCTCAAATGCAGTTATACGTTTCAAAACGTTGCATAGTAACGTATTATATATTATTCTTGTTTTAAAGTTATTTGATGATGATGGATTGTTCATAGTATTCATACAGCTTAATCAGACATTTAGGGTCATTTGTGTATATACAAACTAATACACTATGATATATATATATATATATATATATATATATATATATATATATATATATAATATAAAAGTGATGACAAAAGAACCCTATTAATAAATAATAAATATTACAAACTCCTTTGAAATTTTCATCTAGCTATGTAAAACTGTATTTTTTTTACAATAAAAAAAGGTAATGACTTAAAGCATAACTAATACAAATTAATATAAAAAATCTTAAATTATTTATTTATTAACGAACGTAAGTAGTTTTTTAGGTTCAACTACTCAATTATTGTGTGGGAGTGTGTGATAACGTATTATGTACGCCTTTGAAATAATCCTACAATTATATACAAATATATTTTATACAATAAAAATAACATTTAAACGTAACATGTAACTTTATATTAAATTAATACACAATATATAATAAAACCTCTAGCGCCCGAATTAATATAGGTTTAATCAAATTCTTACATAACATATGTAATACAAATCGTGCAGTATCTGTTACTTATATATATAAAAGTTAAATTGAAAAAGAATGGCCTTTAAAATGATTTATGAGTTTTTTCTTGTCCTGAGTTCCTATGTTATTGGTTAAATAATTTTGTACAACTTGATAATCAGGCTATATTTATTACAAGATTGAGATTTTCAAATAAAGTGAGTCATAAATAAGAATTTTGTGAGGAGTTTTTAAAGTAAATTTTTTGATTTCAAAACATTTTTTGAACAATTTAGTAACAATGAAGGATGAAAAATAATAATTTACGTTACCAAATATCCTGTTTGAAATATAATGACTATTATATTTGTTTTGTTTTGATCTTGTAATTTATTGATTTTTACATCACATATACGTAAATTAATTTCACCACGCTTCAATGGTAGTTAATTACCAAGTGAGGTTATTAGCAATATGCCATATCAATTATTTTCACTGAGTGGTAATGGCAATTACATCCCTAATCAGTTTAATTTGTGAATACGGTATACATAAACGACATTATGACACTCGTAAGTGTTAGAAACACGATAATTAGAAACTGACATTTAATCCGAGATTCATCTTACATTTGACTTATTCACAACGCTAATGACATCATCATTAAATGAATATAAATGAAGAGTATGTTGGCTACAATGAATCGACGTGAATTAGTAAATTATGTTTTGATATTTTATTTCGTGTTTACATTTACAGTAGAATAGAATCTTCAGATTATTGTAATAAACAACGACTGGGTTATGTATTAAGTCGTTTTAAATGTGAGTTTAATTATTTTATTCACTGACATTGAGTACAAAGTTCATTTAAGCAACTTTAAAAAAATAAAAACATGAACATGATCGACTGATAAATATTTTACCCGAATTAAAAGTTTTAATTCACAAAATTGAAAAGGTGCTCTACTAAAGGATCAAAACTTATATAGATTATTGATATCTGATCGACACGAACGTAACTCCAAAGGAAATCCCGAGATCATAGTTGAAGGTAAGATAAATGATTATAGGTATTGTGTCAGATATTAAGAGAAGGACTACTATATATATATTATAAAATACTAATATAAAATTCCTTTTCTTGCCTACGGTAACATCAGGATTAAAGAAATAAAATGGCAGCAAATATATTTAAAATGAAAATGCGCAAAAGTTACTAAACATTTCATTGTGAAAAAAATAAAATTAATTAATAAAGACAGAACTTACGACAAAAACGGAACTCAGGACCCCGGGACAAGATAATAAAGTCGTGGCAGTGGTGGTATGAGCGCGCGCGCGCGCGTGTGTGTGTGTGTGTGTGTGTGTGTGTGTGTGTGTGTGTGTGTGTGTGTATGTGTGTGTGTGTGTGTGTGTGTGTGTGTGTGTGTGTGTGTGTGTGTGTGTGTGTGTGTGTGTTTTGAGACGGTTTGGAAAAAGCCAAAAGTCTCAAGTAAACTTAAAACAGTTTAAATTCCCGCGATAAAGCCATGTAGATGGGGGACGAGGAGGAACGATGACGTCACGCCAACAGGTGTTGAACACTGCATGTTGATTCGTGTAAAGTCGCTCTGCCTTGTTTGTTATTTTATTAAAATACTAAATTATTAAAATAAATTAATGTTCAGTAGAATCAACCGATTAATAATATCGAAAAATAAATTTAAAAGCAATTAAAACAAAAAAGTTATTCAAGTTTTTATAGGGGCTCAAAAACCTAAAATTTGGAAAAAACTTAAATTCAAAATTCAAAAAACGTAGAGTCATAACTCAGAGGGGAACTAATAATAATAATAAATAAGAAATATGAATTATTAATAATTAACAGGTGAAAATGGACTTAGAAAGTCATTCTTGGGGAGTTTTTTGGAATTTTTGAGTTGAAGGGGGGATTATTTAAAAAATAATAATAAGTACTATTGAAGAGACCACAATAGAGCACAATAATATGTACTTAGAATCAAATTTGAGAATAAAATAAGGGAGATATAATAATTACAAAACGTAAAACTTTAAAGCCCAAAAGCGGTTAAATTAAAAGTTAAAGGGGTAAAATAATATTGTAATTATAGATATCTAGTATGTAAAATTGTAAAACATCAAAGCAGAAGTGATAATATATAATGGGGGGGTTTTTATGAACAAAAACTCATACGATACAAACTTTAGGATTTCAAGGACGTATAACTCGAGAACCAAACGAGTTATGTGAAAAGTACAAACAGAGTTTTTCGTCGTAGTAGAAGAGGAACAAGATTTCGTCAAAAGAATTTTGAGAAAGGACTTATCTCAAAATTTGGAAAGAAGAAAAATCGAATTTCGGGGAAAGGGCGATAACTCGCGAACGAAGCGCAGTATAGTGATGAATCAAGTTCCACAAGACCCACAAGATGGAGAGGAAGAAGAATCCGAAAGGAACTTTAAAATCGGTTCGAGCGTTCGAAAGTTATAGCGAGTTGAACGAAAAAACGACCAAAGTAGAAATTTTCATGCAAAAACATGAAAAGTGGCGCGCGCATCCTCAGTCGGGATCTAAAGTCTGGAACATCATATTGCCAACTTGGATCACAGATAACGTTGAAGAATAATTACAATAAATTATTAATTAAAAGGTGTTTTAATTAATAATAAAGGAAGAAAACTGTTCATTAGTCAAAAAATATGACTAATAAAATATATAGTGTAAATATTTCAGACCAAAAGGGCCTGAAAACACATAATATGAAGAAAATACCTTTTTCCCTAAAAGGGAGGAAAATTGGCTCCAAGAAAGTGGATTAATTCCCACTGAAAGGGAGACCGTAATTTATCTTTCGAAAGAAGGTTACTTTTGATTTGGAATCGACGCGAAGTGGACGTTTCTTCTGCAACCGACTCTGAGCTGAGAGGAAAAGTCAACTGTCACTCTACTTAACTGGACTTAGAATAATTTCTACTCTTTTCGAACTTCAAGGCAACTTAGAAGAATTCGAGACCAGCATTCAACTACATAGCAGCTTACAGACTCTGGATCGAAAATATAATATCAACATCAGCCTAATTATACAACAATTTCCAAATCCAACTAGAACTTCTAATAAAGTGTGAAGGTATCTTATACTTAAGGAATAATTCGCAAATATTAACTTCATTTCAAATATAACGTCATTAGGGGAATTATTAAACATTAAATTCATTTTAATACTTCTGCTTTGGTGTAGTAAATAATTAATAATTAAATACGACTTTTTCAGTACAGGAAAAACTGTTTGTGGTTCTGTCTGAAAAGTCAAGCGTTTTTATTTTGTTTAGAATATAGAAAATATTACATTGATAAATTTTGTCAAACAAATAAATAGTTGTGTTGTTGTTTAATCAAATTGTTTGGTGTTATTAAAAAAGTTTTTGAATTTAACATTTTTTCTGTGCAAAAGAGAAAAGAATATATAAATAATTCATTTCTAAATTTTGTTGTGTTTTCAATATATATCCATTCTGTATATGCTATTAACCTTGTTTAAACATAAATCTTATATATGTGCTCTGGTAATATAATTTGAAAATTTTAAAAGTTATCATCAGAACTTAAGAGCCGATTTCTCCCAAAAGGCACGACCTTGGAGAGAGAGAGAGTGTTAATCTTAAGAAAGAGTCAAATAATCGAGCATTGAGATAAAATTCAGGGAATTTTGCGTAAATTAAAAGTTAGTAAGTTTATGAGGACAAGCTCATACTTACTAGAGCCAAGAGTTGCAAAATCTTTGATTGAAAAAGGTAAAAGTGAGCATCTTGGCCTTGCCCGCGCTTGCTCTGAGAAGAAAGGTGGTTCGCCCAGTCGGTGGTGATCGTACAGCGAGTTTAAGAGTTCGTGATAAATAGTGTTCCAAAAAGGGAACAAAGAATCTTAAATTCGTGGAGAGAGAGTAGCGAGGTAAGTGACGCTGCAAAAGTTGGGGCACGAACCTACGACCCCGAGAGTAGCGCGGCAGTGTGTGTGTGTGTGTGTGTGTGTGTGTGTGTGTGTGTGTGTGTGTGTGTGTGTGTGTGTGTGTGTGTGTGTGTGTGTGTGTGTGTGTGTGTGTGTGTGTGTGTGTGTGTGTGTGTGTGTGTGTGTGTGTGTGTGTGTGTGTGTGTGTGTGTGTGTGTGTGTGTGTGTGTGTGTGTGTGTGTGTGTGTGTGTGTGTGTGTGTGTGTGTGTGTGTATTTACATTCTACGAAATTCCATTATTCCTCCAGTAGAATAAATGGAATCGTGGAACACATATATAAAAATGGCCATTTCTTCTGACATCGTTTTCTCAAAGAATAATCCAAATAACAATTTTTCGTTGGAATCGTATACATTCTTCCTTTGTGTAATACAATAATTTAAAAAAAAAATTTATCGCCATTTGAACCAAAATCGGGTAGAGAACATACCTTATTACCTTGACTGCTTCCTAGAAAATTGTAGTCTACTTTGTAAAAACATAAATTAATTAAAGATTTTTTTTAATGAAAAGCAAAGGATGCGTTATGTTTTCAAAAGCAGTAATATATCGTAGGAATTGATTAGAATTGTATGTTTAACATCATGAAATCCATTTTGTATTTTAGTCTGTATATATGCTATAATAATTTGCACTGTTACACATGTTTGGTGTGAGCATCAACCTCACAGTAATAATAGTAACAATTATAATAAGGGATCATGCTTCTATAGTCACATGTACATCTGGCGTAGGTTGATGACAATTATCTCTGCTGAGATTTGTTACTTGCTGAGTAGTTAAATTAAAATTGCCTTAATATAAAATGATGTTTTATTTTAATCAGGTGTTAAATATGTTACAATAACAATTAAATTTAAACACAAAACGGCAGAAACAGAAAATAATATTTTACAAGAAGCAGCCTGCTACTGACATCTACTTCTATTATAGAGTTGAAAATACATTAAAGATATGACATTTATTAAGGTTTGTTTTTGTTAGTTTATTTTAATAAATACAAAGGTTGTTGAGAGGATGAGAGTGAATTTATCCGATTTTCATTTAAGTCTTTAAATATTATAGTAAATTATTTCTGCAATCCATTAAAATTCCTTAAATTTATAAAATAACCTTTGAACACCAAAAAGATTGTTCAAAATGTGTGAGGTTATTATTTTGAAAATGACAGCCCCCCTCGCGCATTGACACAAACCCACCCACAAGCAACCGCACCCCATTAGTGCGCGCACACATACACTATGACTGGGTATAAAATGCCACCCCGTACAAGCAAATTAATAAATATTAATGGAATTATTTCAAGTCATAAATGTAATCAGTGCCTGGACCCCGAACAAGGTCTCCTGACCCATGAACCAGAGCTTGGTTACTGTATTTTTGAAAGATTTTACATCTCAATAATGGGGTAATCCAATTTACAAGAAATAAACATTGAGACAAAAACCTTCCCAAATCAGAATCCACTACTTTCTTATTGTACATAGATTTTTAGAATAGAAATATTAGCAAAATAACGTAAATAACTTGAAAAAAAATCCAAGTTCAATAATAAAAAATAAAATTTTGGAATATTGTAAAACTAATTAGTACAAAAAGAAAATGTTTGTTGTAAAAATTCATATTTTTAAAGGTATTAACAAATAAAATTCAGTAAAAATTTAAATATAGTAAAATTAAAAATGTAAAATTTTAATTGTGTTTATAAATTTTATATTATGTTTAAGGGCAAATTTTAATTGTTTTTAATTATAAAATTATGCAAAATTCAATTAAAAAGAAATACATGTAATAAAATACAAAATCCCGGAAGTATGTAATGAGGGGAGGAATTTGTAATTAAAGGCACATAAAAAGATTCTTGTATTATGCTAGAATAAAATAGTACCAGCAAAACAGCAGTTTTAAAATAAATTTCAAAAAAAATTATACATATATTGTATAGTTTTCACAAAGTAGAAGTAGAATTTTTAATTGTTAAATAGGCTAAAGAGCATTGGGGGATAAAAATGAGCTTTTCCCTCGTTCTGGACATGGTGCAATATATTTAAAACAATATGTAAATGCGAAGTGTGAAAAGTGGCTGATCGAATATTAGCTAAATCTGATAACGTAATTGGGCGTGAATGATACTAGTTAAGAGGTCAAACGACATTCTCAAAAATTGTAAAAATTCAAAGAATTCAAAACTGAAATTAGTTTTTTTTTTAAAGTTAAGGGAAACTTTATAAACATTTTTTATAAAAAGAAGATTTTAAAGAATATTTGAAGTTCAGACAATAAGACAGTCAAAATTGGAACGATGCTAGCTACCATGCTACATAGTTTATTCTCATGAATGAAAACATTTCCGGAAGCCTAATTGAATCAATTCTAAGTGATAAACAGGGGGGAAAAATCAACTTTCTTTCTGGTTTTTAAGATATTATTAGTTTTCTTGCGAATCAGCGGGGGAATACAAAAACTAATTTATTGTGAAATCACACACACACACACACACACACACACACACACACACACACACCCACACCCCCCCACACACACATGAATACTATTATATTTAGATACTATTATTTGTGTTCAGTATTTTTATACTCGTGTTTTTCACTGGAACTCAATTTCGTAGATAATGATCTCGGATGTATTATATTAAAGCAATCGCTCACAATATTATTTGTTTATATTCTTTATTTAATTTATGTATAAAGTTAATATGATTTTACATTTACTTTATTTTATATAATATTGCTAATGATCATGATTGGAAAAGGTTACGTTGTATGAATCTGAGTGTTGATACGGTAGTTTATTTCATGTGGAGTTTCACTAATTAAAGTTTCTAACTCCAAAAGTGTTTAACTTTGACATATCTCTTGGTGTCTGATATATTGCCCTTAAGGAACATAAATGTCAAATACTTTTAAGACGCATGTTGATCAAAACTTTTCTTTGATCTGAGTGTTGATACGGTAGTTTATTTTATTTGGAGTTTTACTAATAAAAGTCTCTCACTCCAAATGTGTTTAACTTTCACATATTACCTCTTGGTGTTTGATATATTGCCCTCGAGGTATATAAAAGTCGAATACTTTTAAAACACATGTTGATCACAACTTTTCTTGGGTATCCTCAGCTTTAGTGATATTTCTCAGTGATGTTTTTCAGTTGTAAATCACTGACAGTAACAGTGAGAACTCTCAAGGGGAGGGGGTGGGGAGTTAGTCTAAAGTCTTACGACAAGGAGACACTTTCACATCACCAATTCCTGCCTAAAGTAAGTAATGTAACTGAGAAATGCATGACAATTTTTAAAGTTCGTTTAAAAGAAAGTATAGCCTGCATTTATTGTATTGGGATTGTCCTATAAACATTTCACACGTTTTTGGGTAGATTTTTGAGTATAGAAATTAAAGAGTTCATAATTGTAATAATATTTAGTTGAACAGCGAATCATGATGGACAAACAAAGAAACAATATGAAAAGAAGCAAGTGATAAATAAAACATTCAAAGAACATATAAATATTAATAAACATTATTTCCTGAACTTATTCTTAATCAAATTGTAAAAAATGGTTGAGACTTATTACTTGTCTAAGGATTAAATGAACATTTATGATTAACTTATAAGTGTATACAATATTTAGATAACTAACGTAATGTAACGATATTTAACAAGATGCATTCAGTTCCAATTGAATAGAACACGTTTTAAATATATTTGTGTATACGGAAAGCAGACTTTTCTAAACATTAAATACTATTGTAGCAGTGAATAATGCTTGAGGAACGAAAAAAAAAACTATATGGAAAGATACGAGTGCAAATTATTTCATACCTACTTGTCCAATCATAGCTACTATAATATTTCTTATTACACGGCCCTTTGTAAATATACTTGTAAATGTGTATAATATTAAAACATTGCAATTTGTGACAGTAACTTTTCCTATGTAAAACAATTTCTCGTTCAAGAGGCGCCCAGATCGCATACTAAACCCACGATAAAGCCATCCATTTCTAATTTCACACCATTTAACTCAAACTAAACATAGACACCAATAATCTTACTGTAATATCAATTCCAATTTGTGTAATTTACATATTAGTCTAATATATTAAAATTGGACAGATTACAGGCATGTACATTTACATATCAAAGGTCAACCCTTAAATTGCAACAGTAGTTGTAGTAAATCGTCCAGATAAACAATTCACAATAATAAATTAATATTCAAAGAGCCTCAGTTAAAATGCATTTTACATACTTTAATAGAATGACATTTAGAGGGTACTGAAGTATAATCTAAACCTAATCCATATTCTGATTAACCGTCGGATTCAGTTTAATTTGCATTTTAAAACGTAACAGTGTGAATCTTTTAATTCGTGTTAAAAAAACTTGCAGTTCTTATAATATATACAACCTAGATCCAAATAATGAATGAATGTTTTGTAACGTATCATATTTTTAATTGTAGAGTTTAGTGCCATATCATGGACTGAGTAGCGTTAGTTGCTCCTCAACAGCAACTATTGGATTGTACAATTTAAAAATATATAAATGAGTATATACATTTTCTAAAATTACACAGGGTATGAGGAAGTGATAATACTGTATAATCGAAACTTAAAATTAATGTTTTTCAATTTTTGACTTTTACCCTTGGATGTTTTTCAAATTTAGAAAAGAATTTGATTGATAGGTTGTGGGTTTTTTTTAAACTTTACCTTAAATTGATGATTCATTTCTTTCTTGCTTTTAAAGACGAGCATACGTTAACTTCACATAAATTTTCCTAAAAATATTTTGTAAGAATCACCAAAAATTATCACCATTTCACAAAAATAAACTGTGAGTTTGTCATATTAAATATTGAACCTTTATCTTATATTGAAACAATGACTATATTAGACATAATAAAATTTTAGCCAAATTTTCGAGTGCCATGTTTTAATTAAAACTCTTCATGAAGAGAACATCTTTTATTACCCTAAATATATCATTAAAATTGGTTACATTGTTTATTAAAAAATTTAAATAATTTTAACTCAGAAAACAGAGTTAAAAAAAAGTTTCTATATTACGAACATTACTTAAAAAAATAATTTAAAACTTAAACATTACGTTATGAATTTTATTTTACATATATTTCATGTGGTGTTATGTAACAAAATTATTTAAAAAAAAACTAATTTTAAACATTATTTCATTCGACAGAAATTAATTGTTAAATTAACGAAGAGAATGGAAGGGCGTTATTTATTGTTTGTAGTTAGTGATGAAACGCAGTGAATTGATGTTTGTTGATAAAAAATCAGGCATCAAAGTACAAAAGAGTTATGGAATTTATTGAATTGTGCAATGCACGTATTCAAACGATATTCCACTTTGTATGTCTTCCATCATTAATCTATCCAATTTACAGTTGTCGCTATATTTTCGTTTTAAATTTTCAGTTCTTTATTGGCTTCATTGTATATTTTCTGTTACACGTATTTTCACTTTACGTGTCAATGAAATGGAGATTAATTTTACAACAAACGCCATACTGAAAGTATGACAATTAAAACACCAATATCAACCTTAATTAACAAACTAGTATTCATTTAATGGTACAGTTCAGATTTAAGAAATTAATCAATTTATTGTTAAATTAATTTTGATTTTGATTTTAAAATTATAATGTTTCGTCACTTACAAAATATATTTCACGATAGGAATTCTCATTTTTGAAAACAAAGCACTTTATCAAGAAGAATAGTACTCACCACAAAATTTCATTGTAATAAAGACGTTAAATGAGTGCCGTAAAAGCAGTAACGGTTAGTTAGTAATACACTTGATTATAACTTTCAAAAGTTGAAAGTGAAGTTTAATGCATTATATACTAGACAATGGATTTAACCCTGCTCCAGATTGAGTCCAACCCTTTGTTATGAACTTTCTCTCAACTCCTAACTACAGCCATTAGGGAATAAATTTATCCGTTGTCTAATTGAACTTGGGATACGATAGGGCTACTCAATTGTTTGGAAGTTGGGTGGCAGATAGAGGAAAACACAATACGTGTAAATTGTATGATATGTATTGTAGAAGCGTGTTTGTATAAAATGTATAGGGATAATTCTGTCTGTGTGCGAAAACGAAGTTTATACTAAATAAGCCTGTATTTAATTTTTCGATTACATTTAAATAAAAAGAAAAATATATTTTATAATATTTTGTATGTTATAACAATGTTAACATTTTAAAAAGTTTTAAGAAAGTTGTGAAAACAAATTTTAATATCGATGTATTCATTCATCCCAGGAAATCCGACTTATTTATTTTGTTTGCAGACAAATCGAAACGCAGTATGGTGAAAAGCAGATAGTAGTTTGTACTATCATTAGCGTCCTACATTCCCATTGGAAACTCCTGCCGTTACAAGGACCCGTCCCACAATTATTTTCCTCCTCTCTTCCACTCGATAAATTTTTAAATCTGTCTGTATCCAATAAGACGAAACTTAAATTTATACTTTTTTCTAGACATCCTTTGAAGTCCACTTGCTCCCAAATATAAGTACGTGGTAACGTTTGAAACAATTATGATGGAGGTTAGTTTTACAACCGTCTTGTCGCTTACAAATTTTACATGACAATGTTTAAAATTAATAGTTTCTGTGGAGTTACCTAACTTGGTATTTCATAGAATTCGTTTGTTTATGTTTACATGTATACCAGATACACGGTTATCACCCGATGTAAACAAACATGGTAACGTTTACAAAAAAGTATTATGCATACTGTGTATTCCAATATTTTAGAACCCACTATTATTTTAATATAAAGCTTGGGTGTATTATAATATACGCGTATAACAATAGCTACTTTATATAATTTGTTAGGCCATTTCTTTTTAACTATAATGCTCCAAATATGTCTAATTTTTATTAAATTTATTAACACAGTGTATTTAATAATTCTCCATACCTTATATAAAAATTATAATGAGAGACAAGTGTATGATGACTTATCGATTCTAGGTAATACACCCAATTCCAAGAAGAAATTATGAGGTTTAGTGATTTTTGAAATGTTTACTATAAAATTGTGACTTCTTCATGACGTCAAGAATTTCTGATGGAAATTCCACGGCTAATGGTAAATACAAGAGTAAAGTTTCACTGCATAATTACAAGATAATATTTTTCAAATATTTTTGGTTTTGTAATTTGAAGAATACATTTGTCTAGTTTAAATTAGACATATCTTTTATTACAGCTAGAATAATGTGAATGGTTGTATCCAAACTTTTCACAAGAAATAAGAATATTTTATGTGTATAAACTAATTTCATTCAAGAAATATTTACAAGAGAAATTGTACAATTAATTTTACTTTTATATGTCCTATCCCGTGACATGGATATGTTTTGACATAGGTTTTGGGAGCGTCCCACTCCCTACTCCGCCTTATGCACTTAATATATTTTGTTAGAATATTATAACGTGATAAATACATTGAAAAGTAATTGAAGCCGAGAATATGAAACGGACGCTGATAGTGGCAACAGTAATGTAACACATTATAAACGAAATATATTTTGTTTTAATAATGGTGAATTGAGAAGTGTAACCTATACTAAAAAATATATAAAAATAATATAAACAACTAATAAGCTATAAGCATTGAATATAATAAATTCGCTTGTATATCTGCATTATTTCATCAAATAACATCTTAGACTTATTACGCTTTTATAACTCTTTCACATATAACATATACAACTAACATTCAACATAAATATTTTATTTAACATAATCATCAAAATATAAGAGAAACGTTTTGTGGCACCAATCGGATATTCAAATAAAACTTCACAACTATAGACCTAACGCTTGGATTCTTATTCACCTTATTCATCCACCTTGACAAATCTTACTTCTTATTTTTCTGCACAATGACATTTTTCCTCTTATTTTCCTCTTGGTGCTTGAAGCAAACTGCTCCACTGAGGTTACGCAGCTGTTCCTAGTACTACAGAGGAAGATACACTTAGGAGATCTTTTTATGTGATTCAAATCTCATTTTTCTCAGATATAAAAATTTCACATTATATAATAATGTCTGAAATTCATGAAAATGAACCGATTTAATAACAGTTTTTGCATAATATACTGATTTTATTAATGATTTAACCAATTTAAATATATAACGCCGAATTTATTAAGGTATAGTTTAATTGTGTACTTTTTTATCTCTTTGAACAATGATGTAACTAATCCATATTTTCCTCTTTCATTTTATTGGTAAATTCTCAGTATAGTGCTGGATCTTTGGAAGAAATACATTTATAAATAAATATATAATAAATTTTAAAAAATCCAAATGTTAAAAATGTACGCAATTGTTTATAATATTTTGTTTATTAATTTCAATACTGTTTTCTAATAAATCAGTTGAGTTGAAGTTTTGAGGAAATATTGCAATAAGTTGGAATATATAAATCGATATAAATTTCAAGGAGTGGCCGAGTTCAACTACCTTATTAGATAATTTAAACAAAATTAGTATAGTAATGATCTACAGAACCGCATAATGAATGGCAGTAGGTTACGCTCATCAAAAATTATTAAAGTTCTACTTATTGAACATAGGGGCTAAAAGTAAGCCTATATTAGACATTAATCAGGCTGATAGTTACTTACACTGCGAGGGTTTAAGTAAATGTAAACACTTTACGAATATTTGAAAGATGAGTTGTGACAAGAGTTTGACCCTTTTCGTGTAGGAGAAGGTTGAAGCATATTAATAACAATGATCTTGAAGAACTAATGGATGGTGAAGACAGTAATTTTCATAATCCACGGACATGTAATCCGACAATAAAATGCCGGAGAGCGTGTGGGTAGCCAAATATAAGCAGTTAAGTGAAAATGTCGACCAATGAAAGGGTGGCTGCAGGATAATGAGGAAGATCTAAGGCTTTTAGTATCAGGAATTGAAGTAGACTTGCAGAGAATTGGTGAGGAAGGAGGCTCGTCGTGGACTGTAGCGTCAAAAAGTAAGGTAATTGAAATAACTTCAAATTATAAAACGGGCACACGTTTATTAAAACGAGTTGTTTATTTATTTCAATATTTGGTAATAATTTCTAACTTCCCTGAAGTTGGATGATTGATATAAAGATTAAAATTACGGTTACGTTAATATGTCGGCCTTGGTGGCCTTTTCATTTAGAAAATATGTATCCTAGCTGTAACCTTGTGGTGGGACCACAGCTTGTAACCAGAGCAACACGAGAGCTAAGTTATATGTTACGTTGTAACAATACCACAAAGTTTAGTTCATATTATGTTCATATTATACTTAATTTTCTTGTAAAGCGTAGTATCTCCCAGGCACATGTGACATGTAACAAGGCACTGCAGATATATTCTTATTAATTATAGAGAAACTTATAAATCGTTCTTTACTCTCAACACCTCTCCTGACTCACAGTAGGAAACATACATTTAATAATCCTATTTAATAATAACTTATAAATACTGATTAAATGTCACTTGTCACAATTTATATGGAGCTACCATTACGAAAACTAATTAAAATGTTTGTTTTATTTTATGAATAAAGTGATTCCATAATAAAACATTTGGTAATATAACAGGCTATACTGCAGTGAAATCACTATACTATTGAAATACACTGTTCACTGTTTGTTTTGTAGTATATTTAAATTTATCTGCTGAATAAATCGAACAAAAAGATATATATATATATATATATATATATATATATATATATATATAAATTTCTAGATTATATCTGTCTTCATTTCTGTACGAAGCAAATCTTGAAGAATGGAACATCACTTTGTATAAAGTAAATATACATATAGAATTAAGGACAAGAGTAAGAAATAGATTCCCATACCACAAAATATTAGTAATTTACTTTTATAGAATGTACTGATTTATAAGATTAACCCTTTTCTATAAAAAATATAAATGCTATTATAAATCGATAATGTTCGACAGCCTTTGAGCTTTTTCTCTTTCACTTATAAAAAGAAAAAGTAAATCAGAATTGTTAATATTCGTTTGAGAAACATATCTTCTAAATATAAAATAAAACGGACTACAACACTAATTGTTTAATTACAACGTTAATTACATATTAGAGTTTCATAATAATTTGAGTGGTAATTTAATTGAAATCATCACATTTGCAAGACCTTACTAAAGTTCAAACAGTATTTATTATTATTTATCTAGAAAATATTTGATGAAAGTAATATTGTATAAAGTATAATAATAGGTAAAAGTGTAGTATATTGTATAAAATGATTGATAGAAAGAATACCGATATCGTCGATTTACTTTATCACAAAATACGAATTCTCATCAATATATTAAATTATTTAGAGTAACCAGATTAACGTAAACATGTTCATAAATTCTGACTTAAAACACAATAATTCTTAGCTAAATGTTATGATTTCATCTTGTGAAGAGGCAATAGTTTAACAACGAAACAAATGCTGCACTATATACAAACGTCACGAATCATCTCCGTTGGGTAATAAATAGTATATAGTGTAGCAATAGTCAATGTCAATTCGAACAGCTCCCTATTCGAGGCTAACCCCCTAGCGAAGCTATGGACATCTGCCAATGCTAATAGACTTGGGTAAATAAGTAGTTTTATTATGTTTGTGGATTTTGACTAACCCCTTAGCGAGGCTACCGACATCTGGCGATGCTAATATAGTTGGGTAATTAACTTATTTTATTATGTTTGTGGATTTTTTATAAGTTAAACAATAGCATTCTGTTTTAATAATTTAAACATATTTAGTATTATTGACATATTAACATTATGTCAGTGGTACTGACATTTACTTTTAAATCATTTATTGCTTTAAAGGTAATAATTGTTTACCTTGTATATATATAATAACTCAGTACAAAAATAAATATTAGTTTTTAATTGAACTTTCTTATAATTTAGGTGGAAATATTTTTTTACATTTATTTATTTAGCGGGGAAAATATTATTATTAAGTGTCATTATAATATGTCAGTTTTGGGTGTTATGTGCGTAACTTTATTTCCAGGATTTTCATAAGGTAGTCTCAATAAAAAAAGCTTTTATTTCTGTAATTGGTGTTTACGTATTCATTGAACTTTATTTCAAACATATTTTTAATCTTTTAACACGAATGATGAGATAGTGTTAATTTCAAATGCATTAATCCTTTCAAATGAATTAATGAATTATAATCTACTACAAGTTTACCACCTTCTAGATTTCTGTGTTTGAAATTAGTCAGCAATGAGAAAACTCGTTACTATAGCAACAAATAAGTAACAAGGAAAATAACAGTTGGTGTTTAAATAAATAATAATAATCTCTGTATACAATGAAGAGTTTCCCTTGGTGATGATTGGATAAGTAGTAACGAAATTAATGGACAAGTCATTTATAATTTTAGTTTAATTTTAAAGATCAGGAGTTTATATGTCAGTAATTATTCAATTAAGTGGTTTTACCCGGGTTTTTCTTCCTAATTGTATATGTCTAATCTCAAGAAGCAAAATTATATTTAAATGGACTACCATACACTCGTAATTCATAAAGTGTTTCACTGATGAAAACACAAATACATATACTATATTGAAATAACTTTCTACTGTACTGAAAATGTATCTCTTACAGAAAGTTTTACAGGTTTACGTATTTACAGTAAAAACCCTGTAGTAGGTAATACGATATATTATCAAAGTGTTTCAATTAAAGACTAAGAAAAGAGTAATTTACAAATTTAAACAATATTAATATTTACTACATCTAATGTATATAATATTGGAACACGAACCCTACGACCCAATGGATTTTGTACTGGTGGAGGGTTGGAGATGAGAAAAGGTTGGAGATAAGAATGTTTTGTTTTTAATTAACTCCATTTTATATTTCTGAAGTGGTATTCGTGCCATAATATGTCCTTTGTCTTGAAACATATACAGAAACAAATTTAAATACATATTTTGAGTTAACCGTAATTATATGTTATTTATTTTTCTTTTACTTTTATAATATTTTTGTACTAAAGAAATGAAAATTAAGTCGTGGTAGTAGTCTATGTAAAATCGATAAATTATTATTTCCGGTAAATGAGGATAATGGAACTAAATTCTTCTTTACATCCCTCAAAAAACGAGAGGTAATTAACATCCGTAAATTAATTATTTGTCTTAATTTGTAGTTTGATGTGTTCATTATAACAGTATCATTTTAAAAAAAGAATACAAATTGTGACCTATTTCAATTTATTAATATGGATTAATATTAATAATGTTAATAAAGACGGTAAATATTAATTCACAAAGGGTATTTAAAATATTTTACTAATATAATCCACAATTATATTTCATTCAGGAAGAGTTCTGTTAATTTTGAGAACAATTTCTTTATATTAACTTCAAAAAATCTTATTAAAGCCTAGGCTAAGGATGAAGTTAGAGTTACTGTTTTGAAATAAAATCTTATCTGAATTCATTGCCTGTAATAAGAAGAGTTTATGGAACATAGGCGTCATTGAAGGGTATTTCACGACGCTTTTATTTCCTAGCTGTCTTCAAATCTCAGTAACTACTCTTTCAAGGACCATTGCAAATTGAATTCTCCTTTCTCTGATTCTTTTATATAACGAATTATAAATGGTATTCATAGTTTACTAGGCAGTAAGCAAATATTACTTTATGTAAAAGGCAGTAACTTTTACACTTGTTTTATTAACACGCGATTTTTTATGAAATGAAAGAACATATCTACACAAAAAAAACACTTTATTTCTAACAATATGAAATTTCACTTTCGATGTCATCAACCTAAATTGTTTATAAGTATACGATTCTAGTGCCACTGAACTACAAAGGCCCAACCACAGAATACAATTACTGAACCAACATAGATACAAAACCTTCACAATATAAACATCTTTGTCAATATTAGACAATTCCATCACAATATAACCTATACCGTTACAAATTTACATTGTACGGAGGTGTTCATATGTAGACCTTTGTAATTTTTCATACTTTTATAACTATGTTTCATTATTTTCACAATTCTAATTTAAATAAAAGATTATCAAAATTGTAAAAAAATAAATACCTTGATCAAGAAACAATTTAACTTCAAAGATGTTCAAACTGACGGCCATCTTGGTTAACAAAATCTTGTGTATTCTCTATCTACGAATGCGATGAAAAAAATCTTTGTCATTGTCGATATTATGCAACGCGTTGAGATGAATTGTTCCTATTGTTAAGTGAGCGTAGCTTTCTTTCCTCGAAAACCCTTAAACTAGTATCTTTGAAATAGAATCAAATCAGACGATCGTGGAGGCCAATCGATCCATTATTTCTCGGATCGATATACAACATAGTGGAGTGGGCCGACGACTTGTTAACAATAATAATCGTAACAGTGCTGTCTAAATTGAGGGATAACAGTGTTCACCAACATGTTTTGCAACCATTGCCATTGAGCGTGCCATCAAAATAGAAAGTATAAAAAACACCGTTAACGATAAGGCAGCACCAAACGGTGACCTGCAGTTGGTTAACCTGCTCCTCAATGACTTCATGCAGGTTATGATGTGAAAATTTATCAGGTTACTGAAATCAGTAGAGTACAAAAACAAATACAGTGTGCTTTGGGAAATGTGATTTAACTATGGTATCAAAAAATTCACGTATAATAAGGAGTTAAAAATATATATATTTAACATCGTGACATTATATTGTATTTCAATCAACTACCAAATGTAGTAATTTATTTTATCTATATTTAATACTATACATGTTGTGGAATATCAACCTCACAGTAATAATTATAAAAGATCATGTGTACAAAGGTACACCTGACGTAGAATGTTGACGAATATTCCTGCTGAGAATAACTACACGGTTGTTTAATTAAAATAGCTTTAATTTGCATTTCAAATGTTTAGTAGTTTAATTTTATACAGTTCCTTAATACTTTACGGTGATAAATTAATTTAAATACAGCAATACAAAAACCCATGGTACTATATTTCAAGAAACAGTCTGCCAAGGCTCTCTGTTAAATTAAATACAGCCTGCTACCAACTCCCGTTTTCGCAATAGAGTTCTGACATTTTATTAAAGATACATGCAATTTATTTAAATTTTGCACTTCGTTAGTTTATTTGCATAAAATACAAATTGGATTTTATATGTTTGGATTTATATGAGACGGTTTTTATGAGGCGAATTTGATTTCGTTTAAAATTATTTAAAGATTTATTTATACTATTCTTTTAATATTTCTCATGTACAATAAAAATATAAAATATTAAAATTTCGGTCATTTCCCACCATCAATTTTGTATAAGTAAACCCGAAACCAGTATTAAGAATAACATGTGAGTAACATATTTTAATAAGAAAAATAAACATATGATTAGGTGACGGAAAAATATATTCCAAACGTAATTATCTTAATCCGTAGACTCAATGTGCTAAATTGGTATAAAACTTTTAAAATGTTACTGGTTCTACGATAACATTACTTTTAACTTGTTAATAAAATATGATTATTTAATACCAAACATTAATTAATCCCAAGTTTCAAATTAATTGTTTAGTAAACGCAAATCAGGGTAAATATGATTAAATATTAAAATCGATCAAAAATTCATATAAATATGATCATAAGTAAATTCATTTTCTAAATAAATGTCAAAATAATAATCAATAATAATATACTTTCCACTTAATAAATATTTATTGTTTCGTTTTAGATGCTGTTTTTGTATTAGAACTAAACTATTTGTTAACTTTTAGAAAATGAATTTCCTTGAAAATATAAATTCTTCTAATAGAAATACAGCCCAAATTGTTATTGGTTTATTAATTATATACTATTCGTTTATATATGTTATCATTTCATGTATATTTTATTTCATGATTTTATGTATTATTTTATAATAAATTATTTGTCACTGAGAGTGAAGATCTTTATACTTCTTAACTTATAGAATGGTTTTGAGAGTGTCATTATTTAATGAAGGTATTATTTCAATATTATCTTTATTGATCGTACTGCTACATTTACGTCAATTGAATTTAGAAAGTCACAGATAAGGAACTTGAATATAAATTATTACCAATTTTGCATTGATAGTAAGATGTTTTTTCACATCAAAATATAACACTTCAAAAAAACATCTTGTATAATAATTAACAACTATATCTTGTCTATGGAATTAGTAATTATTATATTAAAATATGTACAGTAATAAGTTTTAATTTTCACTATATGGCAGGTATTGAAGGTACAATGAAGGTGAAATATGAATCTTAAGTTTGAAATAATTTATAATAATATTTCTTTAAACACAAATATAAACTTTCTAAAAATGTTAAACTGTTAATATGTTTATTCTAACTTTCTCTCTAAAGACATCACCACGATTTATTTACGCAACTGTGAAAAATCAAATAAATTGTAGATCACTTAAAAGGAAATGTGGAGTTCAATTTACAGTACAAATTTCTGTTTTTGGAGAAAAAATATTTGGACGTCAGCGAAAGCACTATTTTGTTTTCTGTAATAATTGTTCATAATTAAAAATCAGGAAATGAATTATCCAAATACTACCTACTTCTAATTAGCTATCCGTCCGATATGTTAGGTCCATCAAATAAATTAAAGTATTTTTGTTCTAAAAACGGGATCTATTATAAGAAAATAACTTAATTTTTTAGTATTTACATTTATTGATTTTGTATAAGCGGTTTTTTTTAATATTTGGACAAGTTAACGTGAAGAAAATGTTCAGTTTTACATTTTAAATTTATTGTTACTAATCTCTTATATAAGGTACCGAAATGATTTTTATTTCAATATATATAATTTTTTTTAAAATCAAAAGATCACCTATTTTGTAATTGTAACTAAACAAAAGCCTTATTCTGAGGCTAATTTAATTAAAAAATATTTCAGCACAAAATATGATGCAAAAAGGTTTTTAATGAACATACTGAATGGTTTACTAAAGAAATTACATTTAAAACACAAATTTCTTAAGAAATAACCTAATTTGGAACTAATTTAAAATATTATATATATATATATATATATATATATATATTTTAACCATCACAAATTGTTTTATAAAATGATTAGTTTGAGTTACATTTTATGAATCCGGATTGGGACGATGAAACTTCCTGTAGATGTTCCCTAATAAAAAGTTTCTAACTTCAAGTGTTTTCAACTTTTACCTCTCTCCACGTGTTTGATAAATCCCATTTGAGACACATAAATATGGCGTACTTTTAAAACGCATGTTGTTTAGAACTTCTCCTACGTGTCCTCAAATCTGAACCATTTTTTTCCTCCAAACAATATAATGGAGGTCTTGAGATAACTCTCAATGGAGTTTGTGATTTAGTCCAAATGATAATAATACTAATAATAAGGATACACTTTCATTACAATAATTCCTTTCAAAAAGTAGGTTACTTAACTCAGAAATTAATGTCATATTTTTTAAAACAGTTTAAAGGAATGTATTTAATATGCATTTCTTGTTCTGGGGATGTTTTATAAAGTTTCTATCCAAGTTTTAAGTAGATTTTTGTTTGTATGAAGAAAGCAAATATTCCGTAACAGTGATATAACTTCAAAAGAACAGCAAAACATGCTGGAAACCACAAAAGAGAGTAGAAAGATGTAATAAAACTGTAAAGTTGCTTATTTCCTTTCTATGGATTACATAAGCCTTTATGAGACTTTCTTTAACTTAAAATAAAATGTAATTAAATGAACGTTCAGTAAGCGCATCATTGAACACTACTGAAACCACAATTCTAATTTCACAGACCGTCTAAACAAAACTAAACATGGATACCAAGTGTCATACTTCAATACCAACAACAATATGTTAAGCTTACAAATTCAACCTAAGGGTATACAATTAGATAGAGGATTTGTAAATTCCAAACCAATCCAAACAGCTATCAAAAGTAATCGAATTCCATGGTATGTCAAAGTGCACATAAATAACTTTCAATCATTACAATATAGAATATAGAATAGAATGGAAAAAGTGCTTTATTTTGACATGTATTCCATACAAAATATAAATTAAATTCACAATTAATTAATTATAGGAAATAAAATAAATAAAATGAAATAAACTAATAATATTCTTTCTTTACAGAGTACTTTACAGCAATGGTCTTTTTGACCATCAGCTGGGTTGGCATAAACAAATAAATATATAGTTAAAAATTTTACTATGAGTCACATATATTTACACATAGACCTGTGTGTATATAACCTTCCTTCCATCAGTGCACCCATACATATATAATCATACAAAATATTCAATATAAATGACTACATAACTAATTAATTTGGCACCAGCTATACAATTAAAAATACTTACATATATAAATAGATTTACAGTAATCCTTCCAAGAGTTTAGGTGTGACCCCCTCCCCAACCAAAATTTTGTGTACTGTTACAGTTAAAAATTTAATTCATTTATTAATTCCCATCTAAAATTCCATGCAATCTTCATGAATTTATCCAATCTCCACCAATTTCTCCCATTTAATAAAAGTTCAATTTCCCCCCTATTTAAACTGCGTTTGAAAAAGCACAAATTTCTTATATCGGCTAGGATAGGACAGCGAGCAATAAAATGGTAAACCGTCTCGTTTTCATTTATGTTGCATAAGGAGCATAACCATATTTTATCGTTACACCACGGTTTATAGTTTAAGTCAACAAGTTCCGCCCTTGCTTTGATGATCCAACTTATTATTTGTATATCATATTTATCAAATAAAACAAGTCTACTGCCAAGTTGAAAGTCAAGGTCCCGGTACTGTTTGTGATATGTCGCATTTCTTGCCGTCTGTAAACATTCTCCCTCCCAAGTAACTCTGACCGCTTCAATAACACTAAGCATCTGTTCACGTAGCCTATCAATCATTACAATAACAATTCCTTTTAATAAATCATTATTCATAGCAGTCTTGGTCGAATTGTGAATTACATACTTCAGTAGTGCAGCTGATAAGATGGCATTGAGTTCCAACCCACCAATAAGCTGTTGTAACATTTAATTTTCGATTAATTTGGCCTAAAACGTAGGTGTTTAATAATTGTGCTTCAAAAAAACATCCAGTTAATACAGTTAATCCGAATTTTGTTTTTAGCTTTGCTTTGGTTGTATGTTTATTTTGCCATCTTGCCTTATACGTGAAACCAGTTAGACAAGTTTCTCTAAGACTATTGATTACATAATACGGATATTTTATAATTAGAATAAGACAAACTTACGAAGGGGAATTTTATGATTAAGTTCTATGATTAAAGGGAATTTGAATAATTATATATCATCCATTAAACCAAAAGAATTACTAGAAAAGCATTCTGACTTATATGACAATGTAAACAAAACCAAACAATATTTGTTTAAACTAAAAACTCGGTCATGAGGAATAATAGAGATTTATTTATCAATAGAAAACAAACAATTCTTCAAGTCTCTAGGTTATTATAAAAAATTGTTACTCATTAAAGCATGATAAAAGTATCCAAGATAAAAAGTAGTTTTTTTTTTTTTACTTATAACGTCAATTTTCAAAGTTTTCAACAGTCAGTAATTAATTGTGTAACTAAAATGGTATTAATAAAATGTATAAATTTGTCCAAATATATAATAAACTAAGTATAGGTTATGTTAGTGAATAAACGTCAAAAAATAGTGTAAAACACACATTATATTTTACCTTTACAAAACATACACTTCTAGTACTTACATATTATGTGAACTCTGGTTAATACATGAGAATATATTGGTTTCTAATGGAAAAAAAATATGAGCAAATCATAAACTAGATATTAATATTCTTATTTAGGGAGATAGAATTTTGTTAATGAAAATCAGAGGAAATTAGCACCATTTTACAACTACGCGTTACGTGTTTTTCAAATTAATTATACCAACAATATCTTTTCTTAAAAAATAAAATTAAAAGTTTACTGATAAATTATTGTTTATAATGTTTTAATGAAAGCAGACGATAAATAGTTTGAGTACGTGAAAAATATCATTCAAATTAAACATAATTTCATTCAACATTGTAAACAAACATTAATCGTTAAATTAAAAATGACAATGAAAGGACTTCGTTTATTGTTACAAGGAAGTAAAAAAACGCAGTGAATAACTATTGTTGGTATAAATGAGGGATTAAATCATGTACAAATAATTTTGGAAATTTATCAAACCGTGCAAGCAATATATTTCCGGCCTTTATTTCTCCAATCATTAATTAATCAAATTAAATTTTCATTAAAATGTTCACACTATTTGATTGTATCTTTTCTCTAACATACAGATTCACTTTATATGTCAATAAATTGGAGATTAATTTTAAATCAAATTCATAATAAAAACTTGATAATTAAAATTCACGTGTTGATCTGTAATAATTACTAGTTATGTAAGAAATTATTCAACTATTTTTAATCTCTTTTCGACTTGTGATCATACTGGATGCACTTGTGCTTGAAAAAATGTGTTAAGATTGATATTTATAACAATACTTTAATATAATAATGATTAAATCGTTAAATAATTGCTTTAAAATAGTAACGATTAGTTAGTATTTACTTTATTTACACCTAGTTTATCATAACTATAAAAGTTAAAAGTTGAAGTTTAATGTATTATACACTAGACAATGGATTTAACCCTGCTCCAGATTGAGTCCAACCCTTTGTTCTGAACTTACTCTCAAATTCTAACTACAGCCATTAGGGAATAAATTTAAACTAGATACGAGACTCGATTGTTTACTAGTTGGGTGATTGATTCACGAAAATGCGATATAAGGAAATGTATGGTATATGTTGTATCGTTGAAGAGGGTTTGTATAAAATACTCGGGGGTACTTTTGTGTGATACGAATAGAAAATGCAATAATTTGTAGTCAGAAATATGGTTCTATTTTTTTTTTATATTGACCTAACGGATAGTTATTTATGATAAAAAAATATTATCATATTATTAAGAATTTTAAAATAACCTGTCGTTAAAGATCTGTAAAGGAACGAACGGATTTTAGTATGTTCTATTATTTATAGAATCCCGAAAGTTCAACTTATTTGTTTTTATTGCATGTAAATAATTGCAAATCGTGCACATGGAAATAAATACATAGAAAAGTCGTAAATATTTCTTAACAAGTGAATGGTTCAAAGCGGATGATGTTTGATGTTTAATATCAATATAGTTTTCGTTTGAAGTAAGTTTTGCTATTGTAACTCGAAGAAGTTATGTTTTGACAAATCTTTGACAACTCTTGTTCTCTACCTACACTGATGCTCTTAGAGTATTCAAGGATAAAGGGTCTATATTGTATATTCTTTTTCTTTATAAGGCGATTTTAAAAACTTAACACAAAAACATACACATACATTTTTTTTAACTTTAATTTTTGATATAAGTAACGAAACAGTCATTACAAACCTGCTGAACTATGTCATGTTACGTTGCAACCTTTTTATTTGAATTTGTGATATGGTGGACCAATCATTCGTTAAAATAAATACAAGAAATGAAAGGTATAACAAAATAGTAACTATACAAATTGAAATCACACAAGCTTGAAAGGGAAATACTGCATATGTTCACGCGGGCGTGTGCCTATACACATACATTTACATAAATATAATCAACTACTAAATTCTGTTTCTGAACAATCTGTCAAAACGTCAAGAATCAAGCCCTGGGATGCACAAATCGCATGTCTCTAATACAAAATTATTTAAAACATGAACCACAAGAAGCATTACAACACTATTAAGTTGTAGCATTTTTATTTGTTTCTTTGTATTCTTACACTAAATGTGTCTCTAATAATATTGATATTATAAACATCTTTCTACAAAAAGTTAAATCACTTGGAAATGCCGTTATGAAAAAAATAAATTATCATGGTAATGCTATCAACACAAGCAACCTCAATCTTAATCCTCGTAAACTTGCCTTGGGATTAAATTGCATTTGTAAAATAACATTATCTTATACCAACTTTTAAACTGCTTCAAACTTTTAAACTCTTATACAATCTTCGTGTAGCACGTTACTAATTAATGTTTAATAGAATTTTGAAATAGTGAAAAGTTATGATTTAATTAAAGTAATAAAAATATATGTTCTTATTCTGATCATTTTAGATGTAATTTTACAGCCAGTAGGCTGATGATTCACAACAAATATTGAATAAAATTATACAAATAAATGAAGACCACGATTTGAAAATTTACATAAATAAAAAAAATTTTACTACACGAATTATTTTTGAGCATTCGGTTTAATGTTGATTTGTAAACTACTTTCAAAATTACCATCTCTCTGCCTATCACCAAATTTAGAGTAAGACAGCTGAAGGAAAAACTAATTCTTGCACGATCAACTTGAAATTCACTTTGAATAATTACTACTCTTTCATACGTATTTATTGTTTTAAACGGAGGGTACATAAGAGGTAAACTTTAGAGTAAGCAAAGAAGTAAAGAGAAATATTGACGAACTATGCAGTTCTATTTAATTGAAAATTTTTAAAACATTGTAGATGATTGTTTAAAGACTAAACAATTAAAATTCGAAAATTGGCGTAAGTATGTGATAATAAATGAAAATGAAGTCTGTTGTAAGAGTTTATATGAAAACCATTTATATCAAGCTTACAAAATGATCAAGTTTTGGTTTTAAATAAGTTGTACCTGCAATTTGATACCACAAAATATATTTTTCGAGTACTTTGAATTACTTCATAGCTAAAAAATGTAAGCTCTCTAAGAAAATAATAAGTTGAAAATTTCCTTTCATTTCAACTTCATATTGTACATGATTCCACCATTAGGGGAACGGGATAGTAGTCTATTATGGCGCTGAATAGACCAGACTTGGAGCTACTAAAGTTCACGAGTTCAAGTCTAGTTAGTAGCCTTAGAGTTAGTCTTTTTTTTCGTTAATGGGTATAAATAAATAAAATCGCAGTAAAAACAATGTTTTGTGTAGTTAGTGGTTTACTAATTTATTTATAATCTCATTTTTCAACTGAAGGAACTGTAGAAAAACCCAAGCGAAACTCATTTAAAACTTTTATCAGATTTTTGAAGTAACAATTAGTTAATATAGTATGAAAATATACTCTTATTAATGCCACTAGTTCTTTGATGTTTCTCTTTCAACTTTGTTGGATATTATAATTAACTGAAAGTAGTGTTCCCTATATTTCTGAATATGCTCTTTAAAATCATTAATAGGTAAGAAGTATACGATTTCTTCAATTTAAGTGCATTTTTCATCACAAATCTCTGATTACCTAAAAGAAATACAAACAAGTTACAGACAACTGTGTCTGAGGGAACATTACATCGTAATTATTTAGATTTGCTTAATTAATATTATTTGCTTAATTAATATTTGCTTACTTGAACTAATTCGTTTTTTTAAATATAATTTTATCCTATGTTCTTTCCAGAAATTAAACTTACTGATTACTTTTGTTTGTATGAAAAGTGTGTATATTTTAATTGATCTATTTCAACTAATTTTTCACTAATTATCATTCTTTCACAATTAATGTTGTGTTTAATTTTATATATACTCGTTTGACTCTAAAAGACTTCCTCCGTCATCTGTCTGGTTTGTAAAAATGAAACCACTCACTACTTACCCAGATATGTAATTATGTTGTCTTTAAAGTTTACAAAGGCAAGACATGTTTTATTACTTTCTACTAGTTGTATATTTATTAGTGTCACATTACTCTTTTGTTTCTTAAAAACAAAAGCAGTTTAGAGAAACTATAATTATATTTAAAACATTGATTTTTACTCGAAACAAATCATTACTCCAAAATATACAGGTAAAATTCGATTTTTCTGTAATTTAACTCTAACTTTTGTAATTAAATTTCACTAAAGTTAAACCTCTTGAGATCACATAAATTATGTTTCGCCAATATCTAAAAAAAAACAAAAAAAAAACGATAATTAAAAGTTAATAATAAATAATGGTTGTACCTAAACCAATGTGCCAGATAAATTAATCAAACCCTGT
Organism: Aphrophora alni; assembly: GCA_963513935.1. Classification (NCBI taxonomy): domain Eukaryota; kingdom Metazoa; phylum Arthropoda; class Insecta; order Hemiptera; family Aphrophoridae; genus Aphrophora; species Aphrophora alni. The sequence continues at coordinate 53,122,859 of OY740768.1, forward strand.
AACCATAAAGGCAGGTTGTTCAAATATACACGAGGGAAATATGTTAGTAGCACTATTATTTATAATTGATTGATAATCTAGCTATGGATGGCGACTGTTTATTGTGTTTTTAAGTTGCAAAAAGAACTTTTATAAAAATAAAGTCTTTATATTTTTAGATAACGAACTTTATACTAGATAAAAATCTTTAGAACTTTTATATTTTACATTATAAAGATTTAAAGTCTTTTATATGTAAAAAGAAGTTATATCCCAGGAGTAATAGATAACATAATAATTGAAGATACGTTTTATTTAAAATTATACATAAAATCGGAGTATGCGTATATATTTGAAGTCGTGTATGAGATTGAATAATTATAAAGCATACATAATGTTTATACACCTCTTTAATACATGTCCTGCATGGTATTTAAAGGTATCTTAATTGCCTATAATTTAGTTTTTCTGGCTAATATTGTTATGTTAATGCTTGTTTCCTAAAAAGTTTGATTTTCTCGTTTAAATTGTTTCTGAATCAAAAATAATTTCTTTATTATTATTATTTTTTTTTTACAAACAATGAAGCCGTTAAGATAAAAAATAAGTGTTCATTAAGTAGTATTTTGATTTATACTTTTTAAAATTTATATTTTAATGGAAAATACAATGTATTTTTATAATTTTTGTTTTTGAACGATCAACTTTAAACAAGTAAAATGTTGCAAATGTCTAATGTTATGTAAAAACAAAAACTGAGGAATTTTAAATGCGTTTAGGGTAATTTGAGTACCAAATATTAGGCTTTGGTTTATCCGTCTGTAACCGAAATTGCTTAATTTAATGCCTGTTATATACAAAATTATAATTTCCTCGTAAAATTGTTTACTGAAAAATAAAAATTTAATACAAACTCTAGCAAATTGTTATTTTTTTAAACTTTATAATTAGGTAGTCAATATTATTTGTATTAAAGATTATTTCTCAATTTGTTAAAAGTTATTTAATCAGGAAGAAACTTTTAATTCATTCTATTCGTCTACCATAGTAAACGCAAACTGAAATATTAAGTAGTGTGCCATGAATCATTTGGAATTTGTAAAAAAATATTGTCAAAGAATTAAGAAGCTGATTGTATTTAAATACAACCACACACGTGTACAGTATATGATAAATCTACCTTCATTACTTACTTGTAAAAATATGGAACTTTGTTTGATAATGAAATAAGTATATAAAACATGCTTTAATAATATATTCTTGTAAGTTAAAATTGAGATTTGACTAAAATTACTCTTGGAATTCTTGACGATTTTGTATTACGATTTTATTCTCCTTTTATCCTTTCTTCGTCGATATTCAAAAAAACTTTACAAGTTTCTAAACTTACTTGAACCGTGTAGAAAATATGCCTTTATCGTCTAAGTGTGCAAAACTAATTGTAGTGTAGTTAAAGACAATAGATTAGTTAATAATATTTAAATTTAATTTGAATAAAAGCAGATGATTTTAAAACGATATCATAACTGCAATATATCATAAAGAATTGATTTTTAATATATGTTAACAACCAGATATCTTAAATGGGTCTACATACTTGCTGCAATAATTTGTTCTGACTATATTTGTTTGGAGTGAGTATCAACATCATGTAATAACAACAACATAACATGTGTCTATAGACAGAAGTATATGTAGTGTAGAATGCTGACAAATATCTCGACTAAAAATGACTACACAGTAGTTTAGTTCATATTGCTTTAATATGAATTTGTAACAAATAGTAGTTTTATTTTACTCTGGTATTAAATATGTTATGATGACAATTTAACTTTAAATCACTGCAAAAATATTTATTGAATTAATATTTTATCAGAAGCAGCTTCCAACTGACTGCTCATATTCAGTCAGTGTTGAGATAATTTATTATGATGCATGACTTTATTTAAAATTAGTTTTCGTTAGTTATTTGAATAAATACAAATATTTGTGTAGATCCAAAAGTATAAGATTAACTTAATTTGTATGTACATTTAATTTAAGTTTTTATAATGATATGAATATTTATCCTATCCTTTCAATATTACACTTTAAAAAAAGCAATTTAAAATTAAAGAATAAACATTGTAGATTTTTTTAGTGTTCCTGTAGTAATAATAATTATTATAACTTGAAACACATGCTAGTGGTTCTATGATTATACTGCATTTTATCTTGATAGTAAAAATAGTTGTTTGCTTCCCAACATTAATAAAGTAAGACTTAAAATATTTCTTTATTTAAATAAAAACATGATTATCATTAAATAATATCGGATTAATCAAAACTGTACGTAACCCATATCAGAAATATGAGTCAAAGTTAAAAAACATAACAATAAAGTAATAATCATTAATCGTATGCTTTCACTGTATTAAATATTTCTAACTTCGTTTAAAATACTATTATTGTTATTTAGTTGTTGTGTAAAAGAAATATTCCGTTCATTTTAAGCAACTACGTTTCAAAGCATATCTTCAAAGTCTTGTGATGGAGTAATCGATCATACTGCTGTTACTTTATTTATGATATTTACTTATTTGTATTATCTTTAAATACAGGTCGTATTATTAAACAACAATTTAAGATTACAAAACTTTTTGAATGGTCGTGAAATTGTTTATAGCTTCAAAGCATTATATAATTTATAGACTGAACGAGAAAAAAAATTTAAACTGATACAATTAATAATAAAAGGAAAACTAATTATAAAACTAAAGATAAAAATAATCCTAATAAAGGAGTAAAACATTTAAGAGGATGGTATTTTTTAAGAAGTCTTTATTTTAAATTTCCATTTGCTCCTATCCTACATTAATTTGAGATCATTTTCAGTTGTATTCATAAAAACACAGACGAGAAATTGAATACAAATGATTAAGAATTTTCATTTTTGGTAGGACGTTATAGTCGGATGAAAATAAAACATCACATCAGAAAAATCATGCACCTTCTTAAAATAAAATTATTTTAATGTTCTCTGTACCAAAAATAATAATACAAAATTATATAAAGTAATTAGTTTTATTTAACTTAATACTGAGGTCAAATAACAGATAAAATATTTACAATGAATTTTAAATAAATGGTAGCAATATTTGTATTCAAATTTTCTTTTTAATTTCAACACTACCATTTATACAGGTTTCCACATTTGGTTACGATGAGAGAGAGAGAGAGAGAGAGAGAGAGAGAGAGAGAGAGAGAGAGAGAGAGAGAGAGAGAGAGAGAGAGAGAGAGAGAGAGAGAGAGAGAGAGAGAGAGAGAGAGAGAGAGAGAGAGAGAGAGAGAGAGAGAGAGAGAGAGAGAGAGAGAGAGAGAGAGAGAGAGAGAGAGAGAGAGAGAGAGAGAGAGAGATAGATAGAGAGAGAGAGAGAGAGAGAGAGAGAGAGAGAGAGAGAGAGAGAGAGAGAGAGAGAGAGATTTACATTTATTTGTTAATATCAAATGAGCACCAAATCATAAAAAATGCCAATAAATATAATTCAACATACATACATTCACTGAGCTCTACGTAAGGGAAGCACACATAATAGGGTATTATGTAGTCTATTGCACTGAACGTTTATTTGACGTATCGAGATAAATAATTATGTACTTGGCATTCAGGTAAATACTTTAAACAATAGAGGTCATATAGTTCAAGCTATTTTCTAATCGTCTTTACTGGCAAATTAGTTTTTTTGTCTAACAAAGCAAGAGCTGTTTCATAAACAGTACAGCCCTTTCTCCTTTGTCCACATGCATTGAAAAAGTTCTGAAGTATGCATTACAACTTTCTTTTTAAATACTATTTTTAATTTAATTTAATTTAACCTTCAAGGGTTAAATAAATTTTAATTTTGTTCACCAATTACTCCTACAATGTATAGTTGATATATTAAGAATAATTATTATTTCCAATTACTTATGTAAAAACAGATGTTTCATCCATTAATAATTGTATTTTGTTTTCACTGTTGTACAGGTACGTTGAATTTGAACTAATCTTTCCAAAAGCGATAAGTATTTTACAATGTATTTAAACATTTAATAAAATTATGTAGTCAGAAAATTGAAAAATAACAGTTTCATTTATAGGAAATTTACTAAACTTTGTATCCAGTTTAAACTTTAATATATAAAACTAGTAAATTCTCATTAGAAAAGTATTTTAAATGTCTTATTTTTTAAAAAAAATATATAATTTCTAATTTTAAAACTGATTATTTATATTACATGTTGAACTGAAAGTCTAATTTCCCAATATTATTTTTCTTTTTTCAACAGCGGTCCCGGAGGAAGGTTATCCCTCATTATAAACCTCTGAAATACCGTATCCTCTCAGTTTCACTTTGTATTTCTATAAATCGACATTTTTTACTTAAGTAATAAAATAACTTAAGAAAGCTGTCCAGGTTCTTAACTAATAATTTGGTATTGAATTAATTACGAGAGAAGATATGATTCTTCTGAATTAGGAACTATTTTAGAGTAAACATTACTGTAATAAATTATCTCTACAACAAAACTTTAATATGCCAACTTTTAGAGATAATCATTGAACAAAGTATGTTGAAATATTTTTGTTCAATTCAATGAAGTAAAATTTTAATAGATATTTCATCAACGTGTATATAATTAGCCTGAGAATCTGACAGTTAGGTCATTGTTCAATGTTCAAATTGTACTAATGTCAAACGAGCGTATAATAGATAAAAAGGTAGAACGCAGTATGTGCCCGCTCACACTAGAACCTTTAAATTTGATCATAAGTTAATAAATATAAGTTCTTTTTACATTTGTATTAAACTAAAATTTGTAAAACTCTTAATTACAAAACATTTAATTGATATAGTATTCTTTATTACTGATTGCCCTGCTGTACTAGTTATGTTAATGTCTTTGCAATAAACGTCGTAACGAATAGAAAAACAAAAAGAACTGTGGAAAACAACAACAAAGGTAAATAAGATATCATACTATTCTTATTTTAAAAAGAAAATATATGTATACTCATGCAATAATTGTATGGCATTTTTTTTTTTAAACATTTAAAATATTTTAACTTTTTTATAGTGGAGTAGTTTTGTCTTATTTTTCTTAACGATTTCATACTTAAGTCATTGATACCAATTATTCGATTGTTTAATATGTTAGTACATAATTTAAAAAATTATCAGAAATATTCCGCCTCCAGTCATTCTAGGATTTTTTATCTAGTAATGGTTCTATCTTTAAAATAAATGTTGGTATTTTCCTTCTGAGTCTCTCTTACTTTAGAATACACGTTTGAATATTACGTTTAATTAAATTAAATAAATTAGTACTCGGAACTTAATAATTTATTGTGAATTCAGTGGAAAGTTGATCATTAAACTATGAAGTACGGAATCTCGCGATGGAATAATTCTGGGAAATGAAAATAAATTAAGAAATATTTATTCCTATTTTGAAGTTTACAGAGTAAAATATATATTATGCATTTATTTGTGGAAGTGTCTTATTATTATTATTAAAATAAACATTATTGAAGATAACAATTAAATAATTGTGATGTAAACAGTAGCTGAAGTGGATCCTTCCAATAATCAATAAATGATAGCCATAAATAAATATTGAGAAATAAAGATTCTACTTCGAATGGTTACGTATTTTTATTCAGTAAAATAATTGTATAAAGAAATCATTCCTTTATCAGTTTTGTATTCCTCAATCAGTGGTAATATCAAATTTAATGGTAAATAACATTCTACATTAAAACATATACATACGTATATACGAAACAAAGCAACAAGCTATAATAAAAGTTATTAAATAATAAAATCCCCACAATTAAAATATAATTACTCACCACTTACAACAATAAAACAAGCTTTAAATTTAGCAATAACTGTTATAAATAGATAAACAAATTGGCTCACACTTGCTAAGGATGGTAAGGAGAACAGCCCTTTTGAAAATTGATTCGCTCATCACCGCCTCATATATATATATATATATATATATATATATATATATATATATATATATATATATAAGCACATTTCGCTCATCACCTTTCGCTCATAATCGCCTCATATATAATCACTTTTCGCTCATCACCGCCTCATATATAATAATCTTTCGCTCATCACCGCCTCATATATAGAATCACCTTTCGCTCATCACCGCCTCTAATTTAAGTTCAATGCCTTAATTATTAAAGTTAATAATTTTTACGTAAAGAATTGTTTTATTTTATTTTCAATATAAAAATATATTTATTACCATGAATGTTGGAGTCTTATTTCATATTCTTTCAAAATTTCTTAAAACATAGAATATACATTCAACTTTAGATAATTAAAGCAGGTTAATTTGTATTGAGATCATAATAATGTATTATGATTACTGTAGTCTTATTTGAATATTATATAAGTGAGATTTTTACCCAAAAAATATTAGTGATGTTTGCATTTTCTTGTTATTAGAGATGATTATAAATTAATAAAAGCTATATAAGATGTTAATACTTATTACTGCGTTCTGAATGTACGGAATAATCAATTTCGACAGAAGCGGGCTTCAATGGTATGAAGGATTTTTAAGAGTAATGATAAATCTTAATTTTATCACAAATTAAGCAAATACTGTAAATATAATTATTTTAAATAATACCTAAACATAAATTTATGAAACTACATTATTTAAATACGAATATACATGTGAATATGCACAAGTGGTTTATTTTTTCAACATAGGCTGTGCCTGATATTAATTGTATCACATAATCATATCTGGTCCGTATCACTATCAAAAATATTGTAGCCTACATTACGATTTTTCATACAGCTACGGAAAGGGTTCAATTCCTTTTAACAGAACTATTAGATTCACCTTCAAGAATGATTAATATAATAAAATGTGTACAAAATACTGTTCAATAAGTAAAACGTTTCGTTAAAATTGTGTTAAATAGTATATCAATACACTTGGGTTCAATTATAATTTAATAATGATTGTACTTCGATAATTAGAGATGTATTGATTATAATATAATTACTAATAGGTATAAAATATCTTATATGAATATACAAAGTAAGAGTACTTATCAACCTATTTGGGGATTCTCAGAAGTTGACAATTGGTCTAGGTGAATACAGATCAGAGAACTGACAAGATAAAGGAAAGGACTTTGTCTTACTAACTTTTCAATTAATGTGAAGTACAATATAGCAATATATTGTGAGTACATTTAAAAAGCAGTATTTTAAACTATAGATTTACTCAGTCAAAATTTAAGCTCCCAATATTTTTAATAGGATCATTATGATAGATTTATTTTCTGTCATATTTCCTATTTTTATGAGACCATTAAAATGAGATGGCACGAGGTAGATGTTACCGTTTAATATCCCATCTCTCCTTTTAAAATGGGGCAAATTTTAAAAACCTAACGATTAACTAAAACACCAAGTACTCTCTTAACTACCTCGACTAGAATGTTATAGAGGAGTTTAAAAACCTATTTTCCATCCTGTATATCTGATGTCGTTATATCAATGTATTCTTATCTATTATTAAATTAATGTTTCCCGCTGTGTGTCTGGAGAGGTGGAGATTTAAAGAAAGATTTGTTGGTTTATCTAAAGCTAATAATAATATATCTTCTGTACCTTATACGCTGTGAAGATGGGGTTTCCAATTTATATGGTAGGCACTAATTTAGTATTATACTCTCTCTACAGCGAACACATTTTATTGGATATTTCGTACTGAAACTGTATCAGCAATACTAAATTAATCTTCATAATGGATTAAATGAAGTTTGAAAACTTATCTTTAACAGACAATTATGTTCACTAATTGTTGTCGTTAAGTGGTGACAAGATGTTCGGTTACATAGTTCAGAAGAAATATTATTATGTCATTTATTATAACAAGGTCAACATGATTTGTTTTATGCATTTATATTTGATATTCAAATTTAAGACATAGATGTGGAACCCTTCGAAATTAATGTTCTTTGGCAGGTTTATGATTACTAGATCCCCGAAAAACAAGTGTTAAAATACAATAATTACAATACTGCAATTAACATGGCAGTCGGGTGGAAATGATACTATTTGCACAGGTGTATAACCAAATTAGTTATAATGTAAACTAACAATCTTTAGAGGTATTTTTGTAAAAAATAATATAACTTATCCCTTGATGTATTCGGGGAGTTTCTAAAATGTTTGTAACAGGTATACTATATTTTTCCTGGATGAGAAGGTATGACAGACAACATTCAAATAAATTAAGGATGCGCTGAAAAACTTTGAACTAAAGAGGTACGTACCTAACTCTGAATTATTTTAGTTATTTACTAATGTTTTTTAAAAAAATATATTTAATAGAAATTTATCATAACAATTTTATACAACACTCTACTGTTTTTTGTTTATTGTGAAAAAATCTGTGTCATTTGGTGATTGAATTTTCCCCTCGTGTTGCTCATTGTAAATAAACTCTGAATATCGGTTTGACTTTATCTCTTTAAAAAGTAGCCGCGATTCGTTGAATGTTTTGTGTTGTGTATTCTAATTTGGCCACGATCAATCAAATAGAGATGGTTCATACGTTGTGTTTATACGAGATACGAACGATCTTCATTTTATTTATTTCTGTCAAAAGAATCGTATATTAACGTTTAAATTTTTTTCCATAGCAATTATATACAGCCATCATTGTGGAAGCGAAGCTAACTTATACTTTACAAATTTATTAATTACTTTTCTTAAGCTAACTTTAAATCACGTGTTATTTTTAAAAGAAATTTTAGTATCAAACAACATTATAAGTTATGTTATAGTATAATAAATTTGAAATATATCTTAAAAATAACAAAAACTATTATTATTTCAAAAATTTTGTTACATTACACGACATTAGGCAAGAAGGCATCTTACTTAAACCGGTTGTTAATAATGATGTTAGGAAAGATGTAAGGCAGGTGAGATTAATTTATTATCTAACCACGTACAACAAATTAAACAGATACAAAAACTTGCTGTCTTCTACGTTGTTTAACAATAAAAAAGTCTTTACATTAAATCATGTAAAACATTAATAACGTATTTAGTGAAATGAAAATAGCTGCTTTATTTAATTAAATGAGTGTTGTATAATATAAAATCTGGACAACGTATCAAGATATACTTAAGTGTCAGTATGATATTGAAATATCTAGTTCGCTGTTTGATGTCATGTATCTTTATAAATACAATGAAATTTATATTCTGAATAAGTAAAAGAGAGAGAAATGGAGAGAGTTCCGGGAATATATACATCTTCATTGCTGTAGAACATAGAGCGAATCTTGAATAATGGAACAAAAATTTGTACGAAGTTGAAATATATACTCGTGTTTATAGTATGTTATTCCTAACACATTTTAATACAAATAACAACTATTTACTTGCTTCAACTATTTAGCCTACAATTATCAATACAACATAAATCTGGAAAATATCGGTAATATTAATTGGCCCCTCAGTTTTCTCTTTAATGTATAAAGAATTTCAGAATCGTTTCAGAATGAAGAATCATTCAGAATTGTTAATATTTGTTATATAAAAATCTTTTTAAATATTGTAAAGGGCGTCATAAAATAATTATTTTACTGCGATAAGGTACAAACCTTCTCATTTTCTTGATTTCTGCTGGATGAGTGGAATACATTTTTTTCTATAAAGACTACATGGGAGCTAATCTACAGGTAATTTCCTGGACCAATATTAAAATAATAACTTATTTTAAAATTAAAATACTTATTTTTTCTACTTTAAAACTAATTTAAGTATAAGTTTTTATTTAATTTTATGATTGAATAACGCAGATGATAATTGTGCTTAGTGTAATAAAACGAGTTTTATTGTAAAATAAAATAAACAAATCTTAAGTAAGTTTTAATTAGATGGATGGATAAATGTCTTTATTTTGGGGTGAGTATAAGGATCTCTCTACCACTTAACCTCATACAAAAATAAATTTTAAGAAAATAATAAATTGAAACTTATATTATAAAATAACATTAATATCATTAATAACATTAAAAGAAAATAGTAATATGAAATACAAAAAACAAAATTCCCTGAACGAAAATGTTCAAAATATTAAAAATAATAATAAGGTGAAAATAAAAATAAAATAGATAGTATATAATAAGGAAAATGGGTGAAAAATACTTCCAGAATAGTACACAAAAACTAAGCCTATAAAATACAAATTATAAAATTACTATCTAATATTTAAAACTGTAAATATATAATAAAATAAATAATAAATCTTCCTAAAACAAACAAAAAATAATAATAATTTTAGATGTACGTTTGCGATGTGTCGTTGAATTGTAGTTTAGACGATGGTGAAAATAACTTCTTAGTATCACCATGGTTGCTGGCCTAGTCGTTAGCGTTCAGCCTTCAATACTGAGAGGTACAGGGTACAATCCCAGTGGAGGCTCAAACTTTACGGAATTGAACTAGCTTTGTAACTGCGAAGCTACAATTAGTAGCGAACTTTGGTTGAGACGGCCAGAACTACAATCGACTGGAATTTCGATGTGGTAACCCACATTACTCGAAAAAAAGCAGTCTAGCAGGCCAGGTTTAGTCCCTTGCTGTTACAACACGGAATTTTTTGGGATTATTGGATTTATTCAGCGACAAAACTAAATTGTAGCAGAGTAACATTTCTTTAAATGAGGGATTGAATAGAACCAGTTTTCTTACTACTATTTTTATTCCGTTAACCAATAAAGTTAAAGTTTTGTTTTTAAACAAATAAAAATAACTTCAAACTATTAACGTTCTTACATTCTTATTTCATTTGTTATCATTTAATTCAATTTTAAGCCTACTGGTTATGCTTATATTGATATTCGCATTAACTTAATTACTTGCAAAAAAATTATCCAAACAAGTTCCTGTCCAGAGTTGCAATGTAACACAAAAATGTTTAAACATCCATTTCAAAACCATCTGAATGCATACATTAAAACTATGCATTGATTTTATGTAATTAATAATAAAATATATTTGTTATTAACTATAGTTAACAAAATAATGTATACGAATCTTTCAGCAGAAATTCACCAAAAAAACGCTAGGAAAATGGTAGTTCGTGGAATTACTGTTGTTATAAGACACGCATAGCATAGTATAAATTTATCATGACAGTTACGTTACGAAACTCAGGTCGTATATAAAAAGATAAATAGGTATAAAAGTATTATATGTACAAAATCTTGTGGTAAGATTTATATCTATCGTAAATGTCACTCTATGAAGAAAAAAAAAAGGGGAGATTTATGACTAAAGTAAAACCCTAACATCATTTTTTGGTAACATAAATGTTTTTGCATGACCATCTCATGTTCCTGTTTTTGATAGGGTACTTAAAACTTTGAAACAAAATTTAGTTCTTGCTTTGTCATTTCAGATATATAAAGAGATATATGTGTTACACGTACAATAGTTTTAACAATAAATAAACTAATTTGTACCAAATGTGGTATGTATTTACATACAGTTTCACAATATTTTCAGTTATTGTAAATTATATTGGAACCGTCAAATTTAAAACAACATACTAGAAACTCTTGCTTTTATTTTGTGTTGTTTATAACAAAAGTCGATGAAAGTGTGTAAAGTATAATAATGATGGAGTTTAACAATAATTGTCAAAATTGTTATCAATATCTTTGATTCACTTTTGACAGAAAATACCTAATCTCACCAATCAATCCATTAGTGTTTTCAATGAGTAATTTACCCTTAAATAATAAATCTCCTGAATAACTGACCTCAAAAAAGGAAATGTTTTAATTTCAACTTACATGCAGATCGACACAACAGTTACATGGAAATTTTACCAAAAAGGAATTACGATTTTTAACTAAGGGTACATGACCGTAATTACAGGATTAAAAACACACCCCCTTGTTAGATTTTATAGTGATCAATTCATTAATTTTATTATTCTTAATAGCTCTTGTAAAGTTGCACACATTGAAGCGTGTACTTTTAATTGGATGCTTTTATGTGTTTTAATTCCATTTCTTGTTTCCTTACAATTTCAAAAGTTTCCAGTTCAAAAAACGATTTATTAATTTTATTTTGTTTAGTTTAAAATATCAGCTTATACTGCAACATACAATATCCCTGTAATGAAAAGAAGCGTGTAATTACTGCACTAAATACTAAACATGTTCTCATTGCATGGCATTTGTACTTATTTCTTTCTTTTCAATAATTCTATTCTTTACTTTCGAATGTAAAACACAACGGTTTATTTGACAACATAAAACATAACCTAAAAATTTCTGAAAACGTCAGAAAAAGTAACTACAACATAATAAAGTGTATTTTTTAGAACAGTTAGCATTGTCAATTTTAAATGATTATATTCATAGTGGTAATTTAATAAAGGCCCTAAAAATATTACTCGTAAAGATAAGTGTTTCTTATTTCTAGAAGATGTACAATAAAAACAGTCTCTAAGGGACTTTCAAATTCCGACTCTTCAAATCATTAAAACGACGTTTTCAATGATGTATCTGTCCAATGTAAATACCTGTCCGCTATATAAACGCTATTTCAAAGAATCTCAAATTCTGCTAAGTATATTTGTTTTAAATAAATATTGAGCTTGACTTGTGAGGTAAAACAAATATAGAATAGAATAAAACTCCAACACAAGATCTCACAAAAATTACGTTTACTTAATCAAACTAGTTTCAATGACAAAGTCGCCATCCTCAGTAGTACATGATCTACGATAACTAAGCTATAGCAACTTTGTCGTTGAAACTCGTTTGATTAAGAAACGTAATTTTTGTGAGATCTTGTGTTCGAGTTTTTCTATCCTATATTTGTTTTTGTTTTTTATTTTATTTATGCTGTTTTTTTTTATTTTGAGTTAAATAATATGTTTATAGTAATTTATTCAAATAAATCTTACACATTATATCTGCGTGTAAAATCCCAAGTCTCAGCGAAATTATCTTTCACTTTATCTGACATAAACGATGCTCAGAGGTAAATTAAATAATATCTTAAATGTGTTACGGAAATAAAACTTGTGCTAAGTTTGTAGTTTAACCTATCTTGCGAGTTTTTAAGCACATTTTCTAATCATCTAAAATCATCTAATTTTCTACTTAGTTTCGTTTTCTTACGTACAATTACGAGTCAAGTAAGTTAATGTATCATTTAAAATATTTTCATAAAGTATTCATCCATATTTTATAATTCATAAATATAAACTGCTGTTAATATCAATTCAAAGTTTCTTTATATTTATTTGACGGAGTCTTGTTAAAGCTGAGGAAAAGTTACAACCGCTATTTTACCTGAATTTTCTTGCTTGCAATAAAACTAGTTTATGTAGTCATTAGAGAGTATTTCAAAAAAGATTTCTCGCTGTCTTCAAATGACTATAAAAACACTTTGAACAACCAATACAAATTGTATCCTTCTATTTGTAATTATTCTACGTCACGTATCATAATCTTAATTAAAAATCATTGTTTATATAAAAAATAAATTTATTCATGGAATTTTATTACGGTTCTTTTATTTTAGAATAAATTATGTTTCCAAATTTACTATTTATGGGTTGGTTTCGAAACAGGTCGAACGTTCTTGGTACACAGCAAACACATGCAGTTTGTTGTGAACAGAAATGTCTATTCCAAGTAAAAATTAGACAACTGACGGACAAGACAGGCAAAGTAGAAAGATCGGAGCTCTAGGATACACAAATCACATATGTTTAACGGTTATTTTCTAAAAGTAAAATTATCTAACACTTGAAGCAAAGGAAATTCTTTAAACTATCGACATGGTTGTATCTCCCATAAACGGGGAAAATGCCAAATTACGACTAGATCCATTGAAGTAATAAAAAGTAATAAATATTTTTTAAATTTGTCTTTGTGTCGATGACTAATGACAAGATCATTACCGACTATGAAGTTGCAAACACTAAGTAATATTGACTTTATTTTCACTTTATAAATGCATCTGTAATAATATCGGCTAAAACGACACTTCTGTTTACAAAATGTGAGTATTAAATCACGTTCCTATTCAGTTAGAATAATGTTTATCATGATAATCCATGCTAACTGTTATAAACTTTATCTATTTGCCTATGATATAATTCTACTTGAAAAATAACTTTATTTCTTACCAACTTTAAAACTCTTCCATCATTTCCCTTATTATCCAATGAGTACGTTATTAATTCTTATGTTCAATAATAGCTTGCTAAAAATTAAACATTTATTATATTTAACAATTAGTATAAACTTTTAATGTAAATACTTCTATTGTCAATACACTTACAGCTGATTAGAGAAAAAATATAGCCTTTGTTATAAACAAAAATAGAATATTTAACAAAATATCTAATAAATTATAAAAATAACGATAAGGCAAATATTACTATATAAGATCCAAAATGTCATATAATTTAGAGTCACACCAGCTGAGAAAACAAATTTGACACGATCCAGAGCACTCAACTACAAATGCACTACAATTCGCGCTGCACAATAAAACGAAATTATTTTCTAAATATTTCTTATAAAAGGCACAGTTTAAAAATGGGAGATAATTTAATTAATTAAAAATTTATCATATTAAAATAAACTAGCCTCATAAAGAATATAAATTCTACTTTTGGAAAAAAAAATGTAAAATTCAGTCGTAAGTTTAGAGGATAAAAATATTTTTAATAAAAAATTTGTTAACAAAATATAATTTTAAATTACAAGAAAAAAATCAAAGTTATCAGGAAACATGTTTTTATATATATCTTTAAATCATTGGCTTTAGATGATTTTTACGGATTTGTCAAAAGCTTTTTTCCGTGTGTTGTAGTACTCTTCCGCTTCAGTCTAAGAGGCATTAGAGCTAATGCCTGCAATTAAGTGCTAATAATTATGACATCTTTAATACCGTGGGTAATACAGATGCCTTCCTTAATAAAGATGGAAATAGTGATGCCTTCCTTAATAAAGATGCCAATAGTTATGACCTGTTTAATAGCGATGGAAATAGAGATGCCTTCTTTAATAGCGGTGCCAATAATGATGACTTCTTTAATAGTGAAGGCAATAGTGATGCCTTCTTTTTATTGCTATATCTTCTTTAATATTGGTGCTAATACTTATGACCTCTTTAATAGCTATGGTATCATTATTTATGTCATCATTATTAGCCTTAAAGAAATAAAACACAAAAAAAATCCACAGTCTTTTCGTGAAACGAAAACTTGGTTTATTTTATAATTGGTGGAGTATATGATTTCTTATTTAATTATTATCTAAAAAAGTATAACTATTTTTTTTTGTGTGTAGGAAAATATTCTTTTTGTCCTGTAATAGGCAGCATTATCAATTAATTTACAAGTAAATTTTAATCTATTTTACGATAAATTTAAAGTAAAACTATGAAAAAGGTATGTGTTTTTTACGCATAACTATTCAATTAAAAATATGTTATTTTAAGAACAAAAATGACGATATTTATTTTTTATTGTGTCTATCTTTTTTGGTGTTTTTTTTAATTTTTGTAGAATTATATAGATATGATTCTCCGCACAAAGTTAAATATTATTAATAACTTAAATTAATGTTCCTTGTAAATATTTTATTTATGAAAATGTACTATAATAACTTTGATAACTAAGAAGTATACTACCTTGACCATTTTCATGCATTGTTCTTTCACAAATCTCTGATTACCTGAAACAAATATTGAAATTCATTAGAAAAATATGCAAACTTGGAAACATTACATATCACAAGTTACTTAGTTTTGTTTTATATTGTTTATATTATTTTTAAATTTTATGAAACTAAATATAGTATACCTATATAAACATATATACATATACCTGGTATTCCCGTCATGCAACTTTTTTTTGTGTTGTAGTTTACACCATATAGGTATACTTTACTATATTTAGTTTCATACTATATTGCAACTGGAGACATAAACAATGAATTTAAATTTTAGCTTAAATTTTTACAAGATATTAGGTCTAATAATTGTTTTTGGTACATTTCAGTAAAGGTTATATTTTTTATTTGTTTTACTGTGTTTAAGTAATAACTCTTTTAACTACACCTCTAGAATTAATATCACAGGTAATTAAATATTAATAACTAAAGGTATTCACAAAAATGTTTAAATAAATGACTGAATCCTTTAAGAATATAAAGCATGTTATTCAAATATACATAAGGAAAATAATTATATATAACTGTTAAGAGCTGTGTTTCAGAAACGTAGGAAAAAGAATGTCATTTCTAAAGTGTGATTAGATAGTACATGTTGTATTTTAAATGTTAGCCATCAGGAGAGGGTAACTCAGCTTCGGTCGCCATTCTCCCCGGCTAACATGGTGGACACTATGACGGAGAATGAAGAAAATTGGAGGGCAATTGAATTATTTATCCAAGGAGTAATACGCAGAAGATAAGTACAATTAAGATCATAGAATCCATAGATTTATAGACAGGGTGTTCGACGAACCAGTCGATTGGATGTTGGATGACACTTTAGGGTAGTACATTCCCCCTCTGTGAAGTAATGTCGCAAGATGGTTCCGCAGGGGAGGAAAAGAGGATGGAGGGGTTAGTGGTTTTACCGGGGTAGGGAGGCCGCCCACCACCTTCAGTCCCCGGACAAAATCATAAAGATTTTTCCATTTTTCCCTACTAAAAAAATAAAATAAAATGTTAGCTATCACATAACATATGTTCTACATTATTGTAGTCCGTGTGTGATTATTTTAATTTATACAGCACTTAAGTACACAGTGTATTGTTGTCTGCAAATATTTATTTATTTCAAAGTAACTACAAACGCATAATTGTTGATTGATAAACTTTTGAAACAATTACCAATATTCGTATGTGTGAATGAGTGGATTTATTAAATAACATACAATGTTAATAATTAACATTGTAATAACATGGTAATAATTAATAAAACAAATTATTACAGAAAATAAAAACTAGAAGGAATAAAACGAAACGAAAATTCCAGAAAAGAAACAACCAAAATAAATAATAGAATGAAAAAACAAATCATCACGCACAATATTGGTTATTTTTTACCCTTAGTTTTCAACAGGATGTTTGTTTGATGAGTAACTCGGATAATACATTCATATACCATAATATATAGTAATCAATAAATTAGAATAAGGCGTTATTTAAATATATTAAAGTTATTTACATATAGTGTTATTTTCACTCTATAATTTAATTTTTTATAAAATTATTAACTGAATATTTATGCTAAACAAATGCAATGATAATTTTAAATGTCGAATTACTGCTATAATTAATAAATGTAAAAAGTATAAAAAATAAAAAATGTTTTACAATTTTAGAATTAATAAATTACTTTAATGAGGAATTATTAAATTCCTGACATTCATAGTGTTGTCTTCTTTATATTATAAATTGTGTCTTTTAAAATAATTCTATTCACAAAAGATTTAGGTACCTAAAGAGAGAAAGGCGAAGATAGGTATTGAAGATGCAGACATGTGGTCTAAGCCTAATAAGAAAGCAACGGCGAGAGTGACATGAAATTATCCTCAATATACTAGCAGAAATATAGAATATAATAATTGTAAGTTATTTTTTCTATAATGTACCAAAATGTGACAGTTTCCTTTTAAACAAACCCAAAGCTAAATATTCAGATAATTTTAAATAAAGTTAATCTTTATTAATTTGAGGACATTTTTTCTTCAAGAAATGTTCTGTCAAAGAAGTTTTCAAAGTTGTAGAAAGTTCAAAGTATTTAATTAGTTACGCCTGAAGGTATCCTTGCGTCCTTGTTACGTAAGATAAACATCTTCATCTTGTTAACGTTGGAAGCTTTCTGATAAACAGACGCATTGGATAATTTTATGTCTACCGTGGGTGTTTGTTTAGTTCATAGATATATATTTGTATTTTTGTTGAACGCGTATAAATATGATGGTTATAAATTAACTCTTATGTTACTGTGATATTTAATAAGTTATTACTATATATCGAACATTTTTGATAAAATCAGATTTAAGGTTTAGATTTAAACACACAAACATATATTTATTTATTTATTATTATTATTAATTGTGAGAGGGAGTTATTTGTTCTATTAATGAAAGTCTTTGTAAAGGGTTAAATAAAGCAATAATGCTAAATATAATAATTTTGAAACTTTAGCTTTATTGGTTTATTTAATCCTTTAATATGGTGTTTTAACAAGAAATATCTCCTGTTACATTAAAAAAAATTCTTTGAAGGCAATTTTGTGGGTAACAAACTGTAGTAGATTATCTTCTTTTTGAAAAAGATGTGTTTATTATAGTATTTCATATGTCACGTGTTACTGAAAGTTAAAAAATATTAAATGAGTTTAAATCATGAATAATATTATATTGACACTTTCCATATTTTATTAGTTTGATTGAAGCTTCATACAACAAATTTAAATTTGAAATTACCTTAAATTGTTATTCTTGAGTTTAGCTAATTAAGATATATTCTACATCACCTTTTACTTACAAAAAAAATAGTTTTTAACTGGCTCAATATATTGGTGTAGAGTCAGTAATAGTAATGCATCAATTCTCCCAACTATTGCCAATCCATGGAACAATGGAATAAATAGGTAGCTAAATTTTTAATTTGACGGAGGGTTTGTATGATGAGCCAAACAGCATAATAAAATAATAACAAAGAAACAAACATTATCTGGTCCTTCAGCACGTGTATATACATTGCAATAGACATATTCACATAAAGGATTAAACTAACGTGACAGATAAGCCGAGGCCTACTCAACATTAATTTCACAATTAAAACATTCATCTAAGTTATAAAACTTGTGCTCTTTTAAAATTTATGATACAAATCCTTGTTTGGTAAACTCTGATATGTAACAAGCAGTTCATTTAAAAAGTTTGATACCTAAACCTAAATGATAGTAATTTGATTTATTTAAACTATGTTTTGGTTGTTCCAACAAATAAACAAATATGGCATTATAATAAAATTGTGCATTAGGCCTCTAATTGAATACATATGTAAATTATTCTTTACATCCAGTACAACATCAAAAATATACAAGTTAACAGTAAAAATACCAGTTTCAACAAACAATGGCTTACAATATTCTATTTTATCTGAATTTGTTAATATCCTTGAAGCTTTTTTTCTGTAAAATTAAAATCTTTAGCATGCCTATTCCATTTCCCCAGATGAGAAGTCCCTGGAATACTTTCAAATGAATTCTAATATACCATTTTTAAATATTTAAAAATTATTTGCCTATATCTACAAGCTGTTTTCCAGTCTCTCAAATATGACTAAAAATGACCAATTCCATGAAACCCATAAAATTCCATTTTTTAAATAAAATATTAGGATACACAATCGAATTCTCTACTCAAATCATATAACCTGAGATGGACATTTTTTTTTCTATTAGGCTTTTTACTAGACTATCTATCTACTGCTTTTTTTAGTAGATTTTCAACTTCTATATCCAAACTGACTATCACTAAACAAATGTCAATATAAAATTATTTATGATTTGATACTCATTCTAAATAAATGTCTTGCATCGAACTTTTTCGGATTTTATACGCTATTAATAAAAGTAAATAATAAAAATGTACACTTATAAATTTATATCATATAAAAGATCCTCATTACTTAGAAACAACTACTCCTAATTTCAGGCCGTTAGAAACCACCTGGGGTAAAAATAACTTAAATAGAAAACATTGGCAGGTGTTAACACGTTGTACGAAAATTCAAGCATATAAAAATATCATGTGATACTTAATAGCAATAACGGCGTACACTATAGACAAAGTATATTTTAAGTCGAAATGCATTGTAGTCATCATCGTCATTCAGTCAAAGTAAACGAGTACCGTAACAGATTTTCATATCAAAGTACAGCAGTTTTAAAGTAAAATAGGTACCGGTACGTGACTTTGGAAAATATCTGGAAAGTTTATAAAGAAACTAGTGAATGAAATACTTCAAGTTTGATTACTTGCATCTGAAAATGTAATTTGAAGGGAGGGAGAGAGGAGGAACAAATTACTGCATACGATAGGATCAAGTGTATTTGTAGTTAAATACAAGCAACTTGATATTACTTTCATATTATAATAAAGGGCACCAAGGGATTTTACAAATGTTATTTTAACACTTTATAATGTAACAGATATTTAAAATGTAAACGTGTAATTTTTAGCCACATATTTTAAACAGTTTAGTAAATTATGTATCGAAATACGTAATCCAATAACCGACGTGGTTAAAAATTAGTTTTTTGAATAATTGTATATTATTCAACGTGTCTCGTGTCACCCTGTCATTATTACTGTTTCTTTGTTTGACCAGGCGTTGAGCTTGCAATAATAAGTTTAATACAATCCAATAACACAAAGTTTTTCACAATTCGGTCTATCTTTTCATTTTATAATTTTAATAAAATTGTTCTTTAATTTTAGGAAAGTCACAAATTTTTCAATGTACAAACAATTTATTTGATGTTGACAATACCGATTACGGAATATAGTGGTCTTTTGATATATCAGATAGAACAACGAATATCTCCCTTTGTTTTTGGATGATTTTCCACCTCTCCTACGAAATAAAAAAAAATCTGCATTTGATACGTTAGGACATCCACTCTGACCTTCTGTGTAGATCATTCACATACAATACAGTTCAGGGAATATATAATTACGATATTGAGAGTTTTTTTTAAATCGCACTTTATAATATCTTCTCTCTATAACTGACTTGATCAACTTCCTCAACATATACGCCAATATATAGAAAGTTTTCCATAGTATTATCCGTTCGAAATCTGTAAAAAATAATTGTATATAAGTCTACCATTTAAAAAAATGAAGTTATATTGTCCTTAAACGACAAACATTTTGGAAACTTATGCTATTTTCAGTTTTTAAGGAAATTAAATCCGAAAAAACCCTAAACACATCGCTGCCTATTTTGTTCATGCCTCCTTTGTTTGTTTATATTTTTAATTTATGAATAGATTATGTTTTAATAATTCTGTTTTATTTTTTTATATATAACATTCTAATGCACTTTACTATTAAAAAATTATATAATATAGACCTGGTTGGTTAAAACGTCAGGACCCACCTCTATTTGCCCCCTTAGTAAGTATACAGACATAACCTATGGGTAGTCGTGCAATCTTGACAGGAGGTTTCATTTTACGATTTTGGAAATTTCGATTGTGCCCCAAAAATGAGTTATTTTGGTGGGCAACTCATAACTTTTAAATAATCCCCTTCATTTTGAAGAGCTTAAAAAAACTTAAAAAATGGTGAAAACTAGAGATAGCTTTCTCTTCTCTGTCTAAAAAATGTAGCCCATCAAATGTCTTCTGAAGTATTTACGCTTACATTAATTTTCTTTGGGTAAAGATACTGCCTGTGAAAAAACCGGCGGTGTTTCTTTTACAGTGACAATGATTTCGTTACTATTCTAACCTATGACCTATTCTGATGAGATTAAAACAAAGTTCTCATACTTTGCTCTAAACCGTAGTTCAACCTGGGAAATTCCGCAGTAATGAGGTCACTCATTGCAAACAAACTATTATTCAGTATGCTTTACAATATTCTTTGGAACATTTGTCTATTGCATGCCTAACTGATTGCTAACACAACCAACAAATAACTCATTTCTTCACAGGCAGTAACTTTACCCTAAGACATTTAATGTAAGCCTAAATACTTCAGAAAACTTTTGGATAGAGAAGAGATGTTTCATTTTTGTAATCTCTGATGTTCACTTTCTTTAAGTTTTTTTAAGCTTTTCAAAATGAGGGGACATTTAAAGGGTGCTTACATTTAAAAAATTTGAGTTCCCCCTAAAATCCCCCATTTTTGGGGGACACTCAAAATTTCCAAAATCGTAACCTGTCAAGATTACACCACTACACAAAGGATATCTCTGATACTTAAGGGAAAAATTAGCAGCGGTCTTGACTTTTTATCCACCCAGTGTATATATATATGATATATACTTAACAAATCTAATAACTATTTACATATCTAGTTATTATATCTAATACCATTTTTCTCATTTATATTCGAAAATTCAATTTATTTAAATTCGTTCCTTTCCACATGTGGTGATCTGCCCACCACTGTTCCCCCTGCGCTTGGGGTGGCGGTTGCTGGTCCGTATCCAGTGTATTAATAGTTGCCTGGTGCCACAAATGCAGGGGCAGCAGATGATGCCTCGCATGTTCCCCCACCCTGCGAGCCCTGAAGTCGGGTCACGCACGAGAGATAACCAGTTGTGCACCGCTTTCGCAAGGAGCTGGACCGTTGGAAGACTACAAGTACATCAATCTTCGCCAATTCAACGTTCTATATAAATCCTTCTTCCTAGTTTTAACCCCCCAAAAAATAATGGATTAATAGTCAAATTGGGTAGGGTCATACGACCCCGGGTTAAATGGTGCGCAAACATTCGGCTTTCCGCGATCGCCGGTGCAGTGTAGAACGGCGGCCATTTTAGGCTAGTGTCTACATCGGGACCACTATTTTGTTAGACTCAATCCTTGCAAAAAACCATATCTGTTAAGTAAGTTAATCATATTATAAGTAATTTTAGTAATCATTATTTAAAGTATTATTATTAGTCCCTCATCACGTGCTGGCTGACTGAGTTGTATTTAGTTTTAGTCGATAGGTCTGGGCTGTGACCGTTGTGTCAACCAAGTTTTAAAAGATCCACGATCCTCTATTCCCAACCAACCTTAAATTAATACCAGTAATCATAAATAGGTACCCATATTGCCGCACACATTTTAAAATTTGTAAACATAATTTGAATATTGATATTTCTTAAACGTTTCTCGGGATAATAATAAAGACTCCATTAAATATTTGTAGAATGAATTTTTAAAATATCTTAATGGTATAACACAATAATTTGATTCTGATATGAAGTATCTAGATCTATAAAATTATTGGTTTCACAGTGATTTCTCCATTCTATTTATATATTTTTATTTTAATAACGTGATAATTATTTCTACCGCATTTTTTAAAAGCTTTATTTTATACAGGTGTAAAAATGTTTACTTTACAAAAATGTTATAACTAATTAATTGCTGTATGTCACATAGTGTTCTGACAATATAGTTGTGTGTTGCTGTAAGAAATGTATGGTAATTAAACAAGGCAACATCTTCGTTGCTCTTAAGAATACAACAAAGGTGAAAGATAAATTGATTGTTTAAAATGTATTTTATATCCACGTTCAATTGTATACCTCTGATACTAAAAATAAGTATATATTTTGTGTTGAGCTACACTTGTGGAATCTTCTACAATCAATTGAATGAAACCACAATAGTCGACAAGAAATCGCTTTATATGTGCAAAACAAATCCACACAGTGGAGTCACAGTCCACCGGCAGTTAGGTTTTGTGTGCGTGTAGCAGCTGAGGATAATGACGTAGTCAATGAAACGTCGTCGTGTATTTGTGTCCCACAAATAAAGTGTTTTCCTGTGGAAGTATTTATTGTTATAATCTGTAAGCTGTGTACTATTAAGTCAAATTCAGACTGCTACAAAATCAAATCTGTTGGCCTATTATAAAGAACCAGTTTTGAAGACTGATATAAAATACAACTGCCACACATTATGACATAATCGTTAGAATCACAGTCTTAGATCCTTTTACAAAAAATCAGGAGTTGCGTTTTCCTAAGGTATTAACAAGAATAGAATATAAATAGAATATTAAAAAGGTTAAGATTTATGTACTACGACACATTAATAAAATAATACTTTAGATATTTGGCACGCAGAAATACCCACACCCAAGTTATGTTAATTTAGTTATGATATTCATTATGTTTAAAACAATGTAGTAAATTCATTTTAATATTGACATATTATGGTTTATTACAACATATTAAAATATACGTATTTACAAGATGCGTTTACATTTATGTTATGTTAGTTTTTAAATAAGTAAAATACATAAACCTTGACTGTGACACAACGTGATTAGAAAGAGGTAAAGCAGATCGATACGCCATATCCTGTCTAGCTAAATGGAGTGTGTAACGGTCTTGTATATTGGAAAGTAATATATTTTAAATTCAGTGGAAAAACAGGAAATAAATCTGCAGACAGAGAGAAGCAGTAAATACATTGAACAGTTAATTAAACTAGTTATGACTATAAACATTGGATACTGTGAATGGTGTTTTTAGTATTACAAATATGGAAGTATAAATATCATTGTAAATTAATGTGGGGTGTTAGTGTGTTTTTTCAACATTATAAATGTAGAAGGTTGAAATCTTAAAACCAAACATATATCCCAAATGTTATATAGTAAAATCTGTACACGACTTAAAGGTAGTAATAAATAACTTTCAAATTTAACATAAACGTAAAAAACTTTGAATAAAATTTTAAAACCCAAAATTTATATCTTTAATTTGTTATATAAATTGTTATCTTTAATTTTATGATAATCTGTTATCTTTAAAAAAATTCCAGATGTATTAAAAATCTAACACTCATTAAATCATTTATCTGATTATTTAGTTTTGAATTATTTTTTTACAAATAAGATTTTATCTGTGAAATATATTGTATTACAATGTCAATGTCAAAAAAAAAACATCATACATATAAAGTATTAGGACGGATACTGACAAAATTTGTTCTCGAAAACGTTTAGGCTTCAATAAATACTATTAAACGAGAAAAGTGAGATAATTTTTTTCAGGAATGAGAAAGCAATTTGGCTAGTTTTCAGAAAACTCTTTAGTGGGATAAATAACCATATTGTTAAGACTACAAAATCAAACCTTCAATATACAATAACGTTTCCCATACAAATGTTGTGGTCACTTTCTTTCTTTTCTCGACTGTATTTAGATTCTATTTACAATAACAAAATCAAGCTTAGTGGTTCATTTATGAGAATTCATTTATGAGGTTAAATAACCTGGTTGATATCTATACTCTATTAATCTACTAATGATAAAAACATCAAAAGGGCACATTAATAACTTCATCGAAGAAGGTATTTAGGAAGTAGTAAAATATTTTATTTATATCTTATTTTCACAAGTAATTCTCACTCGCAGAAATATCCGCACATGATGAAAGTTATAAATTAATATTTGTATATATTTGTTATCTTGCGTATCTATTTTTATTTTTTTATTTTTACTTAAAATTGTAGTCAAATCAATATGTATATAATTAGAGCATGTTTATCTACGACCACTGATAATAATTGGAGGATATTTGGTACACTTAAATAGAAATTTGAAATTGACTAGGCGTATTTTTATTATTATTTTAGTTTATTCTCATATTTATATTAATTGCACATTACAAAACCAAGTATCTAAATTGGATATAGGATGACGAGGGTGCTTGATATCACTTCATTACTAGTATAACATAACCACTTTTTCGCCTTTTGTGTTCCTACAAACAAACATTAAAATTAGTCTTTTAACTATAAATAGTATCTAATTATCTATATATATGCAGTCCTATTTCTTTCACTACTTCGACTGGAAGACGTAAATCAATCAATTGACTGAGTTTAATTCATTTCTCACCTCAGACGTATTCTAAGAACAGATACTATTAATCTCATTAACAAGGGAGCAACATCAGAGTTTCTTTATTTTAAACAAAAGAACAGCTGTCGGTGAAAATACTACACATTTCAAACAATATGTGTCGACGTTGAACGTAAGTTATTTCATGTTACTTTCTTTATTCAGCCACATCAACAAGAGCTAATACAAAATAAATATTCCTTAAATATTTTCAATATTCACAATTTTTACATATATATGTTGTGATAGTTTTAATAGCATATCATTAAATTTAGACGTAATAAATGTCATTAATTAAAAAATACAATCACAGCATCCAGCACTTTAGTCATTTAAGATCATTCAGTGTAACTTGGATTCACAATAATTCGTAAAAGTGGTTCTAATTAAAAATAGATAATAAATACAAAGTTTGTTTTTAAGGTTGTTACACATTTGGTAGAGAAAGAGAGTTCTTATAGTTCTAAATAAAAATATGTCTTTAAAAAGAGAATACACAATGTTTTATAATTAATTATAAAATATATATTCATTAAATTACATATTTTATTTATGTGGTAGAATAAACAACAAACTTTAAAATATTAGACTTATATAAAATATAGCATTTGTTCCAAGTACTACCATAGTACCTAGTAATGTATTCTTTTACGAAATTGGTATAAATTACCATAAAATTGTGGTTTGCTGACAAAAACAACATAAATTCTTAATATCAACCATTTCATTGAAAGTTCATTAATAAATACGATAATTTGTTTTTGTAAATATTATGTTCTCGGGAGAAAAATCTCTATGATTATAAAATGAAATATCCAGTTATCCATTTATCACGGGAAGAAAATTTAAATTCAGATAAAAATAAAATATAAGACAGTGGATTAGGTATTAGTAGTGTGATGTTCCACAAGATGTTAATATCCCCAGAGACATTCTATAATAAACTTTAATATACAACATTATTTGTATGTGTTGTTTAAAATTATTATTTGAAATGGGTAATATAATTAATTAGACAAAACATTACATAGTTCACTATAGATTTAATTTCCTTTTCAAAAACATGATTTACATAAACAAATGTTATTCTAAAAATATATTCATTCTAAAAATGTAACATGTAACGTTGTAAATAAATGAGTTACTTTCTTATTTTAATATCTAAAATAAAATATTTTGATAAACAACGTACTTTGTAATTTCCAACAGAAAATATTAAAGATTCGTAAAGTAAAATTGTTGTTCGGATATGAGCTATTCCTACAGCACAAAAATAAAACAACAGCATTTGTAATAGCCTAATTCGTTGTGCTAGATTACCGAGTTGATGACATTTTATAGCAAAATAGTATGTAGGAATCTCATAAGATCAAATAATTATTGTCTAATTATGTTAACTTTTCTTAGGTACACACTAAACCCAAGAAAAAATGTACAAGTACAAAGTTAAAAATGTACCAATGATAAAAGCACCACATAATCATGAGACACAAGAAGGAAAGAAATTAACGTTGCAAGTTCACAAAGCAATCCATTACTCCTATTGCGGCTACAGTCCATTTGTTGTGGTCGATATTCTTGTAGTCCTGACTGCGAGCATATGATTTGGGGGGGGGGGAGATAACTTTCCAAACTGTGCTGTACCCTCAGGAAAAAGTCCAAGCAACTGTATACACAAGTGTGTGTGTGTGTGTGTGTGTGTGTGTGTGTGTTGCAACGCACCCCCCCCTCTTTATGCTGGGTCTTCCACAGACAGCCACTCCACGGGGAGAGCACTCGCTGCAAGACCTTACCCCAACTACAAACCCCGCGATCTACTTTCTAATAGAGAGTGATTCTTTCGCAGTTTAATAGTTTTGATAAGGCTCTTGATTCTTATGTCACACAAGAATAATTTATTTTAATCAACTTATGCTAACACAGGAAATTTTACTATATTAATATATTCACTTCTTATACTAGCTTACCTTTCTTAAAACTCCAGACTCTTTTTCAAAGGGTGTGCCCTTTGGAGCTCTTTAATTCATTAACACCAAAATTTGCTCTTTTTTGAATTTTTGACTTTATACTTGGTGAGCACTTACTTTTTCTTCTTTCTAATGTAATGAGTTTCTTTGAATGGGTTAGATTTAATTAAAATATTCAACAATGAAATTTAACAAATTTATTTAAGAGTCTACAATTTAAATTTTATTTTGAGAAACAATGGATTTCTTTCGAATCTTTTACAACAATTAATGTCGCCTTTTCTGACAATTTATATTAAATGCTTTCTCTTTTAACAAACTGAAAATCTACTATATTAAACAATTTTAACAATAACTAAAACTAACAATTGATATTCTTATTCTAATATACATAAATATGAATTCTATTATTTATTCCTTTCCAATCTGTTACTTTTGCTTTATTATTGGACTCGAATTTTATTGTATTTTATATCTCTTTATTTGAATGAATTTAAAATTGGCTTTATTTTGACTTTACTTTGTCTTTAAAATGTTATTATTTAACTTTATTGAGTTTAATAATTTTGGACGTAATTCAAGTTTATTAAAAAATATTTTATTTATTAAAAAAGCTTGATTTATGCAGTACCTTGTTTTGTGGAGTGCACAAGTCCGCTCGTCCTGATTCTGAGAGTGTTTGAGGATCTTGGAGATGTTTTCTGAGAGTTGTCTAGAATATCTCGAAGTCCAGTTCTCGAAGAATCTGTTGATGACGACAAGTTCTAGAAGAATGTTTGCCGGAGTCCGTAGTGAAGATCTCTTCTACTAAGCTGTTGTAGGATGTCACGTTGTCTCCTGCAAGGCCGATCCTTTCTGTAGGCACCGTTATTAACCTGGCGAAGTACAGAGCGTTGACAATATTTTCACGACGATTTCCTGTTCAGACTTGAGTAAAGTTGGTGATCTTTCCTGGAGCTGCTATTAGAAGACTTCCCTGGAGCTGGTACTAAACGAGACTGTCGAATTAACTTGAAGAAAGTTAACTCGTCGAATTTTAGGCCTTTCAGTGTGGCCAACCTTCACTGATTATTGTTACTGTTTTATTTCACAATTTAATTAATTTTATTTATTTATTTGCACTACGATGAACTTTCCTTGGCTTATTCTTCTATTGTTTGTCTATTTTTCTTATTTTAAATTATCTATTCCTATTATTATTTGTTATAATTAGTTTAATTTCTTATGGTGGATTTGTGTTGAAGTTGGTAACTTTCCCTTTCCATGCGTCTACTGCCTACTATGCGCACGACGTTCAAGACAAGTTGATTCCTGAAATTCATAATTTTTTACTTGCGAATTCTTCTTTTCTTCATATATCCCGTTCGCTTCGCTCGATCTTCATCTGGGTGATTTCATTTTGAAGCCCTTCTTTTCCTGATGATTTTCCATCTTCATTTGTAGCGATACGACATATATTTTTTCTTTTACGGAGATTTGAAAATTTCGTAAGTTTTCAAAATTTAGTTTTTCCAATTTTGGAAATTTTGAAAATCTTCTTTTTGCAAGTTGTTCCTCTGATGCTGAAAGTTCCAGAACTGCTTTCCTCTTCTTCCTCGCTTCTGGGTTTCACAAGTTACGGTACTTTCTGCATTTTTGGTTATTTATTATTTAATTACTTTATGGTCTTTTATTAAATTTTGATTTCGAGTCTTATTTATTTCTAGTTTATATTATGGTTATGCGTTGTTATTATTAGATTTTGGAATTTCTTTATTTTAAGGGTTTTTTATGTTTTATGACGTTTTATTATGGTTATAACTTTTTTATTATTAATTTGACGAGTTTATTCTCTTATTATTTATTATTAGGTTTTCCTAGCTCTACCCGATTATATCATTTTAAATTAAGTTTTCGGATTTTGATGTTTTTTGCATTAGAAACACATGGACGAATTCATGTTCAATCCGGAACGCTAGATATTTCCTGTCACGGCGCGTGACCTTGGCTTGGCTAACTTACATATTCCCTTTAACTTTAAATGTGTTATTTTATTTTTAGAAATGTTTTTGTCATTTCTACAATTATTATTTGATTTAATTGAAATTTTGGAATTTAGCTCTTTTCCAAAATTGCTCCTTGCAGGCGGTTCAATTAAACCGTTGCAAATTCCCCTCTCAAAAACTTAAAATTTTGACATTAAAATCCCTTTTTTAGATTTTAAAATTTTATGTTCCTCAAATTTTTCTATTCTCTTTACATATTTACTTCCTTTCTATTTGAAAAACATAATTATCTATATAACATGAAAACTTACTATCTATAAAACAATCCTATTTCTAACATAAATGATTAATTGGTGACATATATAATTTTCAAAAACATGGTAATAAACATGACATATTCATATGAAAACAATCCTTATTTTATACAAATACATATATATTTTTCATGTTCGATAGTTCATTTCGTCTCTCTTTCATCTGAAACAGTCTATTTAGCATGATTATACATAGTTATACACATTTACACTTTATCCTAACTTTTTTAAAATTATAAATTTTGACACAAATTTAATCACTTTTGCACTAAGGTAAGTTACATAAATCAAGCCATCCTTACTTTTAATTGATTTCGCGCTAGGTTAGATTACGCCAAGTAACAGATTGAAATTCCTTTGAATGTTGACATTTCTCATTTCCGTTATCGCTATAACGAAAGAACCCCTCTCTACCTTAATTACTGTACAATTTTCATGTCTTCCGGATGCTTGTTTATTTATTAACTGACCTACGCAACTTGTCCCAATTTCTCCCCTCGCTTTTATCGAAACAGCTGGTTTTTATCTACCGTTATGATTTATTCTGAACTTTATTCTTTTTGGATTTATTACATATTATTTTGGACGATGTTTATGATTATGAATTTACGAATTTACCTATTCTACTTTATGTTTACTATTATTTTACTATCCTAACCTTTATTTCTAGTTTTTTAACTTTACCGTTGGTTTATTTTTTATTTTTAGTTTTACGAATACGTTTCCCTTCCTTTTTAACTTAATTTTATTTTTCCCCTTCCTTTTTTGACTATGCTTTACTTTTGTTTTGAATTTAACCTTTTTGGTTACCTCTCGATTTTTGCACTTTTTTGTTTCGTTCGCTCCTAACTTATTTAGGTTTGGGTTTGATTGACTACTGGACTCCCCTTTTGGAATTAAGCTCAATTCGAACTTAGGTATGTTTACCAGTGATCCCTTCATTTTTGCGTGGTCTCCATTTTGTATTTGGTGCTTAAGACTTACTTCTTTATTTACGACGACTTTGCTTAGCCCTTGTACGAATAACTCACGACTCTGAAGCTTTTTTGGATATAGTTCTTCCCTTTTCTCGCTCGCTTCGCTCTTCTTCCTGCTTCTTCTTGGATAGGTTGCTCCACTTTTAATCTCTTTTTGGATTTTAAAGTTCCTTCCTTGAATTGGCATCTTCCTTTCGACCGTGTTTTGGTTTCTAAGGTTTATCTCCTGTTTTCCTTTGAGTTCAAACTCCCTTCCCCTCTCTAAGTTTTCCCTTCTCCTGTTCCTTCCTGTATTGTCTCGTTCGATGTTGTCGGCTTCGGTTTTTTCTTTCCTCCCGTCACGTTTGTTGTTTACACGTCCTGTTTGGTCAATTCTGGTATTTTCTCCCCCTTTGTCACGTTCGGCTTGGTCACGTTCGGTACCCTCGTTTTTTACTTCTACACTGGGTAATGTAGTAACATATAACGCCCCATTCGCTCGCATTATAGTATTTGGACCTCCTATATTGCTAATTTGATTTCGCAATTTCCGTACCCAGATTTTAGCTGACGGTTGTTCTATGTCCAATCTATTTAATAGATTGGTTTTTGAAGTTACTTTTTTAGCTTCTTCGATGAAATTTATTTTTCTGTTTTCCCCTTCTACATTTATTATTACGTATTTTTCCTCCATATTAATTTTCGCGTTTAACTCGAATAGGCTATTACATCCTAATATACCTAAACTAGTTAACTTTGGTACTACCAGAAATTTTATATCTACTACTCTGTCGTTAAATTGCACGGGTATTGATACTTGTTTTGAAACTCTTTGTTTTTTCTGTTTAATGGCTGTTACTACTTCGACGTTATAAACTGGTAATTCTAAAAATTTGTTTCCCCGTCTTTTTAACTCCTCCAAATATTCAGCTTGTATACACGACCACTGCGCTCCCGTGTCTACTAAAACTTTTATATTTGTTTGATGAATTTTGACGTTTATTTCCGGACATTTTTCTAATAATTTTGTTTGAATGTTGATATTTTCGCCTTCTGTCATTAACTCTTCCCTAATATCGCATGAAATGTTTTGTAATTTCCCTACTGATTTTAATGTTGGATTTTTAATTTTTGAAAAGTTTTCTAACGGTTTCTCTGTTTTGATTTTATTTTTTACATTTTGATCTGCGGCCCCGAATCCTGTCTTTGCCTGTAACCGTTTTCTTTTGCTTTTTTCCGGGACCTTATAACCTAGTTTTTTGGACTGGGT
The DNA here is from genome assembly GCA_963513935.1 of Aphrophora alni. Taxonomy (NCBI): domain Eukaryota; kingdom Metazoa; phylum Arthropoda; class Insecta; order Hemiptera; family Aphrophoridae; genus Aphrophora; species Aphrophora alni. Next base: position 53,155,068 of record OY740768.1, read on the forward strand.
CTCGGATTGTTAGGTAGTGTAGGATTGGGTTTTTGGTTACTTTGGTTTTGGTTTGTTTGCGGTCTATTCCCATAGGATCTAAGGTTAGGTGTTCTAGGATAGGTTTGAGAGTCCATGGCTCCTGCCATTTTCCTATCAAGGTTCCCCTTATACGCTGGTCTTTCTTCTCGATTTTCCCTACGTGGTTCGCCTTCCATCGTTTCAAACGTTCTAAGAAATTCTATCGCGCTTTCAACGGTTTCGCTATGACTTCCTATACTCGCAAATTGTACCTTTTGTTCAAAATGTCGCATGATTCTATTAATCATAAATTTTTCTGGGATTGGTGGATCAAGATATTGTCCTTTAGCCACCATTTTGCAAAAATAATTAACTCTTGACATATATCCTGTATCACGATATTGTCCGTTTTCAATTAAATTTCGGATATGTTGCTGGGCTTGATATCCCCAATAATTTTTTATAAATTTAACCCTAAATTGTCCGTATCTATCTTTATTATCTTTTATTACGTTCCACCATTCTATTACCGGCCCTTTTATGTGTCGTTCCACGATTTTTAATTTCTCCCCTTCGTCTAATTGTGGATCGATTTCCATGAAAATCTCTTCTATATCGGCTAGAAATTTCATTGGACTTTCTTTAGAACTTCCCCAAAATTCAACAGTTTTATTTCCTGCTGCACCGGGTTGTACGTACACTACGCTTCTCCCAGCCCCTACTAAATTTTGCCCTATACTTGTCTGTCTCATTTTGGTTTCTAACGATTTTATATTTTTGCTTAACGTTTCGCAATTAACTTTATTTTGTTTAATTTTGTCATCCTGACCTTTAATTGTTTCCCCTATTTCCTGAATTTCCCCTTTCAAAACGACTATTTCGTCTTCGCAATTTCCGACTCTATTTTGAATTGCTTCAAAATTTTTCTTTACGTCTTCTCCTAAACCACCTACAGCTTGTAAGAGTTCTTCCCTACTCGCTTGTTCGCTTTCTTCGCGTGCTAATTCCCTAGCTTCGCGTTCTCTTTTTTCCTCTAACTCCCTTGCTTCGCGTTCTCTTTCTTTCGCTTCGCGTTCTCTTTTCTCTTCGTTTTCCCTAGTCTCCCTTTCTAATTCCCTAGCTTCGCGTTCTTTTTTCTCTTTTTTCCTCTCCGATTCGCGTGCTTTTTCTCTCTCCTCGCGTTCTTTTTTATCTGCCTCTTCCCTAGCTTCGCGTTCTTTTTCTTTCGCCTGGAAATATCTCATGAACTTCTGCATTTCCGTTTCTGTGTCTTTCGGAGCTGCCATTTTTTTTTATTTAGATTTATTTATTAGGTTTACTACTGTTTATTTATTTAAGTTTTAAGTTTTAAGTTTTAATTTTGATTTTAATGAATTTAAGCTGTTCGTTTTCAACCCTAAAGTAATTTTAACAATTTTTTGTTTGGTTACTTTCGAGCCTACGCTGTTGGACGCCACTTGCAACGCACCCCCCCCTACTGACTGGTTCGTTCGACAGCCACTTACGGGGGACACACTCGCTGCAAGACCTTACCCCAACTACAACCCCGCAATCTTACTTTCTATTAGAGAGTGATTCTTTCGCAGTTTAATAGTTTTGATAAGGCTCTTGATTCTTATGTCACACAAGAATAATTTATTTTAATCAACTTATGCTAACACAGGAAATTTTACTATATTAATATATTCACTTCTTATACTAGCTTACCTTTCTTAAAACTCCAGACTCTTTTTCAAAGGGTGTGCCCTTTGGAGCTCTTTAATTCATTAACACCAAAATTTGCTCTGTTTTGAATTTTTAACTTTATACTTGGTGAGCACTTACTTTTTCTTCTTTCTAATGTAATGAGTTTCTTTGAATGGGTTAGATTTAATTAAAATATTCAACAATGAAATTTAACAAATTTATTTAAGAGTCTACAATTTAATTTTTATTTTGAGAAACAATGGATTTCTTTCGAATCTTTTACAACAATTAATGTCGCCTTTTCTGACAATTTATATTAAATGCTTTCTCTTTTAACAAACTGAAAATCTACTATATTAAACAATTTTAACAATAACTAAAACTAACAATTGATATTCTTATTCTAATACACATAAATATGAATCCTATTATTTATTCCTTTCCAATCTGTTACTTTTGCTTTATTATTGGACTCGAATTTTATTGTATTTTATATCTCTTTATTTGAATGAATTTAAAATTGGCTTTATTTTGACTTTACTTTGTCTTTAAAATGTTATTATTTAACTTTATTGAGTTTAATAATTTTGGACGTAATTCAAGTTTATTAAAAAATATTTTATTTATTAAAAAAGCTTGATTTATGCAGTACCTTGTTTTGTGGAGTGCACAAGTCCGCTCGTCCTGATTCTGAGAGTGTTTGAGGATCTTGGAGATGTTTTCTGAGAGTTGTCTAGAATATCTCGAAGTCCAGTTCTCGAAGAATCTGTTGATGACGACAAATTCTAGAAGAATGTTTGCCGGAGTCCGTAGTGAAGATCTCTTCTACTAAGCTGTTGTAGGATGTCACGTTGTCTCCTGCAAGGCCGATCCTTTCTGTAGGCACCGTTATTAACCTGGCGAAGTACAGAGCGTTGACAATATTTTCACGACGATTTCCTGTTCAGACTTGAGTAAAGTTGGTGATCTTTCCTGGAGCTGCTATTAGAAGACTTCCCTGGAGCTGGTACTAAACGAGACTGTCGAATTAACTTGAAGAAAGTTAACTCGTCGAATTTTAGGCCTTTCAGTGTGGCCAACCTTCACTGATTATTGTTACTGTGTTATTTCACAATTTAATTAATTTTATTTATTTATTTGCACTACGATGAACTTTCCTTGGCTTATTCTTCTATTGTTTGTCTATTTTTCTTATTTTAAATTATCTATTCCTATTATTATTTGTTATAATTAGTTTAATTTCTTATGGTGGATTTGTGTTGAAGTTGGTAACTTTCCCTTTCCATGCGTCTACTGCCTACTATGCGCACGACGTTCAAGACAAGTTAGTTGATTCCTGAAATTTATAATTTTTTACTTGCGAATTCTTCTTTTCTTCATATATCCCGTTCGCTTCGCTCGATCTTCTTCTGGGTGATTTCATTTTGAAGCCCTTCTTTCCCTGATGATTTTCCATCTTCATTTGTAGCGATACGACGTATATTTTTTCTTTTACGGAAATTTGAAAATTTCGTAAGTTTTCAAAATTTAGTTTTTCCATTTTTGGAAATTTTGAAAATCTTCTTTTTGTACGTTGTTCCTCTGATGCTGAAAGTTCCAAAACTGCTTTCCTCTTCTTCCTCGCTTCTGGGTTTCACAAGTTACGGTACTTTCTGCATTTTTGGTTATTTATTATTTAATTACTTTATGGTCTTTTATTAAATTTTGATTTCGAGTCTTATTTATTTCTAGTTTATATTATGGTTATGCGTTGTTATTATTAGATTTTGGAATTTCTTTATTTTAAGGGTTTTTTATGTTTTATGACGTTTTATTATGGCTATAACTTTTTTATTATTAATTTGACGAGTTTATTCTCTTATTATTTATTATTAGGTTTTCCTAGCTCTACACGATTATATCATTTTAATTTAAGTTTTCGGATTTTGATGTTTTTTGCATTAGAAACATATGGACGAATTCCTGTTCAATCCGGAACGCTAGATATTTCCTGTCAAGGCGCGTGACCTTGGCTTGGCTAACTTACATATTCCCTTTAACTTTACATGTGTTTTTTTTATATTTAGAAATGATTTTGTCATTTCTACAATTATTATTTGATTTAATTGAAATTTTGGAATTTATCTATTTTCCAAAATTGCTCCTTGCAGGCGGTTCAATTAAACCGTTGCAAATTCCCCTCTCAAAAACTTAAAATTTTGACATTAAAATCCCTTTTTTAGATTTTAAAATTTTATGTTCCTTAAATTTTTCTATTCTCTTTACATATTTACTTCCTTTCTATTTGAAAAACATAATTATCTATATAACATGAAAACTTACTATCTATAAAACAATCCTATTTCTAACATAAATGATTAATTGGTGACATATATATTTTTCAAAAACATGGTAATAAACGTGACATATTCATATGAAAACAATCCTTATTTTATACAAATACATATATATTTTTCATGTTCGATAGTTCATTTCGTCTCTCTTTCATCTGAAACAGTCTATTTAGCATGATTATACATAGTTATACACATTTACACTTTATCCTAACTTTTTTAGAATTATAAATTTTGACACAAATTTAATCACTTTTGCACTAAGGTAAGTTACATAAATCAAGCCATCCTTACTTTTAATTGATTTCGCGCTAGGTTGGATTACGCCAAGTAACAGATTGAAGTTCCTTTGAATGTTGACATTTCTTGTTTCCGTTATTGATATAACGAAAGAACCCCTCTCTACCTTAATTACTGTACAATTTTCATGTCTTCCGGATGCTTGTTTATTTATTAACTGACCTACGCAACTTGTCCCAATTTCTCCCCTCGCTTTTATCGAAACAGCTGGTTTTTATCTACCGTTATGATTTATTCTGAACTTTATTCTTTTTGGATTTATTACATATTTTTATGGACGATGTTTATGATTATGAATTTACGAATTTACCTATTCTACTTTATGTTTACTATTATTTTACTATTCTAACTTTTATTTCTAGTTTTTTAACTTTACCGTTGGTTTATTTTTTATTTTTAGTTTTACGAATACGTTTCCCTTCCTTTTTAACTTAAATTTATTTTTCCCCTTCCTTTTTTGACTATGCTTTACTTTTGTTTTGAATTTAACCTTTTTGGTTCCGTCTCGATTTTTGAACTTTTTTGTTTCGTTCGCTCCTAACTTATTCAGGTTTGGGTTTGATTGACTACTGGACTCCCCTTTTGGAATTAAGCTCAATTCGAACTTAGGTATGTTTACCAGTGATCCCTTCATTTTTGCGTGGTCTCCATTTTGTATTTGGTGCTTAAGACTTACTTCTTTATTTACGACGACTTTGCTTAGCCCTTGTACGAATAACTCACGACTCTGAAGCTTTTTTGGATATAGTTCTTCCCTTTTCTCGCTCGCTTCGCTCTTCTTCCTGCTTCTTCTTGGATAGGTTGCTCCACTTTTAATCTCTTTTTGGATTTTAAAGTTCCTTCCTTGAATTGGCATCTTCCTTTCGACCGTGTTTTGGTTTCTAAGGTTTATCTCCTGTTTTCCTTTGAGTTCAAACTCCCTTCCCCTCTCTAAGTTTTCCCTTCTCCTGTTCCTTCCTGTATTGTCTCGTTCGATGTTGTCGGCTTCGGTTTTTTCTTTCCTCCCGTCACGTTTGTTGTTTACACGTCCTGTTTGGTCAATTCTGGTATTTTCTCCCCCTTTGTCACGTTCGGCTTGGTCACGTTCGGTACCCTCGTTTTTTACTTCTACAGTGGGTAATGTAGTAACATATAACGCCCCATTCGCTCGCATTATAGTATTTGGACCTCCTATATTGCTAATTTGATTTCGCAATTTCCGTACACAGATTTTAGCTGACGGTTGTTCTATGTCCAATCTATTTAATAGATTGGTTTTTGAAGTTACTTTTTTAGCTTCTTCGATGAAATTTATTTTTCTGTTTTCCCCTTCTACATTTATTATTACGTATTTTTCCTCCATATTAATTTTCGCGTTTAACTCGAATAAGCTATTACATCCTAATATACCTAAACTAGTTAATTTTGGTACTACCAGAAAATTTATATCTACTACTCTGTCGTTAAATTGCACGGGTATTGATACTTGCTTTGAAACTCTTTGTTTTCTCTGTTTAATGGCTGTTACTACTTCGACGTTATAAACTGGTAATTCTAAAAATTTGTTTCCCCGTCTTTTTAACTCCTCCAAATACTCAGCTTGTATACACGACCACTGCGCTCCCGTGTCTACTAAAACTTTTATATTTGTTTGATGAATTTTGACGTTTATTTCCGGACATTTTTCTAATAATTTTGTTTGAATGTTGATATTTTCGCCTTCTGTCATCAACTCTTCCCTAATATCGCATGAAATGTTTTGTAATTTCCCTACTGATTTTAATGTTGGATTTTTAATTTTTGAAAAGTTTTCTAAAGGTTTCTCTGTTTTGATTTTATTTTTTACATTTTGATCTGCGGCCCCGAATCCTGTCTTTGCCTGTAACCGTTTTCTTTTGCTTTTTTCCGGGACCTTATAACCTAGTTTTTTGGACTGGGTCTCGGATTGTTAGGTAGTGTAGGATTGGGTTTTTGGTTACTTTGGTTTTGGTTTGTTTGCGGTCTATTCCCATAGGATCTAAGGTTAGGTGTTCTAGGATAGGTTTGAGAGTCCATGGCTCCTGCCATTTTCCTATCAAGGTTCCCCTTATACGCTGGTCTTTCTTCTCGATTTTCCCTACGTGGTTCGCCTTCCATCGTTTCAAACGTTCTAAGAAATTCTATCGCGCTTTCAACGGTTTCGCTATGACTTCCTATACTCGCAAATTGTACCTTTTGTTCAAAATGTCGCATGATTCTATTAATCATAAATTTTTCTGGGATTGGTGGATCAAGATATTGTCCTTTAGCCACCATTTTGCAAAAATAATTAACTCTTGACATATATCCTGTATCACGATATTGTCCGTTTTCAATTAAATTTCGGATATGTTGCTGGGCTTGATATCCCCAATAATTTTTTATAAATTTAACCCTAAATTGTCCGTATCTATCTTTATAATCTTTTATTACGTTCCACCATTCTATTACCGGCCCTTTTATGTGTCGTTCCACGATTTTTAATTTCTCCCCTTCGTCTAATTGTGGATCGATTTCCATGAAAATCTCTTCTATTTCGGCTAGAAATTTCATTGGACTTTCTTTAGAACTTCCCCAAAATTCGACAGTTTTATTTCCTGCTGCACCGGGTTGTACGTACACTACGCTTCTCCCAGCCCCTACTAAATTTTGCCCTATACTTGTCTGTCTCATTTTGGTTTCTAACGATTTTATACTTTTGCTTAACGTTTCGCAATTAACTTTATTTTGTTTAATTTTGTCATCCTGACCTTTAATTGTTTCCCCTATTTCCTGAATTTCCCCTTTCAAAACGACTATTTCGTCTTCGCAATTTCCGACTCTATTTTGAATTGCTTCAAAATTTTTCTTTACGTCTTCTCCTAAACCACCTACAGCTTGTAAGAGTTCTTCCCTACTCGCTAATTCCCTAGCTTCGCGTTCTCTTTCTTTCGCTTCGCGTTCCCTTTTCTCTTCGTTTTCCCTAGTCTCCCTTTCTAATTCCCTAGCTTCGCGTTCTTTTTTCTCTTTTTTCCTCTCCGATTCGCGTGCTTTTTCTCTCTCCTCGCGTTCTTTTTTATCTGCCTCTTCCCTAGCTTCGCGTTCTTTTTCTTTCGCCTGGAAATATCTCATGAACTTCTGCATTTCCGTTTCTATTTCTTTCGGAGCTGCCATTTTTTTTATTTAGATTTATTTATTAGGTTTACTACTGTTTATTTATTTAAGTTTTAAGTCTTAAGTTTTAATTTTGATTTTAATGAATTTAAGCTGTTCGTTTTCAACCCTAAAGTAATTTTAACAATTTTTTGTTTGGTTACTTTCGAGCCTACGCTGTTGGACGCCACTTGCAACGCACCCCCCCCCTTTACTGGCTGGGTCTCGACAGACAGACTCTCAACGGGGAACACACTCGCCGCAAGACCTTACCCCAACTACAAACCCCGCGCTCTTCTTTCTAATTAGAGAGTGATTCTTTCGCAGATTAATAGTTTTGATAAGGCTCTTGATTCCTTATGTCACACAAGAATAATTTATTTTAATCAACTTATGCTAACACAGGAAATTTTACTATATTAATATATTCACTTCTTATACTAGCTTACCTTTCTTAAAACTCCAGACTCTTTTTCAAAGGGTGTGCCCTTTGGAGCTCTTTAATTCATTAACACCAAAATTTGCTCTGTTTTGAACTTTTAACTTTATACTTGGTGAGCACTTACTTTTTCTTCTTTCTAATGTAATGAGTTTCTTTGAATGGGTTAGATTTAATTAAAATATTCAACAATGAAATTTAACAAATTTATTTAAGAGTCTACAATTTAATTTTTATTTTGAGAAACAATGGATTTCTTTCGAATCTTTTACAACAATTAATGTCGCCTTTTCTGACAATTTATATTAAATGCTTTCTCTTTTAACAAACTGAAAATCTACTATATTAAACAATTTTAACAATAACTAAAACTAACAATTGATATTCTTATTCTAATACACATAAATATGAATCCTATTATTTATTCCTTTCCAATCTGTTACTTTTGCTTTATTATTGGACTCGAATTTTATTGTATTTTATATCTCTTTATTTGAATGAATTTAAAATTGGCTTTATTTTGACTTTACTTTGTCTTTAAAATGTTATTATTTAACTTTATTGAGTTTAATAATTTTGGACGTAATTCAAGTTTATTAAAAAATATTTTATTTATTAAAAAAGCTTGATTTATGCAGTACCTTGTTTTGTGGAGTGCACAAGTCCGCTCGTCCTGATTCTGAGAGTGTTTGAGGATCTTGGAGATGTTTTCTGAGAGTTGTCTAGAATATCTCGAAGTCCAGTTCTCGAAGAATCTGTTGATGACGACAAATTCTAGAAGAATGTTTGCCGGAGTCCGTAGTGAAGATCTCTTCTACTAAGCTGTTGTAGGATGTCACGTTGTCTCCTGCAAGGCCGATCCTTTCTGTAGGCACCGTTATTAACCTGGCGAAGTACAGAGCGTTGACAATATTTTCACGACGATTTCCTGTTCAGACTTGAGTAAAGTTGGTGATCTTTCCTGGAGCTGCTATTAGAAGACTTCCCTGGAGCTGGTACTAAACGAGACTGTCGAATTAACTTGAAGAAAGTTAACTCGTCGAATTTTAGGCCTTTCAGTGTGGCCAACCTTCACTGATTATTGTTACTGTGTTATTTCACAATTTAATTAATTTTATTTATTTATTTGCACTACGATGAACTTTCCTTGGCTTATTCTTCTATTGTTTGTCTATTTTTCTTATTTTAAATTATCTATTCCTATTATTATTTGTTATAATTAGTTTAATTTCTTATGGTGGATTTGTGTTGAAGTTGGTAACTTTCCCTTTCCATGCGTCTACTGCCTACTATGCGCACGACGTTCAAGACAAGTTGATTCCTGAAATTTATAATTTTTTACTTGCGAATTCTTCTTTTCTTCATATATCCCGTTCGCTTCGCTCGATCTTCTTCTGGGTGATTTCATTTTGAAGCCCTTCTTTCCCTGATGATTTTCCATCTTCATTTGTAGCGATACGACGTATATTTTTTCTTTTACGGAGATTTGAAAATTTCGTAAGTTTTCAAAATTTAGTTTTTCCATTTTTGGAAATTTTGAAAATCTTCTTTTTGTACGTTGTTCCTCTGATGCTGAAAGTTCCAAAACTGCTTTCCTCTTCTTCCTCGCTTCTGGGTTTCACAAGTTACGGTACTTTCTGCATTTTTGGTTATTTATTATTTAATTACTTTATGGTCTTTTATTAAATTTTGATTTCGAGTCTTATTTATTTCTAGTTTATATTATGGTTATGCGTTGTTATTATTAGATTTTGGAATTTCTTTATTTTAAGGGTTTTTTATGTTTTATGACGTTTTATTATGGCTATAACTTTTTTATTATTAATTTGACGAGTTTATTCTCTTATTATTTATTATTAGGTTTTCCTAGCTCTACACGATTATATCATTTTAATTTAAGTTTTCGGATTTTGATGTTTTTTGCATTAGAAACATATGGACGAATTCCTGTTCAATCCGGAACGCTAGATATTTCCTGTCAAGGCGCGTGACCTTGGCTTGGCTAACTTACATATTCCCTTTAACTTTACATGTGTTTTTTTTATATTTAGAAATGATTTTGTCATTTCTACAATTATTATTTGATTTAATTGAAATTTTGGAATTTATCTATTTTCCAAAATTGCTCCTTGCAGGCGGTTCAATTAAACCGTTGCAGTGTGTGTGTGTGTGTGTGTGTGTGTGTGTGTGTGTGTGTGTGTGTGTGTGTGTGTGTGTGTGTGTGTGTGTGTGTGTGTGTGTGTGTGTGTGTGTGTGTGTGTGTGTGATTGTTTGTGTGTGTGTGTGTGTGTGTGTGTGTGTGTGTGTGTTGCAACGGTTTAATTGAACCGCCTGCAAGGAGCAATTTTGGAAAAGAGCTAAATTCCAAAATTTCAATTAAATCAAATAATAATTGTAGAAATGACAAAAACATTTCTTTTTTTTTTTTTTTTTTTTTTTTTTTTATTTATTTATATACAATTGCAACTAGTTAGAACTATCTAGCAATATTTTTCTCATATCAAACTGGCTGTGTGGTGAAAAGACGTCCAGAGTCGTCCTTCACAATGCAACTACACTTGATCATGTGTATTAATCCTGCACCAAGTCAACAGGTTTCGAAAAACATTTCTAAAAATAAAAATAATAAGAGAATAAACTCGTCAAATTAATAATAAAAAAGTTATAGCCCTAATAAAACGTCATAAAACATAAAAAACCCTTAAAATAAAGAAATTCCAAAATCTAATAATAACAACGCATAACCATAATATAAACTAGAAATAAAAAAGACTCGAAATCAAAATTTAATAAAAGACCATAAAGTAATTAAATAATAAATAACCAAAAATACAGAAAGTACCGTAACTTGTGAAACCCAGAAGCGAGGAAGAAGAGGAAAGCAGTTTTGGAACTTTCAGCATCAGAGGAACAACTTGCAAAAAGAAGATTTTCAAAATTTCCAAAATTGGAAAAACTAAATTTTGAAAACTTACGAAATTTTCAAATCTCCGTAAAAGAAAAAATATAGGTCGTATCGCTACAAATGAAGATGGAAAATCATCAGGGAAAGAAGGGCTTCAAAATGAAATCACCCAGAAGAAGATCGAGCGAAGCGAACGGGATATATGAAGAAAAGAAGAATTCGCAAGTAAAAAATTATGAATTTCAGGAATCAACTTGTCTTGAACGTCGTGCGCATAGTAGGCAGTAGACGCATGGAAAGGGAAAGTTACCAACTTCAACACAAATCCACCATAAGAAATTAAACTAAATATAACAAATAATAATAGGAATAGATAATTTACAATAAGAAAAATAGACAAACAATAGAAGAATAAGCCAAGGAAAGTTCATCGTAGTGCAAATAAATAAATAAAATTAATTAAATTGTGAAATAAAACAGTAACAATAATCAGTGAAGGTTGGCCACACTGAAAGGCCTAAAATTCGACGAGTTAACTTTCTTCAAGTTAATTCGACAGTCTCGTTTAGTACCAGCTCCAGGGAAGTCTTCTAATAGCAGCTCCAGGAAAGATCACCAACTTTACTCAAGTCTGAACAGGAAATCGTCGTGAAAATATTGTCAACGCTCTGTACTTCGCCAGGTTAATAACGGTGCCTACAGAAAGGATCGGCCTTGCAGGAGACAACGTGACATCCTACAACAGCTTAGTAGAAGAGATCTTCACTACGGACTCCGGCAAACATTCTTCTAGAATTTGTCGTCATCAACAGATTCTTCGAGAACTGGACTTCGAGATATTCTAGACAACTCTCAGAAAACATCTCCAAGATCCTCAAACACTCTCAGAATCAGGACGAGCGGACTTGTGCACTCCACAAAACAAGGTACTGCATAAATCAAGCTTTTTTAATAAATAAAATATTTTTTAATAAACTTGAATTACGTCCAAAATTATTAAACTCAATAAAGTTAAATAATAACATTTTAAAGACAAAATAAAGTCAAAATAAAGCCAATTTTAAATTCATTCAAATAAAGAGATATAAAATACAATAAAATTCGAGTCCAATAATAAAGCAAAAGTAACAGATTGGAAAGGAATAAATAATAGGATTCATATTTATGTGTATTAGAATAAGAATATCAATTGTTAGTTTTAGTTATTGTTAAAATTGTTTAATATAGTAGATTTTCAGTTTGTTAAAAGAGAAAGCATTTAATATAAATTGTCAGAAAAGGCGACATTAATTGTTGTAAAAGATTCGAAAGAAATCCATTGTTTCTCAAAATAAAAATTAAATTGTAGACTCTTAAATAAATTTGTTAAATTTCATTGTTGAATATTTTAATTAAATCTAACCCATTCAAAGAAACTCATTACATTAGAAAGAAGAAAAAGTAAGTGCTCACCAAGTATAAAGTTAAAAATTCAAAACAGAGCAAATTTTGGTGTTAATGAATTAAAGAGCTCCAAAGGGCACACCCTTTGAAAAAGAGTCTGGAGTTTTAAGAAAGGTAAGCTAGTATAAGTAGTGAATATATTAATATAGTAAAATTTCCTGTGTTAGCATAAGTTGATTAAAATAAATTATTCTTGTGTGACATAAGGAATCAAGAGCCTTATCAAAACTATTAAACTGCGAAAGAATCACTCTCTAATATTAGAAAGTAGATCGCGGGGTTTGTAGTTGGGGTAAGGTCTTGCAGCGAGTGCTGTTCCCCGTTGAAGAGGCTGTCTGTCGAACCAGTTGGAGGGGGGGGGGCGTTGCAAGTGGCGTCCAACAGCGTAGGCTCGAAAGTAACCAAACAAAAAATTGTTAAAATTACTTTAGGGTTGAAAACGAACAGCTTAAATTCATTAAAATCAAAATTAAAACTTAAAACTTAAAACTTAAATAAATAAACAGTAGTAACCTAATAAATAAATCTAAATAAAAAAATGGCAGCTCCGAAAGAAACAGAAACGGAAATGCAGAAGTTCATGAGATATTTCCAGGCGAAAGAAAAAGAACGCGAAGCTAGGGAAGAGGCAGATAAAAAAGAACGCGAGGAGAGAGAAAAAGCACGCGAATCGGAGAGGAAAAAAGAGAAAAAAGAACGCGAAGCTAGGGAATTAGAAAGGGAGACTAGGGAAAACGAAGAGAAAAGGGAACGCGAAGCGAAAGAAAGAGAACGCGAAGCTAGGGAATTAGCACGCGAAGAAAGCGAACAAGCGAGTAGGGAAGAACTCTTACAAGCTGTAGGTGGTTTAGGAGAAGACGTAAAGAAAAATTTTGAAGCAATTCAAAATAGAGTCGGAAACTGCGAAGACGAAATAGTCGTTTTGAAAGGGGAAATTCAGGAAATAGGGGAAACAATTAAAGGTCAGGATGACCAAATTAAACAAAATAAAGTTAATTGTGAAACGTTAAGCAAAAATATAAAATCGTTAGAAACCAAAATGAGACAGACAAGTATAGGGCAAAATTTAGTAGGGGCTGGGAGAAGCGTAGTGTACGTACAACCCGGTGCAGCAGGAAATAAAACTGTCGAATTTTGGGGAAGTTCTAAAGAAAGTCCAATGAAATTTCTAGCCGAAATAGAAGAGATTTTCATGGAAATCGATCCACAATTAGACGAAGGGGAGAAATTAAAAATCGTGGAACGACACATAAAAGGGCCGGTAATAGAATGGTGGAACGTAATAAAAGATTATAAAGATAGATACGGACAATTTAGGGTTAAATTTATAAAAAATTATTGGGGATATCAAGCCCAGCAACATATCCGAAATTTAATTGAAAACGGACAATATCGTGATACAGGATATATGTCAAGAGTTAATTATTTTTGCAAAATGGTGGCTAAAGGACAATATCTTGATCCACCAATCCCAGAAAAATTTATGATTAATAGAATCATGCGACATTTTGAACAAAAGGTACAATTTGCGAGTATAGGAAGTCATAGCGAAACCGTTGAAAGCGCGATAGAATTTCTTAGAACGTTTGAAACGATGGAAGGCGAACCACGTAGGGAAAATCGAGAAGAAAGACCAGCGTATAAGGGGAACCTTGATAGGAAAATGGCAGGAGCCATGGACTCTCAAACCTATCCTAGAACACCTAACCTTAGATCCTATGGGAATAGACCGCAAACAAACCAAAACCAAAGTAACCAAAAACCCAATCCTACACTACCTAACAATCCGAGACCCAGTCCAAAAAACTAGGTTATAAGGTCCCGGAAAAAAGCAAAAGAAAACGGTTACAGGCAAAGACAGGATTCGGGGCCGCAGATCAAAATGTAAAAAATAAAATCAAAACAGAGAAACCTTTAGAAAACTTTTCAAAAATTAAAAATCCAACATTAAAATCAGTAGGGAAATTACAAAACATTTCATGCGATATTAGGGAAGAGTTAATGACAGAAGGCGAAAATATCAACATTCAAACAAAATTATTAGAAAAATGTCCGGAAATAAACGTCAAAATTCATCAAACAAATATAAAAGTTTTAGTAGACACGGGAGCGCAGTGGTCGTGTATACAAGCTGAGTATTTGGAGGAGTTAAAAAGACGGGGAAACAAATTTTTAGAATTACCAGTTTATAACGTCGAAGTAGTAACAGCCATTAAACAGAAAAAACAAAGAGTTTCAAAACAAGTATCAATACCCGTGCAATTTAACGACAGAGTAGTAGATATAAAATTTCTGGTAGTACCAAAGTTAACTAGGTTAGGTATATTAGGATGTAATAGCCTATTCGAGTTAAACGCGAAAATTAATATGGAGGAAAAATACGTAATAATAAATGTAGAAGGGGAAAACAGAAAAATAAATTTCATCGAAGAAGCTAAAAAAGTAACTTCAAAAACCAATCTATTAAATAGATTGGACATAGAACAACCGTCAGCTAAAATCTGTGTACGGAAATTGCAAAATCAAAGTAGCAATATAGGAGGTCCAAATACTATAATGCGAGCGAATGGGGCGTTATATGTTACTACATTACCCAGTGTAGAAGTAAAAAACGAGGGTACCGAACGTGACCAAGCCGAACGTGACAAAGGGGGAGAAAATACCAGAATTGACCAAACAGGACGTGTAAACAACAAACGTGACGGGAGGAAAGAAAAAACCGAAGCCGACAACACCGAACGAGACAATACAGGAAGGAACAGGAGAAGTGAAAACTTAGAGAGGGGAAGGGAGTTTGAACTCAAAGGAAAACAGGAGATAAACCTTAGAAACCAAAACACGGTCGAAAGGAAGATGCCAATTCAAGGAAGGAACTTTAAAATCCAAAAAGAGATTAAAAGTGGAGCAACCTATCCAAGAAGAAGCAGGAAGAAGAGCGAAGCGAGCGAGAAAAGGGAAGAACTATATCCAAAAAAGCTTCAGAGTCGTGAGTTATTCGTACAAGGGCTAAGCAAAGTCGTCGTAAATAAAGAAGTAAGTCTTAAGCACCAAATACAAAATGGAGACCACGCAAAAATGAAGGGATCACTGGTAAACATACCTAAGTTCGAATTGAGCTTAATTCCAAAAGGGGAGTCCAGTAGTCAATCAAACCCAAACCTGAATAAGTTAGGAGCGAACGAAACAAAAAAGTTCAAAAATCGAGAGGTAACCAAAAAGGTTAAATTCAAAACAAAAGTAAAGCATAGTCAAAAAAGGAAGGGGAAAAATAAATTTAAGTTAAAAAGGAAGGGAAACGTATTCGTAAAACTAAAAATAAAAAATAAACCAACGGTAAAGTTAAAAAACTAGAAATAAAGGTTAGGATAGTAAAATAATAGTAAACATAAAGTAGAATAGGTAAATTCGTAAATTCATAATCATAAACATCGTCCAAAATAATATGTAATAAATCCAAAAGGAATAAAGTTCAGAATAATTCATAACGGTAGATAAATCCAGCTGTTTCGATAAAAGCGAGGGGGAGAATTGGGACAAGTTGCGTAGGTCAGTTAATAAATAAACAAGCATCCGGAAGACATGAAAATTGTACAGTAATTAAGGTAGAGAGGGGTTCTTTCGTTATAGCGATAACGGAAATGAGGAATGTCAACATTCAAAGGAACTTCAATCTGTTACTTGGCGTAATCTAACCTAGCGCGAAATCAATTAAAAGTAAGGATGGCTTGATTTATGTAACTTACCTTAGTGCAAAAGTGATTAAATTTGTGTCAAAATTTATAATTTTAAAAAAGTTAGGATAAAGTGTAAATGTGTATAACTATGTATAATCATGCTAAATAGACTGTTTCAGATGAAAGAGAGACGAAATGAACTATCGAACATGAAAAATATATATGTATTTGTATAAAATAAGGATTTTTTTCATATGAATATGTCATGTTTATTACCATGTTTTTGAAAATTATATATGTCACCAATTAATCATTTATGTTAGAAATAGGATTGTTTTATAGATAGTAAGTTTTCATGTTATATAGATAATTATGTTTTTCAAATAGAAAGGAGGTAAATATGTAAAGAGAATAGAAAAATTTAAGGAACATAAAATTTTAAAATCTAAAAAAGGGATTTTAATGTCAAAATTTTAAGTTTTTGAGAGGGGAATTTGCAACGGTTTAATTGAACCGCCTGCAAGGAGCAATTTTGGAAAAGAGCTAAATTCCAAAATTTCAATTAAATCAAATAATAATTGTAGAAATGACAAAAACATTTCTAAAAATAAAAATAATAAGAGAATAAACTCGTCAAATTAATAATAAAAAAGTTATAGCCCTAATAAAACGTCATAAAACATAAAAAACCCTTAAAATAAAGAAATTCCAAAATCTAATAATAACAACGCATAACCATAATATAAACTAGAAATAAAAAAGACTCGAAATCAAAATTTAATAAAAGACCATAAAGTAATTAAATAATAAATAACCAAAAATACAGAAAGTACCGTAACTTGTGAAACCCAGAAGCGAGGAAGAAGAGGAAAGCAGTTTTGGAACTTTCAGCATCAGAGGAACAACTTGCAAAAAGAAGATTTTCAAAATTTCCAAAATTGGAAAAACTAAATTTTGAAAACTTACGAAATTTTCAAATCTCCGTAAAAGAAAAAATATAGGTCGTATCGCTACAAATGAAGATGGAAAATCATCAGGGAAAGAAGGGCTTCAAAATGAAATCACCCAGAAGAAGATCGAGCGAAGCGAACGGGATATATGAAGAAAAGAAGAATTCGCAAGTAAAAAATTATGAATTTCAGGAATCAACTTGTCTTGAACGTCGTGCGCATAGTAGGCAGTAGACGCATGGAAAGGGAAAGTTACCAACTTCAACACAAATCCACCATAAGAAATTAAACTAAATATAACAAATAATAATAGGAATAGATAATTTACAATAAGAAAAATAGACAAACAATAGAAGAATAAGCCAAGGAAAGTTCATCGTAGTGCAAATAAATAAATAAAATTAAATAAATTGTGAAATAAAACAGTAACAATAATCAGTGAAGGTTGGCCACACTGAAAGGCCTAAAATTCGACGAGTTAACTTTCTTCAAGTTAATTCGACAG
The DNA here is from genome assembly GCA_963513935.1 of Aphrophora alni. NCBI lineage: Eukaryota > Metazoa > Arthropoda > Insecta > Hemiptera > Aphrophoridae > Aphrophora > Aphrophora alni. The sequence continues at coordinate 53,172,432 of OY740768.1, forward strand.
TCTCGTTTAGTACCAGCTCCAGGGAAGTCTTCTAATAGCAGCTCCAGGAAAGATCACCAACTTTACTCAAGTCTGAACAGGAAATCGTCGTGAAATTATTGTCAACGCTCTGTACTTCGCCAGGTTAATAACGGTGCCTACAGAAAGGATCGGCCTTGCAGGAGACAACGTGACATCCTACAACAGCTTAGTAGAAGAGATCTTCACTACGGACTCCGGCAAACATTCTTCTAGAATTTGTCGTCATCAACAGATTCTTCGAGAACTGGACTTCGAGATATTCTAGACAACTCTCAGAAAACATCTCCAAGATCCTCAAACACTCTCAGAATCAGGACGAGCGGACTTGTGCACTCCACAAAACAAGGTACTGCATAAATCAAGCTTTTTTAATAAATAAAATATTTTTTAATAAACTTGAATTACGTCCAAAATTATTAAACTCAATAAAGTTAAATAATAACATTTTAAAGACAAAATAAAGTCAAAATAAAGCCAATTTTAAATTCATTCAAATAAAGAGATATAAAATACAATAAAATTCGAGTCCAATAATAAAGCAAAAGTAACAGATTGGAAAGGAATAAATAATAGGATTCATATTTATGTGTATTAGAATAAGAATATCAATTGTTAGTTTTAGTTATTGTTAAAATTGTTTAATATAGTAGATTTTCAGTTTGTTAAAAGAGAAAGCATTTAATATAAATTGTCAGAAAAGGCGACATTAATTGTTGTAAAAGATTCGAAAGAAATCCATTGTTTCTCAAAATAAAAATTAAATTGTAGACTCTTAAATAAATTTGTTAAATTTCATTGTTGAATATTTTAATTAAATCTAACCCATTCAAAGAAACTCATTACATTAGAAAGAAGAAAAAGTAAGTGCTCACCAAGTATAAAGTTAAAAATTCAAAACAGAGCAAATTTTGGTGTTAATGAGTTAAAGAGCTCCAAAGGGCACACCCTTTGAAAAAGAGTCTGGAGTTTTAAGAAAGGTAAGCTAGTATAAGTAGTGAATATATTAATATAGTAAAATTTCCTGTGTTAGCATAAGTTGATTAAAATAAATTATTCTTGTGTGACATAAGGAATCAAGAGCCTTATCAAAACTATTAAACTGCGAAAGAATCACTCTCTAATATAAAGTAGATCGCGGGGTTTGTAGTTGGGGTAAGGTCTTGCAACGAGTGTTCCCCGTTAGACAGGCTGTCTGCGAAGACCCAGTGGGGGGGGTGCGTTGCAGTGTGTGTGTGTGTGTGTGTGTGTGTGTGTGTGTGTGTGTGTGTGTGTGTGTGTGTGTGTGTGTGTGCTTGTTTTGATTAATTTAAGATATTTATTTAAATTAAAACTCTAATATTTCAATAACTCACAAACAGGAACCTTACATGTGTTAGTTTATCAAAAGAACATTTCTTGTACTATTTTTGTAAATTATCGTATATCAACAGAACTAGTTATAAAATCAGTAACCTTATTTCTACTAAATGTAATCGTAAAGTTGCCTTTTATTGTAATAAAAATCTAGGGAAAATGTTGGTCAATAATAAAGATAAAAAAGAAATGTTAGAAAATAGTGGAGATTATAAAATATCTTGTCAAGATTGTGACTCTGAGTACATAGGTCAATCAGGTAGATCTATAAAAGTTAGAATTAAAGAACAGGTAAATAGCTGGAAACATGGCTATAGAAACTCTAACTTTGCTAACCACCTTTTGGACTCGGGTCATAATTTTGATCCGAAATCGAATGTTAAACTCTTACTTATAGAAAATAAAAGCAATAGATTAAATAATTTAGAATGTTTAGAAATAAATAGATCTATTTCACTTAGGCCTATTCTCAACTTAAATGACCAAATTGTATTAAATTCGTCACCTCTTCTAAAACCCATCCGTAACATAGTTCATTAACCTTTACCTACCTGCTAGGTCATCCTACTACCTTTCCCGATTTCTCTATTGTATTTCAGCTTCCTGTTACTTATGTTTAAATAGTTGTCTATACCTGTAAATTATTAGTTGCCCGATGATGCCGCAAGGCGAAACAATTGTAGCTCATTTATACTATTAAAATATTTGAAACTTTAAGCTTTTGCTTTATTTTATCCTTGAATATGGAGTTTCAACAAGAAATATCTGCTATTACATTAAAGATAATATATGTATCTAGAATACCGTACTATTAAAACTGTAAAGTATACCTGAAAAAGGAACGATATATTAAGTATAAATACATTCTGTAAATATGGACATATTCATAATTTTATAATATGTAAGTAACCTGACTATAATCTTTGTATATATCATAAATAGAAACGAATGGTGGACATAAAAGAATTAAGAGCATGTTTCGTGCAAAAAGACACAATTTATTGATCCCCTGTACCGCATTACATGAGAGGACTACTCCACCATGTTATCTTTGATGTTTGTATGATTGGACACTGTACCTGCATATACAGATTATATTGTATATTTCAAATTAGCAACTGAAACAATGTAACGAGACTTAAAAAGTTTTACAATGTAATGCAGTAACAGCTGTCTGGTTGAGAATGTTGTTGTCATTAGGAAAATATAATTATAATTAGCTAATTTGACTGACTACTTCAAGGGATTGGATTATGTAATGAGTAAATATGATTAAAGCGCAATGGGTAAAGTCATGATGTGGATTACATGTATTGTAATTTCAAATAAATTATAATACAAAAACAATGCTGATCTTAACTAAAATGTTATTTTGCCATAGAACGTTACTGTAAGTATTTATAGAGATACTTATAATACTAAATGGAGAACTCATTGCTCCCTAATACCGTAAAGGTTAAAATATATTGTTATTCTTCCATCAAATTTAGGTCTGCTGCCTTAGAGTGTTAGAATTTACATCGAACAAATAAATTACTGGAAAAAAACGAAGCTAGTTTTATCGTATAGAAAAAAAAAAAAAAAAAAAACTGGTGAGGTGGTAAATATATTGCTGAAGCGTTTTCTGCTATAAATATATATTAGATAGTAAAAACAGTGTAGAATAAAATAATTTAAGTAAATTATAAAGCAATTTATGCGCAAGTTACTTGCGGTGTTTAGATTAAGTGAGAGGGTATTTACGTCTAAAATTATTCACGTAACACCATTTTAATTTTTGTCTGATATGTAAATTGCATACCATAGTCAGTTATGTTAAACATGCTTAACAATTAAACTAGTCAATATAATAAATCCGATAGAGTAAATAACATTTCAAAATATCCATTTTTAAAAAACTTATAAATTCTTTTGAATTCAGAAAATAGTTGGATTTTTGTTTTTCAATTAGTACCGAATCTCATCAATCAATAACTCCTAAATGCGTTCAGAATTTGGGGTATAAATCTGAATACTTCATTTTTAAATTAATTTAGGTAATACCGTCTTCCTTAGATATCTTCGGTAACCAAAAAACTGCTGCAGTATCATGTAGCATAATTTTTAAAACAAAAGAAATATTATTTTACAATTAAAAGAAAATGTACCTAATTACATATTTTTAATTTTTTACTCCTCCATTAGGTAGTTAACGTAATGAATTCCTTAATGTTATTATTTTTAATATCTGTTGATTACTTTCCAACATGAACATGTTTTTTTCTTTTAATTGCATGCAATTATTTATTTTAATTATATTTTTTTTGTTTCTTTCCAATTTCCAATTAACCAGTAGAAAGTTTTCAGTTCAAAACTACATTAATTAGATTTTTTTTTCAGTAAAAATATGAGATTATTATTGTGAAACATTCTTTTAAGTATGTCATACAATATCCGTGGAGTTACGTTTAGTGTTTAATTACTGCAACAAATACCGCACAAGAGTCTAGTTAAATTTTATTTGTGGTTAATTCTTTCAATCTAATAATTCTTTATTCTACTGCAATTAAAATACCGACTATACAATGTGTACGATTAAATATCATAAAACAACTCGTAACCTATATATTACTAACAATCTTATGAATGTGAAATCATAGCACAGTATTGCGTACTTAGAAGGGTTGTTAACTTTAAAAAATATTGGAAATTGACTGGGAGCCAGGTTGGTAACTAATTGTACGTGGACATATCTCTTCATTAAAAACAAATTTGACAAATAAAACTTTTATGGTTATCCCCAAATATAAAAATGTAAGGAATTATTTGCCGTTAATTTAAGTCTGAAGAAGAATGTTTTTATTAGATTAGGCTGTGTATTGTATAAAGTGGTCCATATCATATATATATATATATATATATATATATATATATATATATGATACAAAAATATATATATTTATTAAGATTGTTGAAATTATATGAAACTAGAATTATATGTAAATTTAATATTCTAAAAATTTAATGTACATGAAAATAATATAATTGAAGTTTGAGATACAATTTTGTAATAACAATGGTTTACATTTGCGTATCATTAAGTGACATTTTCCATTACAATTATTATCATATGGTAAGTGTGTATCTGTGTAAGTGTGTTTAAGGGATTGGTTGTATAGAGTGGCATAACACAAGTGTCGTTTATTTGTGTCATATATTTCATAAAATTAGTGTTTACTTGTTCTTTGTGCTCCTACATATTAATTTGAATAGTTTAATATAATTGTCTACATACTTTGTAAAATTAAGGTACTAGAGTATGTGCTGTAATAACATTAAAATAACATGATCTTCATGAGTAGCAATAATTATTCAAAAAATAATAAAATCTAAAACCAATTTTCTCTATGAAAATATTTAATGCAAAAATTTTAATTCATTGAAATAAGTTAAAAATATAATTAAGCCACAAATAACATGAATGAATACCATAAAAGTGTCATCGATAAATTTTAAATCGGTAGATCCAACATGATGAGATTTCACAAATCGTGTTTATATTGAATACACAGCTTTTTTCATAGAGGTTGTCGTCAATATTCACTTAATGAATTACAATGTCTGATAGGGTTACCTAATTGTACAAGACCGCAGAGAGTTAAGAGGCCAAATAGGTTCAAGCACCAAATAGGTAAAGAGCGCAGTGAGTTTAGATCATTTTTAGAAAAGAAATTTTCGAAACTTTTATACTAATATTTTTATTAACATTAGGAATTTATTTTGAAAGTAGAATTAATAAAATATATTTTTTCTGGGTAGGGGTCTATTAGCGCTTTATTTAATTGAAAATGGTTGGATTCATAGTAGTAATTTAATTAAGGGTATAAAATCCTCAATTAAAAGTGATTATGGAGATATTTACAGAAGATTTACAATACAATGAATCTCCACGGCATTTTATAATCTCCTCAAATCAGTATAACGGATCTTTCAAGGAGATCTTTAAATTATATACTTTTATTTAATAGTTTCTGTTACACAGTTTTAGAGAGATTAAAATATTCCACAAGATACATTTACTTCTTATGAACCGTTGTTTATTTTATACTAATGTAACTTAAAATAATTCCCAATCATTGTCTAAAATCATAAATTTTTCTAGCTCGTTAAATGAGGATATCGCAGTTCTGTGTTTATTCTTCTTAAAAGTAATGACCTTCTGAAAGGTATAAATAAATATTGAGCTTGACTTGTCAGATAGTATTAGATAGAACAAACACTCGAACACAAGAACTCACACAAAATATGTTTACTTAAACAAACGCGTTTCAACGACAAAGTCGCCATCCTCAGTGATACGTGAGCTACAATAACTAAACTATAACTACAAAAGGTAATTAATTTGATTACCTAAATGTGTTATAAAAATTTTAAAAAATAGTAGAGTTCACTTATCATTGAATAATCATTGTTACTAAATAAATTAACGTACCAAATATTTCATTTTAAACATACCACGTTTCACGGACAGTCTCACAGTTATAATTAAGTAACTTATAAGTTGTTTACATTTATAAGAGCCCTAGTGTAATAAGGGTCATTCATAAGGGTCTGGCCACAACCTCAGCCGTATAAAATCAGAGAAGCTATACAAAGCCCATTTCTTTCACATTATAGACAATTACTGTCAATATTAGTCAACGCCATTACAAAAAAATGCATTGCCTTTAAAAATTAAACATTACATTATATAATAAATATATCAGATATAAATATAATTACAATAAATATCTACGAAAATACTAAGCGTATATACATACCAAAACCTATTCTCCTGTAATTAATTATTGATCTAAGATATGGAACAGAGCCTTTCTCAAAGACAAAGTATTGAGCTAAACTTAGGGTTTTGATACCTAGTAAATAATTCATATTATATTTCAAGGTATTATTTTAATCTGTAATAGATTTTGTAAATAATTTTAGTTTACGGATTTTTTCTGAAAAAATGCAATTTATAAGTTCAGGTCATATTTTAAACCCGATGACTTGCTCTCATCTAAAGATACTGCATTAAATCAAATGTATCAAATCAGAAAAAAATTTCAAATATTATATTGTTGATGGTTAGACACACACACTCACATTGCATAAATCAAAATAAATAGAACAAAAAGTTCTAAATTTCATAATGACTGAATTACATGGCCTGATTCTAGGGTGCACAAACCTTTACATCATTGTTGGGAAGTGGCATTTCTCCCACAAACTGGGAAAACACCAAACTGCTTATTGAGCGAACTAATCGATGGGTCTCGATACAAGCAGTAGAATCATTTCTGATAATTCTTGCACTTAGAATACCTTGAAGCGTCGTATGACACAGCAAATAAGTAGCCTACTTCACTCACCGCCTTTAAATGTACAAGTGTATTGCGTTATATATATATTTCGCTGGAGGTGACACAAACTATTAAACAGATAAATCCCCCACTTGACGATAGACTTCGATAAATTAAATACCGGTAACACATATTCTCATCATACCGCTAAAACTTTCAACTGAATTGGGAAGTTTGTTCAAAATCTAATAACGAAGTTCTTTGTTGTCATTTCAGCTCATCCACGTTGGTTCCAACCGACAATGAAATTCATATGGCGTACTAAAACTGTACATTTCAAGCGTCAATGCGGTGTGTACAACACTTATTCATTATACTATTTAGTACTTTTTTGTGCTTACAAATCCCATAATAAAACTGCATAATTACGAAAAAAGGTGGACGTTATTTCACTACATATAAACTCTCCTCGGTTTTAAATTCCATAACGCTACACTATCTTACACTAACTTTTAAAATGCTTCATTACTTCCACTCTTATTCAACCTGCATATTGTTGAATTTCATGTTGAATAATATTTTGGAAAAATTAAATATATATTGTTTTTTTAATTGTACTGTAAACAATATTACGAGTATTACATTTGATTTTGAATAGTGAACTACTCTAAAGATTAGGTGGTCTCTACCTATATAACACAAAATTAAAAGTAACGACAAATGAAGGAAAAAACAATTCAAACGAAATCAAATCATTCAACTATTAATTTGCGCTGAACAATATATATAGTCATGTAAGAATAAAATATGCTTGTTTCGTAAGCATATTTTAATTTATTTTAGAATAGAATTAGTAGAACGTAATTTATTAAATAAAGTAAGTTAATTTAAAAAACAAATAATAGTAATTTTTATTAATTTTCCGTCCAGTTTTTTGGTGTTTATTTTACTATCTCAGAATTATCGGTATAAAGCGAATAGAACGCAAAGTTAAATACCATTAAGAGGCAGTAGTGTTACTTTTAATTTTTTTTATTTCTACAATAACTACAATAACTTAGTTACCTTGTCAATATCCATGCATCGTTTTTTCACAAATCTCTGATTACCTGAAACACAAATTTAATCATATTAGAGAAACTATCCAACCGAGAGAACATTATACATTACCTAGTTAAGTTTGCTTTGTATTTTTTACTTAAAATGATTCATTATAACCTAGATTACAAGAAATTAAAACTACAGATTGTTTTTCTGTGTTTGTATTTTCTATTAACATTTTTGGTATGGTAAATTACAATTTATATACCACACAATTGTAATATACACAATTATTTAGCAATGATTCAAATAAAATATATAATAATTCATAAAATATAATAGTATTAAGTTATTTTATTCAAATTATTACTAAATATCTATAAATAGTTTAGCAAGAACCAGGGTAAATTCCAATTTAATCAATTGTAAAAAAAAACTATTATAATTTTGTTTAAACTAAAATTAATCTTTATTCGAGGAGTTAGTTTCTTCAAGGGATTCTCAGAGAAGTTTTCGGAGTTGGAGAAAGTTCAAAGTAATTAATTAGTTACGCCTGAAGGTATCTCTTGCGTCTTTGTTTCGTAACATAAACATCTTCATCTTGTAAACATTGAAAGCTTTTAGTGTGGAACAGTAAGTATTGCGTGTTTTGTTTTGTTAGCGTTTATTGAAAAGTTTTAAAATAAATTCCGTACGATTGAAATTTTAATTGTGTTGATACGTAGCATTTATTGCATTTAATTCTATACTTTGTATGCATTTATGTGTCACAACATAATTTTAGATTAGAAATAGATTTGCAAGAGACGGTAATTTTATTAATGCCATGAAACTTGTGTTAGGTTTAACATTAAAAACAATTGTTTGAAGCATATCTTCGACATGTTTCTGAAGGTCGAAACAGAATCATCATAGGAGATGCTCTTGACTCCAATGTTAAACTTTTTCTAATGGGTATTATAAGATAAAATTAAACTCCGTTATTTGGAACTAACCTTCAAAATTTGTTTCAAAATGCAAATTCTGTTGATTTTTTTTTAACAGATAAAAATGAAAAGAGGAAAGAAGTTCTGAAATGTTCAATTATAATAAAATTACATGATATTAGTTCAGAGGAAAAACCTTTCTTCCATATTAAATAGTATTATCAAATTTAAGAACATATTACACAATATTCGGAAAGTTCAAAATTTAACACAAAAACATTCAGATGTTAGTGTGAAATCATATAACAATATTATTTAAGTAATACAAATAAAGGATAATTTTTTTTTAAAAACATATTCTGACTGACAAAACTTTATATTCTTAGTACAGTCATGTGGAAATAATAGTGTGTCAAGAAAATATTTTAAGATGTCTAAAATAATTTCGTTTTACCCAAATAAAAACCATTTTTTTAAAATTACTAAATTATTTGATTAGACACATGAAATATAGTCTTTACGAGACTATAAATAATAATAATTGTTTTAATTCAATTAGGATTTTACAATTATGGATGTTATTTTAAAATGGAAAGGATCTAGTAACCTTTATCCAGTAGTGATGACTAGAAAGGAAGAAAACAAATGTTTGAAGGTCGCTTATTTAAAAAAAAAAAGATGTGATTTTTAAAAAAAATATCTGTCTGTCTATTCGTTGTCCACGCACTGCACTATAATTCAAATTAAAAATATATATTTAGAGGGAATTTGTATGGTATCATATATTTATTATTCAATTTAGCTCATATCTCTAAGATTTTTGAATATTGAGCGAAACACAATATAACTACTGTTTTTTAAAGACGTCTGTTATGATCTAGGCCTACTCAGTTTTAATAAATAATAACTTTCATGAACCGGAACTAAAGTTTTTGTTCATTTTTACTACTAAATATTCTTGCTGGAATGTTTACTAATAGTAAGAAGTAAAATCATTTGCTCATTTAGCACGTAATCTTTGAAATTTTTAACATGGGTTAAAGAATAACAAATATTACTAAATATTACCTTATCAATTAAATAATTATATATCTCCTAGTACATACTTTCTACCAACTTAGTTATTACATTATTACAATGAATTACAAATAATTTTTCTTCGATAACTCTAATTAGCTTTACCTTACAATAAAAATAACAAAAACTTTTGTTTATTTTTAAAAGAGTGAAACATTTTATTAAACTTCGAAAATCATTTAGCATTTTCAAAATATAAATCGTTCAAATACTTTTAATAATGTATGATATAGCTACCCTTAACAATTTTATAATATTAAATCCACCATATAAATTAATCAATGGTCAAATATATTTTAAAGGAAATGTGTGCCTATTTTGCTTTATAAAAAATTTAACTATAATTAAAAAAAAATTAAATTGTGGTAAATGAAAATGGAGTTGATATTAAGCAAAAATGGCATTTAAACATTTTTTCTTTGGATTTTAACGGTTTTATAATTAAATTAATAATTTAATAAATAATATGTTCTTCATTAAAATATTAAATCTGGTCAATATTTTAGTTATTATTATTGATAATTGATCACAATTATTAGCAAACAAAGTCAAAAAATTAAATTTGTTGAAATGATTTGTTAATTCTGACCTTCTTTTCATTTTATCACAGTTCTATAATGACATTTCTTCAGTATTTCTCGAGATTTAAAAACTTACTCAAGTAATTCCAGAATTATTCTGTTTAACGATATATATATATATATATATATATATATATATATATATATATATATTATTTATGCTAAAGACCGTAGGTACTTGGTGGTATTCCATTTTAAATAAAATTAAAACAACAAAATTTTTTAGTATCAACCACAATATTTGTTGTTTTAATTTTATTATATATATATATATATATATATATATATATATATATATATATATATATATTTATATATTATAAAATAGTATTATTGTTACAAAGCAATATTTTATTCCTTTAAATATCTCGATATATGAAATGATATGTCTTAATAATTCTGTATATATTTGTGTATTATTAACTGAAATAACTTAATAATTACTTGAATTATATTTTATCCATTGTTCAATATGTTGAAAATATTTCTAATTATTTTTTATTTGTTAAATTAGGAAAAATAATTCATATGTGTATTTCTATAAAAAATACATAAATGAATAAACCACCATCTAACTAAACAACGCAAATTCTTTTTTACTTATGGGATATACAAAATTTGTGTAATATATATAAACGTTAAAAAAAATAATATTATAATCTACAAAATATAAAAAATGGGAATATTTTATTAATCTAGTCTGTAGACACAGAAAATATAGGACAAAACGGCCACCTTGATATCACCACATTAATCATGAGAACCAGACACTCTTGGGTTTCACGTTCCATTTCTAACGTACACATATAAGTAAAAAATATTATATTTATTATATTATGAAAATTCAAAAAAAAAGATTTTGCGTTGTGGTACCCATAAATTAATCACAGGTTTTGTTAATATAATAAATAAATTCATATTAAATTTTAACAATGAGAAAACTAAACTGTAAACTAGGTTAAATTATTAACGCATAGTTAGTTTTATAATTTGTATTCAAACATCTTAAATTGCATATCTCTACAAGGTATATTCTCTGTGACACAACTTGATTAGAAGAGAGTAAAACGGATCGATACGCCATATCCTGTATTGGTTAATGAAGTGTGGATTGATGGTCTTCTATATTGGAAAGTAATATTTTTTAATGTCCGTGAAAATATAGGAAATAAATCTGAAGAAAGAGTGAAAACGTATTTACATTCCATTGACAGTTATTATTCGATTAAAACTATAAACATTGGATACTGTGAATCATGTTTGTAACATTCCAGATAAGGAAACACAAATGTGATTATGAAATAAGATAGGATCCTAATATGTCCTTTCAAAATATTATATATAAATATTTTAACATTTTAATATAAAACAAAAATTCTGAATAAATAAATGAGAAAATAAGGAAGTAAAGATGATAACAAAACACGTATAAACATTGAAATGTAATAAGCTATTTGTATTTTTTTTAATTCCAGATGATCAACAGTTTATTTTTAATATTCGTTCATTATCTTATTTACGACACTAGTGATGTTATACCATTTAATACTGAACCGCAATTAGTACATTTTATACAAATTTCATTTGCATTACAATATCCAGATATTAGGCCTATGCCTGATCTAATGCAATTTCATAAATATAACTCCATGAAACTTTGTTGAAACTTTTATGTGTTTCTTTCAAAATTGGTTCTCGCAAACATCGTAATGTTGAACAAATAAAACTGTTATTTAGTACTGTGCCAACATTTATATCAGATAACTATTTTAAGTAAAATCGTACTAATTATATCAATTTTGTCAATATTGTAATTTTAAAAAAATATTGTAACTGTGAATCGAATTACGCAAAGTATATTAAATATTTTTTTTGCTATTGAAACCGGTAACAATTTTTAATTTTGAGATATTGGAAATAAATCAAAGCTCTGATTTTTACACGTAGGCCTAAATTATAAAACTGTTCATAAGCTGAAATTGATTTGTGATATTTTAAGACATACTATGTGATTAAAAATAAATATGGATAGTCACTCAAGTGTTCTATACTTTTATTTTTTTCTTAATTAAGTATAGTTATTACTGTTGCTTAGTTGATACCCCGACATAAACGCAAAAAAAAGGAAAAAAAATCTATTTCAATTATTTGAAGTATTAAAAAAATATTACTCTGCTTTTAAACTTGCGTAACAAAAAATGGCTTTAGAAAAAAACGTGGAAATCTTTATGTTACAGAAACATGTATTTAACATACTTTACTTTAAAATATACTTAATTTATATTTTTATATATTAAATTATTTTTAATATATCAATTTAATATAATTGATATATATATATATATATATATATACATATTTATATATTTGTATGTTTCTAGTTATTTGTGTATGGGGGAAATAAATGTAGAATTTATCAAAATAATTTGTTTGTGTTTTATTTGTATAACATGGAATTCTATCAAGTACCGTATGTCATCAGTATAAACAATATATATATGATCAATATGTTTTATTAATTTATTTTATTAATATATTAGTTTTTAATCTGTGATCATGGGTCATGGATGGTGTCGTAAAAACAATATTGTGGCTTTTTATTTACAAGAAGTAGTCACTGGAAATGAAGCCCAATTTTACTAATTTAGAGTAGAAAATTGTGCTGAACCTCTAAAATATATTTTATTATTTCCATTTTTTTATTTTATTGTTACACGTCTACATTATATGACAAAACGAATATAAAATAACACTCTGTCTACCTAACAATAATAATAACAATACAAAATAAACATCACAAAACTTTAAACATTAAATACATAAATAAAAACAAAACTTAGTTCCATAGATACATTCACACATTAACAAATATTCGTTAGTTAACCAAAGCCTATTATTCTAAAATAAAAGTTTAATTATACAAAAGTTTTAATGTATACTATATTCCATGCCTTAAAATATAATATCAGATACATTATTAATAATAATAATAATAATATTAATATTGATAGACCTAATGTACTATACGTAAGTTAGAAAGTAAACAACAATAAAGTTAAGTATGAGTAGAGGATCGTCTAAATTACTTAAAAAAATTAGAAATATTTGATAAAAACCGACTTGATTTGCGTTACTTGTGTACACAATTTATTTTGTGAAGATGTAAAAAGTCAAACATGCTGTTTTAGCTGAAATTTCAATACATGTTTTGAACGGTGGGCACAATTAATATATATTTTTGGTTATTAGATTTATTTTCTTACCTATTTCAGGATTTCCAAAAGAAAATTAAGATCAGGCAGTTTAAGCAACCACTTCGTTGAAACTACGTTAATATCATTCGCTAACTGATTCGGTTCTGGTGCGATAAATTCAAAAGTTTTAGTGAATAATGAACTAAAATGTGGTTTAGTAATTTTGAAGTGTGTTTAAGTTTGATGTTTTAAATCTATAACTGTTAAAAATACGTGAATTATTTCTACTTTTTATAAGAAACAGTTTCATTACTTTATAAACATAGCCTACATATATTTTATTGCCAAATACCGAGTTAGTTCAAGACAAAATGGACACAAATATTCATTATTTGGTGTAACTTTTTAACTCCGATAAATCTGACATTGTGGATAGAATTCATTAATTTAGTTTGTCGGTTGAATAGTGACTTGTAAATAGGATCGTGAACATAAATATTTATTTTCGAATATTTAGAACTCTAACATCAGGTACTGTTTCAGGTTAAGTGTTACATTGATAAATGTTTTTTACAAGCTGTTGTAATATAATTTTTGTAAAGGTTATTCCTACAACGTAATTTAATGTTAACTTCAATTACAAATAAAAAATTGAAGTTCCTCACTAAATCAATTATAAATAACTCCTCTTCGAATATATATATATATATATATAAACGACAACTAGTGGCTTAATATTTCATAGCATGTAAATAAATACAATCCATTATGTTTTGCAGATCTTTGTTTGTAAGAACGCATCTTTGTTGGAAGTATCATATTTACTATTTGGTCACGAGTATAGGCACTCAATCATATTAATTCAACACATGCAAAAAGTTAAAAATAAAAAAAACCTATATTTTTTAGAATTTTTAATAAATTCTGTTTCCATGATTAAAGACGTCTACAAAAAAATCGTAGATTGATTCAAACAGTTTAGCCACATCATTTTGTCTATAATTTTAATGTGTTCATTATTCAAATATACTGTTGATAAATTTCTATTTTATTTATCTACTTTTTACAGCTACATTTGAAATTTTTAATCGAATAAAGGTTGAGAGTTTTAACTTACTCCTTATTTATAATATTTTCATTTACAAATACGCAAAAATGACAATATTTAATATCAGCATATGAGAATAAAATATAGTGTAACCTTTCGAAATGCTTGTCTTTTGTGTTTTAGAAACAACCATAAAAGTAAACGAAGATCCTACTTATTTTTTATTGTTTATCTAAGCCTAATAGATACATCAAACAAAGTACGAACCAATTGTCAGGGTTTAATTCATTTCTCACCTCAGCTGTATTCTAAGAGCAGTTACAATTAATCGTATCAAGTATTCCATTCACAGGAGAACAATAACAGAGAATCCTTCATCTCAAACAATAGAACAGCTGTCGGTGAAAGAGCTACGCATTTCAACAACGCGTGTCGAACTTTGGTTGTAAATTATATCACTCTAATTTACTTTCTAAATCCTGCCACATAGACAAAATACGTAAACGTAAGTTTATTAAAACACAACATCCCTTAAAGTGTTGAAGTGATGTGCTGTCCGGCAAAAATTAGTCTCTTAAAAATATATACAACATGTATTTATTGGAAATTAATATCGTAGCATCTAATAATATAATCAAGTAATCAACTAAGAACTTCCGGTGTGGTTTATACAAAGAAACACAAATATAAACAAAACCTTTAGATTTCCAAAGTCCCTTTAATTCACATTAACAAAAATTTAGTTTTAAGATGTTACAGTTCTTGGAAAAAAGTCGTAATATATCAAACAAAATATTCATCCATGAACCTAAGATGGTAAGCGGAATTTATATAAAGGCAAAATATTGAGTATTGCTATTTTAAAGTAATGGCCTCTAGAATAACGACTATTTCGAATCTATTAATGTGAAATTAAAAACGAAAATCCTTAAATATCTCACACCTGGATTCTATGGAAAAGTTGTAAATTATTTTTGTATAATGTAATTCTCAATTACGAAAAATCTAATGAAATTACTTTAAAATGTAATAAAATTTACTTTATGTAATGTTTTGTATATAGTACTTTTAGATTGTGATACAAATTTCAAAGATAACTGACATTTGTTTCTTAAAGAGGACTCTTTTAAAAATATGACAAAGTAATTCGATTATTAACAAACTGAGAAATATTTGGGCCTGTAACAATCAAAATTAACTCTATAAATTTGTTTAATGGAAAAGGGGGGAAGAAAAGGAAGGTAATTGCTATACTATGATAAACGGCAAGAATATGAGAATATAAAGTTCTGGGCAATGTCTATAAATTATTAAATTTAATTATAACTAAATAATTTGTTTTGTAAAACAAAAAATGAAATTTGTTTGTTAGTAATCATAATTCAATTTAGAAGAAGCACTGGCACAAAAAATCATTCGGCATGTGTTATAAAATTAATTGGTTAGGAAGTTAATTTTGAACATGTATTAAGTTTAAAAAAGGTGTATAATTTTTGCAACTAAAATTATTTATTCAAATAAAATAACGTGATCTTTCTTAAAGGACAAATGAGGCATAAAGTAAACAAATGTTTATGTCTCACTTGAATAACTATTAGATAATCTTGGTTATCTTTTAAAATAGTATAATTTGTAGATTAAAATTGTTGTTCAAAGTGGAAATATAAAATAGTATTACTACTCAACAAAAATAATCAGATAAATTTATACACCTCCGTCTAGTGGGACATACACGGCTCGAAATCGATATTGCACTTTTAGAATTTCGATCGTATTTCTACCTAATGTTTTAGAATTTGAATACTTTTACCACTGAATGGCTTCTAATTTAAAGCTTAATTTGAGTGGTAGTATGCAAAACAGTGATTTTATTAATCTACAAGCGAAATTCTGAAGATGTAACATAGATTCCGAGACATCGTTACAAGTAAGTCACTCGAGACGGGGTGAGTATAAACATATCTTAAAATCAGTGACTTGATACTACCACATGAAATCAGTTTTAAAAATAATAAAATATTGAACAAAACTTGTTTAACAAAACCCTACTTTTATTTGCCAGATACCGGAGTTGTTGACATTTAAAACATCATTATAGGAGATACATGATCGAAATGTGTATCATTATCACACGACTAAATATTGAATATAAAATTCTTTAATACACATATTAGGCATTTAATTAAATCATTACAAACACATAACAATCACAACACGAAATGTATGTATTTGATGAAGCGTAACAATAATTATTCAAAGCCAACAATGTAACTAATGTTAAGGCCGCCAAAGCAATCCCATATTACCTATTGTGGCTACAGTCCATTTAATCTGGTCAATATATCCATTTAGTCTTAACTGCGAGCCTGTATTTGAGTGATTGATAATTTTCCAAAATGTACAGTACCCTCACAAGACATTCCAATATAATGTATAGAGATCGGCATATTGTTGAATCATATCCTAAATTAATATCACAGATAATAATATTAAGGTTAAATAAATTTAAATTTAAATTGCATTAAAAAGAAATTTTGTAAGTAAAATATATTAATAATGTAGTCTCTATCAATTTGTAAAATCGAGAGGTAATATTATCTTAACCGAATAAAGATGTTTTGTTTGTTCGATTTAGTTTAGTTTTGTTAGTAAATAATGTTCCTCTTAGTTCAACTTCCCGTCACTACAATACCATCACTGGTTCTCCCGTGTTGTAGTAAGGAAAGGGTATTATGATCTTGTTTTCAATTTCTAAAAAAATTATATTATATATTTATTTATTTTTAGAAGTGGTTAAAATCTAGTTTTTTTTATATGTTCCCGTTTTAAATGGTTTTAGGTAATTCTTTATATATAGGCCAAAATATTAACCAGAATAATCAAAATAACCATATTATTATTTTTTTAAATCTTCTCATAATTGTGTGTCTGATTGTAATTTTATCCGATGTGTTTATAAAAGTTTCTAATTTAACTTAAAGCGTTTGTAATTTGTTTTCTTTAAACTATGACCCATGTGATAAACTTACAATATGATACATTTTAAATACAATCACTATTATTTCGAGTTCTCAAATATTGTTTAAAATCTTTCTCTAAGAGGAATAGGGGATAATCAATAACTATCGCTTCCTATTATTAATTTATTGATGTTATATCAAAATAAAAGGAACTCCAGATTGTATCCAAGGTTTCGAAGCGTTAGGGTAATTTATAATATTGATATAATCCTTAGTATTCTGCATTCAAAAGTATAAAAATGAAAAATAATAAAATTACATGAATGAAATAATCTTTATTTTGCCATTAGTATATTATCCATATTGTCTAAAGAAACAAGTTGATCAACCATTTAAATCGAATGTAATAATTTATTATATTTTCTATTACAGAATAAATAATTCAACCACTCTAACAGTGTTTGTTAGTAATGTTTATCAGTTTTTTCAGTTATATAGTAACAATTTTATAATACCTTTAAGTGTTCTTTTCATAAACTCTATCTTCTCAGAAGATTTATTATACAGGAAAATTTAATATAATAATTGTACAAATGTATTTTCACACAGAAATTTTTTAAAATTACTCCATTGTTTTTGTGCGTATGTTTGCTTGAATAATTTAGTTAAGGGCCTAATGAAGTCATGTCTAAACATATCACTCCTATTTTACCTAACTGGCGAACCTATTTCGAAACACATTATCTATTAAACTCAATAAAAAGTTTAAGAAATATAAAATCCCAAAAGTGAAAGTTAACAAAATGTATAAAACCGACAACGAAAGCAAACAATCATTTAATATAGATTACAACTCAAACTTATCGATGAAAAATACTTATTTCGTTTCCCAGATACTCTGTGCAGTGATCTTAAAATAAGTGTATACATGTTTTAGAGTCTTGATCTTACGAGTTCAAATATTTTCTATACATATAAGTCATTATTTTTCTGTTTCTATAGAAATGAAAAACCTGTTTGTATTAATAACCAACCATTTCCAAAACACCAAAACAAAATATAATATTGGTAAATGAATCATATTTAAAATATATATGCATATTGTTAATATATATCTACTGTAAATATAATTTAATAAATACATAAACAATAATTGGGAATGAGTTCAATTCTTGTTTTATGGTTATTACGTCCTTTAATAATATTACCAATATCAAACATAAAAATAATATTTAATTTAATTTGTAATTTAATATAATTTTTAATGCCATTTTTTTAATTAAATTATATACAACATAAAGTTGTGTAGCTAAAAGCTGTTCCACAATATGTGGCATTATTTCGTGTCTTATTAAGAAAAGTTTAGAGTACTGGTAAAACAAAAAGGGATTATAATTTTTATATAATTATTATAATAAACGAACGATCTGGTGATACGATGAAATGGGAGAAGCATGAAGCTAAAAGAAGAGCCATATTTTGACCTCTACAGCCGGGTGATGATTCCAACGTTAACATAGGACGGAAGCTCTTGAGCTTCATTAAGGGTACAGATTTCGGCTTGCCTTGCTAGTAGGACCCTGGAGTACAATAGCTTAGGTTATACATGAATCTTGAGTCCTTTCCCCCCAAAATGTAATCAATCAACATGTCATTATTTTGCTTGTAAATTATGTCTTTGCTCCTGTGGGAAAAAACTTTTTTATAATATATTCCATAAATTTCACACAAAAAATATCAATAAAGAGATCATTTTGTCTAGATATCATATATATATATATATATATATATATATATATATATATATATATATATATATATATATATATATATCTATACACATACATACATATATATATATATACATATATATATATATATATATATATATATACATATATATATATATATATATATATATGTGTGTGTGTGTGTGTGTTGGTGTACAACTAATTGACTGTATGATAAATGGATATAAAAGAATACCCGCTACCATTAGATCTGAAAAATTGACATTTAAGTTACTTATATTTAATGTATTATTTCTTACATCTTTTACCCTATAGAACGGGAAAGGGTGTAACCCTACCTGTTGTTGTCTTACATGTGCATATATCACTGATTTTATTAACCTACGAGCGACATTCTGAAGATGTAACATAGACTCCGAACGTGTAACGCATCGTTACAAGTAGGTTACACGAGAAAGGGTAAGTATAAACTTATCATCAAATCAGTGCCTTGATATTATCAAACAAAATGAGTTTAAAAAAATAAATAAAAACACATGTAAAAATCCTAATTTGATTTGCTAGCTACCGGAGTTGTTGACATTTTAAAATACCCTTGTTGTTGTTTTACATGTGCATTTATCTGCCATATCGTATAAACAGTAGTATTCCACATAATTATGAGTTTTGAATAATCCACAACCAACAAAAGGTTTGAGATCATGTTTCATAAAAAAATACCTTTTTTTTTAAATCAGAAGTACGGTATTAAATGACAGAAACGTGATACTTACCCTGCAATGTTCATATTTTAATACCATTTACCAATATTCAGCTGAAAAATATATCCAGATTTTAAGAAGTTGCAATCGTACAGCTGTTTATTAATAGGGGTTGTTTCTATCAGTAGAAATATATATTTATTATCATTTTTTAGCCAATCTGTCTGACTACTTCCAGTTATCAAGGGATTATAATATTTAATGAGAGAATTGTGTGTTTGGTGAGTATAGGATATCATAGTTCATTCTTAGAACGAGACTGAAATTGTAAATTGTAAAATTTTAGAAAATAAACAATTAAATCATTCATTCATTCCTGCATATGGATAAATACAATATCGAAAATATATGTCAATTAAAATATGCAAATAATTCAGAAAAACACTTAAAGGTATTAGAATAATGTTACTATTTATAAGTATTAAACGTTACTTACATGTAATGTTGTGATATGTGAATTTTTTGTACTGTAATATTTAAGACCTTTATTTTAAAATGTTACTACATTCTGTTCTCAGACCGAATATTGTGGTGCCTTTTTCTTTTTTTATATTTTTTTATTCTCTTGGGGAAATATGAATATGGAGCACTCAACCATTATTTTAAATTATTCTAAGTGACCAAAATGAAGGTAAAACAAAATTGTGAATGATTTATATAATACAAACTAGATCAAGCAATGTTTGTAGGTAAACTAACTGTATTAATTTAGTTTTTAGGAAGTTTTAAGACCTTGTACTTAGGCTATATAAAACTTAAATTAATTTTGAGCATCACTAAAACTTTTCTTTGATCGCAAAAAAGGTACCTTTTTTGCAATTAGAACGAGTAACTTTTACACAAATTCCAGGAAGAATTACAGCCAGAAGGAAAATTATATATATATATATATATATATAATTATATCCTACGTTATTCATAATGATGGAGTTCTTATAAATATTTCCAATTGTTTTAATATTTATGTACGTCTTACCCGGTGTACGTAATACGAATGACCGTAAACCATATAAAACCACCAACATATAGAAATAAAAATAAACCTCTTTGAAAACGGTTTAAAATTCCGGTTACGGACCAAAATGGTAATCATTACCACAATGATATTGACTTTACTTTGTTTCAACATTAAATAACAAATTGCTTGTCAGTTAAAATATTTATGACATTTTACTAGGAAAACCAAACAGTACACAACAGATCGACTATGATAGTAATGACGATAAGTTTAGAATATTTTACACAAATTGTTTGCAAATATTATATATTGCAAGTCAACATATATTGTTTACTAAACAAATTTACTTACTAAAGTTAGTTCAAAATGTCATTACATAATATTTTGAAATGTAAAAATACATGTCCAAAAGTGTCTGTGACATTGATTTAGGATATGGTTTATCAGTAGTCTTAACATGTGTATACGATTGATTGGAATTTCTCCTGAGGGTACAGCACAGTTTGGAAAGTTATCATCCCCCAAGCACATGCTCGCAGGCAGGACTACAAGAATATCGACCAGAACAAATGGACTCTAGCCGCAATAAATAGTAATGGACACACACTCGCACACAAAACGCCAGGCAAACACACGCACGCACGCACAGAACGATGCTTTGGAGCTTTTTTTATTTTGTTATTCCTGAACCTCGTGTTTTTAAAAATATGGGTGCAGTAGATATTATCCTGATTACCCATAAACAGCAAGACATTCGCGTACTAACTTGTCAAAGTATTAGCTGTAATAATCGATAATATTATAATATTTAATTTTAATACTTTCAACATATTAATTTGTGAATAACAACATAATGTTGATGAACTATATAGTTAGCAATAATTAAAGAAATGAGCAGTCGGTGTGTTATGGAAATAAAGTGAATTTTTACATCAGAAAATGAATGCTATTCCCATGTAATTGAATTGTATCAACGAGACCCATTTAAGTTATATGAAAGAAGCAGAGAGTATATCTTTCATATCAATTATATTATTCTTCACAACTTGATATTATCTTATTTATATTTATTAACAAGCAAATATTTATGTTGTTTCGATATATTTATGCATATTTGTACATTCAAATAATTGTATTACATCTAATAATGAGACTGTCGGGCAATAACAAAACTATTTTGTAATTTATTTCAATAGGATTTATCTGGTTACCGTGCAAGTGAATTCTTAACTGTCATACGTACGATACATTTGTTGAGACTCTATTATTAACCGAAAAATAATTTAGTTAACGCTTAAATTAGACAATTTATATATTTAAAATAATACTTGTAAAAACATATAATGGAAATGAATAGGAATTGACTTTTTACCATTAAAATATTTTCTCCCAAATAGGAATTAAAGCTTTATAGTATTTGTCAATACAACTAATTAATATTTTTTTCTGACAAGCGTTTACAAAATGCATTTGTAGAAATACCTCTGCTTCCACGAAACATGTTTGAGAAGCTACGATACAAATTTGATCTAAAAATCTATTCTTCGTTTGGTATAATCAAGTTAATTGGACAGAACTCCTGAGGCTCATAGTTTGTTTGCGAGAAAAAGTCTGTATTTGAGGTTTATTTGCGATGTAAACAAAGCGAATGATCTTCTATAATTTATAATTCGATTTTACTAACAAACCTAGTGAAAACATCTCTATTGCCAATTTTCTTTTTATATCAAAGAAAACTATATTTTCTGGGAAGATACTCATAACAAACTTTATAATTTAACTTTTGGGTATGAATTACGTCATTTAAAACATTTAGGGTTATATTTCAATCCAACTGAGAAATTATTCAAATAAATAATGAATCCGTATGTTAATTTATCTGCTATATTTTTTTCAAGTATACTTTGATTAAATCACTAAAAGAGTGTTTTGTTTTAATGGAGAATTGAGAGATTATGAAAGCCACAGAAATTTAAATTATGAAATACACAAAACAAATACAACTTATTATTATTGTTTTTGAAACGATTCTCTAAATTTATTATAGTAATTTTTCTATAGTAATTTTATTATAGTAATTTTGTTTTTGAGATGATTTTTCAAACGTAAAAATTCTGCACCACAAATAAATCAACATTTGTATGATTACCTACACAAGGTTCGACCTTTGAGGTATTCTGTAACAATTTTAATACTTCCATGCTTTCAACTAATAACCAAATAATATATTAACAGATTGACTGAATCTAGCATTACCATCTCATCGAACGAGATTTCTACTGAATCAATAAAGTAAATCTAGTATCCTCTTCTCTTGAAAATAATCTTTTGAAAATACGCGTTTGTTTCGGTCAGTCATATATATATATATATATATATATTGGTAAGTCCTATGCTGTCATTTTAAAACAAATAAAACATAGCACTCAGTTCTAATGACTGACCGAAACAAAAAATAATTCACCTATATTATTGCAATTATTTTTCCAATAAACAAAATTTCATTTAATTATATTATGTAAATTAGTAGCCCAGTAGTTATTATTATTTTTTATTAATTAATATATAATTGATATTTTATAAATCAAATTCATTCAATCATTTTTATTAAAATTATAATTTCATATAACAAAAATGTATTCAATTGTATTATGTATATTAGTGGGGCAGTAGTTATTATAAATTTTAATTTTTACAGTAGTCTAAGTGAGGAAGTAGGTTCCCTACTGTTAACAGTAGTGACGCGGTGGCCTTTTTGGAAGTACCTGCCTTGTAAAAAATCAGGTAAATCCATAATTTTAAATTTAAACAAGATCATGTAAAGATGCAGTTTCCATCGCCCTATGAGATTTCAGTATGTAAATGTATTGTTTTATTTTATTAACTAAATAGTTTTAATTAATGAAAACTTGTTTTATATTTTTATGTTAGGTAGTGAATAATAAATGTTTTATGTTGTATTTTTGTTCTCTTTATTACAAGTCTATACTAACTAGAACTAAGTTATAAGAGAAGCAAGGCCTGAAAATAATTTAAAATTATCAAGCAATTATGGAAGAAGCTTCTCTAGTGGTCAATTGAAAGTAAAATTGACATAATTAAAAGCTACAAACAATATATGAATTATGATAGTCCACAAATAGTAAAAAAAAGACTCTTCCGCTTTTATTGCATATATCATCGAACCAACTTTGAAACAATCTGGTTATCCTTGGATTTATAAATTTAATCTTAGATTTGTTTGAAACTAATCCAAGTTACCAAATTTTCTGTCTCAAAATTTTTAATGTTGTTTACAAATGAGGTGGAGGATTGCAGGTCTCCGGGATTTACTCTGATGGATGACTTGTAGGGCTGGTCACTGGATTCTACCACGATTTTCGTCATACATAACACACACAAACACATGATAAGGTACTGCACGTGTATATTGTACACACTACAAAGATCGTAATTTTAGTACGATATTGATCAAATTTATAACGTGGGCTGTTATTAGACACCAATTATGTTTAAAATTTATAAGTGGTGCAAAATTTTTACGAAAATGTTTATTTATTGTTTTCTCACAAAGGTATATTTAAAAATTTTACAAACTTTGCTAATTATAACTCATTCATATTATTTCTGAGAAGCATTTACCAAATTACGTAATTGCAGAAATACGTCTATACTCTCAAGATGAACTTGCAATCCTGTGCAACAAAATAATTTCAAGAATGTACTCTACGTCTGGTATAATCGGTTTAGTTTAATTGAACGGAACTCTGGAAGCTAGTAGTTACGATAAAAAGTCAATATTTGGGTTGTAAAAACAATTTAATGGAAACAAATAAATTTCAATAATTTACAATTTTGTTTTACTAACATAAAATATAATAAAACCATATCTATTCTCTACTTCATATTTTGTTTTAATTCAGAAGAATAAAGTATCTTCTGGAATATATCTAAATATAACCTTATTGACTTAGTTTTGATTGTGACGTATGTCATTATTATAAATTAGGTTCATATTTTAATCCAAACGAGATAAATGCATTCAATATTGAAGATAATGTTATTTACTCATTAAAAAATATAAATGTTTCTGTTTAAAGTAACTATAAAATTTAATTTTACTAAAAGTAAACGTACGCGAACTATGGAGGTCAAAGTAATTAATTATAAGGTACACAAAGATAAGACAAGTTATTAATTTAATTTTTGAGACGTATATTCCTAAAGTAATTACAGAAATAGTTCTGGATCCTTCAGGTGATATTGAAATCTACAACATAAATTATTCGATATCAATGTTACATTTCCTACACATAATTTGATCTTAGAGGTGTTCAGGCATAATTAGTTTAGTGACCATAATATGCATTACCTAATTACGTGAACATGCCATTCCGAGAATACTGAGTACGGATTGCAATTGCACCGACTATTCAACAGAACACTAAATCTGACCTGTATTCCTAGAGGACAAGCTTTCGAAACGGTTGGTTTTCGTCAACCATTAGATCTGAGTTTTGTGTTTTTATTTCCATATATTACCACAACATATATCATCAAAATTAATACCTAATAACCTAAGGTAAATTTCATTTGTTCTAAGAAATGTTTTATTTACTGTTGGTCATAATAGCTTTATTCTATTGCGTGTCACGGATTAGCCAAGCGAATATCCTAAACTTCTCACAACTGCTTTAAAGGCTGAATACAATCGTTACATACACTACTTTATCTCCGACTTTGCAAATATTATATACAGATTGTTCTAAAAGTTGAAAATTGACTTACCACGGTGAGACAATTGGTTCCCCCTTTGTAGAATAGATATATTGGTACTCAAAAATTAAATTAATTATGTTTATTCACAAATAAACATAAACTTGGGAAATGAACAGGGTAATGACCGTATTCATCACCAGTGTCTCCCCCATACCTAACTTAGTAGTACGATGAGATTTGTCCTGTAAGGCGCTCCGTCGACGGGTATACAATAAGGCAAAGTCTTCCCCGTCCATTTCCCCTAAGAACGGCTGTGCAAAGATAAGAGTCCGTGCATCGTTCAGAGTAGTCACTTGTGTTTCAACTCCATCCAAATGAGTGGCTAGTTGTTTTTTGGAAAAGGCCGGACGACCCTATGGCGTTTTGGGACTCGCACTGCATATTTACTAAATTATTATGTAGTAGTTATACCAAAATGGCCGATTAGGCTTTTGGTCTAACCACATGTGCAATCCCTATTCGTCTTTCTCTATTCCGTGTAAGTCTAAGTTAATTTAGGATTCGTAAAAAATGGCTGGTCAGCTAGGAGCCGGGTTACGACATGCCAAGCTGGGAGGTTAAATAACGGAAATATTGTCGACCACGGACCACCCAAACAACAAAAAGTCAAATTAATTACAGTCCGTAAGCAGCTAGTTCCAAAAAAGCTTTGCCTTTCGTTTGCAAGTGTATTAATAAAATTTATAATTTAACTATTTTATAACTTAAACTTTGGTTGCTTACAACACAGAACAATTCAACACATGCATTGGATTTTTTAATCCTATGGTGCCATATAAATGTTATTAATTGTACAGTTATTATGAGTTATTTTTGTAAATAAACTTCCGGGAATATTTGTAGAGGAAGACTGCATTTATATTGTTTTCAACAGAGTGTATGAGTGTAATAGTTGATTGGAAATGTCAATTTTATTTTTAACCGAGTCATCTTCGTAACATTCTGCCACTGTAGATAGTTTAAAGCTCTTTATTAACTAAAAATAGTTTCCTAATAACTAATTTCCTAAAATAGTAATTACCTAAAACTTGAAGTAAAGAAAGCTCTACACCACTATCAGGTTGTGACATTTCTGCTATAGGAGGGCAAAGTGCCAAATTCATTTTAGATCCAGTAAATCCAGCAACACTAATCGATATGTCTCGTAGAGAAAGATCACTTTTTGCTAAATTGATCATTCCCTATAATGAACTGAAAATAAATTCAAATACTAAGAAGTTCTTTTAATAAATGTATCAGAAATACAAACATTCTTGTTTAACAAAGAAAACCACGTTTAAAATCATTCAAAAATGTGGATAATGCAATTTATGATTAACTATAACATTATACTCAAGCTCAGTTTCTAATTATGAAAAATAACATCTTCCATAACTTTTATTCTAAAATTAACTTTAACTTTCAAGTACTTGTATTGTGGAATTATTTTACCTCTTATTAATTATGTAGGCCTACGTACATTTCTATTTTAATATTCCATATTATTTATAAAATAAAATATATGTAATTGAATTTTGTTTAATGTCATCTATAAATATTTTAACTGAATATTTAAAACGATTCTAGTATGATCTAGATCTAACATATTCTACTCTTTGTACTTATGCTTTTTTATAAAAACGGAGGGTTATAAATTTTGGAAATTCCTAAATTTGTTAACAATGATTGATACTGTAAGATGAAAAAAATTGTGTTTTATAGCAAATTATCCTTACAATATTTGCAAAAATAGTATAGCAAGGTGTTATCCTTTACACTCTACACTTGGAACTTTCCTTCCTTAAATTTCTATTGTGAGTAAGATAATTTAAATTAAATCAAATTGAATTTTATATTTCTTATCATTGTATGGGATGATTTATATGGGCACTTTCTCGGTCTAATCTACTTTACAGATGGTTACGCTCATGAAAAGTAATTGATCTTTACGTTTACAAAAATGTTTATTTTTCAATATTTTACTTTTTTTTAAAGAAAACAACTATATTATTTATATGACTTTTGGAACATCCAACGAGAAAAGCGAAGTTAAATACACTAACTTTTTTGTAAATTGATAAATAAATTTCACCTCTGTTCTGAAAGAAGCGTGGAACGTAACATTTTTAACTATAGAAATTGTGTTTTAAAAGTTGGTGGGGAAATGTTAAAACTTTAGGTTAAACTGTTCTCGATTTCTTATAATACAATAATTTTGCTTTGGCTGGAAATGGATTTAAGAGTTATTTTTTGGTTTATATTTTGATGAATATACCTTTTTATTAATAACATGATATGTTTGTCTAATTAAAGTGATAAAAAAATGTTTTTAATATTATCTGCGCGACTTTTAAATATTTATGAGTTTATTTTGTATGGTTTTGATAAAGTTTTATTATCAGTATAACTTTATTTCAAATAAAAACTCAGTTTAAGGAAATAGTTTAATAGATTTTCTGTACAATTTGGGTTTACCCAAAACAGTGAAGTAATTTTGTTTTACATTTTACTCAAATTTAACCGATTTGTATCTTGGAACAATGGCAGTGTGAAAATTAATAAAGACGTTCTTTAAGTCACCGATAATATTGATTTATATTGGTGTTTACACGGTTGATTCCATAATTATATTTTCGACAGAATTCACAAACAGCATCGATATTAGATATCCTCTCAACCAAAGAACTTAATGTAAACTCAGATATCATTCTTCAGAGGATCTTCAATACTATAAGAGGTCAAATCAACAGAACGAGAACGCATTCCTTATTAATGGGTAAACGTAGCAGTGTCTGTAAAATTCTTACCAGACCTTCGAAGGGACATCAAAATCACACTTTCTTCATCATCTGACGTCATTCCGTTCGTAACCCACATATCTTAGATACATGTACTTCTTGTTTTTCTTGTTTTAACTATGAATAAAATGTTAAAGAGCCAGTTTATTTCACTGTGAGTCGCTAGCGACTTTTTAAGGTAGTAAACTTTTAGAACATAATTTGTAGTATATTTAATAAGAGTAACAATAGTCAAATAGTAAGTACACTGTGTAATAGAAATACAACAGTTTACATGTGAATGTAAAATATCAAGTAAAAGTTTAAAACAAATAATACGACATTTTGTAGGTAATAATCTTTTAAGTAAATAATTGAAATATAACTTATACCTATTCCTCTCTTAATAACTTATGTATTACATTCATTAATAAACGTAAAACGTTTACTAATGTTAAAGCTTAATTTTTTTCGACATATAATACTTACAAATCTGTTCATAATATTTATGGTTAACATATGGCTTTATATTTCTGGCAAAGGATTTTACAATAAACATTGAGAAAACATCTTCTGTAATTTAGAGTAAAGTTAATCTTTATTTAGACAGAGCGTTTCTTCATTGGATCTCCAGTCGGACAATTTAAAGTTGGAGAAAGTAATTAATTAGTTACGCCTCAAGGTATCTCCTGGCCCTTTGTTACGTAACAAACATTTTCATCTTGTTAGGATTGGAAGCTTTCAGGGTATAGGGCGACGCACTTAGTATTTTTGTTCCTATCTTTTGTATTTGTTTGTATTAATGTGTTATTTAAACATTTTTAATACTGTATTCCTAAGATTTTTTACACAATGGGTTCGACATTTTAAAATGCAGACAGATTCTTCTTTTAAACAACTAATATAATTTACATTTAGTTACTGATTCTGGGGAACTCCGAGAACATTGGTAAAACAAGTTACTTATCTAATAGTTAAATATGGAAGAAGAACAAACAGCTAAACTCGAAAATCACAACATAGGTTATCCAAAGTATATCTCTTTTACTAAAGTAGTGAATTTTTAAAGGTCCTAAAGTACTCAAAACCGAGGGTAGTTTTTTAGGTTTTGGAGATAAAGGTCAAGCAAAAAATTCATACATAACTGTGTTTTTTTACATTTACACTATACTATAATGACTGTATTTATTTACAACAACTGTTTTTTTGGATTACAAGCATATACAATAATCTCTAAATGGTATCACTTTGCTCTTAAATTCAAATTTGTACACATTTTTTTTATTTTTAGATATGCTCAAACTTTGTACACTTTCATAAAACATGAGTGTACTATTACCAAATGTAATTACAGTTAGGTAAAATAAAAAGGTTTTATTGAAAAATACCTGAACAATAACATAAAAGCGAGATAATTTCTTCAAACTTATATTCTTGTGTCAGTACGGTTGGAAGCGAGGTGTAACATATTAATAGTTATTTTTGAGATCATAAATTATTATGAAGGTAAATATCAGTAGCAATATTATATATCATTCATATTTCTGTAAAGAATAACGTGTTACATAAAAATATCTAATTTAATTATTATTTAACAGATATTTATACATAATACTTAAAATTCATGTGTGATTAATGCATTTACCATTGATAATGTTACCTTCTTTTAAACAATTAATTAACACTAATTAATATAATTTGTTACTAATGTATAATGTGTAATATAATTAGAAATATCGTTTTTATATAAATCTAAAATGATTCGAAGCGTCTCAGCGACGCTGTTGGAATTCCTACTTTCCTATTTAAATAGGACTTGAACTTGCAACAAAAAATTTAATCCCACATAAAAATATGTTTGTATGCTTCATTATACCCATGTTTTATTATTTAAATAAAATTGTTACATAATTTTATTAAATTTCATTTATCTCAAAATTGATATTATATACTTTACCAGTTTACAATGAAGTTAATCTAAAGTTTAATACTCCATTCAAAATATGTCATAACACCTCCTCGAGATATGTAATATTATTTATTATTAATCCTGCCTGGCTGATAATGGAATTTAATGTATTACACAAAGCATAAACGCACTGCCACTTTAATGTATGTGTTTGATACTGAATATTTCGAAAACGAAATCTTGTCTCTTAAAGATTGCCAATATAAAATATATCAGAGAGAATGAAGATTATTAAGACGAAACCTACTAATGACATCAAATGGGTTACATTTTCACATTCCAATTCTTTTAATTCTGGCTATTTCTTCCTATTATCGTTTATTACGTTTTACTATTTACTATAATTTGTAACTTCAAAAGAATTAGAAAATATTTACTAAATATTTTTTAATTTTTTTATATTATCTTCTAAATCGCTATAGTAAAAGAAAAAGTATTGAAACTAAAACTTATAGTTAAGATTCTTTCTTTCCAGAACATTGGTTTTCGGTATCAGAATTGCTGATCAGTGACTTACTAACCTATTACACCTACATTAGAAGTTGAAGTTTCTTCGCCACCTCTAAAATCTAAATTTGAATATGTTATACAATAACTATGTTATACAATTGATACACAATAATCACTAAGAATGTGTAGCAACCTATTCCAAAAGTTGTTACAATTATATATCACAACTGAACTGGTGATGTGTTAATAATTTTTAATAAATTTTACACAATTAATTATTAAACAAAATTTGTCATAATAAACAATCGTTTTTATGAGTTATACCTTTTAAGGGTGTTAAAAAAACAAATAAACAAACTGAGGATAATGAAACTTATGGCTCAGTTATGAAAACTGTTCTAAAACAGCGACCAAACCATATCCATTTAAACATTTATTATTGTGCGATAGTAAATGTACAAAATATGTAAGTACCGTATATAATATTTACAAAAATTGTAAATTGTGTAATATTCAACAAACGGACTTTAATTACCTGGCCTGTGGGAGTGAAACATAAGTGCCTACATTATATAAAATATTGTATAAAGAAGATTACAATTGACTGAAAAAAGGAATTTATTGTTTAAATTCTTGTTTACATGTGCAATATATACCATGGAATATACAAATAGAATTATATCTGAATATTAAGTTTTTATTTCATACTATATTAGATCATTACTAAAAAAGAATAGAGGGTATGAAAGAATTAAGGACATATTTCATGTAAAAAATAAGAATTTATTGATCAGCTGTCTGTTTACATGGGAGAGTAAAAACGTTGAAGCTGTTCCACAATGTTATGTTTGTTATAAGTATGATTGAACATTGTAATTGCAAACACAGATTTTAATCTATGTTACAAACGATTAACTGCCACTGTATACACAAGCCTAATAAAATTGTACGATATAATCCAGTAACATCTCTCTGGTAGAGGGTGTTATTGACAATGGGAATATATAATTAAATTCCATTTAGTTCATCGAGCGACTACTATGAGATACCAAGGGGTTGGATTATGTAAAGGCTAAATATTGTGATAAATGATTGAAGTATATCGAGAAAAGCTATGATATTATGGTTAGGAGTATAAGTCAATTATACTATACAAACAATGGTAACATTAACTAACATAATAAGTGTTGGCATTAAACGTCATTACATGTGTGTACAAAATATAAATAAAATACAAATACAATATATAGCTAAATGTAAAACCTATTACTAAGGTCAAAATCAATTCTTAGAGCCCCTCCTCTATCAACTTATATCTATAAGGAATGCAGGTATTTTAGCTATTCATTCCATCTGCTTCACACAAGTGCGCACACTTTTAGTATATATGTTTATGTCATTACAAAACACTCTAATGGACACAGTGCGAATTGGCTCAAATTTTAATGTTGGCTCAAGTATATAATT
Organism: Aphrophora alni; assembly: GCA_963513935.1. Lineage (NCBI taxonomy): Eukaryota > Metazoa > Arthropoda > Insecta > Hemiptera > Aphrophoridae > Aphrophora > Aphrophora alni. The sequence goes on from OY740768.1 coordinate 53,204,845, forward strand.
TAAAAAAATTAAATTATAAAGTAATGCAAGTTCAGACGCTTTTTTAAATTAGGAATTTAGGAATAAAGAAAGTATCAGTCACGATATTTACTTAGACATTAGAAATCATTTTATATTTGCAGAGAAGGAATGGTATTGAGATATCATTGGACGAGTTCGTTTAGCAAAAACGTGGTTCTCAAATTTCAAAATGGAGCCAAATTATTTTTTTTAAATTGTGAGGCCAATCCTATAGGACTATAGTTCTATAGACCACTTCTTTAGTTGCACACTATAGATCTTTTTCTTCAGGAATAAACCCATAACTAATGATGATGAATTGTATTTGTATGAAATAAAAAGTTAATAAAAAATAACCAAATGTCCAACAAATAACCTTAAAACTATGGGCAATCGGCAATATCAATTTTAATCATTGGAATTTTAGTCAAATTTACCATGTCGCATAATATTGAAAAAATGTAAACAAAATATCAACATGTCAGCTTTCAAAATAGGATTTTCAGTAAGAGAAATAGCTATGTGATCCTGAATATGCACATACACAAAAAGTATTAACGGTAATTTGTTACTGCCAGAATACCAGCCACATTCATGCCAGCTAATAATAGATAATGTACTGTTGAATATCATAAGATTTAATTACAATAGTTTTAATATACTAAATTGTATATATAAATAATTGTTGGTCGACTTTAGTCAGCATTACTCAATTAAACGCATAGCTGAAACAATATCGATATAAACTAATGATGGAAGTGATAACTTGACTTTTCCATAAAGAATAGAAAACTATTATTACGTGATAATTGAATTTTATCAATGGAACAAGTTTACATTGTACGAAATGAGAGTCAGTACAAAAACATACAATATTTTTCATTTCGTTTATGTTATTATTGCCAATATAAATATTTATTTGGAGTGTTTGTTTAAAGCTTTTAGATCATTAATGAGCGGTTTTTTTACATTAATATAAATGCATTACAGTGATGAAAAATGTTTATTCACTAATAAAACTTTCAGCCAAGGACTAACATAATATACGACTAATCACAAATAGGATACATCTGTTTAAAGTGTAAGTGATACATAATTAATATTACACAATAATTTCATTGACTGTATTTAACAAATAATAACAAATTTAACATTTAACTTCACGTTAAATTATATGATTAGATATTTTTTAATATTATTGGTTAAACTTTAATAATCTCTATCAAAATAAATTGATACCTTTACGGTATTTTCTCTTTGCTGTATGAATTCATAACTTCTCAAAGTTATAAAGTATTTGTCTATTAAAAGTCATTATATTATTTCTGAGACGCGTATACTAATTTATTGTAATTACAGAAATAACTCAGCATCCAGGTGTATTTGAAATCTTGCGCCACAAATTAGTTCCAAGAATCTCCCATACGGCTGGCATGCATATTCGGGTTAATTTAATTGGACAGAACTCCAGAGCATCGTAGTTTCAGAGAGCAAAAACTCTGCACTTCGAGTTTACTAACATTTTAAACAATACAAATAAACTTCAGTAATTAATAATTCGATTTTACTAACAAACCTTAAGAGTAAATAACATTTTTATATTTAGTTTACTTTTCATTGTGGAGTATAAATATACTTTTTTTAAATGGTTGAATCAAGCTTTAATGGTTTAAATTGCAGGTGTGAATTAAGCAATTTTTATCAATTAGGGTAAATTTCAAGTCAAACTAGAAACTACTCAACTAAATTATGAATCCATGTGTTATTTTAATCTACTTTTTTATTTACGAATATTCTATTCAAAAAGTTAGAAAAGGTAATTTTCTGTTAACGAAAACTTAAGACAGATCATAGAAGTGACAATAAATGTGAGGGATACAAAGCTAAAACAATTCGTTAATTTTATTTTTAAGACATATTTTCTAAATGTAAATACATAAATACTTCTGGTTTATCTAGGTTTATTACTCCATATCAATATCACGTTACCTACACAGGATTCGGCTTAAGAAGTATTGATGAATAAATGCACAGATTTGGACCAGTGACGATATGCATTAACTAATTGTCTAAACTTGCTATTCTTATTGTATTCGTCAATGCAGTAAAAATAACATGTCTCCCTAGAGAACAATCTTTAGAAAATACGGATTCGAACACGTCACCCTTTTATTAACGTCAGCATGTTCTTTTAAGGACCTTTGCAAATTGGATCCTGTTTCTCTGATTATTTTATATAGCATGTCATAAACCCTTCTCTATTGTTACTAGGCAGTAACCAAAAAGTAATTGCTTATATATTGTTTATGTGTATTTTATAAGAAGAGGTGTTACTTTATTGATACGAAAACTAACGATTTACGTAATAATTCACATCTTCTATGGTCATTTATATTGTGGATACTGAAAAAAAATAAATGGATCATTTTTTAAATTTTATTTTAGAACAACAAGTCAGTGTATTCGGTATTCGGATTTTCTACTCTCTCACTCTTTATATAAATAAGAAATAAATATCGTATTGTGAAACTAATAACTACTGAGATGAACGTGGGTATATATTTTTCGGACGATTAATTCCGTGGTTTTAATGTATTGTCTCGGGATATGAATTTACTAAGACGTTTAATATTTTGTTCAATATATTATTTCAAGCAAAAGCGTAAACAAAAAATCAATGGCATAATAATACAAACAATAATAATACCGAATGTACCCACACACACACAATTATCTAATGGATTTAGATAATTAATTTCTGATATTATAGAAATCGTAAGATTGTTATGGCATACATCTATTACTATTATGTCTTCCAAATCATTAAAAATATTTAACTCTGACACATTCACACTATACAATTTTTTTTTCTTTTCGCTTTGTTCTAATACACTCTTTTTACATGCCTCCATTTTTTTAGATATGTTTAAGATTTTTCAAGACAGATTTTTAATTTTTTTATGAAACAGCATTAATATTGAGTGAACTCATAACTCGTCTAATATGTTGTTTATATAATAATAGTGATCATTTAAATTAATATACAGTATATAGTAGGCATTACAACAGTTTACATACGAAATATATTTACAATATTAAATTTACATTTGATTTGAATAATAAATTTCTGATAAACATTACAAATAATTAAAACGGGCCATTTAAATGCACATTGGTCCCATTGTTATCGTAATAAATCCTTGATATTCATTAATAAATTTTTTATTTTATTTTAAGCAAGACTAAAAGCTACATTTAAGATAAAAAAAACTAAAAAAAAAAAAAAATAAAAAAACTAAAATTAATCCTTATTCAGAGAGAGTTTTTTCATTAGATCTACAGTCTGAAAAGTTCAAGTTGGAGGAAATTCAAAGTAATTAATTAGTTACGCCTCAAGGCCCTTGTTAAGTAATAAAAATATCTCCATATTAATTTTAATTTTTTGAAGCTTATTGTGTATGTGGAGACGCATTGCGTATTTTTTTCTTCTACCTTGTGAATTTGTTTATGACGTGTTTTGAATTTGTATCGCAAATCTACATCAGGGTCTAAATAATTAGATTTATATAAATGCTTTTTAACTGTAATACAAAGGTATCATTCGTTACCGTAAGTCAATAACTTCGAATAACAAAGGTTCGAAACGCGTTTGAATAAATAAACGTACTATTAGTGTTGAAAAATGTTATTATATTAATTATACAATCCCACAAGTCAAGCTCAATATTCATTTATAATTTTATAAATACTTATCTAGATAATAATAAAGGTTTTGCAGATCCTTATTATGATATATAGATAATCGTTTTATTCAGTTATAATGTATATTGATTAAAAAAAAAATTGTATTCCTTATAATTATTTGTATAATCTATCTTATAATTATTACATAGTAATTTTTGGCATATGTATGTTTTACAAGTGTAACAATTTTTATTAAAAAAATTATTAACAACTTATTCTATGTTAAATAAGCAAATCCACGTTACGTACTCTTATGGTTTAGAAAAAATTGAAAAATAAATTAGCTTTTAAAAATATATTTTACATCTATATTAAATTTTCTACATCAACTATAAAGATGTACTATAATATAATCCGAGTCTTTGACTCTTTTATATATGCAGGACTTATGCTGCTCCTGTAAGTTTAATCACAATATATTCATATAAAAGTTCAAGATTTTCTTTGATATGAAACGTTAATAGAGTGTCGTTATTGATATTCGGTACCCACAAATAACCAAAACCTGGTTAGAATCATGTATTTATAACACTCATATTAATGTGATAACTAGACTGCAAGGACAGATAATTTGTTTAGTAAAATAATTCCGTTTTATTATTTTTTTATTTGGTTGTTTTCTTATTGTTTGTCCCTAAATCTTAAAATAAACGTCTTTAGAAGGTACATTTACATTTAGGCTTAGTTAGATCATAATTAAGTGATATACATACTTTGTCTGTGACAGAACTTGGTTATAAAAAGGTCAATACGCCACATCCTGTCTGGCTAAATATAGTGAATCGTTTATGTAGCATTTCAGATAAAGAAATAGAAATGTAATTGTGAAATAATTTGTATGTTCTTTAAATTACAAATTATGATTTCTTAGTTACAAGTAATATTAAAAGTGCCCTTACTTCTCTTCAGACAGTTTTTTTTTAAATTTGTTCTCAAAAACAGTGTTCGAATTACCACTATAAAAACTATAATTACCTCATTTAAATCATATATTGTGTGTGAGTGGAGGTTAGAGGTGGGTAGAAACAACCGAAACTCCTTTGTTGCTCCACTTCACCAATAATAAATAGAAAAAGTTTCACAAAACAATAGCTTTTTAGTTTCGTATTAATAATATTCTACAATTTTATCAACCTATAATTTGAGTACATTTTTGCTTCCAATGTACAAGATAATGGTAGCAACATTAGAATGTCTATATTACAGTATGTTTATTATTCAACTACTGTTGATAAATGCCCACCATATTTACATCTTAGTACTATTATTTATACTAATTATATATAATGTGTATGAAAATATACAGTTAATAATAATAATATTACACTTACTAATAATACATATATTATATATGGAAACAACAAAACTGCCGGATTTAAGTAAGAGTTTAAATTTACTCGTGTAACTTCAAAAAGATTTTTCTTTTATAATTTACACATGGATAATTATAATATAATCTCTACTGTAAAATTAGAGACTCACTTTTACCTATAAGCAAAAATCCTATTTACTTTCAGCATTTAGCAGAATACATCTACAAAGACCCTATATAAATATAAGGCATGTACGAATTTGAATTAATGTCTCACGTCATCTGTATTCTAAGAACAGATACAATTAATGGTATCAAGTATTCCATTCACAGAAGAACAATAACAGAACATCCTTTATCTCAAACAATAGATCAGATGTTGGTGAAAGTGCTAAGCATTTACAACAATACGTGTGGAACGTAGAACATAAATAATTATTTCAATTTAGTTTACTTTCTTTATGCTGTCACAACAATAACTATATTACATATTCGTTCAATCATATAATCTGATAACGATGAATTTCATAGTATGATAAAACTGACAAGAGTAGTTGAGTTAAATGTTTTATATAAATTTTAAACAGAAACCTTTTTCAAACTTCAAACGTAATTTTCTGGTTAACAAATTAAACGATATCTTTATTAAGAACAAATTTCTATCGAATTGGAGCAAATTTTTTCTAGACGTTAAAGAGGACACAAAATTTGTTATAGAAACATATTATTATGTTTATAAATTTTAAATTATATTTTCTGAATTCTCTGGCCACAAAAATGAAAAATATATATATTATATAGATATATTTTGACATCATATTCCATATTACACAATAAGAATAATAACAAACAAAGACAATTCCCGTCCCCGATAGTCTACTTAGAATCATTTTACTATCATAAGTTTTAAGGTTTTAAGGTATTCAAATCTATAAATATATTACCATTATATCTAATCATATTACATATCCCCAAATTCTATTTTTATTTGTAAAATTTTGAATATACTATAATAGATGGTAAATGTCGGGTCCTTTGAAATGAAATCTAATCTACAATATACAAGAAATGACCTAAACAAATATAATGGTTTTAAAAAAATTCAATATCCATTAAAATTTGGATAACACATTCAATTCTCAGAAATTGCTAGAACAATCAATTATATTTGAAATAGTTTTAATAATTAATTGGTCAAGCCATTTAACTTGTCTATTATACAATTTTTTATTTATAAAAAATCCGTCTGAATCCTTTCGCAACTGAAAATAAATAATTAAAATAATAGGATCGTTTCTTAAAAAGTCATGAAACGTAAACAAGTGTGGTTATGTCTCCTTTTAATATACATAATAAAATACGTTGATTAACAATGAATAAAAGTGTAGTTCAGGAAATAATATGAATGTAAATTATTACCGTTAAAAAAAATAATAATAATGTTTGTAAAAATAGGTACTTGGTTTTAACAACTGATTGAGTTTTCAACATTTTATAATCTCTTTGCAGAATATATTTTAGTCATGAAAATTGTGTTCTCAAGCTCACAATACCAAGTATTTATTGTAAAATTATGTAAACATTTCAAAATGCATATTAACATCAAATAATTAAACGTACTATTAAATATACTACGAAACAAATACTTACTTTAAACAAAATAAAATCTATAGATGGTTGAAGGCATTTCACATATATTTCAGTGTCAAAAACTGAAGATTCTAAGATTGCTAATTACTTTTGAAACATATCGTAAATCCATGTTACCAAAACTTTTAACTTAAAATAAATATTGATAACTTCTAAAATATTAACTACTTAAATGTGGAATTAAGATTTGTAGGTAAACCTGAATAGTAAACAATACATGTCCATATGTACCTCTAAGAGTTTGTGTAAATCTACTTGAAAGATAGTGACAGACAGTAACTTTATAAATGATCTGATGAAGTTATGTATGTTTTAGACGTGTTTCATAGTAAATCTTTATTATTCAAAGAAATTTGATCATATATATATATATATAATATAACAGTTAGTTCATTTCTTTTCAAGCGAGCAAGGGCTAATATGTAATTTGATGACTTTTTTTTGCAGTCCCTACCCATAATTTGAATTGTTTTTAAAAAGTAGGTTAATTGTGAATTTCACAATTAGAGCAATTGTAAGAAGATTTCGATAGAACTAAGATAAAAATGTATTGCTTAAATCAATAGACTGGTAAATAATATTAAAGTCAACTTCGTAAATACAGAAATACATTCACAAATTTTGTGCAAATAAAACTTAGCTATGACACTGCAATATTTTTAAAGAGATTACAGACAACGTAAATTTATGTAGTTATAAACTGTTCTACAACACGGAGTTTTATCTGGTGTGTTATTAAACTAATAGACGGAGGAAACAAGGAGGGATTACAATTTGTATGTGCGCTTCCCTCCGTTAGATATAATAACCATTTTAATACACTATCAGGAAAAGTTTGTTATTTTGCTAGTAAATCTCGTTTTGCTCCTGGGAAAAAACAAAGTTTGTAACTTTATATCTGTGTATAATTTACAACAAATATATATATATATATATATATATATATATATATATATATATTTATTACATAATAACATAGGTATATTTAGTGTACAGTTCATATAGGTTAGTGTAGAAGTAATTTAAAATTTGTCCAATGAACTTAATTATTTTATGCAATTAACGTACCGTACATTTATTCTCATTTAACCATATTAAATCTCCATATATTTTAAGATAATTTTAAATATTGTGTCAATAAAATTAAATAATGACATAAAAGACGACGAGTCACAAAACAAATATGTCCACTTGTATATTCATACAATTATATAGTAACTGTTAAAATAATCCTAAATTTAAAAACAAGCATAATGTACAAATTATATATGTAGTTTGAAAAGAATTGTCGACAGGAACACAACTTTAGATATTTTCATAAACGTTTTGTTTAATATTTTTAAATTAATATCCATTAAAACTAAAATATGACCATAAGATTTTTATCAGAAAATAAATAAAAGAGAAGAAAGAAAAACACATTAAATGAAAATAAACATTTTTTTTAACCTGATATTATAAAAATATACCTGGTATGTTGTATATGTTTTGTCATACCGATATGTTATAAAATTTTAATATATTACAATTTTAAAAAGAATAAAGTAATATATTTTTAAAATAATGTTTAATATCATAACAAAGTGCAACACTTCTTCCAAGTTATAGCTATTGAAAGGTCTAAAACGAAAACATAGAAAGTTGTGTTTAAAAGTGTTAAGTGTTTATTTAAAACCCATGAAAAGTTGGGACAATCACAAGAATTTACTGTTACTGTACAATAATGTTAGCCGATTTATTTTAGACTTAAATATCCTCTAGTGAGAAATAATTTACTTATATGACACTAATAAATCTACACACCACATTCGTCGTACAGATACTATACTTGATAACTTATATATTTACATAATTTTACATTACACTTACGTGTATATATAACGTATATTGTTGTTGTAGTGTCCATACAGTGCAAAATTGTGATATGTTTTCAAAAGCGTGAAGAACTGGGGCAGAAGTTGCTGGAAGAGGAGTTAGAACAAGGGTCAGCCGGGTGGGCTCACTACCGGGGCTCTATTAAACCACATTTTCCATAAAACATTGTGCAAAGAAATTATATGATTTTTAATAATTAAAAATTTCCTGATTAATATACGTTTTCCTATTTTATCACAATTAACGTCCTCAATGTTCTTCTACTTGAAATAATCGATTCCAATCGTTCTATTAATTTTTACAACTTCCTTAATAAAAGTTTTCTAGCCTTACTTACAGTTTTTCATATATTTTACCTATTTACGGTGTCATTAATACATTTATATTCACTCTTTAAGACTAAAATAGAAACTGCAACAGACCCACATTAAACGAATTTGCAGTCATAATAGTAGGTGAAACATTCGACAAAATGTTTTAAACCGAGAGACAACAAACTTTCGGATCAGCGAAATTCATCATATGACGCTTTAAAATATTCCCTCCTCTTTCATTATGGATAAGACGGCTACTACATCTCCCTGCATCAAGTACATGGCAAACAACAATTACCAAAAAATCTCTTAATTTTAGAGTTCAAATTCTATGTATACCGCCTAATGTTAAGACAAAATTAGGAAAATCACATACTATACAACATATCTTTACTTTTTTGTAGAAATGTATGCTAAAATTAAAACAGAGGCTAATTTCGTCTGTAATAACCAAAAACAACTGAGAGCAGAAAATTACAATCACATAAAAGACGCTGTTAGTAAGAAGGACTCCTGGGAGTTAGGACAGACTGTTATCTTGACTTCGTAGCGTCTAAGACTGTTGTTATGAACGTAGCCAAGACGAGACGCTGTTAGTAGGAAGGACTCCAGGGAGTTAGGACAGACTATTATCTTGCCTTCGTAGCATCTACGACTGTTGTTATGAACGTAACCAAGACGAGACGCTGTTAGTAAGAAGGACTCCAGGGAGTTAGGACAGACTATTATCTTGCCTTCGTAGCATCTACGACTGTTGTTATGAACGTAACCAAGACGAGACGCTGTTAGTAAGAAGGACTCCAGGGAGTTAGGACAGACTGTTATCTTGCCTTCGTAGCGTCTACGACTGTTGTTATGAACGTAGCCAAGACGAGACGCTGTTAGTAAGAAGGACTCCAAGGAGTTAGGACAGACTGTTATCTTGCCTTCGTAGCGTCTACGACTGTTGTTATGAACGTAACCAAGACGAGACGCTGTTAGTAAGAAGGACTCCAGGGAGTTAGGACAGACTATTATCTTGCCTTCGTAGCATCTACGACTGTTGTTATGAACGTAACCAAGACGAGACGCTGTTAGTAAGAAGGACTCCAGGGAGTTAGGACAGACTATTATCTTGCCTTCGTAGCATCTACGACTGTTGTTATGAACGTAACCAAGACGAGACGCTGTTAGTAAGAAGGACTCCAGGGAGTTAGGACAGACTGTTATCTTGCCTTCGTAGCGTCTACGACTGTTGTTATGAACGTAACCAAGACGAGACGCTGTTAGTAAGAAGGACTCTAGAGAGTTAGGACAGACAGTTATCTTGTATTCGTAGCGTCTACGACTGTTGTTATGAACGTAACCAAGACGAGACGCTGTTAGTAAGAAGGACTCCAGGGAGTTAGGACAGACTATTATCTTGCCTTCGTAGCATCTACGACTGTTGTTATGAACGTAACCAAGACGAGACGCTGTTAGTAAGAAGGACTCCAGGGAGTTAGGACAGACTATTATCTTGCCTTCGTAGCATCTACGACTGTTGTTATGAACGTAACCAAGACGAGACGCTGTTAGTAAGAAGGACTCCAGGGAGTTAGGACAGACTGTTATCTTGCCTTCGTAGCGTCTACGACTGTTGTTATGAACATAGCCAAGACGCAATTACTTATGTGCTCCATTACGCCAGTCCTGATTTATTTATTACTTTCACCTGCAATCAGAAATGTGACGAAATCAAAGAAGCTTTATTTACTGGTCAAAAACTGTAAGATCGTCGTAATATTATGGGTTGATTTTCCATTTATTTATTTTATTTTTTTATTATTATTTTTTTTTAATGCTGATTTTTGAAAAGTCGGCCTTACCTGTTCCGTCGAAAGACAAAAACATGGTCTTCTCATATACATATTTTATTATGATTTGAAATCCATCAAATCCTGACCAAATCAACAATATCATTTGTGCAGAAATAAACGTAGATGAAGATCCTGTTCTGTGAATCATTATCAGGTAAAATATGATTCATAGACCATAAAAGCCTTAATCCGCGTTTCCCATGCTGGATTGCAAATCTTCCCAAAAGCACTGCAGGTCTCTCCTTAGTGACAACCAGACTAGTGACGACGGATATCCAATTTACGGAAGGACATCTCTAAGTGATGGTGGGTTCACAGTAAATATCGAGAAGCCTTGGAGCAGTTTGTAATTGATAACAGTATGGTGGTTCATTTTCATCACGTTATTCTCTGCATCTTTAACGCACACATAAATGTTGAGTATTGGGATTCATTGAATCTAAACAAACTACCTATGCAAGTATGTTAATAACGTGCTAGGCCACATTTGCACTTGGAAATTTCCGCGACGAAGTAACAGACACGAAACCGGTCGGTACATAAGCAGGTAAGAAGTTGTTTGGGGTATTATTAATTCACCGATCCACGAATGATTCTCTTCTGTAATGCATCTTTCAGTTAATCTGGAAAAAAGCAAAGAATATGTTTCACTGCTCATAACGTAATAAACAATATGAGCACCCGTAAAAATACTACTCTTACGGGATATTATAAACTGTGCAAAGTCGACGGCTTTGCAACAACTGTACCACGACGTCCCTTCATTATATTTATGGGGAAAGATAAGTTTGTTCAAATAAAATTCAAATAAGACGAAAGACCCATGTTATTGGTTACCCGAGAGGCAATAAGACGAAGTCCTTGGGAGAATGTATACGGTAAACCAACGACTGAATGATACCATCTTCGACTTCTGCTCCATGAGGTTCGGGGACGTACAACTTTCTCTTACATGAAAACAGTCAATAGTGATTAATTTGTATAAATTACGTAACATTTTAAAACAAAATAAAAAAGGTAATAATTTCATCCAATAATTTTTGTCAGACTATTTTTAATTTATAATAATAGCTCAAAATGACAACATTCTACGGAGTTGCACAATTAATCACCGACCGACAAACCACATTATAAAGTGTTTCATCCGTAATAATATTATAAGAAAACTCAAAATCTAAATCATCATACTGTATGATAAGCATTAATAACATTTGTGCATTCTAGTTTGTCATCCAAGAATTAGATTTTGTAGTTTTTTTACTTCAGTATACTTTGTCTTATAACAAAAGGACACTATCATATTCAGTATTAAAAGGGCTATACAAATTGACACTTGATATTTCAAATTAACTGTTTTTAAGATATATAGTCTAAGAACTAAATAGACGCCATTTTGAAACGGTCTAATTTAGTCAAATCTAAAAATTTGGCTGGATTTATCTAATGACTTTGGTGTCATGTTTTCTTTTAACTTTTTTAATTAAGAAGCTTTATGTAACTGAAAATGTAATTTTACAAACTTTTAAGAGCCTGTATCTCCTAAATTTTTACATATATTTTTTATAAGTATCAAGAATAAACATTTATATATTCATTCTAAAATATAGGTTCACATTTGTCAATTTCATCCTAAAGCCTCTCTTTGAGATAAAAGAAATTTGTGTATATATAAAACTTTTATTTGTTTTGGTTAGTTCAATGTTTTTTTGTTTTTTTTATGTTATTTGTTTAAAATTTCTAAGCCATTTCCATCTGTAAATATACATATTTCATCTTATTTATTGTTGCTAAATTTCTTTAACAAACAAGTGATAGTTAAAACTCACATTTTTTAAAAATTTTGAATATGAAATATAACTATAAATATTAATTGATTAAATATCATTAGTGTAGGATCTCCTCTCTCTCAGCCACACTAATTCAAAACTTTTCAAGCTTGTAAAGTATTTGTCAATTAAACTCATTAATATTTTTCTGAGGCGCATTTACCAAATGTAATTACAGAAATACCTTGCATCCCTGAGGGGAGTTTGAAATCCTTCACCACAAATTAGTTCCAACAATCTACTCTACGTCTGGTATAATCAGGTTAGTTTAATTGCACAGAACTCAGAAGGCTCGTAGTTTACTAGAAAAAGTCTCTACATGTGGTTTAAACGAAACAAAAAACTTCCATAATTTATAATTCAATTATACTAACAAACTTTGACAATAAATATAGCTCAGTAATTTATTTAGTATTTTATTTATTTAAATATTATATATATATATATATTACCACAATGGTAGTCAATTTTGAATAACCAACTACTGACGTAAATTAAACTATTATAAAGAGTTATTTTATTTTAAACTATGTAAAAAAGGCTCCCGACGTTAGCTGAAAACTTGGTAGAACTCCAGAAATAGCTCTTGACGCCAAAAATGATTTCAAAAATACCGTAAAATTATTCTTTAGCCCACAAGAATAGGTTAGGCCTAACGTAGACTAATGTAAAACGATTTGAGAAGTGTTTTGAACTCGATTTTGAAAATTAACATACAAATTTAGTTATACCAACCAAATGGTAATTCATACCTAAAACAGCTAGGTCCGTCTATTAGTTTTATAATTCAGCACAAAATTAAGTTGAGCATAGGTCAATGTTAAACAATTTAAAGTGTTTTTAAACTTGATTTTGTGATTTCACATATATTAAATAACCATAGCAACCAATATAAAAATGGAGGCCGATTAGATCCAATACATAGGAGTGACTGTGGTGTGATCTGGGACTGATGGCAGAATTGGCCGTTATTCTGTGTTTTAAACAAATTTCATATTTTGTTTTGCAAATAATAGCTAAATATTCTTACATTTAAAACAAAACGCATATCCATTGTAGGGTAGTTACTAAAAACCATTTTTAATGATCGTTGGTAAAGTCGCACAGTGAAGTTGTAAATATACTATTAATTCTCAGACCCAAAGCTTCCCAATGAGAGCATCCACATCTCTTTAGGTTAAGTAAGGGCTCTGTAGATTACGTCGCCGCGGAGGAACATAATAAGGCCGTTCTAAAATAATACAGAATGTTTCGAAACTCTTGTCGGATACTTTAGGGAGTTGAAGTAAACACAGAATGAGCATTCATTTGTTTGAAACAAGCTGGGTTGTCTGTCTTTTGTGTTTTGTGCAAACAAAATTATATTTTTGGAAGTCCAAATTTGATAAACATATTTTTATGTGATCTTTTATTGATGTACCGAAAACAACTACCTGTTTTCTATTTTGTATTTTTTCTCATAATAGCACCCTTTTATAATTTTAACGTCGAATATCTTGAAAACAGTTACCTATAGACAAATTTACAAAAAAAATAAAAAATTCCCCTTTTGACTAACAAAACGGTTTTTTGTATTTTTACTGTAGCTCAAAGGATAACCGTATTATTGTACAAAAACTGAACACAATTTCTTACCAATTATCTAGAATATCTAAATTAGCCTAAATCCAAAATTTTATTTATGGTGTTTTTTAATAGTAATAATAAAATCCATTGATTAGTTTGCCACATTTTACTCTCAAAATTTCCATTTTATCATTCACCTAGTAAGTTCGCATTTCTAATATCCCCCTTTGGGCACTTTTAAAATGTTTTCTCCAAAATAAGTTCAACTGATTTCGTTCAAACTTGATGAAATGTGAAGATTAACGACCAGACCCGTGTGAAAAATATAAAGGTGCAGGAATAATTGCCAAATAACACCTTGACCACCGTCATTAAAAAGTATATTGTAATGAAAAAATGTGTTGTGGATGAATTGTTCATACAAGGGAAGCCGTTTTAGAACTAATTTAAATATTTTTCAATAACGGTATCGATGGTTAATTTTCATTTTTTGACTGACAACTACTCAACTGACATTTTCGGTGAAATAATTTTGGATGGTTTTGATTTGCATTTGAGAAAAGATGAGTGACAAGATTTGTTCAATATTTCTTCACTGTTTCTGATCACATTCATTCAAATATGTTATTTAGTTGTAAATAAACGTAAAACACATTACGTGTGTCAGATATTAGCGGAAATAAAACTGGAACTAAGTATTGAGTGTCCAATAACAAAGTAATATGAACAATACAATAACATCGATATGAAATAATAATTCAATACGTTACGGACTAAATTCTACAATATCGTATTCTCTACTTTAACATAATAGGCTACGTCTGTTAATTAACTTTCATTAGACACTATGTAATTAAACCAATATTATTAAATCACCTTTTAATACTCTAATCATGTATTTCACATGTTCGAATGTAATTTTTATCTACAACTAGGAGCAAGTTAAACAAATTTAAATTTCCTTTTTTGGATAATAATTTTTTCGATTATTTATTTTATTTTAGTAACGTATAATTAAAAACATTTTTGTGGTTCATTGTTAAATAAAAATACGTCTCTTTAATCAGACGTTTTCTGTCTCTATAATTATTGTTAAAGATAAGGGCAGCAAGTAGCTTTTCCTTTTTAAAAGATCAATTTTTCAAAAACAGTGTTAACAAATTCTAAATTGTATGACATTTCAGATTTTAAATTATAGCGCGCAGTGATCAGATCACAGTTTCCACTATTGACAGTGTTGCGCATATTCTGCCGCCCTAACGGACAAAAAACTGTTATTTTGTATATAACATGGTGTAAATATAGAAAAGATGAAGCAAATAATAAGCTAGAGGATTTTTAACACAATCATTCAGTACCTGAAGCATTCATAAAAGTAATAAAACCTATGTATAAGGACTTGTCAGACCCAGCTCTAAACGGCAAGACAGAACCCTATTGAGAGCATAAATAAATAGTGTTATTTGGAATAACCAACCAGAATCTCCCAGGGCGGTTTATGGATTATGGACTGGGCGACATTGAAATAAATACTGTAGAATAAAAAAGGCAAAAAAAGTTCAGTAGGAGAATAAGAAGAAAAGACTAAGAAGAAGGCTTCTGAGGAAGAGAAAAATGAAAAAAGTCAGGTAGCCAGTTTACTGCCCTGGTGGGTTTTAATGTTAGTGTTGCATTGAAAGTGTTAGACTACTTTAATCTCAATTTCCTGAAAGGTAGTGTTTTGTAAATTTTAAGTTCAAGTTGTGAATAAACTATTAAACCTACATACCTGAAATTTGGCAGAGTTCTTCCTAAATAGTTGTTAAGCATAGTCATGCATTTTTATGATACTATGTTTAGTTAAAGTATATTTAAAACTTATTTAAATAATATAAAATTTCATTATTTTTGTGTGGATTTAAAAATTTGAATTTGTTTTTTAAAAACTAATAAAGAAATTTTTACATAATTTCATGAATTTGACGTGGTATTTATATAGAATAAGCACCTTAAAATTGAAGTCAGTAGAGACAGTAGTTTCCGGGATAATGGTACCTACGCAGCACAATACCCTAAAGAAATCATTATTTGTCGAGAGCAATGAATGAGAAAGCAACAAATATATTTGGATTTTGACTAAAATTTATATATCTGGACGAAAATTTATATTTAAAATAAATTTTATCCATGTTGGTTTGGAATTTGATGGATAACGATGGATTGTTCATTTAGATTATATGGACATTTGTCATTATTTGTGGCTAGAAAAATAACACACGAAGTTTCGAGAGTATGGACCAACTACCGTTATCAAGTGAAAAAAGTATACAACGAAAAATGTATAAAAGGACTAACACGGCCGTGGGACGTGACTATATTGGAAACTAATATTAAAACTAGAAACAAAAATTGACAAAAAATCATCATAAACTTAATTGAGAATTGGGAAAAAATATACACCATGAAAAACGTATATACACGAATAATAATGAATATATTATATATAAAAATATTATAGAATTTTAAATATCTGCTAGGATTTACACAATTATATGGATTAAAAGTTTTGTAATAATAACGTCACAAGGCAAGAATTGCAACATTTTACTCCACATTATAATTATCAAATATCACATAAATATAAAGCTAACGAACAATCCTATCAGGCAAACCTGTATAGAAATAAGGACGTTATCACATAAACACTGATTTTAAAAATGAAAATAAAAATTCGTCTAATTTAAGTAATTTTTCCAGTTAGACACCGTTAACTGTGGCAAAGGGTTAAATCCTTAAAGGGGAGAAAAACTGTTGTTCACCACGATATAACCATTGGTACTGTTAGGGATTAGGATAGATATAGATTGAAGATAGATAAATAAAAATAATATTAAGTCAGAATTGAGACCAACTGTTGCGAAGGACAAAAGTGGAACAATACTTATGATGAAATGCTTACCTTGCAAAGGCAGTCAACGTTATAAACAAGAGGGGACTACATAAGCTCTTGGACAAAAGGAGACTGGGTCTTTGGATCACAGGAGGAATCTCTGCTCGAGTGGTTTTCGGAAGATACACATACTTGGCGAGTAACAGTCGAGAGAGCAACGTTGGAAGAACTTTGTAAGAAAGGTGAGCAAATAATTATGTATTGGAAAACTTGTACGGTAATTGTTTAAAAATAAAAAGTAGAGTCTTAACGGTTGGAACAATTCAGGCGTTCCAACATTTCATATTGTAGTTGATTGGATACAATTTTAAGATTAGGAGAGATAAGATAATAATTAATTGTGACGATATAAATATAATATATGTATTTATTGTGATTGTTTGAATAATTAAAATTAAATAGAATCCTGTAAAACTGAACCACTGATTTTCGAGAGAGAGAGAGAGAGAGAGAGAGAGAAAGAGAGAGAGAGAGAGAGAGAGAGAGAGAGAGAGAGAGAGAGAGAGAGAGAGAGAGAAGAGAGAGAGAGAGAGAGAGAGAGAGAGAGAGAGAGAGAGAGAGAGAGAGAGAGAGAGAGAGAGAGAGAAAGAGAGAGAGAGAGAGAGAGAGAGAGAGAGAGAGAGAGAGAGAGAGAGAGAGAGAGAGAGAGAGAGAGAGAGAGAGAGAGAGAGAGAAAGAGAGAGAGAGAGAAAGAGAGAGAGAGAGAGAGAGAGAGAGAGAGAGAGAGAGAGAGAGAGAGAGAGAGAGAGAGAGAGAGAGAGAGAGAGAGAGAGAGAAGAAGAGAGAGAGAGAGAGAGAGAGAGAGAGAGAGAGAGAGAGAGAGAGAGAGAGAGAGAGAGAGAGAAAGAGAGAGAGAGAGAGAGAGAGAGAGAGAATTCAAAAATTGAACCTAGAGAAAATCTACCAGGTTGTTACAAAATATATTTAGAGTTTGTCTGTCAAATTTTAGTATGTAACGTATTTTCTATCTACCAATGAAGCCTGACTCCAAGAGTACGGGTTTGGCGATTATCATAATCAAAGAGTCCTATTGTTTTTTTAACTGGATCTCTTTTAAACACTGGGTGTCTAAAGTAAGAGGGTAACAGTTTAGAAAATATAACAAAATATCAGGTGGTGTATTTAACAGACATGTCATCATAAGAGAATAGCGAATATTTGTACTTTACGTAATCTATATTAATAAAACTGGTGCTCAAAAGTTAGTAATTATAAAAATTAAATAATTATAGCTTGCAATATTGTTCATAATATTGTCAAGTTTAAATATAATATATTAAGACTGAAATTGAATCTTCCAAAAGTGTATGTATTAATGAGGGTGTAAAAGTTTTAAAAATAAATATTTTAGGTTTGTAGATCGCAGAGTCTATTTTGACATATTTTATTGTTGTTATATGCAGAGGACTGTCTACTATAGTGCCCGAAGAACTTAATGACTAAAATAATAGTTAGGGAGCTTCTACACATACTGGCAGTTTCTATATTTGATTTGTTAAGGATGACAGCGAATCAAATATTTGTATGAAGTTTAAGAGAAATACATAGGTAGATAATGCACCTAAGGTTTTATGGCGTGATTTGTAATCCTGTAATTTCTCTATTTGAACTTAATGATTTTGTGATTATAACAAGAGTTTATTCGGGGAACTAAATCATCCAAAAATGAAGAAACATAACTCAAAGGCATAAGGAATATCAAGAGTTACGTTCGATAACAGAAAATATGTCTTAATATTTCTTCCATATATATAAATATAACAGGTTCTACAAAATATATTCATAATTTGGTAAAATGTGAAAATTAACTATTGGATCCTATGTAAAAATCTGTGTTCGACGTTATTAAATACTAAATATATTATGCGTTTCTGTTATTAAAATATATAGGATCAGGATATATATTCACATTCACTATTCTACACCTCGCTCTGAATATTTGAGGGACTGAGGTATTTCCCCCATGGTAAGTTTGTACTTATTTATGAACTGTCAATTACATGTTAAGCAATGAAATAAGCTAACATGTAAAATAAAAACTTCAAAAACAAATTACGGTTTAAGCTTCGCATAATGTTGTTCTTGTATTCATTACCCCAAACATGTCTCCACAAGGCACATTTACATTTAGATTAAGTTAGGTTATAAATAAGCTCTATACATAAACCTTCTCTGAGAAATAACTTGATTAGAAAGGAGTAAAGTAGATCGATACGCCATTTCCTATCTGAGTAAATGAAGTGGTAATGGTCTTGTATATTGGAAAGTAATATTTCAAATGTTTGAGAATAATAGGAAAATCGGCAGGTGAAGCAGTAAATGCATAACTTTCAGTTATTACTCGGTAAGCGATTTTAAGCATTGGATTAAGTAAATCATGTATGTAGCATATAATATAAAGATATATAAATGTGATTGTAAAATAATATAGAATAATAGAGTGTTATTTCAATATACTATAAAAAAAGGATTTAAAAATGTAAAAAGCTGGCACTAATTCTAATTGATACACAGTACAATTTTTAATCGAATTAAAGATAATTGTTGAAATTTTTAAATTTCGTTACAAACGTCAAACACTTTTAGAAAAAATATATTAACGCGTATAATAGATGTTGTGTTTACGTTTATGTCATATTACTTAACATCAAATCACTTTTTCAACAATGTAATCACAAAACATTTATATACACACATAATTACAAAGCAACTTTACTTTTTATATTATCCATATTAAAATATTTGTTTGTTCAATTTTGATACAAGCGAACAATAAATACAGTGATATGAAATAATTGTATATGTATTGGTTAACCTAAACATGAAACGAAATAATAATCAAATCCTTTCTCACATCTAAGAGCAGAAACAATTAGTCGTATTACATTCACAGAAGAATAATAACAGAGCATCCTTCATCTAAAACAACAAACAGCTGTGAGTGAAAGTGCTAAGCATTAAAACAATACGTGCCGAAAGTTGAACGGAAAATTATTTCATTTTACTTTACTTTATTTATCCTTCCTAAAAAATAAGTTTAATACATAAACGTTCAATCATACATTCCTCATGTGGTGTGATAACGACTTGTTTTATTTTGTACAAGAACCATTTTGAATCTTGAAAAGGTAATATGTTGGTTAACAATTTTAAAAGGTCTCTTTATTAAGTACAATTTTTTTTTTTTAACGGAACTTCTTAAAGATATTAAAGAATACACAATTAAAATCCATGTTTCCAGTGGTTATATGGTTTTAAAAGAATTTTATTTACGGGGTTCTAGATTCAGAAAACCTATAAATATATTGGTTTTGGACATGTTTTGTGTCGTTAGAAAAAAAGCAATAGCTCCAACACCATTATAAATTAATTATTTTATTACACATTAACCATTGCAAACTATTGACTAGCATATATTTAATGTATTTATATAATCAATAATACAATTATTATAAAATATCCGTTTTTATTGCGTGTCCCAATTTTCAAATAGAAAGAAAAGATGGGTACAATAATACTAACATAAATGATAAGAGTTTGCGTCATTAAAATTCAAAGGCAATGTCTAAAAATACTAAAAAAGGAAACTCTTATAAAGTTGATTAATTTGGATTTTTACAATTTTGATATTTTAATTTATTTGTTTTGTGTAGTACAACTTACATCTGAGTATTTAATAAATAAGTTAATTATAAGAAATCGTTTTCGCAGTTTGACATGCTTAAATAAAAATATAAATTCATATTTAAGGTAATAAGGCTAATAAATTTGGTTTTAAAAACAATAATATCATTTTATTTATTTCTAACCAAGTCCAATGGATTTTACAATTATTTAAAGCTATTTAATTCCATCAAATTTTTACAATAATATTAGAAACATAGTTTTAGTTTTAGGTCTAAATAGGCTATGTATAACTTAAAAAACTTTTGAGATACGTTATTTCCATGATTAGTTTATTATTTTAAAAAAATGCTTAAAATAAAATAATCTTAAATCATGATTTAATATTATATTATATAATCAATATAGTTGGTTTACATATGAAATTGTTCACTTATACCCTTAAAGTGTACCTTTTAGTGCAAGTTTTGGAAAAAAAGTTGTACTCAGAACGATTATTTGACTAATTATTGTGTTTCTACTTCTATTCGTTAAAAATTGTTTAAGCAGTTTCATTAGATTATATCAGTAAAAATATTTATTTTCTTTCAAATCTAACTTAATCGTAAATAAATATTTATTTTTCTAGCTGTAAGTAAAGAACTAAAATATGTGAACATAATAGTTTCTTAAAACTAGAAACGAATGATAAATAAATCAATTTGGAAATCTTATTTAAAATTTGTAATTAGTAATTCTGTTGTTTTTAAAATTCCATTTTCTTATCTAAGTTCGAAGATAAGACATGACAAATATTACTCCGTTAAATTAAATAACTTAAAAAAAAACGTAATGTTTCCACATGACCAAGATGTACATAACTTATTCTCTTTATATCTGATATACACTACAAAGTGAGTATCATGATTCGAGATAAAATGCATAATGTATAATTCTTAAAAATGGTTTATTCTGTTTTAAATAATTGAACCCAACAGACAACTAACTACTGTACAACAATCACAGTATATACTTTATACTTCATCTACTGTGCCAAGGAATAAAGATTCTGAAGTTAAGGTTTGTAAGTTGCCAAAACAATCCATTACTGTTACGGCTACAGTCCATTTATTCTGGTCAATACTCGTGTAGTCCTAACTGCGAGCCTGTTTGGGAGATGGGTAACTTGCCAACATGTGTAGTAACAGCTAATTTTATAGATGTGTTTTGACTATCCAAATCAAAGTATGTGTTTATTGACAGGTAACTCCATTACCAAATGTCATTCTCTCTCTCTCTCTCTCTCTCTCTCTCTCTCTCTCTCTCTCTCTCTCTCTCTCTCTCTCTCTCTCTCTCTCTCTCTCTCTCTCTCTCTCTCTCTCTCTCTCTCTCTCTCTCTCTCTCTCTCTCTCTCTCTCTCTCTCTCTCTCTCTCTCTCTCTCTCTCTCTCTCGTGGAGAGTTCGTGAGATTTTGGTGCAGCGACGAAATGACTAGAATCTATTTCTTCTTGTTTGAGTTTTGTCTTGCGAGTAAAATCTAGATAATGAAAAAGTCAGTGTTTCAATATTTTAAATTGAAGGAATAAATCTTTTTTTTTTTTAATAGGATCATAGTTGATGGATTTAGATTTTTTGTAAAAGCTTAAACTCAGCTGTGTCATTTAATATCTTGTTTCTATAAAGTAGTAGTAAATGATAATCTTAATAATTGTGTGTAAATAGATAATTTTTGATTGTGTATATGGATAGGATTTAGCACAGTTAATTACACTCTAAATACTTCTTTCATTAACTAACATTGCCAAACCATTTATTTCGTATTATACACATATCACCCAGCTAGGAGAAAAACTCATATTTTTTGTTAAAGAATAAATAAATACCATAATCATTATTGATCGTATAGTTAATTGTTTTAATATTTCAAATTTAAATTCTTCAACAATGAAAAACCCTTAACTCTCTCTCTTTTCTCTCTCTCTCTCTCTCTCTCTCTCTCTCTCTCTCTCTCTCTCTCTCTCTCTCTCTCTCTCTCTCTCTCTCTCTCTCTCTCTCTCTCTCTCTCTCTCTCTCTCTCTCTCTCTCTCTCTCTGCGTGCCTACGCTTGTGCGTGAGTGTGTGTGTGTGTGTGTGTGTGTGTTTACGCAGAAGAAATAGTTTTTTTTATATTAATAGGATAATGAAAGTACGAGTAGTTCCATAATTATAAAAAAAAAAAAAATTTATAACTTTTAATGATTTTACTTAAATCGATGTTTTTATAAAAAAAGTTTTGGCATTTTGATTTTTTGGTTAATTGTAACCCATTATCAATGTAATAAGATCTTAGTGATCATGATAATTTCAAAATGTTAAACATCTGGATTTTAAATCTTTCTCTGAGGAAAATAAATAAAGATAATTTCGAATATAAAATGGATCCACGATCTTTTTAACAGTAGATTATGAATGGTTGTAAATGGATAGAACTTTAATGCACTATCCATATTTTGTCATATTTAGTCATATATATGAGGAGAGGGGAAGTAAACAAAAATCTGCAACGTTTCCATATGGGGGGGGAGTAAAGTCAGTTAAAGTTATTGTAAGTTTAGGTTTAATTTTTAAGAAGGTGGGTGCCGTGGATCTTTTAGATGGCCGGTAACACTGTCCCAACATAAAAACAAAGATCTACAACTACGCAATTCGACATAACTCAGTCAGCCATAATTACATCTTAAATTTAATACTTAACTTGTCTTCCATCATGTGGAAAGGGATTGACTCATGTGGTCCTAATCCTAGGGACTAATTTAGTGGTCCTAAAGGCCACGTTAGTAGATCTTGAGCCACCAGTCGTACATTTAGTAACGCACCATTTAACCCCATTCCCAATTCGGCTAATGTCCAATTTTCTGGGGGGGGGGTACAACTTGGGAAAACTGAAAATATAGATCCAGATGTTGGTTGTGGCAAAAACGTTCTCCTGATCCACACAGTTCCAATCCTCTAAAAGAGTGACGAACAACTGGTTTTAACAATTTTCGCTACGCGGTTGGATTGATAGTCGTAGAGGGATGGGGGGGGGGGGAATCCAAGCTACAATTAATATAATACAATTTTACAGCTGAAAACCTGCCCCTGCAATTCTGGTATCCGGTAACCCTCGAAACGATGACAGAGTTTATTAAAATTAATCGTAACGCGGAATTGTTGGAAAAATAATGGTGAGGAAATCTATAGTCTTCAAGTACATCAATCACGTCTTAAGAATGTAAATGTCAACTTTTGTTACCGTAATACTACTTTTGATTATAAAATGTTAATACTATTTATAGATCATCTGTTTCATTACAACTCTTTTCTAAAAAATCGTACTATACATAAAGTGTTATGATTATCAGAAATGATTTAAAGCCCTAATTATCAACAAATTTTTGAACACTTTCTCTATTGTGTGTGCTTCAATTAATGGACTTACGTAGGTACATTATCCAAAGGTTTATCTACGAAAAATTGTCTACTTGACTACCTATTTCGAAAAATATTATCTACAAAAAATAAAATATTAAAGTATTGTATCATAAGTACTACTATACTTTAGTCACTAAAATAAAATAAACAAATATAAATACGTAAGCAATATTAGGACGATTGTCCGTATGTGTTAAATTATATTTGTAATATACTATAATGTTATCCATAACAAGCATAGACAGAGTATATAAATTGTATGATACTTTGTAATATTTTAAAAGATATCATGGGCAACGTAAAGTTTTGTAGTATAAACTGTTTTACAAAACGGAACGTTATCTTGTGAATTATTAAACGAAGTTTAGACTAATAGAAAACGAAAACGAAATTCAATTTTTCTCTAATTATTATACACACCTTCTGAGAGAGGCGATAACCATTTCAATGAAGACAAGTTGGTTATGTTACTCATAGATCACTTGTTTCTTTATGTTAATAAAACAATTTTTGACAGTATACAGTATATAGTTTATAATAATTAGATAACCTAATGAAGTATACATTTATTTTACAAGTTTTATTAACGTAAGTGATGGTGTACAATTAATTTAAAATATTACCAAAGTAAGTAAAGGAAAATCGGTACGTTCACATTTTTACTCGATGAATAACCCTCTGAGTTTTGCATCACTATTAATGTGATAAACATATATTTAAGAAAGGGTAACAAAATAAATAAAGGGAAAATAACTAATAACTTTATAAACACCAAAGTTATAAAAATATGAGCGTCAAGGGACGACAGGCAACTTGGAAATTAATTTATCAGGTTATTACCACTGACTCAGAAGGATGGATGACTATAAATTAGGTTATATTTTAATGTTAATTAGATTTTAGCTTGATCACATTGCCAACATATTATATAGTATTTTTACATAAATAAATGTTATCACACAATATTATGTTTGATGTTTGTATGATTGGTCATAGTAATTGTATACACAGATTAGAGTCTCTATTTCAAACGATTCCCAGACCAAATAAAGTTTTACAGCGTAATCTTATAATATCTCTCTGGTAGAGGATATTATTGCCAATAGGAATACATAATTATAATGTCAATTAGTTAATCTCACTAACCACTGCCGGTCAACAGGGATTTGATTATATATAACTGTTAAATATTGAGATAAGTGATAGGTCATCAATAATATTGTACTTTGTTCTAAATATAAGTATATTATTATATAAAAAAATAATACTAAAATTAACGTATGTAGTAAGTATTGGCGTTGACCGTTAAGTAAATACTAAAACGAATAAGTTTTTACTCTCTAATTTAAAGGTTATCATTCTATAAGTAACAAAAACAAAATTTTGCAGGAACGTTTGTACTACTTTAGATGGATTCTGTCTAACAATTATAATTTTTATACCACGTTTCAGAGCTGTTTTATATTAGATCAATCTATTATATAGCGTAATAAAGTGAGAAGTATTATACTCGTAATAATGTTAAACAAAATTTTCATGTATATATATTTGATATTTCATACAAATTAATATTATGTTGACTGAATATGTTCAACAGTTAAACAGCGAAATATAATATATCAGTTAGATAGCGAATTACAGACTTGTTGAAAGAATTTATCAAACAAAAATACACATTTAGTTCATTAATCAAATATTTAATAAAAGTAACATTGTGTACATGTTCACAATAATAGGTCTAATTGCAATAATTCTTAGGTAAATGTTATATATTTCTTTAGCACGGAGAATACCATAATAATAATGATCCCTTGGTAACACCATTAATAGTGACGCGTTAACTTAATAATTTTATTAACAAATTGATATTATTTTATGAGTAAAGGTAAATTTCCTTAAATACATACTTAAAATTCTCACTTGCCCATTAGGTCATTAGGTGTTAAACATTGAAAAGTATCCTATTGTGAATTTTAATTAGACTTATTTGACCGTTTACTATTTCAGAACTTTCCATTTCAAAAGTCATTCGTTAGATTTATTGCTTTCAGTGAAAAATATCAGATTATTGTGAAATATTGTGTTAAGTATATCGTACAATATCTTTGGAAATACTTTTAAAATACAATTGCTGCGTCAAACACAGCACATTGTCTCATTGTATATATTTTCTGCTCCATTCTTTCATTACCATATTTCTTTACTCTACAGAAATTAAAATACCAACGGTACAGTTACTGTTGTTAAATATAAAACCCACAATTACCGATGTATATATTTCTAAAAAGTCTGCAAAGCTATACTATATAATGGTTTAGAATTAATTTAAAAAGAGTTTTCATTGTCAAAGTTACAGGTAATACAACAATAAACGAACAGAACTAGGGCATATTTATTCATTTCATCCATTACCGAAAGAGTGGAAAGAAAATGTAAGTTCATGGTTTTATAAATATTATATAAAAGCTATTATTTTGATATATGGTATAATGAAAAAATGTTTCGTTTATAGAAATTTCTTAAACAAAATTAAATAGCTAGTTATTTTATAAAACCATTTGTATAATATTAAAAAAATATATATATTGCTCTTTAAAATATGTCTAAATATGATAATATAAGAATATACACGAATATATTCAAAGAGTACATGGCGATATTCACAAAAATGAAAATTAGTAAATAAGTTTAACTGTAAGCATATGAGGATGATGATTGGATTATCGAGATGTACATAAAGGTAATATAATAAACTAACTGGATTTAATTTGTCTTAGTTTTGTTTCTGTTGTTCGGGGAATGCTACTTTTTCTTATATTAAATAATAGATATTTTTAATATTTTTAATTTATTTAGAAAATTATAAGAGATTATTTTCTTAAATGATATTTTTGATAAATGTAAATCAGACACGCTTTTATAAAATAGACTACTTTTGTATTCTTAAAAATCGCGTTACACATACAAGATATAATTAAAATGTCAATAATTGTTAAAACGTGTAAAATATTATATGTGGGATGTCATTAATATCAATCAAATTCTACAATTTGTGCAGTGTGACATTTGAGAAATGACAATTTGAGGCATATCCTCACCTACAAATATGTTGCGCCTAAACACGTAATTAAAAAGGAAATATTAATAATATTTTAAGATTAAAATATTATTACAATTTTAGAAACTATAAAGTATAGGTTTAAACAATTTTGAAAATTTAAATATTGAAGAGCAAACGAGTGTTGTGTTGGCAACTAAAATAGTATTAGAGATAACTCAAGTCTTACATCCAGATGTATTACGTTTATATTTAGGTGTTGTTTAATATATTAAAATATTACAAAATAAATGTTTTTGTAATTTTTAATTAGGGAATAATAAATATTAATTATAATTATAAAGAAATGTACGTAAAATATACAATTAAATAAAAGATACGATAAATAACTATAATAGAAATATATTTTGCATCATTGTGTATTTGTATAGTATTATTTGATAGTAATATATTAGCACTATGGACGATTATGTAAATGTATTTTATTGTAGGATAGCCACAAATGATAAATACACAGATTAATTATTCCAATTGAGATCATGTCTACATATTCTTGGTAACTAAGAAATAAATCAGTTTTTTAGTACTATGATTTGGTTCTCATACATTTCGATACAGCAAATTAACTTTATGATTTTATTTGTATTGTTGGTCTCTTAAATTTACACATTACGTGATCTTAAATTACCATTATTAATAAGAAAAATATCTATATCTAAATGTACCTTTCAATGTAATAATTTGTATGTAAATATTAATTCCACAACTTAATTTACATATTTTGAATATTAAATAACTTATCCCACAAATTAAAACCGAAAAGTATCATAGATAAATCGAAACCCATTGAAAAGATCTACATTTTCAAAATTTAAAAAATTGAGTTTACATATTATATATATTTATATATATATATATATATATATATATATATATATATCCTCTGCTTATAGAAAATGCTTCAATAAATGAAGTTCATTAAACTTTTACTTATTAACATTTTGTAATTACTAGTTGCCAACGGTTTTTTGGAACTATATATGATATTTTAATAAATTTCTATTTTAAATGACCAATTATAGATTATAGAATGTTTTGAAATTAATTTTCAATCTCTTTAGTAATTTAGTACACTCGTTGTTAATTGTATACTTGAAGATGTCTGGAGCTGTAATCCAACTAATCAATCATTTATAACTGCCGTTATTAAATCGGCATTAAACAATGATGTAATAAAAAGTTAGCGACTATATATTACACTTTAACGGGCAGGATATCATAAACGTATAAAGCAGAACAATCAAAGCTATTATAGTAATAAAGTAGTTCTGAAATATACGAATTCACTAAATAAATCTTTAGATTCGTAACTTCTATAAATAAATATAGCACACGATTATGATCATAGTTTAAATAAACTTTCATAATTACTAAGACAATTTTGTAATTATTGAGCGTTTGTATTACTATGTGCTTAAATATGTGAGTGTTTTTCTTTTTTAAACTAAATTATAATTCTTTACGTACACATAATTTCCTGCAACTTACTATTTTAATAGGTTACAATAATATTCACATACGAAAGAAGTTTAATTTGACAAATATAGTTAGAATGCTTATTTTTATTTCTCTAGTTTCCATACTTTTTTAACTAAAATAAATATTTCTTGTTGTTGCATCATTAAACATAAACATAATTTATCTAGATTTACTATCTACTAATCAAAAAAGATATTTTTTAGATTCTAGAATGCAACGTGTAAAAATGTATCCAATTAAAATTTAATTGATTAAATACTATTAATGTAGGTTCTCCACATCCTACACTAATGAAAAACTTTTTAAACTCGTAAAATATTTATCAATTATAAGTTGTTATTATTTCTTTTTAGACACATTTACCACATGTAATTACAGAGAGACCTCTGGAACCTCTGGAGGATAATTTAAAATACTGCGCCACAATTTAGTTTTTAAAACCCTATGTCAGATCTGATATAATTTAGTTAGTTTAACTGCACAGAACTCCGGAGGCAATTCCAAGAAAAAGTCTGTATTTGATGTTTATTGACCTTTTAAATAAAACAAGTAAACATTAGTTTATAATTCGATTTTACTAACAAATCTTAAGAATGAAAATCACCTCTGTAGTTTATTGTTTAGTTTCTTTTGTAATAGAGTAGGAAAATGTATTTTATGGTAAAATTATTATGAAAAACCCTTATTGAATTCAATGTATTGGGTGAATGCGACATTATTATCACTTCTTTCAACGTTAATTTTAAGTTAGAATAAAACATTGTTCTAACCAAATGTCAAATCCTATATTTTAATCTACTCTCTATTTTTAATCATTCTGGTGTTTCCAGTCCTCTAAAATGTACTAATTTGATTTCAAGGTAAATATAGCACAGATTTTACGGGTATCATGGAAATTTGCAAGTAGCCTAAACAGGAAGAATGTGGGCCTAGTCTTGATAAATAAATATCAAGATCACAATTATAGTCAACTATCATTGTTGTTAAATAATAATCCAATAAATTCATATTTCAATACATTTTTAAGTAATAATAAAATACATCCACTAATATTTAATGTAAATACATCGCCCGCCCTCTTAATACTCAGATGACGTAATAGTTAACATATTAAAATTTCATCAACTTTTAAACACATGGAAATTTAAATAAATTATATTGCAGTTATAAAAAACACCTACATATAATAAACGTTGTTTGTAATTCATTTATGAATATCACCACAAATTAAAAATTTACGCCTTAAAAATAATATAATTATTTTTTTTTAAACTATTGCAGTTCTACAGCTAGAAGCAACTGAATTCACAATTCTATTGGTTTTAAGTCTATTAATTATTTTGTTAGACATATGATATGATAAGAAACCAATAAATCAAATTTCATTTTCACTTATTACACTTACTCAAAATATTCCCAAATAGGGGAAGGTTGCCATCAATGGACCACGTAATTTTAAATTATTATTATAACCGTAATAATATCCTAATTTAGAACTGTATATCGACATATTTTGTATATAAGTCGATAATAATATAATAATTTTACGACCAATAATTTTGGCTCTCCCTTCTTATGGGAATGTTTTCTCTCTTCTGTTGATTTCTAAGTTTTCTTCTATTGTATTAGTTGTATAAGTTATTTTTCATTAAAAACCCTTTTAATTGATATTTTAATCTTTTTATTATATGAGTTTTCTTCCGTTAACTGAGTAGGGCTGCTAATCCGGGACGTCACACTACCTGAGCTCAGATTTCCTGTCAAATCTGGAAAACTCTGAATAAGAACACTTTTTCGTTCTTTTTGCTGTAACTTTTGAACGGTTGGTCCGATCTTCAGTTTCTCTTTGGATTCCTCTTCTTCATATTCTTGAGGGTCTTGACAAACCTGATTCGACATTTCGGCCGCGTATTTCTCGAGTTACCACACTTTCTTCGAATGTCTATTTTTTTCACAAGCTAACTTTTTTCTTGTGTCTTTTAAAAAAATTCTTTTACACTAAAGTTATTCTCCTGGTACTATAACGGAAATAACTCTTTAGTTATCGTCGTAGCTTGCTTGGTTCGTTAGTTATTGATGCTTAAAGTCGTAACTTTTTGATCATCGCATTTTTCGTAAATAAAATCCCCCCCATTATTACTTTTCAACTCTGCTCTCTTATTTTACATATATATATATATACATTTCTTATAGATAACCTAATACTTTTTTATCCCCTTTAAGCTTTATTTCACCGCTTTTAGGCTTTAACTTTTTAGTTTTTGTTATTATTATCTCTCCCCCATTTTAACTTAAATTCTTTTTCTGACCACAAATTATTATTCCCTACTATGGTCTTTTCATTTTCTATTATTGGGTTTATTTAGTTTATTCCCCTTTCACCTTTAAAATCTCAAAAAACTCTCCACGAATGATTTTTGAAGTCCTATTTCCCCTTATTATTATTTTTATTTCTTTTTTATTGTTGATTATTATTATGTCCCCTATGGTTTATGACTCTATTGCTTTTGATTTTTAATTTCCCCCTTTTGCAAATTTTAGGTTTTTTATCCCATCTTATTTCCTTAATAACTTTTTTGTTTTAAGTTCAATTAAATTTATTTTTTGATATTATTAATCGTCTGCTTCTATTGTATCATTATATCGCCTTTACCGCATTCCAACTTTCGATGTTTTAGCGCGGCAATTTAAATGTTTAGAATTAGCCTTGAGATGACTGACTTTTCCAAGCCGTCTCAACACACACACAAACACAAACACAAACGCAAACACAAACACAAACGCAAACACAAACACAAACACACACCAAGAAGGTGTATTTGACACTTGGACTTAAGGACCTTTACACCACTATCATTGACATTTCTCCAATATGCGGGCATCATGCCAAATTACTTCTAGAGCCAGTAAATCCAACACTAATCGATAGGATTCGATAGGAACCAGTAGAACGCTTTTTGTTAAAGTTCCATCTTTGCTCCTAATGATAGGTAATTGCTCCTTTGAAAGTAATGATATTTTCATTTTCTACAATGAAACTGCAATAATGAAGAGAAAGATAAAAGAGGTGAACCTTATTTCATTTCATAAATATACCTGTAATAATATTGGCAATATATACAATGTCAAGGATATATACATAAAAATTAATATATCCCAAATAAAATAAATTAATGTAAAATTAAAAATCTTAAGCCTGTTTTCTCAACACTCTAACAGTTTAAAACTAGAGTCGAAATACTGTTTCTGTTCGCACGTTATACAGTGAATGTTTCACATTGTATTGTGAAGAACCTGTTTATGTAATGAAACACAGAGCTATAGGAAGAGCCACGTGTACATTAAAATCCAATCAAATCCAATAATTTTCCGTGGAGAAAAAATAAAAATCAGGAATGTAACACCAAAAGAAACCAGTCTGTTCAGGGAGTGAAAAGTCTTAAAACATAAAATCTCTGTACGAACCCACATAAAGTAGGAGTATTTCATGAAAAATCATTAATTTAAGTGAAGTAGTAGCAACAAGGAGTGCTAAAGGGATACAAGATTGTGGTATAAATTATTTAGCCATAATATCGTACCATATGGCAAATTTAGCAAATTGAATCTAAATGCTAGAATCTGGTGGGCCTTCCAAATTTAGAAACATAAGTAATAGAATTACATTAATATATTAATTTGGTAATATCTGACAAGGTAGAGGTGTAATGAGTTACGACAAAAAGTCTTACAGCTGTTAATTTATGTTGGTATAAAAGTAAGCCACCTTTGAAAAAACTTTAGAACATACGAAATTTTAAATTGTATAATTATTTTCTTATTATTTATTTTTCTCATAGGTAATTATGTTATTTAACTAAGTTTAATGTTAAACACAAATTAACAAGAGATTTCGTAAAACCATAACATTTTTGCTAGTTTTATTTGTTTTCTAATTGTTGACTTTATAATTATAGTGAAGCAAAAAAATATATGATGTTAAGAAGGTTTTACAAAATTTCTTCTTATCAATTAGGGAATGATTTTAGAAAATAATCACCTGCAAATAATAATAAATTTCGTTTTTTAAATATAAAAAAATATTCAAAAGTTCAACTTAGATCCTTTTATGTAAATCTCTAACAAATTTAGCCTTCTTCATACTCTTCGTTAAAACATTACTGTGATCAATTTTACTTTACCCCTACCTACTTAAAATTTATTCCTTTTTATTGTTAAGAATAATAATTTTGTCAATAATAACACATATAATATAATATAAAACATGTTTCAACCCACTGATTTTTCTAATTTCAATAATTCTAAACTATAGCAAAATAATCTAACAAACTTTAAGTGTTGATAAATCCATAAAAACTCAATTTTACCTTGTTTTCTCTGCAAATGTGCAGCACTGTCGTTTTACGTGCCAAACAATTTTAAGTAAAAATTGTATTACATACAATTATTAAAGTTGTTTACATGCTCTCTTAGAAACCAATTAAGTAAAACAAAATTCATCTTGGGGAACATATGCAAATAATAATAGTAAATTATAGATTCTTAAAGCAAAAGAAAAAAAACACTATTTTCCACAATCAACACTTTTTTAATAGGGAAAAAACTCGTACACGAGATCTCACAAAATTACGTCTACTTAACCAAACGCGTTTCAACGACAAAATCGCCATCCTCAGTGATACATGACCTATAATAACTTAACTATAATTACCTGTTATCTCACAACTGAAACTCAATATTTATTTATATGTTCAAAACGACGATTCGGTGTTCATCATCATCAATTGTACACAAAACCGTTTCGTCACTAAAAACTACAACTACCAATAGAGTGTTATTAAGTAAAATTGTGTTTTCTTTTTAAGTGAACAAAGTTTAATAAGTCTTGTGCTGTTCCGTACTTATTCTTCTATTTTTCCAGCTTTGTAAAGTACTACAGTTGTCAAGCTTATATCTAACGTCCAATCAACGTTCCTCATAGTTCTTGTATTCTAATCAGCTAATTTACCCCCCCCCCCAAACGAAGTTAAACTAAGGACGCTATCTTTGTCTTGTTACCACCAAATGTGGACGTTTAATGAATACGTTCCACTAATTTCTCTCTCAACGGTTTAATTATATATAAAAAAAAGCTAGCTTCATTTGTTAAAACAATGAAATGCGCTACCGTTACTTATTTTGTCTATGATTGTAATGTACGTATATGAACTCTGTGGACAATGCTAACAATCTGTTAAAGTGCTTGAATTAGATTGTTAAGCCAACCACGCTACAACAATGTTTAATGGCGGTCGTCAAGCTTGGTAAACTCAACACATCACGTATGATTCAATGAAGGTAGGAAAACATTTTACTGAAAATAAAAGTTACTAAAGACAAAGGTTTTAATAAACAGCCCCTTTAATTTAAATTATTTAACTCTACCATTAAGTAGAGTGTTTTTTTCCGGAATATATATATATATATATATATATATATATATATATATATATATATATATATATTAGTTTTAAAAAGCAATACGCTGCAGTTGCAAATTTTAAATTTATTCAGTTCCAAATTGTTTACTTACAATCAATGTACTTTTCCCAAATTGTTGAATATTAGCAATAACATAAATTAGTTTTTTTTATAAATATTTTATTTCTAAAATATGTGCGATAACAATTTTCATAATTAAGTAGTATATTACCTTGTTAATTTGCATGCTAGTTTTTTGGAAAATCTCTGATTACCTGAAACATAAATTAAAGCATATTAATTATTATGCAACTAAATGTATTAATAGTGACATTTGTTAATTATCTATTACATTTACTATATATATATATATAATTGCTCTTGTGTGTGTTGTTTCTGACTAACATTTTTGTGAAAATTTATATTTCAATACAATCTTTTCTTAACTGTTCTCTTACAATCAGAATAACAACTATTGAAGATATCCTTATTTTCCGAAACGTTTCGTAACAAAAGTATCTAAATGTTTTTAGCTCAACTAAAACTAAATTTTAACGATTTAAACTAAATTGTATGGAAATTTGGTGTTTAAAAATTGAATGAATTTACTAATTATTAAGTGTAATCATCACATTACACAAAATTATAAATTTGAATTGTATGACAGAGGCAATACAATTATGAGGAAAAATATGAAAGTTCTGAGGTTTTTGTGATATACAACTACAAATTTATAAATATAGATGTACGTAAACAACAACAAACTCCTATTCCTGTTTTCACTTACAAAAAAAAATATCCGTTTATACATCTTTACTTAATTCAATTTATTTGAACAGTAGTTTAGACTATTACTCAATACATAGCCCAAAATATGTTTACCCCAATGAGTAGACAATAAATCGTGTATGTTTTAATAATTAATGTTTAAAAAAATGCTGGTGTTTACCACCCAAACAAATGTTCAAGAACCATTTGTCAGACAAATTAGAACAGTTTAGAACCATGAGTAAATGTATGCCCTTCCGAATGGTAAATGTTTTTAAATGGGTACATGAAATGTAAGTAGTTTGTGTGTTATAACAATGCAGCAACTCTTGCTTTGCTAATTATTTTAATCTTTACCTTTAATTATTTAAGTCACACGTTGGAATGCCAAATTATAACAATAGAGATTGTTATATAATTTATTTTATTATTTAAAAGTCACACGTTGTCGTGTCAAATATAACATTTAAGATGTTATCAATTATTTATTATTGCTCTACTTCTACCAAAGGAACTATCTATAATTATTAAACTCATAAACAACACCGTTTACCTGGATAAACAAACTCTTTCTTTTAATTTTTTAAAAGAATAAAATTACTACAGCAATAAACATATACATGAAATAATACTTACTTATCTAGAAAACCATTTACTCTTCATTCATTCCTTAAAGTTAAATTTATTTATCATAGACAATTTTAAAATTACAAAATTTACTTTATTTTAACTCTTGTTAAAATCTGTACCTTCAAATTATCAGTTCCTTTAATTTATTATATTTCTTTACAAATTTTATTTATTACTTTAATTTATTATTAACATTGATCATCTTTTTTATTAATCTCGGCTAGCTCAGTTTTTTACAATTAATTTAAAACAACAAAATCTCTTTATCTCGGGTCTTGGGTTTTGTGAATGGCTCAATTGAAAGTGAAATCAATTCTAAGTGAATTTAATAATTAACAATTTGTTTTGTACTTATCAATTTTGTTGGTCCTTCTGCTCGGTCGGTTAGCACTATACACTACACATGACTTTAATTTACTTTTTTATTAAACAAAAACAAAAAACACCACACTGCTTAAACACTTTATTCGTTGGTAATTAACGCTGTCTCTCCTTCCCTGATGCCGTTCCAAAATAGGTCTCTCCTTTCCTGAAGTCGTTCCAAAATATAGGTCTCTCCTTCCCTGATGTCGTTCCAAAATTACAGCGCCGGTTCTACGATGACTGGTCTCCTTTACCTCTGGTGAATTTAAACTCCTTTTCCTGATCTGTCTTTTTATTAAGAAACTCCACAAACTCCAAATCTAATTTCCTATTCTAATTTAAAACTTCCTTTACTTCGATTCTACTTTAATTTAAACTTATCAAAACTTTTCAATATAAAGAGACTTCTAGTCCCTTATTTCGCTGTTAAAAACCAATTCTTTTGTACACAGCGCAGTCTAGCTGTGTACGCGTCCTTACGTCTCGGCGACCCTTGTAAGACTCCCTTGTGAAAACTATTTTCTAATACTCCTTCTCTAAAACACTGGTTTTCGCGCCCTGTTCGCTGATTTGTGGATTTTTACCGACTTTCTCTACATACGAACTTTCGCAATTCCTACTGGTTGTTTTTGAATTTTGCCGTTGTGTTTTTTTAAGTTTGAAGCGCCTCCGATTGGCCGACCTACTTTCTACTTGCGTTTTTGTGTTTTTCTAAATACCGTTATGATGCTGCTTTCCCTTGATTTCTCTTTTTTTTTTTTTAGTAAAAACTCTGCTACCCTAAGAATTCCGTTATTGTACACACGTGTTGGTTTCAAGGTTCTTGAAATCCTAGTGCTATTGTAACCTAACACGTACATTTTTTATTGCAGGCGGCATCTGCCGTCTCTCCTCATTTGTTTAACATGGTTCTATATTTATTATTTTATTCAAGTTATTTTAATTAATTTATTTTTAGATTTCATGATTGATGTTTTTTATTTAATTTAATTGGGATCATGATATCGTTACAGTGTTTAAACTTGGGCGTGTTATTTAAAATATACAAAACGTCTACGACTTTTGTTTTTTTTAACTGGATCTACATGTATAATTTGTTTTCAAAATAATAAATTGCCCTTTCTT
Organism: Aphrophora alni; assembly: GCA_963513935.1. Lineage (NCBI taxonomy): Eukaryota > Metazoa > Arthropoda > Insecta > Hemiptera > Aphrophoridae > Aphrophora > Aphrophora alni. Next base: position 53,241,898 of record OY740768.1, read on the forward strand.
CGTAATTTATTAAATTGTTGAAATAAGTAAACTGCCATCATTCATAAGAAGAAAAAAAGTGTTTACCACTAGAACATAATGAAAGTGGAAGAGGATAATTGTATAGGGTGTAATAGTCTGAAGTCCTATAAATAGTAAAATACTTTAAATGCCATTAATTTTAAGTTTAAAATTTAAATGTAATTTATTAGAAATTCTTATATTTTATCTTCTGTACAGATATTTACTTCCTTTGTTATTTCTTTTCACTGGAACAAACAATATTTTATTGAATTTATACAAACCCAATAAACTCTAGAAAACATTTATGTTTCTTTGAGTTTGACATTTTATATAAAACCTCTTATCTGGTGTTCTGAAACATAAAACAAGAATAAAGAAAAAAAATATAAATTCTTTATTTCAAACGGAAAAATAAATTTTCCACCAGTTTTTGCCTGAAAGTAGCATTTTTAATCATAAAACCTGTGTTTTAAAAGTTAGGGGATGTCGTTCAGGTTAATATATGACTACTCTTTCTTTCCTTCCTTTGTCCGCAGAATATGATAAATAACATTGCTAGGAAATGTATTTAAGTGTTTGTTTTGAGTTCATATTTTATTCACTAATAAATAAACCTCTTTATTATTAGTAGTGAGTTTGAGACAATGTTTTTATAAAATAATTAGATAGGAATTTTCTGAGAATTTCATTCTTAGTTTTAGTTAATTAATTATTGGTTTTTTCCTATTATTATTGATCTTTATTACTATTGTGTAGTGGATTCTGATTTTTGAAAATTATATGAATTTATATAGTGGAATTTTTCTCACCTTTAAACCTGAATGGTGAAATCATAACAATTACCCTCCCCACCTGACTCCCATTCAACTGACAAAAACATAAGGAATATAACTTAAGTAATAACTGTTCTCTTGTAAATACAAAACTTTAAGTCAATGGGAAAATTGTAGTCAAAAATAAGATGATGTTACTAAATGAAATAACACTTTTATTTCTAAGATGGGTGTGATTCTAGTTCAAGTCAAGAGTAACTACTTTGGTTTTAATGAAAATATAGATACGATTATATACAAAATCTGTTGCTCTCTTAGTAAAATAAATATTAAAGTACCTAGTTTTGTACTGTAAACGTATGATTGTAAAATGTAGTGAAAAAATAAAAAATAGCACCATTGAACAACATTGTCATTTAATTACTTAAAACTGATAATAAAATAAATATGTTTTTATATTATAATAATTAAAATAGATAATACTTACTTAGTACGCAATTGAAAATGTTTCCATACAAATTAACCGTAAGTAAGTATGAATCACTTATAATATACTTAATGGTAATATCAAAAACTTAATATTGTTTTAACGATATCGTTAGAACAAATAAATGGACGACAAACTTAAGTATTCAAATAACATAAATATCTTACAATCACGCTGATGAATAATTTAAATAATACATACATTTCTAAATACAGATTCTATATTATATATGGAATTCAGAAATATATGGTATTTCTTATTAATATGAAATGTATACAAAACTATAAATTATATAATTATTTAATCATTATTATTTGCCGATTATACGTTTTGTTTTACTTAGAATTTTCTTTTTCTTTTATGCAGGGGTGTGACTAAATTTTAAATAAGCATTGTGAACCAAACTAATTTAAACTAATGTTAACCTAGATTTACACAGATCTTGAGTGGACATGTTCTCGAAGTTGGTGAAAGTTATTAATTAGTTACGCCTAAAGGTATCTCTTGCGTCTTGTTACGCAACATAAACATCCTCATCTTGTTACCCATTGCAAGTGTTAAGTAAATAGGGGTACGCATTGCTTCTTTATAATAATAGTTCTTGTGTTTTAACATGTCTGTAAGTTTAAAATGTTGTGTCATTTTACTGATTTATTTAATCATTCGTCATCTAATGCTTAAAAATATTTGTTCTTTTGTTTATCCAATTTAAAAAATAAACTAAATTAAACTCTTGTGTTAAATTTTTTGTATGAAAACTAATACATATTTTTTTAACGTATATGAAAAGAATTTACGTATTCTTGGAGCAGAGTTTCAAAAGACGATTATTTTATCAATATTAGAATAATATGTTCTAGATTTAAATTAACAATAACTTATATTAAACGATATTAAAATTATAGCTACCAATGTATTAGTCTGTAAATTATTTTATACGTGGTTAGAAGATTTTTTCGAACACCTAATCTCCTTTAATTTTAGTTAGTCGTTAACTCCAACCTACTGTAACAGAACTGATTCACAACTATTAGGGACAACATACAAACAATTAACACCTTATTCGCAACATAAAACGTCAAGTTTTACACATAAAAGCATTTCAACTCGAAAATAACAATATAAAGAATATATCTCTCCCCATAAATTTACAAATTTATCCCAGTGTATTTATATTCTATTCGCTAAAACAAGCTTTTAATGTATAATTTGATAGCAGTGAAGCCTACAGTAAAAATAAATGAGTGTAAGAATACCACGTGTTAAATACCACAGTTGTTTTAAAGTAAAATAGGAACGACGCTTTGGAAAATATCTCGAAAGTAAAATAAAAACAAGAGGGAATTCCTTTAAGCTTAATTGCTTGCAGCAGGATGTAATTTAAAGGCAGGAAGCGAGGAGTAACAAATAATTGCTTAAGTAGAAGGACAATATATTTAAAGCTAAATACCAGTAACAAGGTGATATGCCATTCATATTTCATTCAAGCTACTTAAAATATATATTTAGTTAGTTGCCGTTCCTTGTGTAGTGTAGTTATGTGAATGTCATGTTTGTTATTATTTTTTGTTAGTTTGACTGCTGAAGTCTATCTTTAAGCCTGGGTTCATTTTTTAGATTCCAACATGGTTCTAAGCAACTAGAATGTATTCTCTATTGGTTTTTTGCTTTCCACATGTTCTAAGATTATTACTTGATAACTGTTGTTGATTTATACACTCAAAACGCCATGTATTAGTTTTTATATACAAACAAATGACAACAAACGTCTAATTAAACCATTTCGATGATATGAATAATACTTCATTATCAAATAACTTAAAAACCAGAACATGACTGTTTTACGTTACACAATACAAGAACATTTCTACGGTTTTTTTAATTAAAAGAAAGTGACCTGACGAGTTAAACCTGTAAAGTTGTATGTTGATTTAACCTAGAGGCGTCAAATATTATTAATAAAATTTTTTTAATTAGGCCATGTTTAAGAATATACAGGAAATTATTTTACATCTTATATTTGACATGGTTGAAATAAGAGGTAGGCAGTGAACTTGTACCAAGCTTTTAATACTTGTGACAATGCGTACTATTTAGTGAAATGCGCGGGATTAGTGCTAATGTTTTACTAACTGCAAATAAAGCCAAATAAAATGAGAAAAAATAAAATACAAAGTAATAATAAATAAACAAATGGGATCTGTTAACTTTATAGTTTCCTTCCTCTGGGAAAAATATTTAATCCTCAGAGAAGATATTTATTTAGTCTACCTTTTCCAAACTATGTTATCTAGACACGAAGTCTTTAACCTTGGTATTCACATGCATTAACGAAGGTAGCCCCCTTTTATTCTTATCCAAAATATTGTTATTTAGAAGCAATAACAATAATAATAGTAGCCTATAATTTATTAGTGTATCCTTACTGTATTGTTTGATTATTATTTACTGTTTATATTAATAAATCGGACAATATAACAATAACAATATTAGATTAGTGGTTGCAAGAATTACCACCACCAAGTTAGGTTATGTTATATAAAATAATAATACTATTAATTTTGGACAACCATTGTGCCCAGCTTGTGTTTTCAGTTGTTCTATTTAAACAGGAAATGCAACTATTTTCGGAATGCCTCTGATCCCCTCTTAAGGATAATGGCTTTTCTCCATAGGGCCTACCAAACTCAAAATTACCGAGATTACCATCGTAAAATTTTGGGTCGGCTGGCCCTTACTCATACACTTGCTACGCATGTGGCCAATGTACTTGTTTTATTATGTAGTTAGAACATGTATTGATTAGATGTGGTTTTTATAGTTCAAAGGATCTTCAATGTTGTGGGGGGGTATTGGTCACCGTACTACGTTTAATTGGTTCCTTTTCTATTTCTTTTACCAAACCAAAAACAGTGTAGGTTGACATTTTAATTTATTATTGATAAGCTGATTAAGTTGGATTTCTGTAATTTGTATTTGTGTTATTCATCTAATGCTATCATTAAAGAACTTTGTTTTTTTACACTATTGAAGTATATTTAAATTTAATATTGCTTTTTTTGTTGGGGGCTGGTTTGGATGAGGGTAGGTGCTCTTTGAAACAGGTGTTTGGTGGTTTCAAGATCGCCTTGTTTGTCCTATATAAACTTTTGGACACTCCTTGCATGAAATTTGATAGATGACATTTCAATCAAATTTATCAAAATTTCTGGTTTTGATGATTTTAACATATTATCTACATTGTGAAGTTTCTTTATGCTGGGTGATAAACTTCTTTATGGAATATCTTCCGTGCATATTGCTCTAGGGTTTGGTTTTAACTATATATTTAGGTTTAGGATGGTTGGTTGTGATAGTTTTTTCTTTCTTTAGTAGGATTATTAATTATATGGCCGACTACGGGGGCGTTGAAACGATATCATGTAGCTACAGACTTAATGGTTTTTACATCTCGTTTGATACTTCTGGATGGATGCTTATGTTTATCAGTCTCTGTACAAAGCTATTACATACATGTCACTAATTTGTGTACTAAGTGGTGATAGAAAGTAGCGTGGATGATATGATTGGTTTGGATTAGTTTTCGGTATATTCTAAATAAGTGTTTTTGTTTTGATTTTCAATTAATGCATTTCAAGAAGATTGTCAAATGAACACCAGTGTTTTAATGTATATCTTTTAAGTTGTACATCAACCCTTGACAAGACAATTATATAAGTTTGTTAATTTTCTTTTATATTGTCGACAGAATTATTGCCTTTATGCGCCTAAATAAACCACGAAATTAAACAATTCAAATTAATATTATATTTCTTTTTATATCGATTGACGGCCTAGAGCATGTTTTTAAAGTTCCTTTTATCTTTTACAAATTGTAATTTCAAATACATCTAATATGTGTTACTGGCATTTTACAAGAATATTTGCCCTTTGATGTTAACATTCAATTTAAAAACAATTTGTTCTTTTCAAATATTATTTCTTGTCTTTTATATTAATTAATGAAAAATATCCTAATCTGCGAGAGTAAGAAACTACGTATAATATTAGAAGTCATTAACAATTTAATACGTTATATTTTATAAACTACGATATTTAAAAAAACTCATAATTTCTTAATATTTACTGTGAAGGGACTAAACTAAATTTAATACCTTTAATTACGTTTCGACAACATAATATGTCATCTTCCCAAAAAGCAATGTAACAAACACTAAGTAAGTTTATTAATGCAAAAACGATATTAATAAACTATTTAAGGTTGACTGTGTTTTGAGAATGTATTTGAAAATTAAATAACTTGTATTTTCAATGTTTTAAATACAACTGAATCGTTTATTTTAGAAACCAGCTATTGGACGTTTCATACTTTTCATAAAACGTTTTTTTAAATTATCCTACCACAAAAGCTGTACACATTTTTAATACAAATAGTCTTCTAAACCTTTTACTTTTTTCTTTCTTTTTTCCATTTTTTATTTATTTTTGCTGCTTGCCTTTTGTATCAATTGTTTTCTGATTTGTAAATTACATTTTTGTTAAGAAAACAAATGTGTAAACAAAAAATAATTGTTATTATTGTAATAAGCTACATAATTCGATAAAAGAGTCACTGAACTTTCTAGTCGTCCTCTAACATAATTGGTCTGTCTGCTTTACTAGTAGGTCATTGAAAAATAGAGTTATAAAAGTATTAATAGCCAACTATGTAAGTTGTAAGCTAAGTCAAATCTTTAATTTTCATTTCGTTAATATTTACCTGAAAACAATATCAACTACATGAAGAAAGAAGAGTGAAATTAATATATCCGTTACACTAACAATAATTTTTCATATTTTTATTATAAACTGTATTGCACAAATCATATTATTATTTTTATTTATTATAATTTATTATTAATCACTGAATTTATCATGGACGATGTGGAACAATGGCTAAATATATATATATATATTTCCAAATTTTTGAAAGTTGTATTATTTTTAAGCAATAACATAAGTACATCTATAAATTTAAATTACTTCATTTTCTTTTGTACGCCATTTAATTTTAACATGTATGTATTTTATTCTTATATTATGTAGTTTAACGTTTTTAAATAAACATCATTATAAGGCACATTTACATTTAGACTAAGTTAGGTTATAAATAAACTCTATATTATAATCCTTCTCTGTGACACAACTTGATTAGAAAGGAGTAAACCAGATCGATACGCCATATCCTGTCTAGCTAAATGAAGTGTGTAATGGTCTTGTATATTGGAAGAAATATTTTAAATGTCTGTTAAAATCCTAGAAATAAAACCACAGCAGAGTACATAAGCAATAAGTACATTACATAGACAGAAAATTATATACTGTGAATCATGTTTGTAACATTACAGATAAGGAAATATATTATTTTAATTGTGATATAAAATTATTATACTGTAATACTAACAAATTCCCTCAGCATATGTAAAGGTTAAAAAATAATAGCTGACGGAAATTAACATTGTTAATTTGTAAAAACTCTAAGTAAATATATTTGTTGATACTTTTCAAATTAAGATAAAAGGTAAAACATGAACTATTGTAAAACTCATTGAAATAACAAGTTTGGAAAATGTGGAATTTTTTGTCTGCGAAAAGTCGACTAACTGTTTCCATTACTTTTACATTATGCCCGAGTCATATTACATCCAAAAACCCCGTTTTGTCCATAATTAAAAAGTCAAAAAAAGTAAATAAATCTCGTAAAACAACTTCAGTTTATTTCTCTAACGTTGAGATTGAAACATACACTGATGAGTTAATTTCGGCAGAAAAAAAAAGTAAACACATCTAGATTTTGAAATATACAAATAAAGACAAAGAGTAAGCATTGGTCTAAATAATAAAAATGTATGCTCTACTCCTGTATAAACTCTTACTGTATAAACTTTACTCCTAAAAATAAATACATATATACAATATAGAGTTAGATAATTTGTGTTTTATGCTAATTAAGGCTAGTTATTACTGGTAGCCGAGTTATTAAGTAGGCCTTACGGTAAAATTTTGAAGATATAATCGACGTTGATTGTTTGATTAAAAAAAAGTGTAGGAATGAAGAGTCTTTGTACTCAATGCATACCACCCAAACTAATAGATCGATTTTTATCAAAGTAGGAACAATATTAAATTGAAAATAGAATAAACTTACTTAAGCTTCGTAAAATGAAAATAACATAAATCTCCGTAGTTGAAAACTAAAAGTTTGTGTTGTAAGCTTTTGTATAGTAATTGTCACATTTAAGTATATTTTATTGTTTTTAAAATTATGAACTTGTGAAAACTTACGCGCTATATGTTTTTTAAAGATTATTTTCATTCTATGTTACAGTTTCTAGAATAACTCAAATATTTTGTGTAAACTCACAAAACTGTGAATGTAGCCCAGTTCAGAATTATTTGAGTTTAAGCGAAATATTTGGTTTAGTCTAAAAAGTATAACTAAGTATTCATAAACTTAAAAACATTTAAATATACTTTTTATACTATAGTACGAGTATATACTACAAACACTAAACAAAGTATTTTCTATACTACTACAGTATTGTATAATTCTACTATATTAAAACTTATAATACAAACGTTTTACATTTTCGACGAAAATATTTTCTGCAAGGACGTGAACATTGCTCAAAATTCATGGTCGACAAACAATGTCTGGCTAGTAATAAACACTTTTTATTTAAAACTAAAAGATATTTTATGAGATGTCTGAAAATTCATAATGTTTGTTTATGGATAGAATTTCGTTAAAACTCCTTTGGCTGAAACCTGCTATTTTATCACCTGTTTACTGCCATGAGTGACACTAGTTTTAGAGTAGTTGTGACTGATGAAACATTATAATCAAACCATTGAAAAACTTCAAAATTAACCTTAATCTCAAATTGGACGGTTTAAAAAAACAATTCAACGAAACTGTGATTAGTTTTAAAAGTAGGGATTTCTTATACAAATACTTGGAAATGGCACCCAAAATGTTTTTATTTAAACATACAACACAACTTGAGGTACAGCATTTATAAGCACATAATTAGTTTCCAGAACTATACGTTAAGTTACAGATTTTTATAACGTTTGTTTCTAAAACGACCTACTTACATCCAGTTAAACCACCCACCCCACCCCCAACTAAACTTAACTAAAATTTGATTCTTTAAAATTACTTTTTTGTTTATTTCGTATTGACTAAAACAATGTATCGGCAACAGTTTATATATAACTATTCTATCTTTATTCCTCAAGTACTGTTGACACATGTTTACCATATTTATATAGTTTTTATACAAAAATTTACACTTTAAAATCACATATAAGGTTGAAATGTTGAAAGTTGTGCCTTATGGAAGGCAATTAGATTCACCTGATTTTTACATAATAATTTATTGTTATCCCTGAAACATCGCTACATTTTTACCTCTTTGTCTTACAAATATTAAGTTCTTTACTAATTTATTTATGAACCAATTATATTTCATGTCGACATTTCGTAGGACCTGATATACTTAAACAACATCCTATCAATTGTCCCATTTCTCACATCAGCCATAATCTAAGAGTAGATACAAATTAACCGTGTTAAGTATTCAATTCACAAGAGCATCTATCATCTCAAACAAAACAACAGCTATCAGTGAAAATGTCGTCGTTTACAAACAATGCATAGTGGATCATGTCACACCAACAATTTTTAATATTAAATATATATTCATTACATTTACTAGTTTTTTCATGTAGTGTAACATACGAGAGCTTTACAACTAGACGGAAAACTAGATACAATAGTATCATGAAAACGAGAACTAAATTAATTTTAGAACATTCGGGGCGGAGTCATAGGTAGAGAAACAAATAAATTCAATTTCGAAAATGAGTCTTTAGACATTTTGTAAGAAATGCATTTTGCAAACGTACTTGTTTGAAGCTATAATTAGTTCATATATGAATATAAAATAATACTATAAACAAAATTTTTAATTTACAGTAATAATAATAATAATATTATGATTTTCTTTAAAAGGAGGCCTAGGCTGTCTAAAAAAATAATTATATATCTTTATGAAGTCCATTAGACTTATAAGTTTCTTACAATTATTTCTGAGTGATAACTAAATAACTTATAAAATAATATAGAGATATGATTAGTAGAAAAACATTACGTTATTTGCGTAGAAGGTAATACCCGCTTTCTTAATAAAATTGCGCAAGTTAATTATTTAGAACTTATTTTAACTGAAAACGTGTAAAGAAACTATTACAAACATTACAATGGTGCACTCTGTTAGTTTTTGTTCGTTTTAGAAATCCGTAGATTTATAAAAATAGGTCTCTTTCTTCCGTGGATTTGGTCAGAAGGCAGGAACACGTTTCCAGTAAAGGAAAGTAGTTGTACATTTAATTCTTCAACAATTATTTTTGTCATCCTTTTAATTTATTTCAACATAAAATTGTTTATGACATTAATTTACTATATCGTTCAAAAATAGTTCGAGCTCTAGTACACAACCCCTTTCTAACTTCTCCTGATGGTATAGCACAGATTTATGGTATAGATGGTATAGATTCAAAAGTTATCCATTACTCAAACACATGATCTCAATTAAAACTACAAAAGTATTAATCAGAATAAATGGACTATAGCCGTAGTAGTAATGGATTGCTTTGCAATTTGCGACTCCTGTTTTATTTCATTACTAAATTATAAATAAATACTTACTCAAATAATTTTTTTAATTAAAAAGAGTGCCATGAACGTCAATGTAATTGATTAAATATATTGACATTACATTATACCTTGTTTGTGTGACATGATAAAAAATTTAAGAAAATGATTTAAATTGAACGTCCATATATATTGATTGAAATGCGTAGCACTTTCACCAACAGCTGTTCTATTGTTTGAGACAAACGATGCTTTGTTAATATTCTCTTGTGAATAGAATACTTGAAAGGACTAATTGTATCTGCTCATAGAATACGACTGAGGTGAGAAATGAATTAAAGCCGGACTATTAATCCGGATGTTGTTTCTAGGAATACAATTCTTGTATTCTAAGTAATTTATCCTTGTAGGAAAAAAAGTCAAAAATGTAGAGATATTTCAGAGATAACATTAATTAATCTTGATATTTTTTTAGGAAATATTACGCATTTGTTTTATTGTTATTACGCAACGTATTTTTAGCAAAGATATCTCTATATATTTCGTGGCATTTTTGTAAGGAAATCACAGAAATATAAGACTTGGTCCATTTTCCCTATGAATGAAATCACTTTTATGCAAATGTTCATTAATGGAACAAATTACGCCACTTTTTATTGACATATGAAACACATCCGTTAAAATATTAAAAAAAAACGCTTTGAACAAACATTTTGTATTTAATATCAATCTATAATACAATACTTTAAAAAATGTCTTTATCTTAAGATAAATTATAAAGAATTTTTTCATAAGTAGCGTCCAAATTATAAACAGAATCATCGTGTGAAGTGAACTAGGCAGGTATGTTTACAAATAATAATTAAATAATAATTATTATTCAATTATTAAATAATAATAATGAATTATTAATAATTAATAATCATTATTATTTATTAATTAAATAATTAATTGAAGTCCTTCAAAATGTATGGTTTATGTGAGTTGTGTTTTATAGGTTGCGCGACTGCAACACAGAGTAAATTTTGGTTTGAATCTCAGTGAAATAATTTTTGTAAAAAAAATATAATTTTTACAGGTTTTATAAATTTGGTAAAAAAGTAACACATTTCAAGTTTGTCAGTTTATTTATTGCATATTCGGCCTAAACACATAGAAATTGGCACGTACTTCGTACTCAGCTTCAGAAAAACTAAACCTCATAAAACACAGATTCTTAATCATAATTATTCTATAAATCAACGTGCTTAAAATATCGTTTTTTTAAATTTATTTCAAATGTTACGTTATCTACATTATAACCTTATCAAATCTGAGCATCTCGCACAAAGTTTAACCACATTTGTACGAGAAACCGACACTTTTTTATCTTTTCTTTTCTTTTCTCGTTGCTCAAAGACGTAAAACCTTTCGGTCATCATCGCTTCATAAACAAAGGAAGAAAAAAACATAAAATAAAGACCCCCAAGTCTTCGAATAATCTAATAACGTCAGAGTCGGAAAACAGTTGATCAAGAGATAGTAAACCGTTGAAACCCGATGTAAAAATGGTTAAAACGGAATGTAAATTAAAACCTACTCTAAACAGTACTTTCAATTCTAAAAGTCTAGGACAGTTCATAATCAATCTGTAAAACATAGGTTAATTACAATAATATTATTAATAAGAGACAAAAAAAACATCAAAATGTTTATTTTATAAAACTTTGTTAGAACGGTTTGGTACCTCATTCTCCACTACTAGCCAAATACAGTACCGACATTACCCTAGAGTCATAAAATACAGCCATCTCTTTAAATTTGGAAACCAAACAAACCGACATACTTATAGACAAACATTTTACAATTAGTTTTTATATACAATTTTCAATGCTTGCTTTGGTCAATGACGTTAATAATTGTAAATATTTGTATGATTTAGAAATGATATTGGATTTTTCTGGCAGACAATAATCATACATCGTAAAATACAGCAAAGTTTTTTAAAGTATTTCAATAATTTCCTTTTAAATAACTTTGGTTTCAACCTGGTGTAGTTATTATTCTTATATAAAAGCAATATATAAAAGTATATGTGATGGATCAAATATCCATACCTAGTTTTGCGGATAGCCTAAATCCATTAAAAAAACTAATGATGTCTCTATATCGTATGTCTGATGTCTTCACTGCCAAAACGCTTGGAAGGTTTTATCTTAATCAAAATAAGTACCAAATCAAAGTGGGCAAATATTAACCATATCACCGGACTTTTTACCTATTTTTTAAATAATGTAATGTTTGGGGATACTTTTCATAAGAAAAACCCTTAAAAACTATCATTTTTCACAAACAACTCTATCTATTTAGATAAAGCTATCCTCAAGTATAGCCTCTAAGGAGCGAAACAAATTAGTCGTCATCTCTCTAAAAATGTCGGTTCATGAATTATAGATAAATATTTTTTAAATCGGCCATACAACTATAATAAAATACGTAATTTCTCAAAATTGGCTCTTACGATTTTATTAAAATTTTAGTGAAACACGAAGATTGATGACGCCAACCAATCTAAAAAAATAATAGAACAATTTCAGAAAAACGAACTTTGACCACCACGAAACTTGATTTCATCTTATATTGTATATGAAGATCTTAATTAAATATATAAATAACGATTACGCTAATTTACAAAATCTGAGTTACGTCCATTTTTGATCTTCACTTTTTTACTGACAACTACTGATCTTAATTTTTGGCGACAAATAATTTTAGTTAAAACTTCAATTGTGAATGTGTGTGAGATAAAGTTTGTGCAATGTTTTTTACACTGTTTATTTCCTTGTTAACTGTATTTGAAGGAAAGGGAAGATTTGACTTTAAAACCATCATCGATTAAATTATATATTATAAGAATTTATTATATCATAAGCCTACATTTTTTGATAAACTTAGTATTTTCATGTCATTTTATGTAAATATCTCACCAGTTCGTTAAAAAAATCTACATATCTCATATAGGTAGTAAAAACAGCACTTGACTTTATTCGTACTATATTTGAGTGCTTTCCGACTAGAGAGGAAAGTAGAACATGAGGAACATCAAACAATCGTGGAAAACTTAAAAGAAACGTTATACTTGACTAATGTAAAGAAACACGTAGAGTTTGACATTTATACTGAATGTGTCGTATTACATTGAAAGTTACACTTACTTGTCGATATGTCGGATTCAGCATTTTACATTCCCTCTATCTAAATATTTACTCGATTTATATCTATGACGATAGTAAGACATATTGTAACTATATTTGACTTAATGTGAGCTCTGTAGATACAGTAACATCGAAGCAATGGATGTTTATATTTTAACGTTTAGACGTGAGGAGTGACTTAGTCGAGAGCTGAATAAATCTGGAACTATTGACAATAACATTACAGTATGTCGGCTCTGTAAACTATTAAATTGTCACAATATTATATGGTAATAAAAAAAGAGGAACGTTTTCTAAGAGTTTTAAAACAACTTGTCCTTTGTAGGCATAATTTTTTTTCTTTTCTTTTTTAAAAATTCAATTCAAGGTTTAAAATTTGTATAATTAAATTATTTAAATATAAAAATATAATATTTAAAAAAAGATTAAAATAGCAATAATGCAATCTGAAGTGTGATATACAAAATAGCATACTAGAAACATTTCTATGGTTGGTAATAGAAAATAAAAATATAAATTAATTTGAAAAATAAAATACTTTAGAGTTTAATGCGTCAAGTAACCATTATCTATCTAATTTCATACAAAAGATTTCATAAATCTTAAAAATATATAAAAAACCGAAAATTGAGATTATACACATTTTACTTTTACATTCACTTCAAGTGCGGATGAATAAAATGAATATCAGTAATCAGGTCATACAACTTCAAATCATCTGCTTCTGAACCATTCTCTAAATTAGAATATTAGTTTTAAATAACGTTCGATAGTTTGTATAAATCAGTTTGTTGTGGTGTGTGTTAAAATTTCCATCATGTGTATTTTTTTAGGTTATATATCAAAATATTACAGAAATTTGAGAAAATCTGAAATATGATTTTGGTTTTGTGCAACTACCCTTAATTTTCCCCTGAGTGTTTTTTATTATGTAATAACAATAATGATACATTTAGCCTTATTTGGTATAGGAGCCTACTAATAGCAATAAATCATTTGAGTTATCACGCATGCAACAGATACATGCAGTGCAAATGAAAAGAAGATATCACAATACAAATAACTTACAAGGGCTCTATAAACTATTTACAATAAAAGGTACTCCTCCACTCAATAAAATGTCAGCCGAACAAGGTACGATTTTAGTTCGGATTCCCAGATAATCCTTAAGATTATCTGGGAACCTGTTGTACAATTTGAGACCAGATTAAAACACTCCACTCTCGAATATGTTTAATATGTGGATTGGGTGTTGAGAAGCATTTGTCGTCTCATAGAATATCCAGGATTGTACTGACTAATACCAATATAATTACTTTTGAAAATAGCAGGACATGCAGACTATATATATATATATATATATATATATATATATATATATATGCAGACTGTCATATATATACAGGAAAGAGTTAAAAACTAAAATTTATTAATTGAGTTTTTACTAAATTGCCAACATTTTAAATTGCAAAGTATTCTTAAAATGTTATTTTGAATACAACAAAACTTACAGAATCTACCGAATTTCCTCAAAGAGCAATACCGTATCTGAGGTGGGTACACATATACAAATACACAGATTAATTGTAACCGGACAGGACGTACGTGAAATAGCACGGAGTGCAAAACAATCTGAATTAAGTTTTTTGAAAGAGAGATAATATGTGATGTTTAGTTTATGTGTGTTTTCGTCAATTATCACTCCTAGAAATTTTGACGAGTCTATACTTGATTCTAAGAGATAGAAATCTAAGTGATTCTAAGTATCTTGTTTTTTGACTTTTTGAAATGGAAATTGCAATGGAATTAAAATTTACGTAAGGAAATATGCGCAATGTTTTTACACCGTCTGTTTATATATTAATTTATAAACAAATGTTTCAGTTATAAAAAAGCATGTATTTCTGGCCTCCTTATAAATCCATTGTATGATATAATTTTTTTTTAATAACGAAAGTATTGGTTCATTTAAAACGTTACCCTTGATTTTACAAAATGATAGCTTGTCCCGTGGCACAGTTCTTGAATGGGAAAATATAAATAAAATCTCTTTGTGCATTTGATAAATGTTGAGCTTAAAAATGTACTACTAATTATATAAATGGTGAACAAAAATTGCTTAAACTTGTGTGCTTTCTTAATAATTTTTTTAAACTAGCACATAAACTTAATCGTTCAAAAGCACAAACAACATATTTATATAGTTAGAAACTGGGTTGAGTAGAACTACAGCGTTCCTAAATTGGACTTCAAATGGTAAAACTCGTGTCAGCAAACTCAATCCATTAATTTTCTAATTAATTTACTGTTTAGAACTAGAATAATTTAATTGTTAAAAGATGAAAATTGTTTTCAATATTTTTAAGGTGATAAAAAATTAATCAAACTCGGAGCAGGTGTTCTAGCTAGTTATTACTCAATAATATTAGAGTATACAGATGTTAAAGTGAATGGATTCTTTGCTCATGTTATTGACATGTGCCATCATTTGTCTAAAAAGAAATACACGACATTTCTAAAGTTGCGATCAACTCCTTTACTAAGTGACATATAGGTTAAAACTTTGTTGGAAACAGAAATTAAAATTAGTAAAGGAACTTAGAACTAAAACTAAGCTTAAGTGGTCAAAGTAATGAAGAATATTGAACATGGTAAATATGAAATAGAGTCAATATAGCCGGAGAGCGTAAGGTCATGTTTGAAACTAAAACAAGTAACATAAGAAGGCAACACAGAGCTAAAACTAGCCTGTGGTAGTAACAATAAGTAAGACCATATACAAATTTGATTAGAAGAAACAGCAGGTCAACATAACACACTCCAACATAACAAATGACAAACACGATCACGCAAATAAGCCTTGTAGATAAATCGAAAGTAGTGGAACATATTTGGTCCTAAAATCATAAATTTAATTGGTAAGAATAAAAGATCACCTGTTGAAAACAATTATGTGAACGACAAATAATTAAAGCCTAAAATGTAAATAAATCTAAATTTAGAAAACGTCATATATTAGTTTTTATAGACAAATGTTGGGAAATGTACGAATACTCTGTATTAATAGTATAAATAACAAATATATGGAAAAAAATTAATGTAACATTTTACTTTATATTTTAAGATTTTTAACAATTAAATTTTTAGTAAATAATTTAACTGACTCGTAAATGTTTGAAGAAGTCCTATGTATCCTTTATTATAGTATTTGTTTTATTCAACTTTCATTTCAAGAACTCTTTGATAATTTCTCGTTAACATTAATAGAGCATATCCTGGGTCCTTTTGTTCCCTTCAACCCCCCCCCGCTTTAGTGTTTGGTTAGTAGTGCAGACCAATTCATTTACATACTGAGAATTGAAATACGAATCCGACCGGAACCTGATAAGAGGCACTGACAAGGGAATAAAGCCCTTTGTCAAGTGAACATAAGCAGACACATTGGCTTATTCGTGCTTTGTTTCAAACTGTTCACGATAGCTGAAGGACAAATAATAATAGTATTTGTAATAGTTTATAAAATTGATATTTACGATAGTGTGTTTAATATATCTTAGAACAAAATCTTTAAAACATATATATATATATATATATATATATATATATATATATATATATATATATATATATATGAATATAAGTTGTGTCCATGATATTTGAAAAAACTTTCACCATATGTTTAATTAGTTGATTATCAGCTGACTATGAATGGACAGGATATTTTGTTCTTAATTATTCTGCTACGCTATTTTCATACTTATAATAATTAATTAGTGATAAAGGATTATCGAAAACATAAAAAATATAAAGGAAACGAATTTAAAGATATTTTGATTATATATATTTAAGACTTATAATTTGAACAACCAATATTTGGTCTTCTATAAATATTTCAACTTCGCTGTACTCTTCACACTTCATTCTAAAACTCGCCGTATATTCGTCGTAAAAATCATTATAAAAATTCGCAAAACCTTTTATTATTTCATAGAATCATAGAATGCTAACTAATCCGTTTTATAACCGTAGAACATTTATTTCGTAGAATCGCCGTAAAACACTATTCGCCGTAAAACACTACTCTATTTTACTAGAGTAAAAATATAAGCGAAGGAAGATTACAATTTATAATTAATTATGAAATAAATTTTAGCTTGAAAAGTGATCCCATGATATTTTGTAGGTATAATTATAATACTCAAATGTTAATGTTGAAAAAAACAAAAAAAAATTATTAATAAATATCAATCTTAGATTCTCATACTCTCATTCTTAGACAGTATTAGAATATATGCAGAGACAGTAGTTGTAAGAAATGTCTTTAGGCAGGCAAGTACGCAGTAGGTGGGCAAAATGAATAATGATAGCTCCATCAGCTCGGGTATGTTAGGATTAAGGATAGTTTTAGTTAGGAATATAGTCTAAGTTCTTTTTAGGAACACAGTATGACAACAATTATTGTGACAGACCTGGAAAAATGATGAAATTCCTTACCTTGCAAGCAAGGCAGACGTTATTGATGTTACAAAGACATATAAACCCTTGGGTGGGAGAAAACTTGGTCAGTGGGCCAAGATTAATCGAGGGAAGTGCTGCAGGAATTTTTGAAGATAGCCAGACGGACTGGGCGAGTAAGAGAATCCTGGAAGCATAATTCTGGAAAAGAGCCAGACGGACTTGGCGAGTAAGAGAATCCTGGGAGTATTGAGACTTCAGATGAGCATCCATGAATGGCAAGCAGGGTGAGCAAACTTCGTGTCTAAACCTTGTAATTATTTCAGACGCAAGTAATAATAAAATATAACGTAGAATCAGATCTGTGAGTCACAATAATTAGAGTTATTCTGCATTAATAGTAGTAATAAAGATATTGTATTATTATAATAAGATAGGAGATAGTCATTGTTAATAAAAATTAATTAGTATACTGAACCACTGATTTGATGATTTTGATAAAAATTAAGAACCCAAGCAGCTTTGAGGGGCCGTTCCTGGCAGGTGCCTCCTTCTAACAATTGAGACGCATGCAGAATGGGATGTTATAAGGTTATATGAATTGTCCAATCTCTCCATCTCCTCTCAAAATAAGAAAGGCAAGATATTGTTTTAATTTAAAAAAAACTGCAACATTTTCCTACTTTAAAAAACACCAAGGCCAGCAGGTAAACATCAAAGTTAACGGAAGGATAAAATTACAAATCTAGAGAGTTTGTAAAAGTGAGAGATGCTTACGGACCATGGCTTCAGCAAAATGTTCGAAGCTGGTGACTAAATAAACTAACATTCAATAACTTATATGATGGATCAAGTTACTTAATTAATCTGTGTATATTAAAATATATTCTGCTGTTAAGTAAAGTTTTATTTAATGCAGCGAACAAACGTTCTATGAATTTCTGGAGTCTAATTCTTCAGAATCCATAAAACGAGAGTCTTTACCGCTCTGAATAAAGAAAAGTAAAACAGAGATAATCAAGAAAACAGCGGCCATTGTGCGGATTAAAGTTTATTTTTTTGTTATTTTATGTTTTACACTTTTTTTCTAATGATCCCTTTTTTCTTTTGTCAATATTATGAAAGTTTTTTCATAGTCTAAAACGAATGATATCTGTTCAATCCACCACCATTCGCTTTAATGACTACTCTTTAGAAGAAGTTTATGTATGTTAAAACACTGATTTACTGTTTATAAAACAGTAATAAAACGTAAAAAAATCATATTCTTTTTCGAAAATTCATAAAGTCAGCACTTGTTAAAAGTATTTAAATTACTTATTGCGTAACTGCTAGCGTTATAAACATGAAAATATACTTAATATATCTAACAACATCCATACCCTAGAAGAAAGGAAAACTTATAGCTTTCATACAAATTAAAGAAATATAGTTTTGTCTGTTTCCTGATAATTTTTTATTATATTATATTTTTATATTATATTATTATATTGTTAATTAATATTTATAAGTATTAAGTATTGTTAATACGACAAAAATAAATGCAAAGTTGTGTAACAAAATGACATAGTGTATTTTTGCAATACCACAAAAATGCCAAAAACCTGTACTTTAGGATAATTTAGTAAGATAATTACGCAGTTTCCTTCCGGAATTCACATGAGCGAGTACGGGTGTGGCATTCCCAAAGTTTCTATTCTTCACCTAACCTTGGGTTATATACCTCTATTTTATCTTTTCTATTAGATCTCTTGACCAGCTCTTGTTCTCTTCAGATTGTCGATATTAGAACATTAGAGGGCTTTATTTTAAAAAGCACTCACGCATTCTGTAATTCATGAATAATCTTCAGTTTATATAATAAGTCTCTTTCGATTTTCCAAGGAAAACTTACATTCGTTAAATTTTTCTTACTACCGTAATAAACCATTAAGAACCGCATCAGCTTGTCACCTAAATCGTTTCTTTGGTTTTAAAACATTATTTTAATTTAATTTTAACTTCTATAAAGTTTTCTTTCGATAGAACAACGACAAAAAAAATCGAAATATAAGAAGTTTTGTAAAATTGTATTTTCCTTCGTAACACACCATATTGAATGCTGTGTACAATTGAATTGTCTTCCTAATACTTCTGTTACAATGAAGTTAAGACTTCCATCATCGATAACGTTTGAATGAACGGACAGAATTGAATCCGGTTTTATAATTTGATTGTTTATAATGAAACGGTTTTCCAAATAGAATCAATAAGTTTATTTTTAGTTTTAAATTGTGAATAAAATATTTCAGTTATGATGCAGTTATCTTTAACATTGAAATTAAATCGGTTGACTTAGTTGAGCTGGGATGTAATTTTTTATAATAATATCTAGAAAGGATTCTCCTACTATTTCATCATCCGAAATAGTTATTTCGAACATCTGTAAGAAAAACATTATTGACCAAATTAGCTACGTGTTTTAGGATTTTATTTCGTAGATAGTATTATTCCAAATATGGATATACAATGTATGTTATATTTAATATATTAAAAAAATATTATATAAACAAGAATTGTTTTGTTCGCACATTCAGTGTTAAATATAGTGAAAGAAGTGTAGAATTAAAATAGACATTAGGACAGATGTACTAAGGTTAAAATTATATTCTCCAAATTAATAATAGTACAGAAAAATAAGGAAATCTAACAAATCTTTTTTAAGAGAATTAGTGTAAAACGATCTACAATTAATCAACTACAATAAATGAGTATCTTTACACCCTCAGTGAAAAACTGAAAACATTAATTATAAGATAAAACATCTACATGCTGAGCAGAATGACGTAGTCGTGAATAAAAAAATCTACAACGGAGGATGGGGCAGTATAATTTGTCAGTGTTCAGTTGTATGCAAATTAAATGAACATTTCTTACAGCTTTTGGTTCGAATGGTTATACAAAATCTCTCTCACATCTTTTTTAAAGTTAACGTTTAATTTGAGTAATTGTCGTCCGGAAATACATATTTGCATTCAATGACAACACTTTTTGAAACTTATTTTTATAATTCCCACTCCCTTCTTAACTAGATTTCCTGTACATTTATTTGCAGAATCAATTTGAATATTTCTTGGAATATTCTTTAGTTTTAATTAAAAATCCATTTTAGTCGTAAAATGTGTAAACTCTTGAGTAGCTAAATTTTACAATATAAATATAACATTGGAATTTCATTACATTTCTGTATAACGATTTTCTTTCTGATATTATAAAGGCATAACTAAAGTTTTCAATAATCTGTTATATTTTTTGTGTATTATTATGCAATATTCATCTCCAAAAATCGAGGATGTGGATGTGGTTGTAGAAATGTATATGTTTCTTCTCTCTCTCTCTCTCTCTCTCTCTCTCTCTCTCTCTCTCTCTCTCTCTCTCTCTCTCTCTCTCTCTCTCTCTCTCTCTCTCTCTCTCTCTCTCTCTATATATATATATATATATATATATATATATATATATATATATAGGAAAGTTTATATGATGTATCTATATGCACCTTTTATCTTCTAAAAACCCTTAAAACCTAAATGCAACTTAATATAACAATTAATAAAAAATGTAACTAAAATTGGATTCAAGATTATTTACAAGATTAATCCACATTTATATGTTAATGGTATCTCCCCCCCCCCCAAAGTGTCTTGATTTGTACAATTTGTATTCTTTTAGGAAATCATTTTTATTTTTTACAAATATTAAAAAGTTGCCAAGTTAAAATTTTATTAGTAGCAGATTTATAATACAAAAGTCAAATATATTATCTATGTGACCACAAACTGTCTTGAAATAACCTTTGATATTTTTAAGTACAGAGAGTTGGTGTTGATGCATTGCATACAGAAATAAAATCTGGAAAGTTTGATTAAATTTAAGGCAACTAGAAGTTATCATTGTGAAGGTCAGATATGGGGGTGGGGAAGGGTATCATACTCTAGTATAAAAATTATAGAACCCAGTCTTTTTTATGTAACAGTCACTTAGACTAGCGTAATCTTATCTCAGTAGTCTATAAGACATGGATTTAACCCATACAGTTGTTTATAGATTTTCTCTTAATTTATTTGTGTTTTTTTAAACTTATCATTTATTAATTATTTTATATTATATTGTTCTCCAGGTTTTGACAGGAGTTCAAGTCGAAACCACCCCGTATAACACCTTCTGGTGGGGCGATTAATTACTTTAATCTCAAAACTTTCACTATATGGGTAGTGCAGGCTCTCCGATCAGACGTTTGGGCAATGTCACGTTTAGCGTGACAGCAAATTCCGAACTCCTTTTTCATTTTCTTCCTGTGAACTCAACCAGTAAGTAAAACCCGCGGGGTCTGGATTTTTCTCATTATCTCGAGTCAATAAGCTTGACATCTGTCTCTTACAGAAATAAGTAAATTTCGGCACTAATAAGGGTCTTATAATCAGGTTTTTGAAAATGTTTCTTTTGTTTATTTAATTGTTCATTTATCATTCTTACGCCTAAAATCAATACTTTATTATTATTATTTATTTTATTTTTTTATGGTAGGAGTTATCAAAGGTGGATATGGATATAACTAGGAGGGAAAAGAATCTCAGTGGTGGGGATTAAAACCTAGATAATAGCAGCAAGGAATGTCGAGCTAAGAAGAGGCGCACTTATTTGATAGATGAATGTGGATTTGGTGTGGAACAGTCGGACATTAGCGAGGATGACATAGTTGATGAGGTGACTGAGCAACTATTACAGTACGTATACAGGTGAGAAGCTTTCCCACTCTATGAAGGAGGTGGGAGAAATATATAAGCATTTTTGTCGTTTCAAGAAGGTTCTGGAAACAAGGACACAGCATTCTTGAGAGGACAGTCACCGAACTTAGAAAGGTAGTTATGAAAATAGATTCGTTGTAGAAGGCTGAGATGACTCTTATATTAACGTCGTATGCGAAGGTGGTGAAGACAAGTATTCTGGTCCTTAATAGAGTTAGTATGAAGCCTATGCCATACCCAGATAAGATAATAATCAGTGACAAGTATAGTAACTCTGAGGTCAAGAAGAAATAGCTGGAAATTGTGAAGCCGAGCAGAGATAGGCTTCAAATAAAACATATAGTGGCGTGGAATTCGGGAGACGTGTTTATCCTAGGTAACGAAGACTCTAAGGATAAGCTCCTGAATAACACAGAGCTCAAAAACCAAGGATGGGCGGTAGAGAAAGTTAAATGAAGACGCCCTAGAATGATCCTATTTGGCTTGCATAAAAATACGGAGCGAGAAGAACTTATAGAAAAAATCCAAAAGCAGAATTTTCCGGAGATAGCAGTGAGGATTTCATGATATATTCATGACTCTAATTTAGAACCGGAATGAGGGATCGTGATGAAACCAACTGGGTGGCTGAGGTGGATCCGGTGGAGAGAAACCAAGTTCGAAGGGATGGAAGAATATATTTTGGATTGATAATTGTCTGGGTCTCAGACTTCGTGTATATTGTGAGGTTCTTCAGATGCCAGCAATGTGGACACATTTCTGCCCATTGTAAGAAAACTAAGGATGCGTGGCGGTGAGGGACATTGCTATGAAGAAAGCAATGAGAAAAAGGAGAATCCAGTATGCATTAACTGCAAATAAATTAAACTGGTCGTTAGCCACCGCTACACTGACAAGGCGTGTTAAGAAAGCTTTGGAGGAGTTGATAAGAATCACCGATTATGGGGTGTAACCATAATTGTCTCATGATTGGACAGATAAATCTGAGGAGGGGATCTCTGGTGTCGGACCTGCCGATACATGTGGCGGAGGAACTTTAGGTGGATGTTCTACTCATTCAGGAAACCGTATGTCCTGGGTCAACAGGTGAGAGGTATTCACTTCATGCAAGAAAAAGTATTGGTGATAACATATGGCTGCTACGATTGTCTCAAGAGATGATTTTGGTGTGGCAGTGATGACGCAGCACTGCTCTTGCCATGTGGTGGCGTTTGAGATTGCCTTTGGTATGTCTATTGCCAAACCATGACGCATTAGACAGTTACGTAGAGTCTATAAAGAATTCGGTTAGGAGTCACGAAAGGAAAAATATCATCTTCTGTCAAGACAGCAACTACAAGTCTCTTTTATTGAGTTACCGATAACAAGGGAAAAACGCTAAAGGAACCGTTTGGCTCGTATGATGTGGTAGTCGTTAATTTACCTGCACAACCGAAGACCTGCCATACTGAGATCTTGGAATCAAACATAGATGTCTCAGAAATCATAGCCAATATCTCTTCCCGGATAAACGAATTGACTATTCACGAGGATCACTTTTAAGCTGCACATGAGAGATACAAGACAGAGACCAGCAGAAAATGCTAATGTCCTTAATTGGAGTAAGGCAGGTTAGGAGGTTAAGCGTGAGGCAGGTTAGGCGGCAGTGTGCAATAACTATAATCTGGATGGGAAGGGTGGTGGAATTCTATTCATAGGACTATTGGTATGTTTATGTCCAACAAGGTCAGAGGACACGTCCTTAGAAAAGACCATTTAGTAGAAGACTTGTGAGATGGTGGATAAGGGAGATGGAGAAGACCAGAATTATATATGCAAGACGAGGTGGGAATAAGAAAACGAAGAACTACTGGTGATATACTAGAGCAAGCAATTGCTGATGAGAGAAGAATGAGAAACGTATTTAATGCCACAATCAGGAAGGAAAAGTGAAGGTCGTGGAAAATCTTAGTAGAAGAAAACCTAAAAGGCACAACGGAGTTTTGTGTGGAGATTGGCCATGGGTCAAGTCAGAACGAAGGATGTGCATTGCACCGTGAACATCGACGGGGTTATTAGGAGGTTTCGGTGGACACAATTTGTTCTATACTGGATGTAATTATCCCAAAGTATAACATCAAGGAGGATTATCACGAAGACAAGGATATAAGGGTAAAAGTGAGGCTGCCCATGGGATCACTAATATTGGGTGCTGATTCCTCGGTTTTCCCCTACGATGAGCTATTTTTCGCCCTGGAGAGTATGAGGAAGTGCTAAGCCCCAAGTAAAGATGGGTGTGCGTCTGGAGTTCTGGCAGAAGATTTGGTCGGTTGTTTACAACTTTTGGTTAGGCTGTAACGTTTCTTTCACTGAATTAGATTTTTCAAGGGTATCTATCCAAGGTTCGCTATTTAAAATAAAATAATACGATAGATCGCTATGAATATTTTATTGAAAACTTTTCTTAGCTACAACGGACAGTATACACTTGACACTTAACTTGTATCCATCGACTGTAACCACTTTCTTGACTTCACTAGTTTTTAAATCCATCCGTAGGTCGTTGGATCTACAACTGCAACAGCTGTTCTGCGGGTGTCTTCTCACTCGATACTGCTGTGAGCTGACTTGGTATCTTGGAATTTACTGCCTTCTCACTCAATACTGCTGTGAGCTGACTTGGTATATTGGGACTTACTGCCTTGCCTTGATCCATACGACGTGGTGTCTTGGGATCCACTGACTCGCCTTAATCCTTACGACTTGGTGTCTTGGGATCCACTGACTCTGGAACATTCAGGTTTCTTAATATTTTCTACTTATGAGGCAGAGGAGGGGGAACACCCCTTCCTATGTCATGGGCTCAACACGCCTCTGTGACGGATACGGTAATACCGAGGACTCAACACGCCTCTGCGGTGACAGGATGTCGAGGGCTCAGCACGCCTCTGCGACAGGTACGAATTTACCGAGGGCTCAACAAGCCTTTGCGGTGACAGGATGTCGAGGGCTCAGCACGCCTCTGCAACATTTACGGATTTACCGAGGGCTCAACACGCCTCTGTGGTGACCGGATGTCGAGGGCTCAGCACGCCTCTGCGACAGGTACGGATTTACCGAGGTCTCAACACGCCTCTGCGGTGACAGGATGTCGAGGGCTCAGTACGCCTCTGCGACAGGTACGGATTTACCGAGGGCTCAACACGCCTCTGCGGTGACAAGATTTCGAGGAGAGGGGAGAGGTCTGCCGGAGTGGCATTCAGGGTGGTTCAACCACAACTGACTCTTTTAGCTGTTCGAGGCTGCTTTTATACTGTGTTTTGTGGTGGGGGGGGGGTCAACTATCCAATGTTGACTTTGGACGTTCTAGAACCTTCCATCACCTTTGATCTGTTTACTTAGGACCTTCTTTATTCTTCTAAATCGTTTCTATAACTCTTATTTGAGTATTTAATTAATGAAGATTTTGCTTCATTACAAGGCTATTCAACGCGTGTCTTCGAGAGCAGATCCCCCCCCCCCCAAATAGAAAAAGCTCAACTTAGACCTATGGTTAAAGCATTGGATAGGAATAAGGATGAAATAAGGTCTTACAGGGCAATAGCACTATTGGGTATTGTCGAGAAGCTACTGGAGGATGAATTTTATAAATTTATAGAAGTACAATATCACCTGTCCGACCTGACTATGGCTTCCGAAAATTCAGATCGGCTGAGGATCCAGTACTGAGGCTCTAAAAAATTGTAAGGAAGAGTATTTATACGAGTTTTTCTAATAAAACCTATCTCGAATTAAAAAATTATCGACAACTAGTATGTCTTTTTGCTATATTTAACAGTTAGTACAAGTTGATCACCACTTCATTATAATTTATTCTTGTTTTTTTGAAATTTTAATAATGTGTGCATGGATACATATGTGTCCCTTTAGTTTCTATTATTGTATTGCTCACTATTGTGCTTACGTAAAGACAAAGTCGGACGGCAGACTGACTAAGAATTTCTTTTAATATGAAGATCCAGTTAAATAAAAAGAGACCGATATTTTGTGATTAATATTCTTACCATATACTACTTCAGATGAGTAGCATTGGCACAAAGCGGTCAATATCCATCATTTCGAGTCCACAGTTAGTTTATTGTGATTGATTGTATTGCAGCTCTGAAGGTTAAGTGTGATAGTTTAGGTTATATAAATCTTAAATAAGTGGCAGAAATCGTAGAAAACATTTCCGTTGTATTTATCTCATGCTCTCATGCGTAATAACTTATTTATTTATAAAATCCATGTGTAATCAATCATACTGATTTACTTAAGAAAATAAAAACTTCGCAATAAAATGAAATACAGACTAATTTTCATGTAAAATTATTATTAACAATGAATTCTTATCTCATAATTCATTTATAAATCAATTAGTTTTAATTAAATGAGACATTTCCGATTTGAAATGAATTTTTATCAATGAATGATGTTTCATTGTCTGTTTCAACAACAACTAATTAGCTGTTAAAATTTACCGATATTTTTAGTCACACTAAATCTACTCGCATTGCTCCCTCATCTCTCCAAAGCATTTTTGAGTTGTTGTTACTAAAACTCTTATAAGAAAAACATAAAAATAGTCATTTATACAGCTGAACATTTGTGTTTTGTTTCAAAATAGTTAGTAGTTGAAGGGTAGGTTGCAAAGTAAAATTATTATATAGTTCTCCCAATACAAAAGACTTTAATATAGCTCCCACAATATTTCATCATTTTAGTAGTACAATCGGTTTTAATTATCTATTTTAACGTTATTTTGTTTAAAATAATTTTTAAGGCAGGTTATTTTCCTTATGATTTTTCGAAAGTTGATTTCGAATTAATTACAAATGCATTTTAAAAAATAGCAAAACGTTTATTTTGATTTCTATATAATCGTTTTTCATAAGCAAATACCATTACTATTTCGTTACTATTTAAAATTTAATAAAATAATTTGCACTTTGTTAGGATTTCGGAATAGAAAATATTTATTATAAGTTTAGAAAATATTTTATTAACAATAAATAGTCAAATGTTAACACCAGTTAAATCTTCAATAACAGACGTGTGGTAGTTATTGGGAAATAATTGAAATAGTGTCGCAACTGCTTAGCTTGCAGGTCATTAGCATGACATGGATAGTGAAACTCTATATAAATTGCTAGTGACCTAGAAAGAGGGGAATTGGCATCCGAGACCTCGGCGGGGGCGGGGGTGACGCTGCTGGTCAGCAGAAAGAGGTAGTCCAGGAACGTACTTGTGAAAGAGACTTACTGAGAGTTTATAGAGAGATTCACGGCCTATATTGAATAGCAGATTCGTGTGTTTAGAAAACAAGAGTTGTTATTAAATTCAATAATTTGACATTGCTCTGGATTGAAGGTTTAAACGTCTGAATACGACAGATTACGTTTGACATTGCAATTTATAGGATTAAATATTAGATAGGGATATAATATGTCAAGCTGACAAAGAATTATTTAAAGACGTAAAGTAATTGTAACAATTATAAGGGAATAAAGAATAAATTAATATTACAATCTGAACCACCAAATTTATTATTTTATTTGAACCCGTAGAAGATGATTATAAGATAAAACCTGGTGTTCATAACAACCTGCCAATTAAAAAGTAAAGACCGTTATATGTTTAGTTTATTTTATTTCTCACTCAATTTATAATGTAATTATTAAACTTTTTCTCTTTGTAGCCTGATATCTAATTTTTATTGTCTTTAACACATAAGTTGAATCTGTTTAAAAACAAAAATGGTGATAAAATTACAACATTTGTAATATTTTAAAACAAAAAATGGTTTACATTTGTTTTCGTTTTGGACAGATGATTCTTTTGCGAAACGTGTTTTGCTTGCCATATTTAAAATATATAAAATCTCTGACCTTTACAAAATGCCAACTGCGACTAAAACTTCTTATATTTCTAAACTGAAAATTAACTTTCAATATGTTTTGTACTGCGTATATTTCGAAACTGTTATCCCCACGAAAAAACCAAATTGAAAACAAAAAACTTAAAATTTTTTCTCACGTTAAACATATTTTCCTTCATTTTTTACTTCTCTTAATTCACATTTCCTACAGCATCACATATATCTGTATCTTAAAAAATGATAGCTAAAGTAACAGTTATTTATAATTATCAGCAAAAGCAAGTGGAGGGTAAAATATAATAATGTAATAAAATTATATAAAAATCCTCCAATCCATGATTGAGTGAGTAATCTACTATTGTAAATGACATGATGTGTATTTTCAAATAAAACGTTTGTGTTCAATATCTGTGCGAACGTTGCCCAGCACCATTATAACATTTGTATAACTACAAGATTTTTGGTGTATTTATAAACTGGCAAATTGTTTTATTATTTCCTAAAAGAAATAATTGTAGTGCATTATTTGTGGAAATGGAGACAATTATATTATTTTATGAACCGAACATGAGATTGTTGACATTAAGGTTTGTTTTAGTGGTTGGTCAAATAGCTTTCCACAAGATAAAGTAATTGATCTCTTTTCTAAACAATACAGTCCTCTCTTAGATACAAATATAAGTTCTAAAACAAAAGACAATTTTTCGTAAATTTATCACAAGGCGTAATGGATATCTAATAAAACAATAATTATAAAATTTCTAAATAAATAAATTCAAATATGAATTAAATACAATCTTTACATACAATGTTATTATGATGTCGATATTGAACTTTATTAAAATTATAGGGTGTTACTGGGGAGTTGGACGATTTGAACTAGATGACATTTCATTACCAATAGAGCAGGTAACCATCTTTCCAATATGGGTTGTTTGAGTATGAGAGTTTTGGTCGAAGTGGTGAAGAAGGCTGAAGGGAACACTGATTAGGAGCCCGGAACGATCAGCTAGTCAACATACAAGTGATGTAACAATCAATTGGGCGAATTTTATAAATATACCCATACAAAATTAAGATTGTGCAACAGTTAAGTTTGGGCGGCAAATCACGAACAAAGTGAGTACTCTGTTGCAATTCTGAGATGGAATGTAAATGTGTTGTTTAATGAGTGATGTAGCTAAGTATAATCTGAACGGGACCGTAAATAATCCGAGCCTGCATTACTCAGATCCTGAACAACCACAACTCCTTCACCAGTATACTCTCCATACTCTGAACGAGTTACAGTCACGTGTGCTGTTGGCTCTTTTGTCATTATTGGACAGCATGTTTTGTGATAAATGGCGTCAAAGTCAATATAAATTGGGTCGTTACTTCCGCATGCTGCAAACATTCTTCAGGTCAGAACTGCGAAGACAACGATTGGCTAAATGTTTGGTTTCAGCAGGATGATGGTGCACAAACGCCGAATGTTTCAATGAATGTTTCCGGGATACCCGATTTAACGATTTAGTGTTGTTCCGTGGTCCAAAAGATCTCGTGAGTCATAAATGTTTTACTTTTCCTGTGAAGGTGCTTCAAAAGTTGTGTGAACGCTAACAAACCCTGCGATATACATAAGTTTCCATCATTCAAGAAATTACTTCCGTCTCTCATGTGATGTTGTCTCGTATGATAGATTCCAGCGAATAATTGAAATCTGCATTCAAAATGAAGGACGTCACCTTAACGAATTTTTTTTTCACAATTACGTCCTAAATAGCCTAAGTTAACCTTAACTAAGGACATGCATTGATCTTTGATTTTCTATCAATAAACTTTCTTGTAGCATAAAATTTACTGAGTATTACTTATTTAAAAACTGTCCCACTCCCGTGGGTCACACATGTACTATCAGATGATACTTTTTAAATGCTAAAGTGATGAGAATTTTACTATCACAATAGCAAACATATTTGTTTAATTATTTTTTATTTCATATATTATGTTGAATACTCATAATGTAGTGTCGAGTATGTTATTGACGTTGTAATCTATCCTTGTTTTAAAGTCTGTTTCTGTACACTGCAATTTTATACTTTGCAACTTGATGTGTACACTAGTTGTGTTTATAAATCATTCATTTTCTGTACAACAAATACTTTCTAATTTTTGTACATTGGGAAGTAATTATTCAGATTTTAGATTTATTTTTTAAGAATTAACCATAAACAGATTTGAAGGAAGGTATTGAAGGTATATATCTAAAGGCTATTGTAACATTCATTATTGCTTCTAAATCTGACATTTCAACTCACAAGGTTACTGCAAACGAGATCCTACTTAATGGTGTGAAAGCTTACCGCTCTTTCCCCTGGGAAATCTACTCTAGCATGACAGCAGTAATTTATTTCGTCCACTCTAGATTTAGCTTTGTTTGTTGAAACAGGCATGAAAAATTAGGATAAGCCTAAACAAAAAAAATATATTCATTTCAAGAGCCTGTTAAAATTTACTTCAATGAATGTGGAAGTAAAATAGGAAGCATTATTTCATGGAATTATGTAAATTGTATTTTATTTACAATCCAGTTCTTCAAAGAAAACTGTAATAAAATCTTAGTTATTTTTGTCTTAATTTAATCAACATTGGACTTTGTATATTCATTTTGTTTATATTTTATAGTCATTCTATTTTTATTATACTTTCTTCTAAGGTCATCAATTTAAGATTTTTTACCAGGATTGTTTATGTTTTAACTAGATAAGTATTACAAATATTAACAAAATTGAATATTAGTAAAAAACAAGACAAACGTTGATGATTTTTATGAAAACCTAAAAAAAATATTCTTATTTAAGATTAATGGGCTTACTAGACCATTCCTCACGTTATTTTTTATGATTATAATGGCCTCATTTGCTGAGATAAATGAAATAAGCTGACTATTCCATAAAATAAATCATGAAACTCGCAAGTTATGTTTTATAAGTAAAGATTTATTTGTATGAGATTCAAGATACAAGGGGAATAGAGAAAAAAAAGGAAAATAGATTGAGATTATACGTTCATGTAACTATACAATTACTTGGTAAATGTATAAAATTATGCTGAGGATTTTGCATAAACTTTATAATAATTCTTAAGCGTTTGTTTGGTCGAGATACAAACGTCTCTTCGATTAATTTACACGTAACTGTTTCATTTATGTACAAATGACTATTTGACTACAATAAAAATGTCTGTTTGACTGAGATAGAAATCTGTGTTTGTCGAAGGAAGTACAAATATATGTTTAATTAAAATGCAAATATATATTTGATTAAAATGCAAATATCTTTTGGTGAAGATACAAATTTTTTGGACTATTTTTAATATAAATGTTTTTGACAAAGAAATAAATACATTTAATGTGTTATTACATCGTTTACATTGTCAGACAATCCTTCTTTAATCCAAATTTGATTACTGGATGAAATATGAAAGATCAGATTCATGACAAGATTTAAAAAAAAAAAGTAATCATTCTATTTAATTTAGTAACTCAATCACGGAAGTTACAAGTACATTATGTACAAATCTGTTTTAATAAATTACTGTTTTGTTTAAATAAATATGCCTCCACTTGTTACTCGTTTTCATTCTAATTTTTTGGCTTATGAGTCAATAAATCGCCAATATCTATTTGATGAAGATGACATGTTTTTCTAAATATATATATAAAAGTCAAAACCCACTGACTGAATACGCAATCTCTGGATACAAGAAGCCTAGAGCTATGAATGTTTTGGT
Organism: Aphrophora alni; assembly: GCA_963513935.1. Taxonomy (NCBI): domain Eukaryota; kingdom Metazoa; phylum Arthropoda; class Insecta; order Hemiptera; family Aphrophoridae; genus Aphrophora; species Aphrophora alni. The sequence goes on from OY740768.1 coordinate 53,273,962, forward strand.
TTGGGGTAGGACTGTAAACGCGTAAAAAGAAAGGGTTTTGAAAATGTTCCACTCCAAGGCTGTTTTTACCCCTAAAACAAGTATCATATCTTTGTTATTTATGGCTCGATTTTGATCAAAATTGGTGTGTTGCTGTGTTTGGGAATAATTTATTTCCATAGCACCACCATAAGGGTTGTGTTAAAAAAAAAATCTTTTAAAAACTATCTCAACTATTCCCAGGTAAAACTGGGGCCATCAGCTAGTTCGATCATAATATAAATGTATATTTGACTAAAATACAAACGTATCTTTGATTAGGTTACAAATATCTGTTTGATTAAGGACAAACACTTGTTTCACTAATATACTTTGGTATGTTTGATTTAAATACAAATACCAGTTTGACGAAGATTCAAATATCTCTTTGATTAAGACACAAAATACGGTTTGACTAATATTTTATTTTATATTTGATTTAGATATAAACACTTGTTTCACAAAGATTTATATGTCTGTTCGATTAAGACAAAAAATATTTGGTTGACTAGGAAACAAATATCTGTTTGACTAAGATACAGACTATAACAAAAAATAAATTTGCTATATGTTTATTATTTATTTATTTAAATTGTTTTTTTACTTTATTTGAATTATGAAACATTTATGACTTTACTTTATAACTTGTTCTTTATTAGCCACAACTAATTTACGCTAATCTATTTCTGGCAATTAATTTTAATTGATTTCTATCGAAATCTTAGCAAAACTAGAATGGTTTAATTAAATTAATTCCACAAAACAATTTCTACTTTCTTATTATCTTCTGGCTTTATTCTCATATAATGGGTTATATAACAAGAATCACATCAATTAATTTTCCATATCAATCTTAAGACTACTCATTCATTCACACTTTCATTCTTTAAAACTAATTTATGCTAATACACAATACTTAATTATTGACAATTTTAAAATCTTAATTTATTATTCAATTTATATAAAAAACTCTACGAATGTCTCAACAGAATTGATCTTAATGTTCTTATTAATTTATAGCAAATCTATTACAAACAATTTTCTTTAATTTAATTATATTATTTTCAAATTACTTTTATTTTGCCGGCTAGCTCAATTACTTTCTTTTAATTTAAATTTTATAAAACTTTACTCTTAATCTCGGGCATGGGAACTTTTATGACTCATCAAAGTGAAATACTAGATTCTAAATGATTAATAGTTATAAATTTTGTACTTATCACCAGTTACGCCTCGTCCTCTTGTTTTGGCACTTGTACACAAAACACAATCAATAACGTCGCACTAAAACACATGGATCCTTATCCTGAGGTCGGATGCTGCAAATCCTAGTCCCTTGACGAATGGTGAATTCCTGGTAATATGTCCGCTAAATGCTGGTAGGTCTCCTAACTCGTTCTCAATTTAACTATTAATTTCGACGCGATGATTCTCTCCTCTTCTTTTACAACTTTAATACTCCTTGACTTTAATTATTATTATTAAAAAACTACAAAAAACTAAAATTTGTGGCAACTCTGCCTTTAAGTTATTTGACGACTTTGAATTAAACCCTCAGGTTCTTAGTTTAAGACTCTTAAAAACCTCCTTACTCCGATTCCCAGCTGTAGCTAAGACCTACACGCTCTCGCCCCCAGTTTTAGACTGCCTCTCATTCCCGTTGAATTTAACCTCTCCCGATTTCCAAGTTCCGCGTCTCCCTCGCCAATTGGTCAATTTCTAATTTTTTGAAACTCAGGTCTCTTCTGATTGGACATCCAAACTTTCTAAAATCGTTACTTTTTTACGTACGTTTTTTACGTACCCTCGGAGATACCGTTAGGTATTTACTTTCTCATTTTTCTTGGTTCCCTGTTTATGACATGCAGCTGCTTTGAGTATCAAAACTCCTTTATGTTTGTGCCTTTTTTTTATGTATGTCGGCGAACTTTCTTCCCTCAAAGAAAACAGAATGTTTTCTTCCCTTGTCTCTGTCACGTTCTTCAATTAGTACCGTTATCTTTCCAACTTAACTTTGCAGCTGCTACGGTCGGTATAGTTTGCTTGTTAACATGTGTTTTGTCTCAATTTACTGATTCCTACAATTATTTATTCATACTAACATTTTTATCGATTATTATTATTTTTATATTTTATATTAGACATTAATTAATTATTCATCAATCGTTGATCGTTTGAGATCGTTATAAGACAAAGCTGGGATACTTCGTTAAGTTAAGTTCCTTCCATAAGCTATTACTAACCGATGAAAGTAATGATGTTACATTTAAGAACATAACATTCAATAGAAAGTTGTTGTCGCAACCTGCATAAATGAATTATTTTCTAATTGGAAAACACCATTCTAAATCATTTATCATAAAATACTGGTTAAATACTATAAAATAACATTATACACAAAATCGATTAAGTGTATTGTTATTGAAATTATCGCAAACTTTTATCTAGATTTTATAGTCTAAAATTTCCAGAACACAATAAGATGTCGCTTCAAGCAAAACCATAACCCTTTTATATTCTCCCGATGGTGAAGTACGTCTGGAAGGCATCCCAGTTCAGATTTCCATCAGGGATAAGGAAAACGATAAACGATACATAAAAGTTAGAGTTGAGAAAGCTACAGCTGATATCGGAAGTGTTTTTGTGTGGGTTTTAGATAGCCAGTGTTTTTTATGAATATAGAGTATGCGCAAATATAACATATGTATTTAATTATTGAAAATGTTACAATAGGAAGTTTGAAATATGTAAACTTTCTATGTAGATATATTAATTCATAATATACGAATATAATCCATATCACATTCAGAAATCAATATTAACAGCGGGTACAGAGGTAACTCGATGGATTTACATCTTTTTTTTTTTCAATTAATGTTGAGCTAGATCGTTCTCTTTTAGTTTCTAAATCTGTGAAATCTAACTTAACCAACTCTTGTTCTATTCCGACGTAGACGCTATTAGATGATGATCGAGAGGCTTTCCCCTTTGAACAACAAGGAAAAAATACATTGTTCGCTACTTCTTGGAAGGCTACTTTGTATTCATTTTACAATTTCTGAAATTGATATTTATTCTTTTCAACGTCGAAAAACTATCCAATGTTATATTTCTAAGTTATTTCCTACAATATTATCTATTTAAAGAAAGTGTACGTTTTTTCTTATGAAACCATTTGAAAAAAAAAAAGTACATTTTTATCTTTAAAAAAATTTGCCCCAAACAAAACAAAAGTGGTTATTTATTTAATTAGTTTAAGACAAAGAAATGGTGGATTTGTATTACAAAATAGAAACTTTTCTATAGGAAGAGAGATGGGAATAAAATACTCCAAAAGTTATTAAACAAACTACACCTTACATGTCCCAAGAATTAATAGTTACCCCCAATTTCCGGTCTGTATTTATTGTAAGGTGGGGTGTATGTTCTACGAAGTGAAAAGTTTAAAATGTATGAATAAACCTATTTGGTGTTAAAAAAATAATAAGGCGCCATGAAGTCCAAAAAGAATGATTATATATTAAAAGTTGACATTAAATTATTAAGTACTTTTCTTGAGTCACGAAGGTAGTTTATTGACCAATAGGTTACTAAAATAAAATTATATATTATCAGTTCATTTTTATAAAATCAGCAATTGTTAGATAATAATGACATATTTATTAATATATACATATTTTAAATACTCTTTAAGGAATATTTTTGTTTTTTTAATTTAAATCAATACAAAGAAGAGTGTGTGCGTTCGAAAAATGAACACATAAATGCATTTTCCTTCGGTGGTATTATTTGACATTAATAATTTACATAAATTAATTATTGTAAAAGTTGTTTTTTTATAAAAAAAATTAGTTCTTCTTGGAAAATCAATATTCTATCAGATATTTTCTTATTAATTACAACTAAAATCATTTAATTATAATTAAACCTTTTAAGGTGAACTGTTGTTATTTTTTTTAAATATTTTCATGATAGGGAAGCAAACAAAGTTAAACAATTTTTAAGATATTTTTTTCCTCTTTTACTCTGTTTTTGTGTACTTTTTAAAATAATTTCAAAACAGAAGTTTAGTAATTTTTATCCATGATAAATTAACCATATTACCTGATTTTATTCTTTATTACTTCTTACAAGAAAGTTGTTGTGTTTTTTTAAATACTCTTTTCTTCGTGATTTATTAGATGAGGTACATCCCATTATAAGCTAAAAAATAGGAATCTTTCAAAGCATGTATTTCAAACCCAGGTAAGTAGGAAATGTTATTGAACTCTTTGAAGAATGTAATTTAACTAATCAGTGACCACATGTTTTGAATGAAGACAATTTGTTAACGTGCCCTTTTGCTAAGTTCATAACGTGCACTCAACTCAACCAGTGAAACGAGCTCTACTATTGTTAAATATGTCACTAAGATAATTTAACATAATGGCCAACATTTAACATAATTAACTAATTAATTTTAACATAATGACCAACATTAAAGTCCTTATATTCGAATATTTTGTTATGATTTATACTGTAAGCTAATCTGTAGTAATTATTAGTAATTATTTATAGTCTATTTAATTTTGGTTATTTAGTAGGTACATCAGAACAAAAAAAACCAAACCAAATTCATGAACAAAGAGTTTCTTCCACAATAAACAATTTATAAAAAAATAACCGACAAATATGTTTAAGTGTGATAGAATTAAAAGGGAAATAGTAAAATCGACAATGTAAGGTAATACAAATTAAATAGCTTACGACAATTGAAATCCTCCTACTTTTATTTTTCCTTATCTGTGACATTGCTATGGAGTTGAGATATTAGACAATGTTAACCAAGGAAATAGGATAAACATACATCTGAGTTACGTAATTTTGAAAATCATAAGTGCTTGGAGGATTTTACTAAATACAAACATAAAAATGTTAATAGGTAAGTGATTTAATGCTAATGTTGATTTAAAGTTATTACCTCGCATGTTCCTATGTTTGAAAATAATAAATTGGGATTTACATATACAAATTTTCTTCAAAATGTTATAACAACACTCATTTAACAAACTCAAAGTCCTTTTAACGATAATTGAAACGTTGAGATAAGTTCCCCTTTGAATGTATTTTTTGTTCCTACGTTATCTGTCACAATTGTTTTGACAATCTAAGACAGTGAAATTTATTTAAATACTAACCGTGTTTATTATTGTGGTACAATGTCTGATTCCAAGGACGAAAGATATTAGTCAGAATATTTCGAATAAAGCATAAAATTTGGATATTTAAAAAAATGTTAATTGCTTTTCAACGAAATGTTTTGTGAACTCCCACAAAATTGGAAGAAATTTCAACAATGTCGAAAAACATACGTTAACATGTCAAAAAACATCTAACGAAGACACATTATAGAAACAAAAATTAATAATTTGTCACAAATTAATATTTCTTTGACACTGGATAAACTTATTTTATTTTAAAATGAATACTTTAAATAGATCTTATTAAAGTTTTTTGTTCAATAAATGTTCAAACACTGTCATTAACAATTTATAAACTATTTAGGAGCGTATGTTCTTTCAATATTAACATGATAAATTTGTTACAACTTAGTTGGATTTTGTTATACAAACGTCTACACAGAAATAACTAAAACAATATGTTTTGTTTAGTGGGACCATACATTATCTTGATGTTTATATCTCGAGGGTAAACTTTGATGGAGCACAGCAAGAGGTAAATATTTTTCCTCTTGGTTTTCCCACGAGTTATTGTGTCTAAACGCGAGCTAATTAATTCGTTAACGTCACATATTTTTTAAAGTGTTTTATGTCTGCATAGACGACAGTTTCAAGCTGTTGTTACCTCTTCGGTTCAATTTAAAGTATCAGATGTTCTCATTTATCAGTGGAGTAGCATTTTTAAAAACATACAGCTCACAAATAATACAACAAATAAAATTAAAACATTTTGTCTTCCTTGTTGTTTAATAACAACAAAAAACCTCTAGTTCATCATCACCTTATAAAAAAAGGAAGAAAATAACATAAAATAAAGACCCCTTGCTTTGGAATACTCTAATAGCGTCAGGGTCGGTAGAATTGTCCAAGACAAAACTGATAGGAAAGACGAAAGAGAACGATATAACCCAAGTGAAACATTTAGGTCCTCTCGGGATTGTCAGCCCGTAAATAAACAAGAAATATACGAATTACACTAAGTGTGGGTGTACGAATTCTATATTGATATAGTTTTCCGATGAGACACTCAGTAAGTAAAGTCATAACTTATGAGGAATGAATTATTGTTATCATTCGATTATTAATTCGTCGCTGGAGTTCAAAATACATTTTATTTGTTATTTTTGAAAAAAACTGAGGGAATACTCAAGTAACTTACACGAAAACACTCATAACATTGCGTATCAATGAAACATTTGTTTTCCAGTTTAAATAACTTCAACAAACCGATTAATAGTAGTTTCTAAATTACATTCCGGCCGTGATCAGATATATATTTCACTAGGATATAATTAAAAATAGTTGTTAACCTTAAAAAACGATAATTTGGTATGATGTCAATGATTTTTCATTTTAACAACTATTGATCGAAATTTTGTTAACCTATTTTGACATTCTTTGGCAGCAAACATTTTTTCTTTTCACGTTTGGCCAGTGAAATCCTAACCAGAATGTCATGGACAGATAATGTTTAATTCGATCTATGTAGTTTTTTGTATTCCTCTTCGTCTTATTATTTTTTTTATTATTATTTTTTTTAATTGACGAATACACTCTTCGTCCGCTTCTAAATACTTATGAAATTGTTCAAAGGTTTATAAACAATCAATGATACAATAATAAAAGTGGTAATAAATGACATTTTGAAATTGCAGAAATACATTGTAAAGTGTAATATATTGTGTTTTAACTATTTATAATTATTCCCTCTAGGTAATGAGCAACACTATAAATAACTTCATATTGAATTCACCTCAACACCACTATAATGAAAAGGTTAAGCTAACAGCTAAATTTCATTAATCAATAATTCATTGTAATTGGTTATTTCATTACTGTAAAATAAATAGAATAAAGTCTTTTGATTTTATGAAAATGGTTCGCTTGTAAAACCTTTAATATAAAAATAATTTAACGAATAAGAACTTAAGACATAAGTATAATTATTTGTGTTTTCATTTTTCCATCCCTTAGTGCATAAAAATTTAACACAATACTAAAAATATTCTGTCTAGAAATAAATCTTTTATTTTTTTTTATAAACGCATGTACACGCACCAACCATACAAACATAAAAAAATGTTGAATTTCCAATTTCGGCTCTAAATTCATTGATGTGTTGTATAATCATCAAATTTATTTCACATGTCTCCAAGAACCCAAATAAAACTTTTGATTACCATTTTTTATGGATTGAGAAGCTAAAGAGGCAATTAAAAAAATGAACCATGAACAAAGCCTTTGAAGACTCAATATCCCAAAATTGGTCCTAGTTGTGTTAACAAAAATAAGTAAAATATGGGCTTTAGGACAAATACCAATGTGCTTAACCACACGTGATTGAAACTAATACTGTAGTTATGTTAGGTTAGCTCAGTTATAGTTTTGTTATTGTAGCTCATGTATCACTGAGGATGGCGACTTTGTCGTTGAAACGCCTTTGATTAAATAAACGTAATTTTTGTCAGATATTGTGTTCGAGTTTTTTCGATCTGAAACTAAATAACTTATTGTTGTACAAAGTGAGATGCTTACACTATCAAATTTTGCGTAATTGGTTTTAAACAATTATGTTTTAAGAACTATAAATGGTTAAATGGTATAAGAATTTAAGGAAACATTAAATATAGTTTTTGCACCACCATTTATTTGATTAAATACGTTTCACTTGAAGAAAATCCTAAACATGTGTCGTAACAAAATCTGATAGTTTTTAAAATGTTGACTTTCGGTTTTCAGAACTTTAACTACCTACAAAAAAACACATATACAAATTGGGGCCAAATGTATATAATCAAAAACATATAAGGTGCAACATATAACGTACAATTAGGGAAACTTTGTGCCTAAGTATTTTTGACAAATTCTATACATACCGGTACATGTTGTAAATCCGTGATTAAAACTTGCCCACTGACTTTATTAGCTCCATCTTCTAAGATATACGCTTTACTGGCGACCTCAACAACTTATTGATTTTATTTTATAGTTATTATTATTATTTGATAAACTAAAACTTGAACACGAATTCTTAAAAGGAGTATGTTTATCTATTCAAGGCGCCATCTCCAGTGATGCACAATTTACAATAATTAAACTATAATTATACTTGTTACTATTTATTTAACGTCTTTACTTTACCCCCTTTAGACTAGTGAATTCGTAATAGACTAACACACGGAAATAACTTAACTCCATCAACCGTGCTCGAACCTGTGATGGTTCACTAGTCCAAACGTCAGCGAGATAAGCGCAGTCTCGCCAACGAATCCAGTCAGCTCCCTATTTTCTATTGAAATTTGAACGAAAATAGAAAACGATAAAAATATAAAATAATTTTAAATCCTAATAAGTTCACAAATTATAATAAGCGACTCTATATTAACTCATCTCCACAATGGATATATAAGTAATCCAGGTGTCTTCATAATCAAAGTCTTGGAATATAAAATCTTGGTTAGTATACTATATTTTTAAGTAAGGTATCTGCATAAATTTTATGTGTGTACTTTTTCTAGTGGTAAAAATATTGTTTTAAAATGACGCAAACAGGTATTACACTTTACGGCATAAACAAACCAGATGTATGATTTTTTATAACATTGGATGTTTATAATAATATTAGGTAAACTGTTCCCCTATACAAATTTCTGATAATATTTTTAAAACGATACGAAACTCATAAAGCAAGACAATTTAAAGAATAGAATTTATAGATACGTATAGAATGCTGAAGCAAAAACATTACAGTTTTTCTTTCTTTATTGGCAAACATAAATGAATGATACTTGCCAGATTAAATTCAATACGTTATCTAGAGTGGAATACCTCCTTCTGAATCCCACTTGAAACTCACTGATTATATGTTACCCAACTACTCAAACCAAACGATTATATAACAAAGACGTAGAAATCTTCACCATACAATCAATAAATGATAGTCCCCTATAGTTTTCTACACAACAAATCTTCACCATACAATCAATAAATGATAGTCCCCTATAGTTTTCTACACAACAAATCTTCACCATACAATCAATAAATGATAGCCCCCTATAGTTTTCTACACAACAAATCTTCACCATACAATCAATAAATGATAGCCCCCTATAGTTTTCTACACAACAAATCTTCACCATACAATCAATAAATGATAGTCCCCAATAGTTTTCTACACAACAAATCATCACCATACAATCAATAAATGATAGCCCCCTATAGTTTTCTACACAACAAATCTTCACCATACAATCAATAAATGATAGCACCCTATAGTTTTCTACACAACAAATCTTCACCATGTTACCAGGGGACTTAAATTTAAGAAAGGCGGAACCAAATGGTAACAATGTTTGAAAATAAAAATAAAAAAAGACAAAGACAAATTTAGTAATTAACAAGGCTCAAGTTTATTGAACAAAAAAAGAAATTTCGACGTTTCAGATTTTATCATTTACAACTGAGAAAGACATCCTGAGACAAAATTATCATAAACACCTTATGATTAACAATATTATATTTAAAAAAAGATTATACGCCCTTAAAGTGAAATATTATAATTAAAAAAAAAAATTAATCAATAGAGTCTGAAAATTTATCCCCCCCTTTTTTTTTTAGTTTATATATTTTATAGTTACAAAATTTAACAAAAGACAATGAGCACAGCTTAACAATTAACTGGATTATAATTAATCCAAAAAAAAGATAATACGCCCTTAAATGTAAAAATTACAAAAATAAAAAAAAGATGAAAAGATACTGATATTTATTTCCCCCCTTTTTTAACTTTATGAAATGATAAGTTTAAAAAAAAAGGTTATATAATATTACTTATTTTATAAATTACTTAAATGCTATATTGGCCAATAAATATATATATATTTTAGATAAAGAATTTATTATAAAAAAGAAGTTTATTTTAGAAAAGACATGAAAATTTTGAATATTTAATTTTATTAATTGACGTCAATTATTTTAATTTAGAAAATAACCTCTTGGAGGTTGTTAGGACCGAAAGTTTGCATGCAGGCTCCACCCAAGAATTTTTTATATATTTTATAATTAATTACACAAGTCTACATCTAAAAGAATGTTTTTAAGAAAACATATTCGCTGAAATAAATTTAGGCACATATACAATATGAGTTTAATTAAAGTTCTATAAAGTTAGTTTTTTATTTCTTTTACATCACTTTTGTGCACATGAAACTGAAGCTATGTTGGATAAAACGTGTTTTGTTAACAGGACGAAACATGTCTAGATCTTTCGCTGTGTTTCTTCTACCAGCATATTAGCTATGAGCAAAAAAACATGTTTTTTAGCGTCTGTACAAAATCAGACATGTTGTAGCATTAAAGTTCATTATTAAAGTAAATATCTGGTTATTTGTCAAAATCAAAGGAAATTGATTGTATAACAGAAATTCGTTAAGATTGTACTTAAAAGCTTCTTAGATGATTATAAATCTATTTATATATATTTAATTTTGTTTGAAACAAAGCTTGTATAAGACTTGCAAAGATTTGCAAAAGCCTGCAAAACGAAATTTTCTGATTTAGAACAGATTTCTTCAATTGTTTTATATTTGACATGTACAATGAGATATTTCGATCATTCAAAGTTCAACATTAGTTTGCACTTATTTCACATAATTGTTCCAAACTCAAAATGTGCCTTTACAAGATTTTGTAAAGTATGTTTTAAGAAAAGTAAATTTTTATAATCATTGAGTTTCAAAAGAACATTGAATATTAAATAAAACATGAAATACATATTTTAAAAATACATGATAATTAATAAATTGTTTTAAAGCATTAACAAAAATTTAATATATGATAAAATCTGTACCTGGAAAATCCTGTCGCAGTTCACGTAAGCTTGTGCCGTGAAAACGAAAATTTACTAAACATTATAGAACAAAAACGCACAAAACTTGTAGATTAACATTGCCAAAAAAACTTAGGTTGAAATTTTGAAGTCCGAGAAGGAAATTTTTCTCTAACGTAGCTGAATATGGATGTCAGACATTGTGTGACTACAGGTAGACTAGATAAAGGTTTTAGATCGGCTCGCTAACCAGCCGTTGTACTCTGTACTTAGATAGAGACGGAAGATGAGAGGCACGGCGAGTGGACTGCCGATAACAAAATGCAGATTTATTTTATGAATGCTACAGCTCTCCCCCCCCGAACGACGGAGTTAGAGTGGAAAAGAAAAGGGGCCAGAAGGGCCTCCCGCAAAATTTAGAAAAAGGAGAGAGTGTGCTTGAAAGGGTAAAAAAAAAAATTTCCTCTCAGACAGGTGTTTTAGACCTCGAGATAAACAAAAACAACCTAAGACTAACATGCATAGCGAGTGCCACATTAACTATATGTAGTTCGACAGAACCGGTCAGTATACCTTCACCAAGATAAAGAACAAAGAACAAATACACCAAACTTAACTATTAAGGAAATGGACTCACTATGTCCTCGTCCGAAGACGTTATGGTGACGAAGAAACAGAAGAGTTCATGACGCTCTCTATATTCTCGTCGCATCGATTACACCCGCGGAGTGCTCGATGTCAAGATATGTCTAGATAGGGAAACATGTCAGGTACATGTAGCGGCCATTGCCGTAAAGTGGAACCTCATAGTTGATCAGACTATGGGTTGAAAAGCGTCAAGTCCGGGAAACAGTGAGATATATCACTGGACAAGGAAAAATCAATATCTCTTCGCCTGCAACCATCTATACTGATTACGGCACGGAGGGGCTCTAGGAGAGCTCAGCCCACCGATGCCCAAACATACAGATGTGCATTTGGCTTAGAGGAAATACGGCTTGGTTCCGTATTTTATTATGTTCTGCAGTGCACAGAAAGAAGACTACCAGATGACAATTTGTGCGGGCCAAAAAGATCAGAAAGAAAATTAAATCGTAAAGGAGAAGGTTCTAGAAATTTGTTGATATTTAATTTATATGATGAGGTTTGAGTTGCTCGACGTGTGCTTTTTTAATAAAACGAGGTGAATTGGCGAAAGAAAGCGCAACGGTAACTGGAGTAAGAAAATCAATGATCCGGAAGGGACCTGACCATCGAGGCATCAATTTAGCAGCTCGCTTGTCTATGGCGGAGCTCAGGGGGTGTGTTTTACACCAGACAAGATCGTTGATTTTATACAGATGAGGCTTCCTGAATTTGTTATAGGTCTTTTCGGCCTTTTGGTGCGCTTTCATTATATTGTCTTTGGCCTGGCGCCAAACTTGTGATGGATTAGTATTAGGTTTTGGAAGGAGATCGTGTATGTTCCAGCTGAGACTCAGTGGTGTATTGGGGAGAAAATTAAAAAGAATGCTAAAAGGTGTTGCTTTAAGAGTCTCATGATGTGCGAAATTGAAAGCCAGCTGAAGCCAGCAAAGGGAGTCGTCCCAAGAGGATTGATTTTTGGAGTGATAGGCGATAAGGGCTGCCTTGAGGTTTCGGTTAAGTCTTTCCGCATTATTAGGTTGGGGGTGATAAGGAGATAAAGTTGCATGCTTAATACCGCGAGAAAAACAAAAGTTGCGGAAGACATGTGATACAAAACATTGTGCATTGTCAGAGATTATTATCTTTGGAAAACCGAAATTTTGAAAAATGTTTTGGCTTAAGGCCTTAATTGTACTGTGGGAAGTTGCATCTCTGACAGGCATGAGCCAGGTGAATTTTGAGAACTGGTCAACTGCGACCAGTATCATGTTGTAGCCCTGTTTTGTCCTAGGAAGCTGTCCGACGTAGTCAATATGTAATTTTTCCATGGGACGATTGGGAACCGTTGAGGCAAGGTATCCTAATTTGGAGTTGTGAGCAGGTTTGCTTACAGCGCACACCGAACAAGCTCGCACTTTAGAAGTGACATCCTGTTTTAAAGTTGGCCAATAAAAATTCTCCTTTACCTTAAACAAAGTTTTAAGTATTCCAAGATGACCACCCACAACGGAGTCGTGATGGTAATTAATCACCAGGTCGACTAAGGACTGAGGTAAATAAATTCTGGTGGGCTTTTCCAAATGATTTTTCAGGCAAAGAACACCTTTACTTAAACAGTACTTCTCCGAAGAGATGTTCTGTTCAAGGTCGGCAATGATATTTTTCAAAATAGGATCGGCCTTTTGATGAGTCTGGATGTCATGAAAAGCTAGAGGAAAATTTGTGAGGAGACTGGTACACGAAAAGGTGACATTTTCTTCGTTGAAATTTTCCGGTTCAAACATGCGCGAGAGGGAGTCTGCTATGATGTTCTGAGTTCCTCTTATGTGCGCTACCTTAAATTTCAATGAAGTCAACTTGGCAATCCATCGGCCTAATTTACCAAGTTGACGAGGACGTGCTAAAAGCCAAGAAAGGGCTTGGTTGTCGGTTTCTAATAGGAATTCCCGATGCTCTAGATATTGCCTAAATTTCTCTACTCCAAAAACTACTGCTAGACATTCGGCTTCATATACAGATGAGGCTTTTCTTTCTGCAGGTGTTAAAGTACGTGAAGCGTACGCTATGGGCTGTCGTGAGCCGTCAATTTCTTGGAGTAGAACTGCTCCAAGGGCCACCGAGCTCGCATCCGTTTGCAGGATGAATGGTTTGGCGAAATCGGCCATCCGGAGAACCGGAGGCTGTGTTATTGCCTCCCGAAGATGTTTAAAAGCTTTCTCTTGTTCAGCTTGCCAAGAGAATTTTTGGCCCTTCCTCCGAAGCAGATTTAAAGGCGCAGCGTGCTCCGCGAAATTTGGAATGAATTTAGCAAAGAAATTGACCATTCCGATGAATCTGGAAACGGCCTTAGGGTTCTTGGGTTGCGGAAAATTTCTAATTGCTTTTGTTCTAGATGGGTCGATTTGCACGCCACGAGAAGAAACTAGGTGTCCTAAAAAGCTTATCTCATTCACAGCGAAACGGACCTTATCTGGGTTAACAGTCAAGCCAGCCCGCCGCAAACGAGTAAGGACTTCGCGAAGATGTTTTTGATGCTCTTCCCAAGTTTTGGAGTAGATGACTAGGTCATCCAGATAATTAAAAATGAATTTGAATTTGATGTCATGGAAGACCTGATCCAAGAGTCTGGTAAGCACTTGGGCACCAGTACAGAGTCCAAAAGGGACTCGAGTAAACTGATAAAGCATCCAAGGAGTACAAAAGCTGGTAATTTGTTTGGACTTTTGAGACAAGGGGATTTGATGATAAGCTGAATTTAGATCGAATACTGTGAAATATTTGGCACCGACAAACCAGTTAAAACTTTGATGTAAATTAGGTAGCGGCACCGCTTCGACGACGATGTTTTGATTGAGCCTCCGATAATCAATCACCATCCTTGTTTTCTTTTCGGGATGTTGAACCAGAAAAACAGGGGATGCATATGCCGACCGGCTGGGTTCTACTACTCCCGAATCTAACAATTCGTTGATGTGTTCGCGGAGGTATTCCATTTTGGGAGGTGCCAATTGGTATGGAGAACACTTGACCGGAGTGTTGTCCTTCAGTTGAATATCGTATTCAACTAGATGTGTTAAACCTAACCTTTTTGTGAGTACCTGAGGAAAATCATTAATTATTTTTTGAATGGTGTTTTTATCGTTCTTTTGAAGATGACCTAAAGGATCAGGAGCAGTAGATTCAGATGTTGTGGACACTATAGGTTTATACGCAGAATTACTAAAATTACATAGAGGAAAAACAATAGACCTTGAAAATTTGAAATAGAAGTTTTTTGCTGAAAGATCAAGTACCAGTCCCGTTTTAGATATGAAATCTGACCCGAGGATCAGAGGACACGACAACTTATGCGCCACCAGAAAATCCACATTCCAACTACAATGTTCCATTTTAAGATGAAGACGACAAGAGTAGGAAATGGGCAACCTTTTTCCAGAAGCCGTGACACAATCAGCCTTCACCCTGGTTATGGATTTAAAAGCCTTGGTGTTCTTTAATTTTTTAAAAAGGGCTTTAGAAATGACGCATCTTACTGAACCGGAGTCCAGCAGAGCCTTAACTTTAATTTGCCCAAAAGCTACTTCCACCAAAGGCAAAAACTGATCGTTCAGACCCCTAGATTTAAGAGAAATGTTATTTTTTTTTTGAAGTTTGTAGTTGGAAAGCTTAGAGCTGGAATAGGTTTGCCTGGACCTATTCCGTAGAGAGAAGAATTTACAGCCCCAGATATAGTGACCGGGTATGCCACAATGATAACAGATGGGAGTAACGTAATTTTGAATTTTATTGCCGAAATTGTTTCTTCTTAAATAGGAAATTGAGTTTAAATTTTGAAAAGATGGTTTATTAAAGAAATGTGGTTTCAGGTTATGTTTAAATCCGATGTGGTTGGTTTTTGAACGGGAGGCTGGCCTGGAGCTACCAACTAGACTCCAAACCTGCCTCCGTTTTTTGGAGGATATTGCCTTGTTGGAGGCCGGTTCCGACATTCCGGGCTTCTATGTCCCGGCTGTCCGCAACTGTAACAGACCACGGGTCTCGTAGGTCTAAAATCAGGACTTGTAACTTCGGGTCTCTTTAATGGAGCCCTTTGCCTGTCAGTATACATTACATTGTTGACATGTGCGCAGAGTCTATCTAAGTCTGCAAAGTTTTTAGGTTTGGCAACAAAAACTAGGCAGTTGCGGACTTCCGGAGACAGTCCCTCCAGAATGACGTCCGTGACCTCCAATTCGGACTTATCTAAATTTAAAGTTTCTGCAGCCTCTTTAATTTGATTAACAAAAATGTGCACCGCCTCGTTAGTCTTCTGGGGCCTATAAAATAACTCCTGCACTAGAGAAGCCAACCTTTTCGAAGGTATGAAGAGACTTAAGGCCTCTTTGTGAAAAGTCTTAAATGTCTGATGTCTAATCAGACATGAATTTAAAGGGCCCTGAGCATAGGGCATCAGAACATTATTAATGTTTAAAGCTACGTCCGGGTAAGTTTTGACTATTTTTAAAGAAATTTTAAAAAAATTTAATAATTTGTCAAGGTCGAACCCATCTGTCTGAGGAATTGTCTTAATTATTTGTTCGGCAGGATGACTTAATTTTCCGTATAAGGAAATGTATTGACAGCCTTTCGAACTGCTAGGTGTGGTTTGCTGAGCGTCAGCCTGCGGCGTGTCCGCAAGGAGATTTGGCCCATTAGACCGAGATGGCTCTGCAGAGCTGGCTTTAGTGGTTCCCCCAGAGGGCGTTAGCGGGATGCTTACGTTTAGTTTTAGAGGAGCAACGGTTTGCTCAAAGGCTTTAAATTTTTCTTTGAGCGTAGCGAAATTGTTATGTAGCTCGGCCAGATCCCGTGGCACATTGTTGTCTGCTACTTTTAGTTGTTCAGTATGCACCCGATTTAGGAACTCTAGCCGTCTTCCGAAGACGTTTATGCGCGCACGAACACGAATCATTTTGATTCCTCTTTCGGAATCGAGGTTCTCCAGGTCGTCTTGCAAGACAAACAAGGAGTTCCGGGCTAACGCTATCTGTTGCAAGAGGATGTCTTCGGTGAAGTTTCCCATTTCGGGCTCGACGCTGTTCTGCAGAAGGGACCTAAGAGAGGTTCGCATTTTAGCTACAATGTCTTTTTCACCACCTCTAGCTACTACCTCAAAAGCAAGCTCGGTATTCTTTAACGAGTCCACTAATCGCAGCAAATCCACTGCCATTTTAACTGTTGCTGATAATAATAGATAAAAAAAAATAAACCAAGTAATTTAAAAAAAATTTCTTTTAAGATGATGCAAAAAAATGAAAGAGCCAGAGAAAGACTCAAGAATTATATGTAGTGTAGATGTTGTGTATATGTGTGTGTGTAAGTATGAATTAATACAGACAAGCGAAAGAAAACTCGAGAAAATTTTTTGAAGGAGATTTTGAATTTTTTTTGTTTTTTTTTGTTTTTAACTATTTTTGGATTTTATTATTTATTTAAATTTTTTTGGATTCCCGAATGAGCCCGCTGTCTGGATCAAATTCAGTGAATGACTAGTGTGCAGTGTATGTAAATATATATATATAAAAAAAAATATTTAAGCAGACAAAATAATAATAAAAAAAAAATTTTATCGAAATTGGTTTAGAAGTTTTTGTGTAAGTGTTTATAAAAATAAATAAATAATAAAAAAAGAGACTATAGATTTATAGAGATTTAAATATTTAAACTAAATAAAAAAAAATTTCATCAGCAACAGTTGTGCAGTATTTGAAAAAGCTGCAAAACATAAAAATGAGCCTTGTTTAACAAAGAAAATTTTGAATTTAAATTTAGATGGTTCCAATGCAAAATTTTGAAAATTAACTACGGTTCCAGAATTTAAATTAACAACTCTATAATTTAATTTAACCACACTACAATCTAGAATCAACCACGCTCTGCTACCAGAAACATGTTACCAGGGGACTTAAATTTAAGAAAGGCGGAACCAAATGGTAACAATGTTTGAAAATAAAAATAAAAAAAGACAAAGACAAATTTAGTAATTAACAAGGCTCAAGTTTATTGAACAAAAAAAGAAATTTCGACGTTTCAGATTTTATCATTTACAACTGAGAAAGACATCCTGAGACAAAATTATCATAAACACCTTATGATTAACAATATTATATTTAAAAAAAGATTATACGCCCTTAAAGTGAAATATTATAATTAAAAAAAAAAATTAATCAATAGAGTCTGAAAATTTATCCCCCCCTTTTTTTTTTAGTTTATATATTTTATAGTTACAAAATTTAACAAAAGACAATGAGCACAGCTTAACAATTAACTGGATTATAATTAATCCAAAAAAAAGATAATACGCCCTTAAATGTAAAAATTACAAAAATAAAAAAAAGATGAAAAGATACTGATATTTATTTCCCCCCTTTTTTAACTTTATGAAATGATAAGTTTAAAAAAAAAGGTTATATAATATTACTTATTTTATAAATTACTTAAATGCTATATTGGCCAATAAATATATATATATTTTAGATAAAGAATTTATTATAAAAAAGAAGTTTATTTTAGAAAAGACATGAAAATTTTGAATATTTAATTTTATTAATTGACGTCAATTATTTTAATTTAGAAAATAACCTCTTGGAGGTTGTTAGGACCGAAAGTTTGCATGCAGGCTCCACCCAAGAATTTTTTATATATTTTATAATTAATTACACAAGTCTACATCTAAAAGAATGTTTTTAAGAAAACATATTCGCTGAAATAAATTTAGGCACATATACAATATGAGTTTAATTAAAGTTCTATAAAGTTAGTTTTTTATTTCTTTTACATCACTTTTGTGCACATGAAACTGAAGCTATGTTGGATAAAACGTGTTTTGTTAACAGGACGAAACATGTCTAGATCTTTCGCTGTGTTTCTTCTACCAGCATATTAGCTATGAGCAAAAAAACATGTTTTTTAGCGTCTGTACAAAATCAGACATGTTGTAGCATTAAAGTTCATTATTAAAGTAAATATCTGGTTATTTGTCAAAATCAAAGGAAATTGATTGTATAACAGAAATTCGTTAAGATTGTACTTAAAAGCTTCTTAGATGATTATAAATCTATTTATATATATTTAATTTTGTTTGAAACAAAGCTTGTATAAGACTTGCAAAGATTTGCAAAAGCCTGCAAAACGAAATTTTCTGATTTAGAACAGATTTCTTCAATTGTTTTATATTTGACATGTACAATGAGATATTTCGATCATTCAAAGTTCAACATTAGTTTGCACTTATTTCACATAATTGTTCCAAACTCAAAATGTGCCTTTACAAGATTTTGTAAAGTATGTTTTAAGAAAAGTAAATTTTTATAATCATTGAGTTTCAAAAGAACATTGAATATTAAATAAAACATGAAATACATATTTTAAAAATACATGATAATTAATAAATTGTTTTAAAGCATTAACAAAAATTTAATATATGATAAAATCTGTACCTGGAAAATCCTGTCGCAGTTCACGTAAGCTTGTGCCGTGAAAACGAAAATTTACTAAACATTATAGAACAAAAACGCACAAAACTTGTAGATTAACATTGCCAAAAAAACTTAGGTTGAAATTTTGAAGTCCGAGAAGGAAATTTTTCTCTAACGTAGCTGAATATGGATGTCAGACATTGTGTGACTACAGGTAGACTAGATAAAGGTTTTAGATCGGCTCGCTAACCAGCCGTTGTACTCTGTACTTAGATAGAGACGGAAGATGAGAGGCACGGCGAGTGGACTGCCGATAACAAAATGCAGATTTATTTTATGAATGCTACAACCATACAATCAATAAATGATAGTCCCCAATAGTTTTCTACACAACAAATCATCACCATACAATCAATAAATGATAGCCCCCTATAGTTTTCTACACAACAAATCTTCACCATACAATCAATAAATGAGAGTTCCCAATAGTTTTCTACACAACAAATCTTCACCATACAATCAATAAATGATAGTCCCCAATAGTTTTCTACACAACAAATCTTCACCATACAATCAATAAATGATAGTCCCCAATAGTTTTCTACACAACAAATCATCACCATACAATCAATAAATGATAGCCCCCTATAGTTTTCTAAACAACAAATCTTCACCATACAATCAATAAATGATAGCCACCTATAGTTTTCTACACAACAAGTCTTCACCATACAATCAATAAATGATAGTCCCCAATAGTTTTCTACACAACAAATCATCACCATACAATCAATAAATGATAGCCCCCTATAGTTTTCTACACAACAAATCTTCACCATACAATCAATAAATGAGAGTTCCCAATAGTTTTCTACACAACAAATCTTCACCATACAATCAATAAATGATAGTCCCCAATAGTTTTCTACACAACAAATCTTCACCATACAATCAATAAATGATAGTCCCCAATAGTTTTCTACACAACAAATCATCACCATACAATCAATAAATGATAGCCCCCTATAGTTTTCTAAACAACAAATCTTCACCATACAATCAATAAATGATAGCCACCTATAGTTTTCTACACAACAAGTCTTCACCATACAATCAATAAATGATAGTCCGCAATAGTTTTCTACACAACAAATCTTCACCATACAATCAATTAATGATAGTTCCCTATAGTTCTCTACACAACAACGTCTCCTTTTTAAATAATGGAAATATAACTTCTTTTTTTTTTTTTTTTTTTTTAATGAACCTGGAAAACGTCCCTCTTTATAGATCTTATTAGTATTAATAAATTTGATACTAACACTTATTACCCATACTTAAAAAAATCATATGACTCTCTGTCGTAACAGGATGGTTTTTTTCACAACAATATTATTTTACGAACAGATTTCGATGAAATTGAAGAACGTTTTACTTTTACAAATTTATTCTTTGGTTTGAAAATTGTAGTTATACTATCTCATAGGGCTGAGCTCACTTTGCCACATCTTAGCATTCATTTGACTTGAAAAGGTGTAAAACAACTTTTTTTTATCTCATCACACATATTTTTTTATCTTTTCTTTATTAATTTTTTTTTATTAGTTATACCTGTTACAGCAACACTAAGTTAGTATAGCAATATCGAATTGCCAAAAAGTCATTTTTCGTTTTCATCTTTTATCTCCGTATTTCTTCTAGAGGAAAAGTACCAAAGAACTCGCTATTTGCTTCTACACAATTAGCAAAACTAATTGAGTGTTTTAAACACATTCGAAAAGGGAAGAGGGTTGGTGTAAAAACTATAATTAGAAAAAGAAGAAGAATTAAAATAACAATGGAAAGACACTTACTGAAACAAACGTTTTAAATATATTGTACAAATTTGTGTAATAAATTTGCATTATTTAATTTTAATTTTTAATTAATACAAATTATTCTCTCTTAAACAACACAGAAAATAGATTACCTTATCGCCCACCTCGACTACCTTCTAATGACACAGGTAAGCTAACAGCTAAAATTAATCATTAATTAATTCTAATTGATTATTTCGTTACTGCCTAATTAGACTAAAGCCCGTTGAATAGGTATAAACGACCCTTTCATTAAAACACAACCTATAATTAACTAAATTAGTACGAACATAATACCTTTATTTGTTTTAAAATATCTTTGTAGAACTTTTGCATTATAAATTGTATATGGAAAATAATAAGAAATATTCTGTTGAGAAATAAATGTTTATAAATTTACTTCTACCACCTTACACCAAAGTAGGCCTACCTGACATAAGACCAAAACACAAAATTAAAACTCTCAATATTTACTCAAAAATGTTGAATGAATTTAAGATATAAATGTGTATATATATGTAATAAAACGTATGGTCGTATTCACATGTTTAAATATGGACAGGGAAACAGTCTTAGTAGCCCTATTTTCTATCATAATAAACTGAGCTTACAAAAAGCTAGCATTATTAAATTGGTAAACAATAAATGATCATAAACTAAACTCACAAAATGTAATATAGGTACTATTATTAAAAATATGTATTAAAAACAAATAGAAGAGAGAGCATTTGGGTAGTAAAAAAAGTGGTTGTAAAGGTTTTAAGGGATATATTGCTTTGCCACACTCTTAAAACATCAAAACTTAATTTTTACTAAATGTCAGTCTGTTGGGATATACGTAAACTATTATATTTTAGAAACCATTAAACTGGTTATTTCAAAAGAGTTATGAAATCCTGAAAAAAGGGATTGAAAGGGGTCTAATTTTTAAAACATTGCCAAAACAAATTTAAACACAAGAAGTTATAGCTCCCATTTATATAAAATACATTTTTATTATAAAATAAATTGAATATTTTATTGGAAAGATGGTACATATTTGATTTACGACGCATTCATAATTTTCAACTGAACTGCTCACGGTAGTCATTTATTCTTATATAATTAAATATTATAAAAACCGCAAAAAGTATTATTCAGATTTTGTATAATCATTCTTTTGAGTAATACGTTTGTTTAAAAAAATTAACTATATGTGCTCAAAAATTCAAATAACTTTTAAAGAGTCAGTCAATGGTATTATAGCATACAGTAGCGCAAATGGAGGACATTTTAGCACCTGTTGTGATATTTTTGTTTTAATCATGTCTCTTTTCTGGTTTTTTTAAAAATAAACTGTAGTCTTTTATTTACGAACAATAAATACTGTACTGCATTCCAATATTTTTCATTAATATTTTTTGAATTCTGATTTTTTTAAGTTGCGATTTACGTAATCGTAGTTGTAGACAACTACCGAGAAATTATATTTTCATTTTTTTGTAAATAAATCTATTATCGTTTTATTTACTGACAACACAAAACAATAATTTTATTTGTAGTTAAAGGAAGAAACTTTTATGACTCTTGTAATTATTTTGTAAAATTAATAGTTTTCGAGATATTCAACAATAAATATTTTTAATGTCAGCCATTTTGAAAGTAATACAAATATAGTCTTTGGTTTTGTACACTTTTAAAACATTATATGAAAAATGTGCATGGCAATCTGAACTCAATATCTTAACTACTTCCAAAGCTATAATGTTTTTTTTTAATAAAAATACAAAATGGAGGATTGTTTGAAAACAAATCGGTTCAGGACACATGTTATAGGAACTTTTCATTTATTTTTATCTAAGGAACTCACTCCAGAAGTTTGGTGTCCTATTTCAGAAACACTGTACATATATTTGTGCGTGTAATATGTGTGGATTTAAGTGTTTTTTATAAAATTGAATATAAGGACCTCCTGATGGAATGATATAGACTCTATGATTTGTGCTTTAAATATACTTATACGGATTTATACATTCCTGATAATGAGCCATCACCCGTAACCATTGTAGATTAAGATAAGAAAGAATATCAATTAAAAAAAGAATTAGTAGACAAATAAAAAATTTGTAATCTATATTCCCACAAATCTGTAGGCAGAAATTACTGAATTAAAAGTAAACAAATTGTACACTTTTTATTTAAATTAAAGAAATTTATAATTCAATTTGAAGTTCCAATTAATATACACAAAATATAATTAAGAGTGAGGATATATAAACAAACTCGAAAGTGTTGTCATTAAATTTTATTGGACTTTTTCAAATTATTATAGGTTTTGTTAAACAATACTTAATTTGCTAAAAAAATCATACGCGGAAATGTATTAACATTTTCTTTACTAAAAGCAAAGTTAGAACAACACATGTCAGATATGCGCATTAAGATATTTGCTCCGGCATGCGCTGATAAAGACCAACAGCGGCAGAATGATGAGAGACATCTTCCTGTACAATCTGCGACTATCTTCCACAAGGAGTGTATCGATAAAATACCGGGGAAATTAAAGGGGTCTTAAGTGCTTCGAAGACCGGCACAGTAGTGTACTACGATTATAACCATTCTAAATTTACACTAAATTACACACCTTTCGACATATTTCAGTTAAAGCTGTACCCTTTAATTCTATTCAAGTGCATCACTGTAATTGTATGTGCAATGCTATGAATTTACGAATTTTAAATTTCTTTTTATGTTTTAAATTTTTTAAATTTTAATGGTTGTTGCCCTGTCTGATTTACTATTGCTTGTTACTAACACCTGCTCTTTTATATTAATGAGATAATAATTAATAAGTATATTTTAAGAAAAACCTATTACGACGAGCATCCATGGAAACCTCCAGGTTCTATTTAACAAAATAATAATTACAAAGAGCCTACAGCTAACAAAAATCATGATTACTGGGATAATAATTAATAAGTATATTTTAAGAAAAACCTTTTCTGATTAGCTGCATTGGAAAGCTCTAGGTTGCATTAAACAACATAATGATTTAAAGTGCCTACAGCTAACAAAATATATCATGATTAGTTGTATAATTATTATTAGGTATATTTTTAAAAAACCTTTTCCGACGAGCTTCCTTGGAAACCTTCATGTTCTATTTAACAAAATAATGATTACAAAGTGCCTACAGCTAACAAAATATATTATAATAGTTATTAATTATATTTTAAGAAAACCCTTTACCGACAAGCTGCCTTAGAAACCTTCAGGTTCTATTTAACAAAATAATTATTACAAAGTGCCTACAGCTAACAAAATATATCATGATTAGTCGTATAATAATTAATAAGTATTTATCAGAACCGTTTCCGATAACCTTCCTACAACTTCCACTTACTCAAATAACTATTCACTCGTGTCTATATCTAACAATATATATCATAACTTTTTCCGACATTTATTGACAAAACCTTTTCGAAAATCATCAATGCGAACGTAAACTTACAGTTACCAATAAACAATGAAATAATCCTAAGTTAATAATAGGGCTGTATCACTTGAAGGGTAGTTATGGCTGTAAAGGAATATTTATTGCAATTCCTGATTAGGAGGTCTACTTAAGCTGGCAATCGAACGGCTTTCCGCTTATTGCCTTTCCTTACAATCTATCGCGGGCTGTGATGAACATGCATCGTAAATAGGCTTAAATCACCAGCACCTAAAACCGAGCTGATTTCCTCCCCTAATCCTGCATTAACTTAGAAAATAACAAATAAAGAAATAAAAACCGTTGTAAACAGACCTCTGGAACTCATCATCGCTGATTTTTTCTAATCGACGTTACAATAAGGAAAGCTCAATTAAAATACCCGAACACACCCAAGTGTTACCTAATATTGAAATATCACCGAAATTCACGTTATAAAATGCAGATTTTTAAACGCAGTTCTCATTACATAAATTTGAGAATAAATTAAAACGGAGATCAAGATTTTGTTTAAGTATTTGAAATATCACGAGGAAAGAAATAACTGCGTAATTTCTATAATAAGACTTAGATTTTTATCACGCGACTTCTGTTATTAAGACTGAGCGTGTTTGTGCTGAGTAATGTGGATGTTTTATCTTTATAATTAGAACTCCCAGTTTTCACTTAAGGCGAAAAGATGTCATTTATTTTAGTTGACTAAATGGTAGATTATGTTTTAATATTTAATTTCTTAAGTTGTAAATGTTATAATTCTCTGGAATGGTCATTAATTTACAGAATGTTATATTAAGCCATTACACTACGTTTGTACAGCCGACTCAGAAAGTTTAATTACTATAATTTTTAACCATCTGCGCTCAGCATATAATACAGAACTGATAAGACATTATATTTCCTGTTTCACATTATATACATGTCATAAATTTGGTAAATATTTCATATTAGCCTCTATAACATTGTGGATGCTAGTTTATTACATATCGCACTATTCCAATTGACAAAAATATATTATATAAAAATATATTATAATTATCAATATAATAAAAGTGAAAATTATGTAAGTATTCCATGTTGTAAAAAGAGAATGTTTGGTCCACTTCACTTAATACAATCATCACTCACTTAATTATCAGCCGATTTACTTGATTACTGAACCGTTGAACACTTCTTTTCCTCTCACAACAAAATCTAGGCTTTTTTTTTATGAAGAATGAAACTGTTAATTAATTTGATCAATTCGTTCAAAGTGTATTTCTATCGAGTGTTTTAAAGAGTTTGAAACAGATATTTTCGTAATAACCTGTTCAAACTATTAATGGTTTTCTGAAATATGACGACAATAGGCTGAAACGGGCTGAAATTTATCAATGGATCTAACTTTGTCTTTGAAAGAAGCAACATCATTGCTGGTGGATTACTTCGCAGTTTAAACTGTTTACAACATATTCTCAACAATTGGATTCGTTAAAAAATAAGATTTTTAAGAACATAATCAAGTTTATTCATATATATGAATATTACTCGTAGAAGTTTAAGAATCATAGAAACGCATCACACATAACGTACGTAGAAAGATGATTGTAATTTATTCAACGTGGATTTATCAATTAGGAGGATTAAATTTTATGTAGTTGTTATATTTAATATCTAAAGAACACCTTTCAAATGTTCGGAGGTTTTGGTTGAGAAACGAAGCAACATTTTAAGTGATAACAAGACATAATTAACCGAAGTGTTTACAGTTGAACGAATTAGAAAACAAGTCAAGTTTTAGGAATTTGCAAGTTTTGTTTGGAAATCTTTAAAAACACGTATAAGCTAAAGAGCAGTCAAGAAATTGAGAGATAAATAAAATAGAAAAACCAGAATAATAAAGTTATAAAGTAGATTATGGAACAAAATATTTACTTCTTATCATTATCTTTTCTCGTTCCATTTTTATTAATAAATGGACAACATTAGTCATTATCGTTAGCTTCTTTTGGCTGTGCGCGTGCGCTCAAAAAGCATTGTATCTTCAAAACGTAGAGATAACTTAATTTCCTATTTTTATTTATGTTTTGGGGAACCCCTGATCGGTCTTGACGCTAAACCTTGATTGAAAGATTCACTTCCTTTAAAGGCCGAAAACGTTACAGTGTTGAGCCGTCGTAAGGAACCTATAGTAGGTATACAACTCTGGTATAGAAATACGATGACGGTAACAAGAAATAGGATTTTAGATTGTTGAAGTGATTGAACACTTTTAATAAATTTAATTTAGATGTTCACGTTTGTTTCAATCATTTAATATTGTATAGACCACGACTTGTAACATAACCATAAATTGAATTTTAAAATTCAAATCTAGCGTTTCCTAACAATGTTTTGAAAAAAAAGGGCTCTACAGACAGCTTTCTATTAGAAACCCAAGCTCATATTACCAGGAAATATTGTGTCTTTACAAGCAATAATTTACACTGCCAACATACTGTAATGTAGCTAGAGCAATTATCAACAGTTCCAGATTTATTCAGCTCTCAACTTGGTCACGTACTGCAAAACTACTTCTCTTGTCCATATGTTAAATGTAGAAATCCATTTTTTATTGATTTATGTTACTGTATTTACAGTACTCACATTAAGTCAAATATCAAAATAATTTATCTATCTACGTAATTTTAAATCAACCCAAATAGAAAATTTGTTTTGATTGCATGTTATGCAAAACATTATTAGATTAATTACTGACCAAATTCGGAAGTCTAAATTTGATTTATTTGTTAATAGCCTTGTAAGAGTGAACAAAAGAAATCACTTACTTGGTAATATGTGACAAGTTATTATTATAATTACAGGTATACTTAAAAGGTCAGCAATAAATTTTATATAGTTATGGCAATATTCATAAACACAAAATACGTTTTTCGTTATTCCTTAACATACATTTATTTTATTGCCAATACACGATTAATACGATACATTAATTCAGCAAATACATGATTTGTACAAACAAATAATACTATGCATATTTTTCTTTCTTTTTATTTTATTTTTAAGTTTACAAATCCAAAATATCCTATGACACAGTTGAGTTAAACCTACTATGAAAACATCAAAATAGTTTATACTGAATACTCAAAGCATAAAATTAGCTACTATAATTACTTGTATTTAAATGTTTATTACAGTTCTTACAGCAATGCTTATTACACTGATATCAAAGGTAACCAACATGAAATCACATGTCCTCATTATTGCTACAAATCTGTTCTATAGGGATGACTTTGTGTCTACGCCATTTCGCCCTTGTACCTTGTACATACTCAAGCTAAGTGCACCTTTCAATTTGAATTGATTAATTGCTAAGTCTAACGACAAGTATAACATACACTGTGTAATCATACATCATTCATGTTACTGTATACGTAACTTTACTGAAAATTTCGTAAATGATTTTTAATAGACTTTTATTTATAAATAATTGTGATTGTTTGGGAGGTTAAAAGTTGGCTTGTCTTACACTATCTCGAAAAACCCTTCCAAAATTTAATTTAAAAGATTGCCTTCTCGTAATAATAATCGCTGTTATCTAATAAATACGACAAGCCTAATGTGTTTCACTCAACTTTTACAAATACAGTATTTAATTCTTGTTTTCTGTAGGAAATCTGTTTTAAGGTAGAGCTTAAAGCTAGAGCACTTTTCAGACTTTTCAATATTATTTAAATCAACGTGTTTAATAAGTTTCCATAAAAACTGGGCTCATTTTATGATTATTCGAGACTAATTTATTATTTGAATACAAGAATAAAATGAATTAGAACTTTTAAAATAAAGTACAAAATTTGATATAATTTATAACCGTTATAAAAATTAACTAAAAACCACAAACAATAAAACTATATGTATAATACAAAATTCAAACTTTTTAAGATAGAAAAACATATTACAGAAATGGAAGTAGGTAAAAACCTTTACATTTTAGGAAGATTGCCATTAAATATTTCTTAGAAAAATATTTATTTAAATATTCGTTTATTGTGGTTTATTTCATGTAAGGTTTGTTGAATTTAAATTGAAATGCAATAACCTTTAACGAGATAAGAAAAATATTTATACATTATATATATATATGACTGAATACCTAGGAATAAAAAAAACCGCCTAAAGACCTAGAAAAAAATCTCCGCTTTTCAACAATCACAAACTCCAAATATGGCATATATTATATATATAATCTATAACATTTTTTTTGTATCCTTTAGACATACATATTGTGATTGTTGAAAAGCGGAGATTTTTCTAGGGAGAAAAGCAAAAGCCACGGAATAAGCTTACTCGGAGCAAAACAAAAACTAGACCCTATTATTGTTGTAAAGATATCACGTTCGGTACCATAGAAATTAATAGTTTAAATTTAAATCAATTCACTTCAGGCGGTCTTTTTTATCCTATGTATTCAGTCATGAAGGGTTATTGCGCTCCCAAATAATGATGTATACCCCTAAATAATCATCCTACAGATTCACAAGCTCTTCAAACTTTAGGATCTTTTCTATAAGGTTGTTTTAGGGAATTGTTGGCCTTTCTCACATGTACAAAGACTCCTATTCTTTTCTAATTAAGACTGATGTCGTCTAAGAGGTAGAGGTCTACAGTCTCGTCGTGCATTCCACATCTTCTGTACAGAGGTTTCCCTGTAAAAATACCCGTCCTGTGAATTTGCTTTCTTAAGTGCTCATGTCTTGTGATCCAACCTACCACCTTCCCTATATTGCACCGGCTTAACTTGATGGTGAATTCATAAGCTACGATTCAATTTTTGTAAAGGTAGCGTGAAGCGTGACTCTCATATCTGAGATGTTCCACCATTAATAGTTTACATTATATTATAATTTAAATCTAGGAAATTATGTCCTATTATTAACTAGAAACGAGCTAGGCATTGTGATACGAAATCTTTTTTTTCTTGAGATGAATATGTTGTACTGCACATTAATGCTTGGTAAAAATTATTACAAATGGAATAATAATAATAAACTTTGTGGGTCCATTTAATAACAACCTATATTGATAATTTTTATCTCTTTAATTTCATAACCTACAAAGAAGTAATCTTGAATTTATCTTGTGACTTAACACATGGCGAAAAACCTTACTGTGAATAGTTCTGTTATTTGACATAATGAGCATATATAGAACTGTATTTGTAATTGTTAGTAATAATAATATTATTTTGTTGTGAGCTGTAAACAATGATGAAATGTTCTAGAATATTCAAATGATTACTCTGATGTTTTAGTGATAAAACTTGTTACCATTTTGATGCTTAATCATTTAAATTTGAACGTTCAAGGTTGAAGTTATTTTATATTAGTTCTCCAGAAAACAAATCATCTAAAATTCCACACACCCAAATAATAATACCTATCTTAAATTAATTTTTTATAATAATCCCCAAGCAGGAGTTTGGCACATAACTGCACCTGATTACACTATGACCCGTAGTTTCGTTGCTTTTTACAATGTTAGTATATTGTTTTTTTTTTTTTTTTTTTTTTTTTTTTTTTTTTTTTTTTGTTTAACTATTTCTAAATTACTAAAACGAGGTTCAGAAGTGAAATAATTTATGTCAGCTAAATATAACATCTTACAAAGTTCATTTCTTTATTTAGTGAATTAGGCTAAATATAAATATGAATTCCTTAGTAAATACTTAAGTAAGCAGCAGCCACTGGTCTTCAATGAAGAAATTTTATTTACGAGTCCCTTGCTACGGTCGCAGGTACTCTAAGGAACTTATTTATTTAAAACAGTTCTATTCCAATATAAACCGACTTCGTTGTTTCTAAAATATTATATTAAAAGGTTATTTGACTTTTCCGACATAATTTTCCAACGTAAAACTCGATATTTCCAAATGTTTCGTATTGATTTACTCTTTAAGGTAATAACTAACAATAGTAGTCTATCATAAAATCATTCACCAATTGGGCAATTTAATATTTTTAAGTTTTACTAAGATGTGATAAATAATAACATTAAAAATAAATAGAAAAAGTTCCAAGTAAAAAAAAAAAGAATTTATTTATTATTAGATATAAAACAAACATTATTATTGATGTAATTATTTATTATTAGATGTAATGATATAAATACAAACATGTTGACCTTTCAAAATATGCAATTAATTGTAAATAAATCTACGTGTGGAGTTAGATGGTGGGAGTAAAATTTCAAAGCAAGGCGATACAAATAACCTGTCTTACGACGGTTTAGATAACTGATTCTTCCTTATCAGTGTCTCTGAATTGCCATGACATATTTATGTATCTGATAATGTTAATAAAACAAGATGTAGATATAAATCTGTGTTTCCACGAATTATTAGAGTAGATATAAATCTGTGTTTCCACGAATTATTAGAGTTGCACTGTCATCGAGAAACCATTTTTATAATAGCATAAACTGAAAAACCAATTTAATTAAAGAGTCAAATTTTAAATATCCGTGAGAATGGTTTGGATATTATTAACTAACGGATAGGTTTGAAAATCTGCTAAATAGGCAGCTCAGAAATACAATCCGAACAGATAAACACGCAATAAATAAACTATATATACAAAGATCCTTTAGGTAACCAAATTCAATAACGATGTTTGCCCACGAATTTCATATTAGGTCTAGTTTTCCCATGGGTCACTTAGTAAACATACGAATAGAATGTGAAATCATAGCTCATGTTGAACCAATGTTTGTACATTCAAAATTCATCGGCGGAGCCATAAATATGAATTATTTTACTTTGAAAAAAAGTAAATCGCAGTTGTTTAAATCATTCGTAACATCAACACACACACACACACACACACACACACACATATATATATATATATATATATAAATTATATATATAGGTCTATATATAATTTTTTTTCAGTATATTTTAACTGGGCACCAATGAATATAATTCCTGCACTACATTTCTCTCATTTTAAAATTTTATTTGTAGTAAAAGGATTAATACGTCAAGTTTGAAGAAAACGCTACAAATCTGTAAAAACTTTTCATTTTTTATCATCCTAAATTGTGAACAGTAATTTTCTGTTACATTCAGTTTGATATAATTTATGTTTTTACTTACTGTCACGTAACATTTTATATAATATAACATTTTATACCTATCAAAATACGTACCATTATCAACAAAACAAGAGTGGCTTAAAACAAACTTATACTAAAAACACAAATAAAAAACTTTAAACATTCATATTAACATAATTTAAAAATTCATTAACAGCATTATAATTGCTCGCCATCAAAAACTCTATTATGCATTTCTTAAAATAACTTATACTATTTAATTTCTTAAGGAAGCTTATTGAGCAATTTTTTACCTATATAGAGCTAGTTTTGTCCGCTATATTGAGGTGATGTTTTGGCAACTGGAAGTTAGTTTTGTTCCTAATTTGATATTGGTGGAAATTTTGTTTATTGTGTGAAGCACCTTATTCGGTTTTAATATATACACAATGGCGGAAGTGTAACATTTCATATCCTTAAAAATAAGTTTCTATTCAAATAAAACCTACAACGAATATATTTTTTTCTGTGTTTTAAATATTGAAACCCTCTCTGACACACCTACACAAATCAAAATGCTATATTGAATGACTAAACAAAAGATGCCATGGTAAACCATTAAACTAGATTTTATAAATTTTAGTAAATATCCACCAAGATTGCCTATAGTAAATTTAATAATGTAAATGTATATATTAAAAATTACTTTTGTCTAACAATCCTTTTGGTAATCACAGATTATCGGTTTCGGCGATTTATTTAATACATCATCAGATCTGTACTCATGTAAAGTTCTTAACAATACAATCGAGTGAACCATGATTTAAATTTCTCCACTTTGAGACAGTTAATATGACGTAAAATATATTATTAGGTGTCATAGTTTGAGTAGAAAACAAAACATAACATTAAAAAAACACTTATACATTTCACGAAAGGAAATCAGAGTCAGGATAGTCCAGTTTAATTAACTGGGGCCTTCTTCCTCACAGTTTTAGTTGCAACTGCAAAATGATTAGTTACTTAATTAAGTTACACATCTGTTTCCTTAAGTCCGATTATTGTATTGAATAATTAGTTAGAAGAATATTTTAACTTATCATTAAGGACGTTATCTGTCTGTAATTTTAGGCTGTTCTAAATTTGATACGAATCCAAGTTATTTAAGAGGTGACATTTTCGTGCTACTAAATAGATTGTTAAACGGAAAACATAAGGTATTTTTTATAATTGCATTATATATCTATTTCTTAAGTCGATTGCATTTTTTTAAACAAATATTTATTTGGAAATATGATGTATCCAGTTTTTGAAAGCAGTTAAAAAAATGGTCTCCACTTAATATTTATGTCAATATAAAGCTCCCAAAATTGTGTCATTTCCACAAAGGTATTTGCTATACCCTCAAAACTGTACTTTATTTTTACTGGCTGTCTACTTTGACAACATTGAAATTTGATAATTTGAGGTTTTTCAATTTAGTTTTAACCCATTTGCAGCGAACCAGTCAGAAATTTCAGTCATAGACTTCTTAGTTAAATCTGCCATACCTTTCGAATTTCTTGCTTTAACAATTGTAGTTCTATCGTTTGTATTGTAAATAATACTCGTACTTATTTTATTCTTTTTTTTACAATATGTTTTTTTTTTCCTTTTTTTGTTAAGTTACAAAGTTTTAACAAAATGTGTTCATAAGTTTTATAATATTGAGATAAATTTCGATCTTTTGTACATTTTAGTATAATATGTAGTTCTGTTTTCGCTTATTAGATATTCTTTACCCCTTAGTGATCCAATTTTCCTTTATTACTCATTTGTAGTCTTTAGAGGTAGAGTGATTCTTAGAATAAATATAACACTCATTATACCTATATTTCGATATCTGTAACAATCGAGGATCAACCCCTTGAAATGTGTTCCGATCGGTAAATTATGTGGGTGCTTATTTAAAAACAGAGATCCCAATTTGTGTTACAATCTCTCAAGTAAGCGGTTTACCTAATGCGCTTTTCTTTAAACCGGGCGTTATATTTTTGATTAGCAATTATTTATTTTTAAGATTAGACAAGATCTCATTTTATGAATTTGTTATATCAAATCGATTTTTTTAAGGGTGAAAATCGATCAATTTGGTGATCTTGAATCATAAATTGTATGCCTATCGTGTAATTCAATTACTGGAGATAATACAGATTTTTCGTTGCAAATGTATTTTTAACTTTTAATGTAAATTAACGAAATTCACAATTCAATTTGCATCTGGAAAGAAAAATACTTAAAATATACTCGTAATTAAGAGGGTGGAAATATAAACAAGCTGAAAAGATGTAGTCATTGAATCCACTTTTTACACACGGACAATCATTACGTAAATTAGACAGAGGGATATGTTGTTTTACCTTTTAAAACGTCAAACTGCACGAAGTGTTGACGTAATTTGGATACAAATGGAACACTGGAAATGCCGTCCCATCCTTCGTTTTAGACATTTTTCATTTACGACTTATGATATTAAAATTGTGTGTCGTTCGACTCAGGATGTATGTATTTTATCTTTTTACTTCAAGCTTTCAGTTTTCACTAAAGGAATTCTTCTAGCTGATCAATGGTAGATCATGTTTCATTATTTATTTTCTCTATAATAATATTTACTAGTTTGTTCTATCATTTCCTGTATCTGCTATTAATAATGTATACAATATAATGTTGATCCTTTACAAGATATCTGTACTGCCATCTCGAGTAGTTTACTGCTTAAATATGTTATAATTACACTATTACTATCCTCACCTTTCATTGTATTTTATAAAGAAGTAATGATCAAGCATTTCATTTTTTCTATTATAACCTATATACAGAGGGGGGGACAGTGTTGCAATCGCTAGGTAATTAATGAGCGAGTAGAGATGAAAACTTTTAACTTTTGCCAAACCCCATAAGATATGTCTTTTTATTTGATGAGGTAAACACCTTAATACCCCTTTTTTATTGGATGTTAAAAGGACGGCCCTTAATTTTTTGATATAGCAACCCCATCATCACTTTGAAGAGTCAAATAAATTTTAGTTTTAGTACCTTGAAAAAGTCTTTAGAATATCTGTAACCGGAATTAAGGGGGCAAGAAGTCAAATTTTGTTCCATTTGTCATGGATATTAATAAAAAACCCAAAATACGGATTATTATTTTTATTTGAATTTATTTAACTAAATGAATATACTTTTTGTATTTTTTTATATTTTAGCATACAGGCTCCAATTTTTGAATGAGGATATTTAGTATTTTACCCTCATCTAACATATCATTTTAAAAGAAATTATTAGAGGAACTAATGACGTATAGAATAAATGAAATGACCATGACTACTTTGAATGAAATAATGAACTAAAACAACAAGAAATAAGGCCAAAATTAAAACTGATTCTATTAAAGATATTGTATTCTATACGTCATCAGTTTACTTTTAAAATGAAATGTTACATGATGGGGAAAAATTGATCCATTGGGTCCCCCTTTAAAAACGGGACCAGTTTTCTAAAATAGGATAAATACATACAATTGTGTTCATTTAGTTTAAATAAGTCCACTGTTCAAAAATTTAATCTATATTTGGTTATATTTTTTTTAATATTATTTTTTTCTTATTAATATCCATGACAAATCGAAAACTCATAATTCAACTTCTAGCTCCATAATTCCCATTAAAAATATCGTTCATAGATATATATTTCAAAGACACTAAAAGTTGCCTTTTTTACATCATTTAAATGATACGTCGCACAATGGGAGTTGTTATTTGACAATTTTAATGTCCTCCATTTCAACCACCTTAAAAAGAGGCAAAACTGTTTTTACTGAATAAAAAGTGAAAGAACGAACCCTATCAGGTAGACGTTTTCATTTCTACTCGTTCAGAAATTACCTAGGAAAGACTTTTTCCCACTATGGTTCTCACTGGCTTACTAATTCATCACTACTTCCTAGGTAATAATGTTTCTGTTCACAGTGTGAAGATATATTCAAACTTCTTTTATATACAGGCTTCGTCTCAAATACACTCTTTTGTAAGAGGTTCTATCATTAATTAAATATTAGTTAATGTTTCACTTTCTATTTTCTTGAAAAATATTATAAGCGGCTTGTCTACTGCGTTGGTAACCATTGGTCAAAGGACTTTATTTTATCGAGTGCTTCGTATTCTGTAGTTGGTTCCTGCCTTTTACATTAACTGTGCTGTGTATGGTTACAAGAGTGCCAACCTTAAACTCCGGCAGTAAATAGTCATGTCTATATAAACAAGAAAAAGTTCTAAATGTAAACTGATCATGCAACCGGATACAATTAAATTACACAATACCACTACAAAAATAAAATTTTGAATAGCACTATTTATAGTTCTATACAAGAGTTAATGCTAGCCTCTGATTTGTTCCACTGCAGGTTTTAAGCCTTTCCAAGTTTGACATCATATTTGTGCCCTCGGGGTAGTTATAACTTCTCTTAAAAATATCCGATTCAGTGATCAGGTTTTAAAGATTTTGTACTTTAACGTTTACGAATGTGTCTCAACTTAAGTGGCAGACCCCAAACTAACAAAGAAACCAGTAGTAAGTTGGATTAGTATTGACGGAATTGCGTACAACCAATTTTTAAAATACCTTTTTTTACAAAATTTGTGATCGATAATTTAATACACACAAAATAAAATAAGTTTTTTTAATTAACGGCTTATGATAATAAAACTTCCCGTGTAGATGTTGCACCTGTGTAATTAATGTTTCCAGTTTTTTCTAATAAAGGAAAAAATATAATTATTTATTATAGTTAATTAATGGTAGATCATTTTCCATTAGATTCTCTAAAAAGATTTCCTATGTTGTAGTTGTACTAATTTTCCTATCTGATAATTAATTTACAGAATATAATTTTAAGTTTCTACAATACATCTGTGCTGCGTCTCAGATTGTCTACAGCTTAATCACTTTATCCCCCCCCCCTCCTCTTTACTTCATTTATCAAAGAACTTCTGATGAAGTTTTTCTCTTTTTAATTATCATTAGATCACAAATTTACTAAATATTTGAGAATAACCCTCCATATAGTTGCTCTATTTCACAAAACACAATTCCCATCAGAGACAAATTAATAAAACTTACTTAAATAAGTGTAAATTATTTACATATTTCTTAATATAAAAGTAATGTTGACCTTTGGTATGTTTCCTTTCAATCACTAATTATTAAACAATTGAAGCCAATTGGAGTACAATAACGACTTGCTTTTTTTAAAAATTATTATTCTGTTCGTTCATCCGCTTGGGTTGTTATTGTTTACGAGTATTTGGTTTGACTGTGTTTTCACTCTATGAAAAAAAAAATGTATATACGTTATAGTTTAAAATGTTCTGAATTAACTTGTTTGTCTGAATAGTAATCCCGGCGGGTTCAACGAGTTTATTATCCGGGTTCATGGGTTCATACAACACACTAAATTAGGAAAACTATGTAATTCATATAATCGTGTAAATACAACACTCCAAATGAAATTAAAGATAAGTTATAATAAGATATCGCAAAACTATTATAACTTCAATTACTGCCTTCTCCATTTATAATCCAAGAACATATGTGTTATTAAATGCTACAAGATGGTTAATATATACAAATTAACAACTTCATTATGATAGCTAATCCCCTGAATATTAAATATAGTAATTCTACAATAACACTAGAGTATTTTTTTTTAAATAGATGACTGTTCAAGTTCGATTTTTATTTTCAATATTGTATTTGAATTAAGTTGAGTAGCCTATTATCTTCGTCGACTCTAAAAACTAATAAATGATAACGGATAACTCATAATTACTCAAACATGAAACCAACCATAAGAGCAAGGTAAAAAACTTGTAATATAAAATTTATTTTACATCCCTAGTGCTATATTTATAAAAATTAAACAACTTGAATTAAATTATTAAATACTTAAATTTGAACATATTGCACATAATTTATGAAAGTCTCTAACAATTAAACTGTTTCAAGTTCTCCCATTTCTTTCCATATTCAAATAAGTTGAAATTATCCAAAACAGAAAATTGCATCTTCTAATTAAAATCAAACAGAAGATTAGCTGATTAGGTAAGAAACAGCTGATTATGAGAGCTTTTGGCCTATGTCAGATAATTAATTACTATTATTCACATAATTCTTCCATATTTAAGGTGTAAAAGTGATATAAAATATATTTACTACCAATTTTCTAATCTAGACTTTGTGATGGAAGTGACATTATTATATGAGAAAATCAGATACAAAATAATGGGTGGACCTAATTTTATTCGTCTGTTTGATTTTGAATCCATTCAAACATTAATTATTGTTCAAAACTTTAGTATTTTATTTTACATTTTCCACTATTTTCTGATTGGTCTACGTAGTGTCTATCCTTATTTTTGATTAGTAAAAAGTTTCGCATTTAAGAAGTTAAAAAAGGTAACTTGTATAAGTGGTATCGAATTTTGGTAACAAGAGATAGGATTAGGACAACAGACAATGGATGTTCTGATGACACTTTAGCCAAACGAAAAACCGCTATACATCACAACTTTATTATTTTCCACCCTGGATATTTACTCGTCCTAGATGTCATTTCTCACACGTCATATTGCATTTCAGACTGTACGAGTATTTTTTTTTATTAAGTGTTTTGATTTAATAATTTAAAATTCTTTACTGGTTTTCTATTTCTCTATTGCTTTTATTGCATTTTTCTTAATCTTTATATATATATATATATATATATATATATATAGCTTTTTTTATATAATACTTTGATAATATATTGAGAGACATAGGTTACACAACCAATTTTGTATTAAAACATCATAGTCATAAGGAAGAATACATGAAAAAAACTGCAAAAGTTTATAGTTTCTGCATGTTGCAAACGGATTAAAACTATTATCAAAAGTTCCCAATTTATTCAGCTCTCAATTTACTCACATATTGCAAAACCACTCGTCACTTTCACACGGTAAATTGTAAACGTCCATTTTTATTATTACTTGAGTGTTACTGTATCTACCTCCCTGTTGCTGCACCGCATTGAAACAAATATTATGAGAATATATGCCATAACATTAAATGGAATATTCAAGCTGTATACAATTTGAGTTTACTGCATGTTTAAAAACATTACTGGATGCAATTACTGGAAGTTTCTGCTCTAAATCTGATATACTTTTAATACCATCTCGGTAAACGAAGTACAAAGATTTTCTTGAATCATCTTTATTTCTACATAAAATATAATTATGTAATACTTTGTTATTTAATGTTTACCCAGACATGTATAGTGTTAAACGTTAGGTTCAGAAATATTCTAACATTTAAAGTATTAACTACCTCGACTTCAGGATGTTCATTCTAATCTCCAAAATATAACTACACATATTATAAATTGAGAATATCCTTTATATAAACTAATATATTTATCTTTTCATTTCTACAACCTCAAAATAAGATAAATATTAAAATGATTTACGTAAGGTGTTAGAGTAACGCCTATTTTAAATATGGGAAACGTTAATTATAAATTTGAGAAAACGTTCATTTAATCTTATTAACAAAGTTTTAAATTCTATTTTGTCTTAAGATTTAATCAAATATTTATTTTACAATTCAAATCTAACATCTACAATAAACATAACAAAAAAGTTACTTTCAGTCATGTTAAAAATTTTTAATTTTCGAGATACGTAGGCAAATATTTATCGTCATCATAAGGGGCTGGAAGATCGGCAATTAAAATTGCTTGCACTCCAACAGCTTCTGAGATAGCAATAGTAGCCAACATGCAATAATAACCTTTTATTCAGTACAACGTGCTAATTATTGTTTAAGATATATTTCGTATTGTTTTTTTATTGTTTTTGTTTTGTGTATATTTCGTGAATTTGTCTCTACGTATTTACCCTGGTACATAATCAATCTAAGTGAACCTTTCAAAAGGAATTGATCAATTGCCAAGTCTAATGACTTGTATAACACACTATTCATATATCATTCATGCCACTAAGTGTGTATGTAACTACAGGTTCCATAAACGATCTACAATGAATTTCAATAGACAAATTGTAATTGTACGAGGTTAAAATTGTTATTGAATTTCACACAAAACATATTAATTAAAACATTAACTCTTCCTACTACATATTAACAATGCTATTTCTTTCATTCGGACAATGTGTTTTATTCCACTTGTATTTCTTGTTTTCTGTGGAAAGTATGTTGAAAAGTTGAACGACAGGTATATATTTTATTTAGACTTCGCGTTTAATTAAACATAGGTGCTCTAAACATAAAGTCGAATTAAGAGTTTTCCTCATGAAAAGATGCATTTTACGATTAAGTTAGACTACAGTAGTTCATTATTGTAATACAGTAGAAAAAAATCCTTGTGTATAATAGTTCTACATTTATTTTCCGTATGCGTTTATGTTATAATTCTATCTACCTATATATATATATATATATATATATATATATATATATATATATAATATATAATATATATTAATATAATAATATATATTAATATAATAATATATATATATAATAATATATATAATAATATATATATTATTTTCTATCTACATAGTGAAATACTATGAAGATAGAAATATTAAATATATTTCTGCATATTATTATTTAATTTATAAAAATTGAAAATTTGATATAAAGTATAACCGTTATAAATAACAAAAACGTAACACTAACTTTTATAGATTATTTTATATGGGAGAGGCGATTATTTATATATATATATATATAATCGCTTCTCCCATATAAAATTACAAATGGTAAACTCTAATATAGTATAATATATAAGCAATTAGGGAAAATAATAATCAGGAAAAAATGTAATAGCCAAAATTTTAATGTTATTTCATTCAGGTTTGACCAGGAAGTTGAATTACCCTAAAATTTTTATTTAACTTAAAATTTATTTTTTCAGAGCTAAAATTAAATAGTAATACGA
This sequence comes from Aphrophora alni, assembly GCA_963513935.1. Lineage (NCBI taxonomy): Eukaryota > Metazoa > Arthropoda > Insecta > Hemiptera > Aphrophoridae > Aphrophora > Aphrophora alni. The sequence goes on from OY740768.1 coordinate 53,314,543, forward strand.
AATAAGAATATTTCGCCAGTTGCTATTTTAATTACGTTTTGCTATTTTATGACCTTTAGTTTGCGAGTTATTATGTATTAAATAATAATTTTAAGTTACAATATTTCTCGATGGGTTTTTACATTTGAAAATTTTAGGTTGTCTCCAAAAATTTTAGGGTCGGATTGAATTTATCTTATCATTCCAAAATATGGTGTTTTTATATTTTTATTTTTTTTAAGTTTGAACTTTTATTTTTTAGGGTTTAAAAGTTACTTGGGGACTTTTTTTAATTCTTGGTATAAAACCTACAGTACTGCAAGTGAAATGTTTATTCCTCCTTGTCTGGAATACTACGAAGTCTAATAATGTTAACTAAGGTACTTGAGAAAACATAGTTTTGAATCACTGGAATTAAAATTACTAGAAAGATTTATCTTAATTTGAAATTTATTGAATTAAAAATTAACGTTAAAATGTTCATAAACACGCCTTACATAATGATGATTAAAAAATACATTGTTAAACCAATATGTTCGGATGTTTATTAATAATTAATTGGGATCTTATATCATATTCTTCCTCTTAAAGTTCCACCCCCCTCTTCAGTTCAGTACCAACTGGTAATTTGCTGGTCCCTATACTTGATTAGGTTGAATGGTTTACATGTTTTTTTTTTGTTTTTTCCAAGAAAATAAAACTGATTAGAAGTTATGGAAAAACAAAAATATTTCAATTTTTTTCAAAAATGAATATTCGTATTATTATTTAAAACATTTCTTTTTCGTCATACTGTTTCAAAAACAGCTATTTTCAATACATGCATTGAAATGTAAAAGTTGCTCTTTTTAGTCCTAGGACTAAAAACATCAGCTGAGGTCGAGGTCATTAGCTGTTACTTCGTTTATACGAATAAATTAACGATTGTAAAGAATCTATAAAAACAACCGATAGTCTCGATTGTAAATAACCAATAAAATAGCTGTTACCATCGATTTTAGTTCATTGTTGTATTTTTTATATTATTTGAGTTAACAAAAACTAAACAGCTTTAATAGCTGCAAACTTGTGAAACTTGTGAAAACTTTTGAAGTTAAATAGGTTATAAAATTTTAGTTTTTGTAATATGGTTTTCTTATATTAATTGCAGTATAACTAAAATAATAGTTCCTCACAAGGAGCAAAAGAAGCTTTTCGATCGTCCATCATTTTCTGGCTTCGGCTCCGCCGAGCTTGAGCTTGTATCATAAAGCTTCACTTTTGGTCCTAGTGATAAAATACAATTTTTTAAACCTCTAAGTAATCATAGATGTTACTAATATTTTAATACATTTCATTATAAAACGAACTTTTAACAAATATAATATATTTTAAAATAAAATCTAATACTATCACACAAGCTATTGATTGATGGACCTACGAATTTTGATATATTAGATGTATTACCCCTTTCGGGGGCTGGAAAGTAATTTATTTTGGTTCGACTTTAAAAAAACACATTTAGAAGTTTCAATAACGAAATGTAATTATTTCGTATAACATTATTTTTATGTTATTGTCACGTTACTCTCTGGACTATGTGTGGCTTTTATTTACAACAATAATAAACAATTGTTTTACATTTATAAATCTATTTTTAAAATAGATCTGAGTGTTAAAAATGTTGAAATGGAGTCAATCTATTGTTATTGGATTTGATATTAAGGATGACAACTATTTAGCTGTCTCAAAAATGGGAACACTAATCTAAGTACTTAAATAACCAAATAGGTGTATAAGTACTAATAACTATTCTTGGGGATACATTTTGAATAGAAAATAGGTTTACGAAGCGCAAAAGAATAACTATTCTGTATTTAATCCACCGAAATAAGATTTGACCTCTTTGCCGAGATTTTAATCTGTCTAGACCACTCACAGATCGAATATAAGAAAAGCCTGTTATCGCAGAGAGAATGAAAATGTTAAAAAGTCATTTGTGTCATTACAAACAGTAATAAAGTGTAGCGCTATTACTCGCCGAATTTCATATGCCTGTCTTTCGATAAAGAAGTCGTAATTCTTATGAACTTTATTGAATGTTTACGTGTGATAAAATATCCAATTATTAAATACTTTCCACTGCAACTGTGAAATGTTAGGTTAGTATTTAAGTGTCATTTATCATTATTGTTGCTCAGTCTTTCTACTATCGTTATATTATATAGTGATTGTATATTACATTATTAGAATAGAATATAATAGAAAAAAGTACTTTATTTTGACATGTATTCCATACAAAATATAAAATAAATTCACAATTAATTAATTATAGGAGATAAAATAAAATGAAATAAACTAATAATATTCTTTCTTTACAGAGTACTTTACAGCAATGGTCTTTTTGACCGTCAGCTGGGTTGGCATAAACAATATTGTTAAAAATTACACTATGAGTCACATATATTTACACATATAGACCTGTGTATATAACCATCCGTTCATCAGTGCACCCATACATATATAATCATATAATCATACAAAATATTCAATATACATGACTACAGAATTAATTAATTTGGCACCAGCTATACAATTAAAATTACTTACATATATAAATAGATTTACAGTAATCCTTCCAAAAATTTAGGTGTAACCCCCCTCCCCAACCAAAATGTTGTGTACTGTTACAGTTAAAAATTAAATTCATTTATTAATTCCCATCTAAATTTCCATGCAATCTTCATGAATTTACCCAATCTCCACCAATTTCTCCCATTTAATAAAAGTTCAAATTCCCCCCTATTTAAACTGCGTTTGAAAAAGCACAAATTTAATTTCTTATATCGGCTAGGATAGGACAGCGAGCAATAAAATGGTAAACCGTCTCGTTTTCATTTATGTTGCATAAGGAGCATAACCATATTTTATCGTTACACCACGGTTTATAGTTTAAGTCAACAAGTTCCGCCCTTGCTTTGATGATCCAACTTATTGTTTGTATATCATATTTATCAAATAAAACAAGTCTACTGCTGAGTTGAAAGTCAAGGTCCCGGTACTGTTTGTGATATGTCGCACTTCTTGCCCTCTGTAAACATTCTCCCTCCCAAATAACTCTGACCGCTTCAATAACACTAAGCATCTGTTCACGTAGCCTATCAATATTGCTCATATCCACATAAATCCCGTATTTATATCCTAACACTTTCCACTCCTAGCACCAGTAAATGCCCCTTTTTATTATTTGTTTAGCAAGAATGTTTGGCAATCTATTCTTTGGTAAAGCTACAACCCTAAAAGAAAATTCAGGTGGATTCTCAATGTATACAAATAAACCTTTTCAAACCCTGTTTCTAAAAACAAGACATAATTTGGGGTATTATTTGGCAACTTAATATATTATAACGATCTCAAACGATCACAATGGATAAACAATTAATTAGGCCTAATATCAAATATTAAAATAATAATCATCAATCAAAAGTTAACATTAATAAATAATTGTGTAAATGTGTAAATTGAAACAGAACACATGTGGACAAGCAAATCTTACCGAAAGAGCAGCTGCAAGGTTAAGTTTCGAAAATAACTGTACAAATTGACAAACGTGACAAGGACAAGGGAAAGAAGACATTCTGTTTTACTTAAGAGAAGAAAGTTTGCCGACAAATAAAACTTTAGTAGAAAACATAACGGAGTTTTGCTATTCAACGCAGCTGCGTGTTGTAAAAAATGAGAAAGCGAATTCCTAACGGTATCTCCGAGGGTGAAGCCAGCGCGTGTAATAAAAAACCAACGATTTTGGAAAGTTAGAGGTCCAATCCGGAGAGGCCTGAGTTTAAAAAAAATGAGATTTAACCAATAAGCGAAGAGGACGCTACACTTGAATTTCGGGAGAGGTGAAATCCAGAGTAAGGAGAGTTCAGTCTAGAACTGGGGTTAAGAGCGTGTAGGTCTTAACTTACAGTTAGGAATCAGAGTAGGAGGTGTTAAGTGTTAAGAATTAACCTGAGGGTTTAATTCTAAGTCATTGATTAATTTAAAGGCAGAGCCGCAACAAAATTTAGTAATTTATCTTGAAGTTTGTTAGATACATAAATTAAATAGAGTCAAAGAGTTTAAATTTCATAAAAGAAGAGGAGAGATCATCGCGTCGAAGTCCATAGTAATCGAGAACGAGTGAGGAGACTAAATAGAGTTAGCGGAGTATCACCAGAGATTCACCACCAGTCAAGGAACCAGTGTTAGCAGCATCCGACTTCACAGGCTAAGGATCCGTTGTGTTGTTGTGCATAGTTAGTGTTTGTGTTGTGTAAAAGTGCCAAAATTATAGCGGACGAGGAGAATTGTTGATAAGTACAAAATTTCATAATAAATAATCATTAGAGTAAGTATTTCACTTTAATTGAGTCATTAAAAGTTCCCATGCCCGAGATAAGAGTCAAGTTTTTTTTGTATAATTAATTTAAAAGTAAAGTAATTGAGCTAGCCGGCAAACTAAAGTAAATTTGGAAATATCAGTTAATTAAAGAAATTTGTCTTGTTTTTGTTATAAAATTGATAAAGTTAATAAGAACATATTGGACAAGATTTGATGAACATATTGTAGAGTTTTGATTTTATGTAAATTGAATAATCAATTATAGATTTTAAATTTGTAATCAATAATATTGTGTATTAGAGCAAATTAGTTTTTAAAGAATGCAAGTGTGAGCGAATGAAGTAGCCTTAAGATATTTCAATGAATTGATACTGTTGTTATAAATAGTTGTTTTTTTGCTAATAAATCCTGAAGTTAGACTAAGGATAAAAACTTGTTTTGTTGAACTAATTTACTTAAACCATCATAATAGTTTTTCAAAAGTTTTCAAGAGAATTAAAATTAAAATAAATTAAATTATAAAATTAGATTAAAATCAAAAAATATATATAACAAATTTGCATTGTTATATTTGGCGCTCCACCGCGTGGCTCATTAAAGTGAAATTTAAATTGCTAGTTATAGAATTGTTAGAGGATAAGAATATTAACATTGTTACAGGAAATATTGTGTGGTAGATAATAGGTTAGAATAGTATTGTTTATGTTAACCAGAAGTAAAAAGAGGGAATTAGAACTTAAAATGGCAAATGAAAGTGAAATATATAATCAATTGGGATTAAATAGTGGGAGTTTAAATTTTAGTCAAGAAGGGGAACAATTAGAGTCAATTAATCAAAATGGGGAATTAGAAGTAGAAAGTAACGTAAATTCACGGGCGGGGACAGAAGTAGACAATCCAACAACATCGGCGGCAGTACAGTCAGGAAACGCGAGTATGGCAATGATACAGGAAATGTTAAAGCAGATGGCAGACGAAAACCGGAGAATCGCTGAAAAGATGGCAGAAGAAAACCGGAGAAACGCGGAAAAAGCCGAGAAAAACGCGGAAAAGATTGCGGAAAAGATGGCGGAAGAGAACAGGAAGGGTTTTGAAGAAAATCGAAAAACTATGGAAGAGAAATTTGGGGAAGTTAAGGGTAGTCTAACCGCATTAGAAGAAAAATTTAACAGGAAGATAAACGAGCGTTTTGACGGAGTCAACAGTCGAGTAGAGATGGTCGAAACACAAGTCGCGGAAATTCGTACGAGCGTCGAAGAGAGGTTAAAGAAGACGGAAGAAGAATTCGGCGATCGAGTCAAGGGATATCGCGCGGAAACGGAGGGTCGCGTGCAAGAACTCGAAAACCGTGGCGTAGTCGTCAACAATCGGTTGGAAGAACTCGCGGCGAAAGACGAAGAAATCGGGGAAATATGCACGAAAAATAATGAAACTAACATCGCGAAAATTGAGGAGAATGCGAAGAAGACGGAAGAGGTCGCTAAAAAGTTAATTGAATTAGATAGGAGATTAAAAACGGTCAGAAATTTAGGGGAAGGATATTGTCACGAGCCAGAAGTAAGAAATATTAGTTTCTCGGGAAAAGAGAGGTTTCCCATACAATTTCTAAATGTAATGGAAGAGATAAGCGAGCAGATAATTGGAAACGGCATGAATTGGATTGACCGATATTTAAAAGACGAGGCTTATATATGGTGGCAGCTACATAGGAGAAGTGTTAAAAATTTTAAGGAATTTGAGGAATTGTTTAGGGAGAAGTATTTCAATGAAATAATACAGGCGAAAATTAGGGACCATTTAGAGTTTGGGAAATTTAGAGGCAGAATGAATGACGAGGCAATTGCATATGTAGAAATGTTGATGCTACAATGTTCCGAGTTAAGTCCGCCGTTAGCAGAGGAACAATTAGTTTATAAGGCGGGAAAACATTTCCATCCAAATATCTTGATTGCAATAATTACAAGGGGGATTAAAAAGAAAACAGAATTTATAAAATTGCTCATGGAATTTGAACATGCTAGGATAGAGGAAGTCAATGAAAGGGAAAGGGTAAACAATAATAGAGGAAATTTTAGGGAACAAGTAAATAATAACAAACAGAATAATTGGGGTAGACGACCGAGTGACCATGTGACTCCATGGCGAGAACAAGGTCATAAACCAGTTGAGTGGAGAAGACAGGGAAACAATGAAGGAACGAGCAATGACCCGAGAGTTCCGGACAGGCGGTTTGTTAGAGAACCAACCCCTAATAGAAAGGAAAAGTGAAGGTTAGCCGAGGGCGTAAGCAACCGACAAGGGGCAATACAAAACAATAGCGTTATGAACACCTTATTTACTGATTTAAAAGATTATTTAGAAGCACAGGATAACTCAGATTTAATATGTAAAAATTTAACAAAATGTCCAGAAATAACAATAGGTTTTAATAGAATAAATGTACAGGCTTTAGTGGATACAGGGTGTGAATTCAATTCCTTGTCGGAACGGTTTTATTTAGAGAATAAGGAAATAATGGGACCATACGAAGAATTACCAGTAGCAGGAGTTAAGGTAATTGGAGCAACCGGCTTACGCTCGAAGAATATTAAAAAACAAATAATAATTGGAGCAAATGTGGGAGATATTGTAATGAATATTCATTTTATCATTGTACCAGACTTAATAAGAAACTGCATTTTAGGGTTAGATTTTTTGGTTAAAAATAAGGCTGTCGTAGATTTTATCAGCAATAAATTAGAATTAGGTATAAATAATGAAGAAAATTGTGAAATAAGGAAGGAGATCATGTTTGAGGACCCGGAAGAACATTATAAACATAAATTAATACAACATATGGAAATAGAAAGTTACGAAACCGATCAGAAAGAAATTATGCAAAAAATAAATGAATTAGGGCACATTTCGGAAATTCAAAAAGAACAATTAAGTGAAATTTTAATAAAATATAAAGGGGTATTTAGTAAAAAACCAGGGTTAATTAGTACATACCAGCATAAATTGAAAATAACGGATAAAAGTCCATACTGTCAGAGAAGTTGGCCGATTGCGATGAAGTATAGGGAAAGCGTGGATCTGGAAATCAAAAAGATGCTAGATTACGGAATTATTGAAAGATGCAACAGCCCATATATTAATCCTATCGTTCCAGTGTGTAAAAAAGATGGAAGTGTCAGAATATGCCTGGACGCTAGAATAATAAATGCGCGAACAGTTCCAGATTATGAGGGGTCGCAACCGATTCAAGAGTTATTAACAATAGAACAAAAGATTAATTGGATGAGTAGCTTTGACTTAACAAGTAGTTTTTGGCAGATACCACTTCATGTAGAAAGCAGAGACTACACCGCGTTTCTACATAAAGGCCTGTGTTATCGATACAAAACAGTACCTTTTGGATTAAGCACCAGTTTAGCCAGTCTCACAAGGGGATTAAATTCCATATTAAATGAACAGGTGAAGAAATTTTTAACATTATACGTCGATGATTGTTTATGCTTAGCAGGGAGCTGGAAGGAACATTTAATACAAATAGAACAGATTTTAGAATTATTTAAAAATGCAAATTTAACCGTTAACCTTAATAAATCAAACTTCTGCAGACAACAAATAGAATACTTGGGTTTTTTATTAACGACAGAGGGGATCAAACCACAAGAAAACAAAATGGCTGCAATTAGGAATTTTCCAAGACCGAAAACAGCAAGGCAACTGAAGGGATTTTTGGGTCTTACCAATTTTTATCATAAGTTTTCGAAGAATTACGCTTTAGTTACTGCACCGTTACAAGAACTACTAAAAAAGGGGGTAAAATTTAAATGGACCACAGAGGTTGAAGAAAGTTTCAATAGGGTTAAAAGGGAATTTGTAGAAGTTGTCACATTACGGCACCCAGATAAGGATAAAATGTTTTATTTGCAAACAGATGCTTCGGAAATCGCAGCTGGTGGACAACTGTACCAAATTGGGGATAACCAGGAGATCGGTGTAATAGGGTACACCAGTCGTACATTTAAAGGAGCCGAGAAATTCTACAGTACAGCAGAAAAAGAGTTATATAGCGTCGTAATATGTTTAAGGAAATTTAGAAATTATGTTTTAGGGAAAAAGTTAACAGTAATAACCGACAACAAAGCCATTACTTTTATGAATAATTGTAGATTACTGAATGCACGCATGACCAGGTGGATTTTATTAATACAGGAGTACAACATCCAAATTCAACATTGTAAAGGAAAGGAGAACGTAGTAGCAGACACCTTGAGTCGATATCCTGAGGATAACGCCGAAGTCAAAGAAACAAGTGACGAAAGACTGGTCGAAATATTATTATTAGCAAAAGGGTTTAGTGTAGAAATAGGTAAAATATTAACAAATTTTGAAGTAATACAAGGAAGAGATCAAAATTGTAAAAATATAATTGAAAATTTAAATAATAATAACCAAAAATTTAAGGAACATTACCAGGTCTGTAAAAATAAGTTATTTAGGAAAGAAAAAGAAATATGGAAATTAATGATACCACCGGATTATGTCAAAATATTAGCAAATGAAATACACGTAATGTATGGACACATTGGTATAAATAAATGTTATAAGATATTTAAAGAAGATTTTACGGGAAACAAAATTGCTAGGTATATAAGGGAAGAATTAATAAAATGTCAGAAATGCCAGAAATGTAAATTTGATCTGAAACATCGAAATGGGGAGCTAATACCGATCATACCAAAAGGAGTGGGAGAGTTAATCTGTGTGGATTATTACGGACCGTTACCAAAGTCAACAGGAGGGTGCAAATACATCTTTGTAATGATCGACGCATTTACAAAATATACGAAATTGTATAAAGTCAGGAACACTACTACAAACACCACACTTAAACAAATAGAAAAATATATACAGGAAATACAAGTACCTCAATACATATTATCAGATAACGGAACACAGTTTACTTCACCAAAATGGGAAACAGGATTAACAAAATTAGGGATACAGAAAAGAACAGTAGCGATCAGGAATCCACAAGGGAACATGGCCGAGCGGATTATGAGACAAATTGGACAATTTTGCAGGATACTATTAAAGGACAGGCATCAAGATTGGGGAAAGATAGTAGAAGTAATAGAATCATGCATCAATGAATCGTATCATGACACCATTGAAACCACACCCGTAGAGGCGCAGTTTAAAAGGAAACCGACACGTAGTTGGGCCAGATATCTCATCAAACCAGATGACCAAAAAGAGCCAATCATCAGCGACGCGGAAATTTACTTACGTATAAAGAGCAAAAGAGAAAATTATGCAAGAAAATTTAATGAACAGCACCCACCCACCGAGTACAAAATAGGCGAGCAAGTATTGGTCAGAGCATGCATACCTTCAAAACTAATAATAAAAAGATATCACAAGTTTTGCGAGCTGTATGAAGGACCTTATAAAATAATAAATAAATTAGGAAATACGACATATAGGTTAGGACACATTAATAAAAATAAAATTAGGGGAATATTTAATTGTAGATTATTAAAGAAATATTATAATTAAGGACATTAGAATAAACTTAGGCAGTAAACAAAATATAGACAATAAAGGAGCAAGAGTGAAAGGGAAAACCATAAAAGGGACTAGGGTTGACCACAAGAGGAACAATAGAAGAAAGGTCTATTGTAAAACAGTGGGTAACCGCAACATAAAGGGCATTGTAAGAAAAAGGTTCTTTACAACCTATTGTTAAAGAAACGGGCGTAAGAAAAAATTTATCTTGAGGCATTTCAAAGACAAATTTTATCTGGGGACAGTATAACGATCTCAAACGATCACAATGGATAAACAATTAATTAGGCCTAATATCAAATATTAAAATAATAATCATCAATCAAAAGTTAACATTAATAAATAATTGTGTAAATGTGTAAATTGAAACAGAACACATGTGGACAAGCAAATCTTACCGAAAGAGCAGCTGCAAGGTTAAGTTTCGAAAATAACTGTACAAATTGACAAACGTGACAAGGACAAGGGAAAGAAGACATTCTGTTTTACTTAAGAGAAGAAAGTTTGCCGACAAATAAAACTTTAGTAGAAAACATAACGGAGTTTTGCTATTCAACGCAGCTGCGTGTTGTAAAAAATGAGAAAGCGAATTCCTAACGGTATCTCCGAGGGTGAAGCCAGCGCGTGTAATAAAAAACCAACGATTTTGGAAAGTTAGAGGTCCAATCCGGAGAGGCCTGAGTTTAAAAAAAATGAGATTTAACCAATAAGCGAAGAGGACGCTACACTTGAATTTCGGGAGAGGTGAAATCCAGAGTAAGGAGAGTTCAGTCTAGAACTGGGGTTAAGAGCGTGTAGGTCTTAACTTACAGTTAGGAATCAGAGTAGGAGGTGTTAAGTGTTAAGAATTAACCTGAGGGTTTAATTCTAAGTCATTGATTAATTTAAAGGCAGAGCCGCAACAAAATTTAGTAATTTATCTTGAAGTTTGTTAGATACATAAATTAAATAGAGTCAAAGAGTTTAAATTTCATAAAAGAAGAGGAGAGATCATCGCGTCGAAGTCCATAGTAATCGAGAACGAGTGAGGAGACTAAATAGAGTTAGCGGAGTATCACCAGAGATTCACCACCAGTCAAGGAACCAGTGTTAGCAGCATCCGACTTCACAGGCTAAGGATCCGTTGTGTTGTTGTGCATAGTTAGTGTTTGTGTTGTGTAAAAGTGCCAAAATTATAGCGGACGAGGAGAATTGTTGATAAGTACAAAATTTCATAATAAATAATCATTAGAGTTAGTATTTCACTTTAATTGAGTCATTAAAAGTTCCCATGCCCGAGATAAGAGTCAAGTTTTTTTTGTATAATTAATTTAAAAGTAAAGTAATTGAGCTAGCCGGCAAACTAAAGTAAATTTGGAAATATCAGTTAATTAAAGAAATTTGTCTTGTTTTTGTTATAAAATTGATAAAGTTAATAAGAACATATTGGACAAGATTTGATGAACATATTGTAGAGTTTTGATTTTATGTAAATTGAATAATCAATTATAGATTTTAAATTTGTAATCAATAATATTGTGTATTAGAGTAAATTAGTTTTTAAAGAATGCAAGTGTGAGCGAATGAAGTAGCCTTAAGATATTTCAATGAATTGATACTGTTGTTATAAATAGTTGTTTTTTTGCTAATAAATCCTGAAGTTAGTCTAAGGATAAAAACTTGTTTTGTTGAACTAATTTACTTAAACCATCATAATAGTTTTTCAAAAGTTTTCAAGAGAATTAAAATTAAAATAAATTAAATTATAAAATTAGATTAAAATCAAAAAATATATATAACAAATTTGCATTGTTATAATATTACATTATTATAAGTAACATAAATTTGTTTCGTAATGACCGGAACTTTGCTGGATTTTATACAGCAGTCTACACAGAACTGAATGAAACAATATATCCGATATTTCTTGTTTATCAGGAGAATAAATTGCCTTCGTATTCACGTCTCGAGGATAAACATTGATAGAACACAACGAGAGGGAAATTAATTTTACTCATTGTTTTGCGTACGTTATTATGTCTAAGCGAAGTCTAATTAAGTAGATAACGTCATACTTTTTGAACTGTTTTATGTTTGCATGCACGAAAGATTCAAGCTGTTACCTAGAGTATGTTACCTAGGTGACAGCGTGAAATGTTACTACCAAAAAGAGATTAAATGTAATTAACGACCGACAGTTTCATTTATCTGTGGGGTTACAGAGTTGTTTTAATTTGAAAAAAAAAAATTCACAAATAGAAAACAATAAATTAAATAAATCAAATTTTATATATATATATATATATATATATATATATATATATATATGAACATCCTATTTTATATCATATTCAGCAATAATGCATTTACAGGGGTTTTGTATTAGCTGTGGTTTTCTCTTAACTCGTTCAGTATACTGATTCTGAGTTCTATGAGGTTAATAAACAGTATAATACATTATTATGTATAGTTCGCTTTTAAACTTCTATAAATATAATACACATATATAACTAAAATAGTTTGAGAGGAAATGTAACAATATTTATTAGTTCTTTTGCCTCATGAAATCCAGACGTAACCCACTGCAAATATTAATGACTCATTCCAGTTAAACAAAATAAACCTTATCGTTAAAAATGAAAATTCCACAGTAAATTTAAGCTAAATCTTAGTGGATGTTGATATAATAAACAAAAGGGCTTGTTATTATTTGAAGCTATGTCTATAACATTGTCAAATTCAACCATTCTTATAAGTAAAATACGTTTAATTTAACAATAAAATTGATGAAATTTATTTTAATATAAACAGTGCATAAGTAAGTATGATACAATCTTCTAGTATAGCAGTAGAACCCTCTGATGACAGCCGTTTTATCGACAGGAATTTCAGGGTATTTAGCATAATGGACTAAATATTTATTATTGTATTTTAGTACCTTGGCCAGTAAATAGGGTTAGAGGAATTATGAATTAATAAGATATACATATATCACACTTCCATGTAGTAAAATATTTTCAAAATCGAAAATAGTTTACAAAATATTAAATTCCATTATTCTGATGTTCCAAAAATGTTGAAAGAATCACTGTCGTGTGGTGAATAAATACTTAATTTATTCTACTTACAAAAGTAATAGTATTGAAGTTACTAACAAATTTTCTTTATAATAAACAGATATCGTACAAACACAAATTCCAAGTTTATTCATTGATATCACAGTGAACATAATCAATCTTAGTACAACATTTGGAGTTAGGATTGTTTTTATTTCATTTATTCTCCTTCTTATACTATAATTTAAATACCTTTGATATGCTACAATATTAGTATTATTCTAGTCCACTAACGACAAATATATACGTATTTTCACAAAAAACAAATACTCCGATACTGTATCAACATTAAAATGTTATTCTTTAATAACGTATCACAAGGTTATACAAGGTTATCACAAGGAATAAGATTCTGTTATTTTAAAGGTTTGTTTCACTTCTACTGTATTTTTCCGTTTGATCGTAGAAACTAATGACATAATACCAACGAGGTGATGGGAATAGTTTACTTTCCCAGACTTACATTTTAGCATGACATTTGTTCTTACATGTAACTTAATACACGATGGGTTCCTTGAAATTACTTCACTATATTTTAGCATAAACATTTGGTAATAAATATTAGCATAATAGATATTAGCTAACATTTTAGCATAAATATTAGCTAATAAACAAAACAACCCTTTTGGTCTCATCACAGTATGTTTAACCCCTTTATCTAACAAATATTGTTTCGATTATGTATTCCTGTAACAGCATTAATAAGACAGCAAAAAAACATCTGAAGGCCGTAGTCCCATTTTAAGTTCAATCGTTCAAATGGAATCGTCACATATTCAAAATACTAACACAAACCTACACGTCCTCAACGCATGATACATATGGTACTAAACATTAACATTGTTAAAATTGTTGCGTTCTTTCTCAAAATAAAACCAAAGAATTGAGGTAAAGCAGTCTTGTAAGATGAATTGTAATCTCTTTTGAACTTAAACGTTATCACTAGAGAGCCCAAGTTCAATTCTAGAATTATATGTAGGTTTCAGGCAGTTTTCTCTAGTCTAGTACAGCTGTTTAGAGAGAAAAACGCCGTATTAGTATGCTGACTAGTCTCAATACAGTACACTTAAACAAAAGGTTAAAATGCACTTCAAAAAATTAATATTTGTGTTGATTCAATTATGAGCAGTGTAAGGTGAATAATGCATTTTATACTATTTATAATTGTGTTTCTAAAATAAAAAGGTCAACCAAATAACTGTTTGTGAATTTGTTATGATGCCACGTTAGGCCAAACAATCCAGTCTCTACAAACTAGGGAACACACCATTAATTTTGCACTAGCTATACTCACAACTATTTGCGTTTCTAAATTAATTTAAAAGTTTTACTGCTTTATTATTTCAAGTTATACATATTATAATTATTTGATACGGATATTATAGTGTACAAAACCAAAACCAAAACCAAATTGTGTACTAACAACAAAAAATGAATGGCGGAACGTAAAAATAAAGAAATTAGTGATTATGAATTGAATATAATTTTTTTTTCACAAGATTGCTGCCCTTTTCACATACTGTTTGTCATATCTTTCTTCTGGGTCAGTATTGTACCTCACGGTTCTGACCCTTAAAACCGGGTGGTTGACTACCCTATCTCATATAGATGGGTAAGGGGCGTCGCCCTTGGAAAAGATGTGAGGTAAAGTTCGCGTGAGCGACCTGACGGCTACTCATTAAACGTTGCTTGGGTAACCTGGCTAACATGATTATAGGAGAATGGGGGGCTCTTAAAATCGGGTCGTGCCAAGAAATCTGGGGGACAGGCTACCCAATCCCATGTAGGTGGGTAAAGTGCGCCGCCGCCAGTAGATGGTTTGATGGGGGAGAGTATCGCGCAAGCGACTCGACGGTGACTCATCAAACGTGGCTGAAGAAATCTTGCCGATATGAATACCATGGGAGCATACTCAGCCTGTCCAAAGGTTTTGACTTTTGGGAGCGTGCGTTTGAGGAATGGTTTCGTGGTGGTAGTGGTGTGCAAGAAATGAGATTGCTCCCCGTTACTCTTTCTGCTAGAGTTAGGATATGGTGGTGTGCCGAAAGGAATAGGAACGCCTGCCCTTCCATTCCTCGGAACTGGTTAAGTTTACACTTAAACTCTACAAGAACCTGTCATTTCATTCTTATCATTTTCTATATTTACTGTAACTTTTATTTGAAAAAAAATAACCGAACTAAATTTGAAAAAAAAAACGTGTTTTTTTAATTCTTAACTTTGATTTCTTTTTAATTTGAATAACACTATCACCTCTTACTATCATGCTTCATGGTTAATTAAGTGTTAAATTTAATATTAATTTATTATCCATGTGTTCAAGTCATAGTTCTTAGTTGAATCCTCTGAATTGTTTATATATATATATATATACAGTAATTACTACTTATAATTAATTATATATACTAAGTTGCATTACTGTATTGTTAGGAATAAGTTAATATTAGGATATTATTAAGGCTATATTAGGAAGAAATCATATTCACAAAGCTCAGAATGACCCAACTATTGTGAAACAAGTAAAAAATGTTGAAATGCTTGACTTGCAAACTCAACTAGGTTACCAAGACAACAGAAGGTATATAAGCGATCAACAGGATTTGGAGGTCTCTCTTGTCTTTTGGAGCTGGGAAGATACACGGCTGTGTGGCTAGCCGTGGTGGAAGATGGCCCAGGAAATCTACGCAACATACCGTAAGCAAGCATTTCTATACATTAAGTCACCAGGTAGAAGACTTGTAATTTCTTTTATTTAATATATAATAATAGTTGGAATACTTCTGGGCTTTGAATAAATAATATGGTTTTGTTTTATTGTTTAATTAAATTCCTATTAGTGTATTAAAGTTTTGTAGTTAAATTATTGTATTAAAGTTTTGTATTTAAATTATTGTATTAAAGTTTTGTAGTTAAATTATTGTATTAAAGTTTTGTATCTAAATTATTGTATTAAAGTCTTGTAATAAAGTATAGTAGTAAAGTATCAGGCAAATAGATGTAAGTTTGATACCAAAGATAGAATTAATAAAAAATACTAAACCACTGATCTGATGATCTGATATTTAATTAATAAATAAGAACCCAGGCATATTTTAGAGAGCCAATCATAACAAATGGTGCATCGGCCGGGAATTTTAGTTTTTACTAAAAAGTTTTATAACCATTTTATAAAATGTTGAGTTTTGTTGAATTCTTATCGGTCATGGGTTTAGTATTTACTAAACACTTTATTACTTTATTTAATTATTTGTTGATTTTATTAATTGAATGTAGACTTGAAGTTGATTTACTTGATAAACGTTAAAATGGAAAAATTTGTTATAGACAATTAATTTATCTGTATTTAGTGTTTTGTTTCGTTATTTTAAAATTTATGAAAGATTACTATGTTATGTTAATTGTTTAATTTGTTGAAAAGTTGATTTGTAAATAGTTATTATAAACTTTGAGAGAAATATTATTAAGTTTTGAAGTAACATTTATATTCAATTTGTTCTACGCTTTTAGGTTGTCAAATGTTTGATATTTCTGAAGATTATTAATCCCTTTTGTGTAAATGTATTTAATCTGTTGATTTAAGAATTATTTATTTATTATACAGTTTGAATTAATAAATTTTGAATGTATATATATGGTTGTTATGCATTTTGAAACATTTGATATTGTCAGCGTCTATAGTAAATAGTTTAAATTAGTCTTGTATGTTTCATAAGCATTGAACTGCAAGAAATACTTAGGTCAGGTTTATTGTGAATGAAGTGTAATGTGAAGATTATATAACATGCTGAGTAGGGAAATTCTTTGGAGTTTGAGTGTTTATTTCAGCATACCTTTGGCAAGGTGTGTAGTGTGAATGCTGATTATTTTACAACAAATTAAGGTGTTATGCGATTTCTATGGCAAATAATGGTTTACGACGAAAATTTAGACATGCTAAACCAGGTGCAATTTATCACAAAATGTAAACCATTTTAAGAAATCGCATAGCTATAGAGAATTTGTTCCACTCATGATAAACAGTTACATAAATGGTGTGTCAACAATTCACATTACACAAGGTCGCGGCGGTTAGATCATAGACTGCTGACAAGTCATTGTTGATTATTTACATTGCTTCTTACTTATTGCGTCAAAATTCTTCTCGGAAATAGAATTCACAACTAACTTGACATACATTTTTATCTTGTTTTCGGTGAACTAAGTAGCTGAAACGGATATTTATGGGTGTCAGGTGTTGAATTTTTCTTTGTTTGTGTAGGAACACCAATAAAAAATAAATAAAATAAAATAAATAAATTTTTCTAAAGAATGCATAGTTTAGGTTAAAATTATAAATATTTTGATTGTATGTGAATATAATTAAAAGAAAGTTAGTAAACATTAAGATTTAGATAAATAGGGAATAATAAATAATAAACATGTTAGGATTTACTAAAATAAGAAGTTTAGAAGGCAAATTTGAGGTCTGATTGATAAATTACTAAGGTTTAAATAATGTTAAAGTTTTTACTTGGAATAATTAAATAATAATAAAATGGAACAATAAAGTTTAAAATATTGAAGTATCTGATTTGAAATATTGATATGATTAATAAATAATGTAATTTTAAGGTAATTTGAGTAAATTTGAAGTAAAATAATTAAAAAATGAAATAGATGAACAATATAAGTGGAGGTTTAAAGATAAAATGTTTTATATAAATGAATTGTCAAGAGAGTTACTTGTGCTTAAAGGACATAATTGGTTTGCTGAGAATAATGATAATTTATAATCAAGGTTTTTTGAGATAGTAAGATTATATATTTTTTTTAAATGCAAATAAAGTAATATGAAGAGATATTTTAGGTTAATAAAGGAGATATGGAGTTTACAGGAATATGATAGGGTAGTGTCAAATAGAAAAATGAAGTCTATAAAGAGGTTTTCTTTGGAGAAAGTAATTTGGTTGCATTGAAAGGTAGTTTTTTTAAGTTTACGAGGTTTCTGCGATTATATAAGAAGAATTTGCGACGTTTTATTGAGGTTCTACGACATTTACGACGAAATGTGATAGCGAGCCAAGGGGCACTATACACATAATTATTGAAGTTAATAAAATTTTTAATGAGTTTCTACGAGGATATATGAGTTTTTATTGCGACGAAATATGACAGTAACCAAAAAGTTCTGCATATAAATAATAACAATGAAGTTTTTTTTTATAAGAGGTCAATGCAATCAAATTATTAAATTATGAGAAGCCTATAATGATGAGGTTTGAGATGAGACACTATGATGTAATATTAATGTAAAAGGAGTTTTTGAAGACAACAGGTGAATTTTTTTTATTTTAAAAGGTAATGATATAATTTGAAATGTAGGTAATTAAAAATGAAGTTTGTTTTTGTAATAAATAGTGTTTTGAGAGCATATTATCCCAGCAAACCAAACAAGTTGAGAATTTTTTTTAATGAAAAAGGAAGATTAATGAATAATAATAATTTAGGTAATGAGATTATAAGATAAATAATAAAATAGGTTTGAGATTAATAAATGGATATAATTTAGTCATAATAATAAACATAAATCTAAAAGTAGTATTATATTTAAATACTGTAATTAAAGAATATAATAATTAAGATAAAGTACATTCAAAGCCAATTCCAGAAGGTTTCCAACTAATAAGTCAAAATTTTAGTAGTTTTTTTTTCCTCTCAAATTATACCATTCAATTTTTGGTGAATTGATATGAAATGCTTGCTCAGTTACAGGACAAAGCCACAGAAAATAAATTCCAGCAGAGAAAAGAAAAATTTATTTGCCCTAAGAAAATGTAAAAAAAAAAGAAAAAAGTAATTGTTTTTTACCATGTTGCAGGTGTGACTACACTAATGTAGAAAGATTGGTGGATTAAGTAGCCAATTGACTACATTTAGTTGGCTATACCTGTTAAGTTATATAGGTATATTTTTTTGTGACTAGATTTTGTTATTGTATCATAGAAGAATTGTAGATTATTTGTTTTAATTATTTGTGCAATTGTTTTTATTATTATAAAAAAGATAGGGATAGGAAATTGTTAGTTTATTTATAATTTGTATATTATTTGTTTGTTGTATAAAAAAAAGTGGGTAGGTTTGTAATACGACATCGGGACGATGTCTAGTAGGCGCCGGTGATGTTAGGAATAAGTTAATATTAGGATATTATTAAGGCTATATTAGGAAGAAATCATATTCACAAAGCTCAGAATGACCCAACTATTGTGAAACAAGTAAAAAATGTTGAAATGCTTGACTTGCAAACTCAACTAGGTTACCAAGACAACAGAAGGTATATAAGCGATCAACAGGATTTGGAGGTCTCTCTTGTCTTTTGGAGCTGGGAAGATACACGGCTGTGTGGCTAGCCGTGGTGGAAGATGGCCCAGGAAATCTACGCAACATACCGTAAGCAAGCATTTCTATACATTAAGTCACCAGGTAGAAGACTTGTAATTTCTTTTATTTAATATATAATAATAGTTGGAATACTTCTGGGCTTTGAATAAATAATATGGTTTTGTTTTATTGTTTAATTAAATTCCTATTAGTGTATTAAAGTTTTGTAGTTAAATTATTGTATTAAAGTTTTGTATTTAAATTATTGTATTAAAGTTTTGTAGTTAAATTATTGTATTAAAGTTTTGTATCTAAATTATTGTATTAAAGTCTTGTAATAAAGTATAGTAGTAAAGTATCAGGCAAATAGATGTAAGTTTGATACCAAAGATAGAATTAATAAAAAATACTAAACCACTGATCTGATGATCTGATATTTAATTAATAAATAAGAACCCAGGCATATTTTAGAGAGCCAATCATAACAGTATATACACAGTAATTTAACTTATTCTATAAGAATCTTTTATTAATGCAGCTACGCCAGTTTCGTCTTCAATGAGACATTATCACGTTTTTGTATAGATATTTTTGACAATGAAGGTGTATATAAGTTATATTGTAATAATTGCAATAAATCATATATAGGACAAACAGGAAGGAGTTTTAAGCTTAGATTTAAAGAACATTTACCTAGTCATAAAACATAAACAATAAATCAAAATACGCAGAACATTTGACCAAAGAAAACCATAATTATAGTAATATAGAATCCAACCTTAAAATTCTTCATAAATTTAAAATGAGTAAACTATTAAATATCTTGGAAGAGATCCATATTTACTCTCACAATAGACACAATCCGGACATGCTGCTGAATGACAAGTTGAACTTCGCTTCAAACCCTATATATGACACAATCAATTCACTAACAAGAAATAAAAACCATTTCAGTTACTGATAGTGAGCCTCTCCTGATAGTAGGATATATCATTTTAAGAGTGAAACTTTTCGGTGAGAACACTTAGTTGTATTATTGGTTCACGTGTCAGTTTTTTTTTTCAATAAAAAAGGATAGTTAAATACCCAATATTGACAAAAGAAGCAGTAACGATAAAGAAAAAATATGAATAGTCAGTATTGTAAATAGTTGCTTGACAAATTTATTGTTTTGGTAAAATGGCTCCTATTAATAGAAAGATTTTATTACAATTGTTGATAATTACAAGCTTGTGAAAAGTCAGTATTTGTAAATAATCATTTGTTTTGTGAAATATAATATTTAAAAAAATAATATATTTTATACTAAAATATTGAATAACTAAATTTTTTTATACAGTGTTTTATCATTAAATGTAATAAAATCATTAGTAACATCTATTAAAAGAAGCCTTTTTAATAAAACATCAAGCGACTATTTACAAATACTGATTTTTAACAAGTTTATAATTATCATTAAATATAATAAAACCTTTAGTGAAGTTCACATATTCTTTAAATTGTATCGACTATCTCCAATTTGATATGTGTAAACTCGAACTCATTTGGACTGGTTTTTACACAACAGTCTACACAAAAGTAACTGAAACAATATATCACGTATACCAAGAGCATACATATGAGCTTGGTGCTCTCATCTCGAGGGTAAACTTTGATGGAGCACAGCGAGAGGAAAAATATTTTTCCTCTTGTTTTCCCACGAGTTATTGTGTTTAAACGTCGGCTATTTAATTAGGGAACGTTGCATTTTTCAAACTAATCTGAATGAGAATGGCAATATTTTACCTACAGCTGACTTTTGTTTTGTTTGATAGTATGACACATTGCTACCAATCAATTAAATCTAATTACGACTCATGTTTCCATTTATCAAAAAGATTGAATAGTTTGACAGCTAACATATATAAACCAGAATATTGAATACACAAACAATGAAAATGTAATATAACAAATTCCATTCGGTTACCGTACTCAATAATTTGTTATATATTTTATATTAGATAATAATTTAAAGTTAATAAACTTAACAAGTAATTTAAATTTGACAAAATAACTTATAGTTAATATATACTAATTGTCTCCACTCTGTTCCATCAACCATATCAATTAGTCATAAACACTAACACAAATTATATTAATAGGTTTTGTCATTTTCAACCTGATCTGATATCCAATTGTGTCAAGAAGAGGTAATACTTCTACATTTAATAACTTGATATATTTTAAAGTGCCTTTCTTGGTGTCTTCTGTAATAATGATATTTCCTAAATCACAACTAATATTATTGTTTCTAACGCACCATGGATCCTTACAAATACTACGTATCACCCTAATAATTATCGTCTTTATAAAACCATACTATTGGATAATAGAATAGAATAGAATAAATAGAGAAGGTACTTTTTTGATATGTATTCCAAACAAAATATAGCCTAAAATAAATTCACAATTAATTAATTATAGGAGATAAAATAAAATAAAATAAAATAATAATATCCTTCCTTTATTATTATCCTTACTTTACAGCAATGTTCTTTTTGACCGTCAGCTGGGTTGGCATAAACAATATTGTTAAAAAATACACTATGAGTCACATATATTTACACATATAGACCTGTGTATATAACCATCCGTTCATCAGTGCACCCATACATATATAATCATATAATCATACAAAATGTTCAATATACATGACTACAGAATTAATTAAAATTTTACATTGTTATAAGGTGTTCTCGGTGTTTTAACGGATGAAAAAAATGAGATTTGAAGTAAATATTTAATCATCAGGTGAAACTGTAGCAAATATTATTGTATACAATGTTTTAATACACACTATTTATATATAAACACCTAATTAACACTAGTTAAACACGTAAAACGTTAATGAATATTTCAAGGTATTTGCTTTAAATTTCATTTTTATAGTTTTAAATTAGTTTTTATTAAAGAATAGACATATTTTCTATAATATTCGGAAAGTATTACGCAATTTGCTAAATACATTGATATGTTAACTTTATTCTTTTCATTAGATAAATTACTTAATTAAACATTATCTATAAGCTTGTAAGGCCTGAAAATTAATTAAATCTCTTGAATAGTTACTTAATTAACAAACTCAATAAGGCCGAAACTCGATAAATTTCCTTTCCTAATTGCATTAGCTATCACTTTAATATATTTTATATTTTTATTATAACAAATTGTCTTAAATTTTTATAACTGATTTCTTAGATTTTACTATGCTTTGGTTTTATGCTAAATTGAGACTTTAAAATATGAAATGATCAGATATTTAAATGTTTTCTATGACGATTATTTCTCTCTATATTGTAGTTTATTTTTCCTCAAAAAGGTTGAACTGATTTTGATGAAGTTCGTTAAACGTTTCATTTCACATATTTACATTTTCACATTTTCTGTTAATATCTACATTAAATATATCATATAATTTATTGATATGTTATACAAATTAATAATTACATTGAACAAAGCATTTCTTTGAAAATAATTTGGCCACGTCTTAGAATGCTCTTCACTTGTTCTGTTCAAGTAAGGAACAAGTCAATTTTATGGTCTCATCACAGTTACATATAAGAGTTTTCTCTAAAAGGTCCTTTTTAGGTTACATTACTTAGATTAACTTCTGGTATCGCAATAATAATACAACGAAGCAGACAGTCTTCTTTTATCCCCTCCTTTCTGTTTCATGTTTCATCTGAGCAATAGATAAGTAGACGAAGATGGAACACTCACACTTGCTTCTAAAAATCCATGAATCTTTTTGAGTAGTTTAATATACAAATAGAATGGTGGCGGTTGATTTACAAACATATTACTCCTAAAGTAATCAGTAAAATAGCGAAAGAACCTTTAAAATGTTGAAATAAAACAGTTTAAAAATATTTTATACGATATTGTAAATATATACACTAAACACAATATATATACCTTATATACATAACTTTAAGTACTTTCACCACAACACCCGTGTAATGACGTAGGTAAGCTTACAACTAATCCCGATTAATCACTAATTCTGAGTGTTTATTTTATTATTGCATATAATACAGCAAAGCCTATCGAATGTATATAACCGACCAGTTCAGTAACATACTATGTGTTCCGAAAGTCCCACCCCCCCTATTATTTTTTTTATTAATGGAAATAGACAGATTTGGTTTGGGGAAAGTTTAAATAACCAAAGGAGGAGTTTTTTGAAGTATCAAAATTTTCAACCCTTACCCCCAAAATGGGTTAAGTCAAGAATTTTAAATAGCAACCCCCATTGAGTGATACTTCATTTTAAAGATCTTTTAAAAATAAGAATAATGACGTAAACTAGAGGTCTCTAAGTTCATACTATTCAACATAGCGACAAATCGAATTGTGAATATTAACCTACAAATTCCGGTTCTTTTTATTACATTACAAACTGCTCTATGTTGGTAAAATGATTGTAAGAGCCTTACCTTGTTTTTTTAGCTCAGAATAAGTTCTCGAAATGGATACCATTTACTTCTTGGCAGAAATAGATTCTGGACTCAAAAGCATGTTGTATATTTCGTAACATTTCCGGTGTAATTATTAACGTAAAATCCACAATTCGAATTGGTCGCTATGTTGGGTAGGATGAACTTAGAGACTTCTATTTTGCGCCATTATTCTTATTTTTAAAAGATCTTTAAGATGAGGTATCACTCAGTAGGGGTTGAAAATTTCGATACTTCAAAAAACTCCTCCTTTGGTTATCTAAACTTTCCCCAAAGCAAATCTGTTTATTTCCATTAATAAAAAAATAATAGGAGGTGGGACTTTTGGGACACTTAGTATATGCGTATTCTATAAATATTTTAATTGATGAGATCATAGTAGCGTTTCAAATATCTTTGTTTTAAACTATTGTATTCTATTTTATTGCCCCAAAATTGAAATAACAATAAATATTTATTACTCTTGGTTATAAGTTGAATACTCACCCACTATATTGTTAGATATATCACATTTACAATGAACATGATTGCGTTGTTAGGGTGGCTCGTAGGAGAATTTATTTTTTATTTTTCGCACTCCCCAGGCTACCTTTTCACCGTTGCCTCGGATTTAATAATACCCTTAGGTGAATAAACTTCTTATAATAAAAAGGAGACCATTATAATTCTGTCGCAAGTGCATTAAAACTAATACCTTTATTTTTCCTGCGGTTTTGTTGTTGTTTTAAATGAATATAACTAGTTACACCATCAAAAATGTCTTCCTTAGTTCCAAATTGTTTCTCGAAATGCATGCAAATCCAAATTTTTGTATCGTAAAATCCAAAGATGTTATACATTTTATAAAGTCCCTTTGATGGAGGCTCGTCAATATGATTATACTGCATTGATGGTGGTATAAACGCAATTTTATGACGTTTGTCTACTTAATACCCTACTGCACACGCAGTTTTTTAATACAAAGATTCCGCACTGAAAGACGATAACTAATAATTTTATGAAAACTGTAGGACAATGATAAGAAATGATTAATTCTTAGGAGACACCTAAAGTATTATAAATCTCATAATAATAAATCAAAAGTACTTTTCAATGCCTGTTGTCATTTGCGTACAATTAGTTTCAAAGAAGGTTTGATGGTTATATTCTTATTTCATGATATAATTTCCAATTTGCTGATGAACTTTTGCAAATCGAATAACTCGGAAAATTATTACAATAATTAAGCTTTTGCTAAGATTTAAGTAATTAGTTTGAGTACAACTTCCTGTTATTCCTAGCATTGTCTTAGTTATGTATTTGTTGACAAGTATGTGAGTAACCCTTTATTCAAAATTGATTTATATCCTAAAATTTTTGAAATTATATTACTTAAAAATGCATCATCTAAGAATATAAAAAACAAAGGCAGAATATTGCACTTAAAGAATTAGTATTTTTAGTATTTTAATGCCGCTAGTCTGAACATTATTTAGGACTATGGTACATTGCATTCCAACAAATAGGCGTAAAGGTCCCCATAGAGATAGTACAGACACAGATACATATTTTCCTTTCCTTTAATTAAACACCAGTAAAATTCGATTCGCTTTATCTTAAGATCTCCTTTATTTTGAATTTAGCTTTAATTTACTGCAAGTTGTGACAACTCAACCTGAACGAAATGAGACTGATTGCCTTGAAAGCCATTCTTTTATAGAGTACACCTCATGTCAAAAAAATAAATAATATTTTTTTGTAATTTCAATGCCTTGACTTTATGTATAAACATCCATATAGTTCATAAATATGAATAAAATTGTGATTTTCCCCCAATTTTTCAATATAATATTGATTTCAGTATTTAAAAAAAATAGAAATAGGCCCTATGATTCACAGCCTACAAGAGTATCTACAGTTGTTGTGTTATTGTAACTTTAACAAAATATAGGCCTAGTGTCTTTTTCAGATTTATTATGGAAATTTGATAAAATATGAATTTTAGGGCTACTGGAATAACTTCTATAATTTAATTATTTTCCATTTGTTTAGCCAAAACAACATGTAACAATTAGTGTAGTTAACTTTGGATTATCTTTAAGTTCATAAATAAAAAGTATTTCTTACATTTATTGTATTTCTTCTACCTTCCACTACACGTGTCACGTCCGTTACAAAACGATGTCACGTCTGTGACGACAGGAAACAATTTTTTTCTCTCAACAGAAATAAAATAATAAAAAATAGATATTATGGTTATAAAGATTATATATTAAGCAATAAAGTAATATTTTATTTTATATCCTACCTGTAAATACTTAACAGAATTTTTTATAAGACTTGCCGAACCTCAGGAGACAGGTGAATTTCTTGTCACATCCGTTACAGCCAATTAAAGTTTAATAACACCTAGACTATTCAATCATGCCACATGAAATTTAGCATACAGTTAAATAACCTTCATTCCTTTAGGCTCAGCAAAGAAAATATTTGCTAGTGAATAATTTTTACCATTTTTTTTTGTTTTACTGTAAAGTCATCTAATTGTCACGTCCGTTACAAAAGAATGGCTGTACTACAATCAGAAGAGTTTTGGTAAATTCATTAAAGTCTTGTGTAAATTAGATTATAATTAAAGATGTAGTTTGGATCGGTGACTTCAATATGATTTTTTTTTACATTTTAATTCGTTATAAGTTAAGGAAAGGTGTGTGATGTGTACCTCGGGCAGGCATCTTACAATTATTTGGTAGAGAAAAACATGAATTTACCAAATTATTATAGAAAAAATCGGTCTCAACAAACTCTAAATGTACTGTTGGAGAATATTAAAAATTGAGTTCTAACCATAATGAAACCATCCTCGAGTGTTAAAACTAACCTTACAGTCACAATTTCTATATATTATATGCTTGCCTTAATATTCCATGGAGGACTTTCTCATTCAAAAGCTCTCAATATTCTGGCGGGGCGCTTTCTACTTTAACCTTCTCCAGAAACACTGTAATTACTTTATTACTATTAAAATTCAGTTTTGATTTTACCATTATATAAATTTTAAAATCTGAGTTTAAAATGTACTACGGAGCTCTAAAGTGTACAACAAAAAGTAAAGAAATTACTTGCATCTGCTCTATAAATGGATCTCCATTAAAATATGTTGCTTAGTATAATTATGTTAAATATGTGTTTGAATTATGTTTGTACATTAATTTCATAGTACCATTCGGCTATATATGAGATGGATCCAATTTGCCAGATAATCTGATTAAACTGTAAAATTTACTATAAGTCTGTTATAATTGGAACAGTCTTTGTAGTTCTACGGAAAAAAAACAAGGTTTTTGTAGAGAAATAGAACAGGTAATTGAATTTCCTGAAAGTTTAATGTCCTTTGTTCGAACAAAATACTCTGAACTCTTAGAATCTCTTACCTAATAGATGTGAGCTTGTAAAGTAATTAATTAGTTTTTGATAACAATAAAACAGACAATAAACTGTTTAAGTAACTTAACTTCCTTAATGAGTTCTAATAGTCTTTCACTCTTTGCCAACTCTTTAAACTTATTACTCTCTTTGTGTAAACAATATTTTATTAGATTTTGAACTTTATAAAATGTACTTTACTCTGCACTTACAGTATCTATCATAATCACACTTAACTTTAACAATAATTATTAACCAATTATGTTTGATTAGTTTGATCGCACCTTTTTAATAATCTACAGTTTATTTTAATTTCTTTTTCATTTGCATATGTTTTAAAGGCAAATTTCATTTATACTGTATATGTAATTTATCACACTTCTATTAGTTATATTTCATATTAGACTACAGTCTTTATGCTTTCAAGTTGTTATTATTCTGTATTTTCGGAACAATATTTAATTATTACAATAAATTTATAGCTGATTTTTTATACATTTTATGCTTTTTAAGGTGGTATAGGCCCTTCTACGTATATATTACATATATGAAATATGTGTAATCGGTACATCTTTCTTAAACTAATAAATCGAATTATGTTTTAATAATATCAAAACTCTCCTATAGATGAATAAGTTTATGACATTTAAGTTTTAAAAACAAATTATCTGATGTAATTTCAAGATACTTTGAAACAGGAATTGTTCTTAAACAATAATTAAAAAAGGTTTTCAATTTAATTCAATTTAAATTAAATATTCCAAAGGTTTTAATCTGAATACAATTAACGAATGACACCTCATATTGAATTAGATCAGTAAGTGAGAAATTTTGATTCAAAATATCAATTCAGACTTATAAATATGAATAAAATTCATCAAGACAATTCTAGCAACAGTTTTGAGATCGAGCTCCTAATAACGTTTAATGTTTCGTTAAAATTCTCATTTTAATTCAAGTGAAAACGACTAAAATATAAATACTGTAGCTAGTTATGTTTTGTGGTAGTAAAAAATTATTTTGATTTGATTTTATTAGTATACGACGACCATCTTCAATCCGATGTCACTATCGAACATTGTGCTACAAAATATAAGTATATTACGAGTGTCAATTAAATCTGACTGGTACTAAACATTTTAGTAATAGTTAATTACCTATATTTAGATGGTTTAAATATGTTTTAATCGGTAAATTTAAGAAAGGGATGAAATAGATAATATATCTATTTAAGTATTTTGAAGAAAAAAAATAGCTTTAATTTTTCTGTTACCTACATCTCTAAGTCGCCCTTTCTCTGACCAAGAACACTAACTACTAAAGCCAAAACCTTTCCAAGTGCAAAAGTTATATATTTGTAATTTAGGTTACAGCTCCAACCTGTGGTAAGGTAGTGGAAGCGACTATTTTAAATAAACTGTTGTTGGCATTAGTGGAAGTTGTTGGGTTTGTTAAGAATTATTTGTGTTATTGTATTAGTGTAAAACACAATTAAACATGAGGTTTCAAAAAATACATTTTTAACTATGATGGGTTACGCAACTACCTCCTTTGTGAAAGTTGCCCAACATTTAGGCCAATTCATTACCTCGAAACACAAAATATTACCATATATTTATTTTTTTATATACGTACAAGTATACTTTTCTCTTTACTCTTATGCCAGAAAGATGATTTTTTAAATATATTTTTAAATAATAATAATAATTATTATTATTGTAGGTAGAAATGTTTACCCCCCCCCCCCCCAAGGAGAATAAACTTTTATTTACATATAAATTTTTTAAAAATATCTTATGAATATTTTTAGATCATTTCAACTGTGTGGGTGTGTTTTTTTTACTATTTTTATTTATTTATTTTTATTTTATTTAACTAAAATCATTTGCGATGTTGTTTTAATAGTTCGTGTGCTGCTGTCCCATATTTTTCAACACCATTCATTGCATTTATCAAAGACTTCCTGAGAAAGCTCATTCACTCATAACTAATTCTCTTTCTTTTCATACAGATATTATAATGCTAACAAATTTGGCCTATTTATTCTTTAGGGTATTTATGAAAACTAAACAGTTATTAAGGTGCTCTGACATCCTTATGAAAGCGAAAAATAGTAAAATGTAACTTGCCATATCCTTAATATCTCTTGATATATTAACTTTACAATTTATTAAAAAATTTAGCTCTGTAAATGTTTTATGAAATATTATATATACGTAAATACATTCTGAATCAAAGCAAATGCTACATTTTTTTATTTTGATTCCTAAGGGGTAAAAGGGAAAATATGATTGCACAACTCTATATTTGCTTTTAAATGTTATCCTTACAAATCCCTAAAGGCAAGATTTTATACCCTAAACAATCAATAAAGGGACAAATGTGATTACGGAGTGAGTTTTTTTGTTACTGTTTCAAACTTGAACAGCTGGAACGGTTGGATTGCATTCAAATATTTTATGTGAAGATAATTAGGGAAATATGCTTGAACAAATTACTCTATATCATTTAAGTCACATGAG
Source organism: Aphrophora alni (assembly GCA_963513935.1). Taxonomy (NCBI): domain Eukaryota; kingdom Metazoa; phylum Arthropoda; class Insecta; order Hemiptera; family Aphrophoridae; genus Aphrophora; species Aphrophora alni. The sequence goes on from OY740768.1 coordinate 53,344,322, forward strand.
ATATCTCTCTATATTTCCTTTTAAAATATATCCTTTCAAATAACTAAAAGCAACATTCAGGATTAATCTCAAAGCAACAACTAAAGTGGTAAATATGTTTCATTCAAAATTCAACCCCTTAGGTGTAAAAAAGGAGTAATACTTATAATTCGTCAAAATTTCTTAAGAGAGAAGATATATTGACTCTAAAAACATTAAAACATTAGTATATTGAACTCTTGGGAGTATTATTGAAAGATGTAATCATTACAGCAGATTGGCGGAAAACTGTTGTTTCATTTCCCGACATGATTTGTGATAAGTCATACCAAAAGAAAGATTCCTTTTCCTTACCTAAGTTGCATGCAATCCATCCACGCTCAAACAACTTATACAGGCTAAGAAATAAGTGGTTCATATCAAATATATGTAAATAATGAATCATAATCTGTGTAATATAAATAATATCTGAAGACGTTTGACATTCATACTTTTTTTTAATGAACATTTTTTTTATAAAAACTTATGTTTTTAATATAGCCTTTTAGATTCTTAGCACTTAACAGTCCTGAGTTAGGGATCATTTCGAATAGAATGACTTTAATAAAACATGTTTATTGGCAGGAATCAGACTCTTTCTATAATTTGATAAAAAATTACAGTTTTTAACAACTTAACGTTTATTGGTTATACTAACAGAGTTCGGATAAAACAAAAGTTCATTTATCGATACATCTTATATCAACAACTATGAGAGCTATGATAATTTGGAATGCGTAGTTCGAAAGAAAACGAAAAAAGTATAAAATAATGTAAATTTGTAGTATTAAAATTTACAAAAACTATATGAACAATGAGGTCATATATTCTTGTAATGTCACATGCTACTCGCTAGCGGCAAAACAGAGCAAATTCATGGAATTATTAGATTATTACGCTTCGTTATTGACATTTAGGTCTGTAACTATGATTGGTTGATTTACAATGCTTATAAATTATTTCGGTACGATTATTTTTACTAGTCTATAAGCTGAATTGGAAAAAATTGTTATTTTTAGGTTGAAAAACCGTGTTATGAATTCTTGATTTTATATAATTTTATAGATCCTAAACTATAACAGTTAGAACGATTTAGAAAGAACAGATCGAAAGATGAATAAATCTTTTATGCAATACTGTTACTGTAAATTAGTTGTTGTGTAATTTAGATGTAGTATATCGTAATTTTATGTTTTACTGAAACGAATGTTGCTGCTTTACGAATTACATAAATTTTGCCAATTATAATATTATTTTTAACATTTTTTGGTCATATTTGGTTCCAATATTAATGTTTGAAGATTAGCTTTACAGTGGTATATAAATTATTGCAGAACAATGATTTTTAATATGTTAAACATTGAATTGAAAAAAGTGATTACTTCAGCAAGAGGCGAGAGTTTGTGTAACCGCTGCAGAGGTGCACCAGTTGGAGGGTTTTAATATAAACGTGTGTACAATAAAAAAAAAAACACTTCTTTTAGGAACATAATTTTCTTTGTATTATTATATTTTATCATACAAGCTGCAGTCTAACTATATTTCGAGGTTTACTGTTTTTATCAAATTTTTTATATCCTAAATTATACTTTATTGATATAAACATCTAGTTGTTTCTCCATTTTGTAATTTTTTATCTAAATTTATACCTTTTCATTTACATTGCTACTGTTACGTCCATAACGCTCATGACATAAATTCACCCTATTTTATTATTAATCTGAGATATATAAAATAAAACATACTTTTATAACAATGTAGTTTATTTTATTATTCTCAAATACATTAAGTTGAACTTCACCGTATTTTTGGTTATTGACTGCAAATTTCATTACACACTTTAATACAATTGATTGCTGTACTCTGGGGCTCATCTCTTCCATTCCGGACAAAACAAAGATGGTTCCTTCATATTTTAAAAGGATAATTACTATATACATATTTGAATTTAATCTTGAAATTTTGAGTTTATTAAAATTGGATTTAAAAGTAATTTTAAATAATTTAATTGTTTTGATTTAAGCTAATAAACTTTTTTTTAATGAACTAATGAAGCCAATTCGTTAAAAACGTATCTCCGCCGACCTTCAGACCGATTAGTGTGTCAAAAGAGATTAGTAGGAAATGATTCTTTCGGACGATAACAAATAACTACTCCAATGGTTTTCTGCAATATGACGATAAAATACTGTAACAGGCTTAAATTGTCAATGGATTTAACTTTGTCGCTGAAAGCAACTAGATTATCATCGCCGACTGATTACCTCACAACTGGAATTACTTTCAATCATATCAGACGACTTCGTTACATCGGAAAAGAAAATGTCTATGAACGGGTTTAATCCATCTGATATTATTATAGCTGTGGAGAAGTTTAATATCCAATGACAATAAACACACTTTTACATAAACATAAGTAAGAAAATTATTTCCTGTATTCAATGTGGACTAGTGCTGAGGAAATAATATTGTACTTTGGTTACAAAAAATATATGTAAAAGGTTTTCACCGTCTTTAATAGAAAGAAAACCTCACAGAAGCAGATATTGAAAACGTGTAATTATTATAAGGATGGTTTTAACATGTGGTTCAAAGGAAATACAACGTTTTAGGCGACAAGCTGGTGTAGTTTGAATGATTATGGGGATCATAGTATAAAATAACGTAGATTTCTAAAGTTTGACTTTTTTGTTTAGAAATGTGTAAAGACTTAATGATAATAGTATATTAATGATAATAAAGCTAGAACAAAATATTAGGTGTTATAAGTGTCTGGAAATTGTTGTGAAAATGTAGAAATAATATGTAAATATTGGTGGTTTACTTTTAGTTCCAATGTTTAATAGTTTTTTTTTTATTACTGGTGCATCTATAACAAATTACATTACCTCATTTTTATCAAAATTACGACTCGCTTCCTTCCAAAACTATAAGGACCCGACTTGGTTTATATGTGTGTTTCTCTGTGTTATCACGGTTAAAATGAAATGTTTTGTTTTTGGTATTGTAAAAAATGTCTATTACATTATGTTAGTTAATTGTCAAGACTGAAAGAACAGTTATGGTTAGGAATAATTTGTTTATTTATAATGGCAATAGTTCTAGACATTATAACGTTCTATAATTGGAGAAATAGTACACTCTTTGTCCGTGTATTGTATAAGTCAACTCTTTAAAATAAAACATAATAAAAATACATGTAAAATGATACAAATTTGTTATTTTACCACCAATTGAGGTTGGAAATAGCTTGAGTGTATAGATATGAAAATAATTCAAATTTTTTCTACATAGATCGATCGGATCTTTTTTTAAAAAAAATATGCGTTCGTCATACTGTATTTTTTAATTTATTTTACAGAGTAGCCCAAGAAACTATCTTTATACGTTATTATTTTTTAAGTGTATAATTTGTAATACATGAACGTAAATATTTTTCATTTATATAACATACTTCGGTAAATCTTATAGATTTAAGGTAACATATTTGCCTATTAATTAATATCAAGTTAATAAAACGTTAGACAATAACTTATAATAGGTGTTTTCCTCCTTTTTGTTTAAAGTCGAAAAACCTTTCGGTCACAATTTCTTAAATAAAAGGAAGATAAGAGCATAAGATAAGGATTCCTAGTAGCGTACACATCGCAAAATAACAAGACTTGGTCAAAAGAGAACTGTAAAGAAAGATAAAAGAGAGGAATCTAACTCCAGCTATATTTCCTTGGGACTACCAAGTTCTTACTCACTAAAGAGAGATAACAAATATTTAATAAAACATACATATATATCTAATCGTATTAAACTGCAATTGAAGAATTTAGGTGCAAAGTTACTTTTGAGATACCCTGTATTTTAAATAAGTTAAGTAGCCTGTTACCTCTATCTGCTGTTCAATGCTTCCGTTCTGTCTTACCTGAAACAAACACAACAACATGTCAGAGAAATTTATAAAAACGTGATAGCAACAATTACATTTAACAACATGATCGTGATATATATATATATATATATATATATATATATATATATATATATATATATATATATATATATATATATATATATATATATATATACTCCTAACCATCCCTCACGAATCCCTACTCGTTTCATTGAAATTTGTAAAAATTTTATTAATTAATTTATTTTGTTTTGTTCTAAGATATAATTTACACTAATTTTATATCATCTCCATCTTCCTCCTTAACTAGCGATTCAAATTCAAATTCAAAATATTCTGCCAAATACATTTTTTACTTTCTTTTGCACAGTGTTCTCGCTCAGTTTCGTTTTTTCATCCCCCGTATTTCCCACAACCTCCCTTAGTGACAATATTAATGAAAAATGTGTAACTCGACCCAAATAATATACATAAAACTACATTATAGACCTAAATACACAATCCTGTACTAACACATAATCCATCACACTAGCTTCCACCGTCATCCCATGAATGAAGATTGTCCTTGTTCAACGTCTACTCTGAGTCCATTAACTATGTTAAAAGTTAAACTTTCACAACACTGTATTTTCTTTAGCCTATTACTATTCACGATTACATCATCCCTTTTTTTACATTTGACATTGATTTCCCCCTTTTTTATAAATCGGCTATTCTCGCATTAAAATCTACCAATAATATAATGTCGTCATCCTCATACTTTGGTATTTACTTGACCCTATACTCAGAATTGTATGGTGGATTATATACTATCCCTAAACATATATCTATACACTATTGGACACTATACTTTTATTTTGAATCCGCACCCATAATACATTATCTACATCAATATATCAAATATTTACAAGCTCTTTATATTTGTTCTTATATGACACATAAAGAAAGAAAAATTGCATTGTTAAAAAAATTAAATAAACATGGCTTACTAACCTGGTTTTCCAGACCCTCTACATTCACTGACCCAATCACCAACTTGATCTAACCATGTGAAAAGAGTGGTTAATGTAGTGTAAAATTTATTATTAGCATATTACTCATTTGTACGTTTTTGTGGTCGTGTGTGTGTGTAAAATATCTGAATCTGAGGAAGTAAGATATCTTATTTTAAGAAGACAATTGTATAATTAAATATTTTTTAGGCTTTTCAATTAGCTATTTCGTTAATTATTTTCAAACGTTAATGAAATTTTACCATTAAGTGAAAGTTTTTGGCTGGAATACGTAGTTGCATTAATTGTTAACTTGTCAGGTATTCAAATTTGTGAAAAGAAAGTATTTGTAAATAATTTCTTGACCAACTGACTTTCCTTTGTGAAATATAATATTAATAGATGTTACTAAATATTTTATTACATTTAAGGTTGTTATACAAAATTTAATGATTCAATATTATATTACAAATCATAATAATTTTAAGCGTATGTTCAATTTTATCAAATTCTTCCAATTTCTTATCAAATTTTTTATGTAATAGCCCGAATTTATCTGGACTCTTTTTTAAACAACTGTTTACACAAAAGTAACTAAAGCAATATATCACTTTTACCAGGAGCATACATTACCTTTGTGTTCGCATCTCGAGGGTAAGCTTTGATGGACAACAGTGAGAGAGGAACCATTTTTCCTGTTTGTTTTCCCTCGAGTTATTGTGTTTAAGCACCAGCGGATTAATTAGTAAACGTCACATATTTTTAAACTAATATTCATCCACGAGTGAGAGTCGCAAGCTGTTACCTAGAGTCACTTTTGATGATAGGATGACACGTTGCTACCAAACAATTTAATGCAATTAACTACTCATGTTTTCATTTATCTAAAGGACTCCATAATTTAGACAGCTAACATATTTAAACCAGTAAATTAAATACACAAATAATGAAAAATATAATGTAAATTAATTATTTTCCATACTATATTAATTTTTTTTACAATAAACCTAAGTTATTAAATTTATTAGGTAAAATGTACTTCATGTAAAATGCCTCAGCTCTGGTCCCAAATATAATCATTAGTCACAAAACTAACACTAACTCAATAGTTTTTGTAGTTTTCAACCTGCTCTGATCTTCAATAATGTTAAGAAGAGATATACTTCTACATTTATATGAGTTTAAAAAGCTTGGTATATTATAAAGTGTTTTTCTTGATTTCTTCTATAACAGTCAATTCCTAAGCCACAACTAATATTATTGTTTATAAAGCACCATGGATCCTTACAGATGCTACGCATTATTTTATTCTGGAAAGTTTTCGTCGTCTTATTATTTTTACTCTTTGTAAAACCCTACAATTGCAGAACATAGACTTCAATATTAGCTTATTAAAAAGAAACTTGTGCAAAAATAGCTAGGAGTATTCTCCCATCAACCATTGCAACTGGACGAATCTTATGTCCATCTTTTTCATTTTTACGTATTCCTCCCACCTTTCGTTGTCAACTGTATACCGGGGTATTTTGAAGTGTAGGTATTAATTGGAAGATATTAGTAATCACTACCAATACTATTTTACTGTTCGTAAAGTTGATTTTAACGGATTTATTTTCATTCACCTTTATCCTGTGTAAGTTTCTCCACTTGTTAATCTTGTTAATGGAGTATTGCCGCTTACTGATTGCGTATTCCACAGCTACCGATTATAACTGTGTCATCTACAGTGGTGTCCTCCAAATTTTGTATATCCTGTGATCTAAAATCTAGAACGCTTCTCTGTGGGATTTCTGCATATATTTCTTTAATCTCTTTTTATTTATCTTAAAGATCATTAACCCTGATATCGTTAGGGTTACCTTGTAGATATAATTTTCACATTAGTCACGATTCTTAACTCAATGTTTTGAAGTTTATATTTAAGCCACTGGTGCCACAGTTTGTCAAAGACCTGTGTCACGTCCAGGAAGAGGCGTTCGACCAGACCATGTTGATTTCGAAGATTATGTTGGTGATTCTATGAACTGGGTCCTATTGTTGATTGTTTCCTTCTGAAGCTGAATTTGTGGTTGTGTATCAGATTTTTTTCTTCGTTAAGTTTTTTAAGTAGTATTTTCTTAAATGTTTTTTAAAACTATGGGTAGCAGTAAAGTAGTACGATCTCTTTTTCGTCTTCATTAGCGGTTTTGTGATAATAATCACCTCTTCTAATTTCCATTGACATGGAACATACTTTAATCTGATACAGAAGTTTCATAGCAATAGTTTTCCCATGACTCACTCATAAAACAGAAAATAAAGTTATAGCTAATCATGAACTAATGTATGTGTATTCTACAACCGTAGCTGGAGTCAGACATGTAGATTGTATTATTTTTATTTTATTTTTTTACTTTAAAAACATTAATAATTAAAATTTAAGAAAATTAATTCAACTATAAACAAATTACTGTAATCAACCTAATATTGTTGTTGACTAGATTAATAAAAACGCTTATATTCATAACTCATGAAATATAAATAATTCATAATTCAATGAAATTTCTTCTTTTCTTCATTATTATCTCTCAGTGAAAAATAAATTTGTAAAATAATTCAACGAAACATCAAACTGATCGTTTACAAAGCCCAATATGAAATTTCCACTTATACAAGGTATTTTAGTAAGAAACGGAGAAACTTTCAGGACGTGTTCTAGTAAAGAAATCATTTCATATAAACTTAGGTCCGGAAATGCTTCGTTTTCCAGTTATATTTTAAGTTCCGGAAAATAATCCGCCATTTTATATTTTTACAAAATACTCAATATCATTGGATGTAGGAACTAAACTTTTGTATACATATTTGATATAACAACTTTTACTTATGTAGAAAAGCAGAAAACGTCCCTTTCATCTATTTTCAAAATGGTGGCCGATTAAAATTTGTAATGTCAAATATCTTGAAAATTGCTAACTTTACAAAACATTTTCCTTTTACCTTTACAAAAAAATCCTTTTTAATGACAAACAAAACTTTTTTTTATTTTTTATGTAACAATAGATAACCGAGTTATTGGCTAAAACCTCGAAATTGTTTATTTTGGTAGTTGTCCATAATACCCAAAATTACTCCATAACCAAATTACGAGAAAAAAAACATTTAAATGAATTCCATAATAAATTATTACAAACTTAAAAAATAGAATAACATATATAAAGGAAGTATTCTGCAAAGTCCCACCCTAATGTTATTCCTGTAATAAGCTAGTGAATTCTCTTCCATTTGAAAGCTTGAAAAAACAAAGAGTGATAAACATATTCCCTATTTACATTTTCATTCCGTTGGCCTAATACATAAATCCTATCTGCCATGCATTTCTATGACAGTAAATTTTTTACTATATATAAACAATAATTTAATCACTTTTTGACCTCAAAGTATCTCAAATTGAAGAATGTTGATTATTCGTCAGAGATAACAATTATAATACTGCTAATAATAAAATGGACAGGTGGTTCCTCATTAACGATCAAACTATATATATGTATAAAATTTGATTGTAAATTTAGATTACCTTTCGAAATACCAAAACACAAAACCAAATGTAGGAATTTTAATCTTATTTTGCTCAAACTTAGTCTTTAATGGGTCTAACAAGACTTAAGCTATTACTGACTAAACTCAAAAATCCCTATTCGGTAAAAATAAAAAAGAGCCTACTATATTATTGTTAAAGGTTTGATTTTTCAAAATAGGTTATACAAATTTCAATACATTTAGTGTAAAATGTGAAAACATTGTAACAGAGAAAGAAAATTACAGATAAAGTCATCAAAAATATTATTCCGTGGTTAACATTATCATTATAGCTTTCAATTAAGTCTTACACATTATTTATTATGTATAAATATTTTTAACGGATATTTGATAATATGTGAACTAAATTGTTATTTTTTTAAAGTCAATTCAATATTTGGAATCCTATTTTGCTCCAATTTACACTTTAATGACTCTAACAAGCTTCCTGTGATGAACACATTCATTATAGTTTTCTTGTTACAGATTATTTATTTCTCCATTATATTTTCCTAAAATCATCATTTAATGAAATGAAAATTGTAAGTGTAAGGGAGGCAAGGAAAACTGGAGAATAAATAGACGGGCGAGACGTGACCAATGTGTGATTTCAACAAACTCATTTGTTAAAATAACTTAATGCATTGTTTTATTCGTTATGAACTTAGACTGTCTATGTCTTTCTTAACACACATATTTAAGTCAACGACAAGTTTGTAAATAGGAATTTTCTTGAAAATTCAATACCAGAATTAATGTGACGTAGACTACAGAATCGGTTAACCAGTTCGGGCGCTAGATTAATTCATATGTAACAATAAAATGTAATGGATAACTAATACAAAGAGAGGGGCACCCATAAACGTAAACGTTGTATTGAAAAATGTACGCAATTACAATCTAGGTTTCAACACTATCCTCAGATTGTTGAAATGAATTTTGGTGTTCACAAAACGTAGCTACTAATCAAAATCTAAAGTATAACAACTTTTTGGAACGAATAGTAAAAATTTTACCAGACCATAATTTAAATTTAAAGATTTGCCTCTTATATTCCGGGGCTTTCCGGACAGATACTGACCTGCTGTGAAGAGTTTTATTTCAATACTAATTTTAGCATTCTTATATTTATAAGCTTTATTAAATGGTGTCGCGTGTCGGTTTAGAAAAACATTCAAACAACATTAAAGAATTTATAATATTATAAAAATTGATTTTTATAATCTATAGAAAAATAATTATTTAACGGCCATTTTGAATCTTTATTTATTTATTATTTTTTTTTTTTGTAAATCATTGTAATCATTTGTAAAGCAGAGCCTAGATACATAATTTAAGTATAATTACAGCTACTAAAAACCCGCTACTAAGTCACTTACTAATACCAATACATTTACAGTTAATCAAAAATGACACAAAAATATCATTTGGATAGGATCAGTGAACATTTTATTGTCTCGGATAATTGCAAAAGATATAATTTCTATAATCACATATAATTGATTAATAAATGGATGAATAGCATTCTGAGAAGTACAGCAAATTTCGTGGAAATTGAAATTTAAAGTAAAATTAAAAGGAAAGCAATGGCATTTTCTTATTTTCTAATTTCTACAATCTCGACAAAATATACATCGTTTATAGTTGAAAACATATTAAGTGAATCACGGAACAACTTTATTAAGGAACTGTACTATACATTAATTGTGTCTTCAAAGTAAACTTTTAGAAATAATGGTCAACAACTAGTATCGATTTATTTCAACTTTCATCAAACACAATAGTTCCAAAGTTTACACATTATCATTCCGATCTATTGTTGAAGCATATGTGGACATTGCAGCCTTGGTAATTTCTCCCCAGGGAACAACTCTCCAATCTTAGAGAAGATATAGTACAACAACTTTACAGTTTTCCATTATAGCAAAAGTTTTTCATTATTTTGATGCAAAGTTATTACATTCTACCACATTGTGTTTTCAATTGGTACATATTTTTTAATGGAACTTTATATCAGAATGTATCATAAGATATACGAAATAAAAAATGTATTGTAAATGCTCAAGCTAAGAAGTATTTGAAGTTACGAATTATGCTACATAACATTAGGTAGAAATATGTCTTGAATTATCCAGACTGTAATTTGTAAACGAAGCCGGAAAATCGATTAATTTAATTAAGCTACAGTTTGGACGAAGTTATTTTGAACACATTTATAGTCTTCTTTTGATTTGGTTACATTTAGTTTGGTGAAACACTTAAATGTATGGATGATCAAACAGACAATCTTCGGCTTTTCACGTTAAACATGTACAGTTTAATCCTTCCCTGTCCTAGTGATCAACATGTGGAGTTTAATCTAGTTAATGTTCGCTATACTACTACTTAAATGTTTTAGTAGTTTAAGTCATGTCTTTCATTTAACATTATTCTTCTAATCTTAAGGTCATTAAGACACGTAAAGCTTTCTCCCCCATTCTGATATCAATGTAACAACACTGATAACATATCAGTAATGATTTAGAAAAAAGATTTCATGCCCCTTCCAAATCAGTACAAAAATCAGGTGAATTAAATTTATGAAAAATAAATTCTTGTAATAGAACCGGATGTCGGATTAAGAGCTGTTTGGTGTATCTTAAGAAATCTCCCTCACACACTGTCAGAATCCCCCCCCCCCTGTGCGTTGTCAAATACTGTATATGATTCAACCAGATTCTATGTTCCAAAATTCCATTTTACTTCTAAACGTGACTAAAGAAAGAAACGTGACTTGATTAAGAATTGAACCAAATATACTTTGGAGTTTATTGAGGAACAACCATATCTAAGTGACAGCACGATTGACAGTTACAAGAACAACCTAGAGAAAATAAGGATATAGAAGAAACCTATCTGCTTTAGGTTGTAAAACTTCCATAATTTACTGAAGAATCGACACAGGATTTAAATATAATAGATGGAATTTTTAGTTTAACGCTAGACGTATATTGCTCATCAAAATAGTACGTGTCCATTTGTGTGATCAATGAAACATTTTAAAGTAAATTTAAGTGGTAAAATTTTGTTTACAGATGAATTTAGGCGGTAATAAAAACAGCAGTTAATACACTTCTACGTTATAAAATTAAAAGTTTCAAGACAATTACAAAAAACAGTACTTTGATAAACAATAGGAAAACATAACATAAATTTTAAAAAAATAGATTAAATTATGACTAAAGTGTTAGAGTGAAAGTAAAACTTCATATCAGTCATTCTTATTTTAATTAGAAAGACAGCGAGTATTTTAATGTAGAATTAACCAAACTTGAAATAATTTCATATTAACACTAATTTCACATAGATTTCTCTTCACCTGTTGCTGAAGTATGTAATATGTTTACAAAATTCCTATTCTACAAAGTCGATATGTGTTAAATTAACTCTATGATTTCGTGCTACGTTTTTAATTCAACCGGTGATCACTAAATATATAAACTCTCTCTAAACGTTTTTAAAGTCCAAATTTTAAATTATGATTAAGTGTACTACGTCAATATAAAAGTAAAAGTGAATTTATACAAACCAAAAAAGTTTAAAAACAATGAGATGGATGACATTATGAAAATATCATTCGAAATCAGACAGATAAATTTCAACAAAATAATATATAATATCTTTAAATAGAGACAAAAAAGTTGTACGATAATTACACTTTTAATATTTCTTTAGTTATTTAATTTATAAGTCAAGCTTAGCTATTAACGAAATATAAACTAGTTATACCTAAATAACGTTGTATATAATTTTAATGATTTAGATGTTTGTCCATATTTAAAGTATTTCAAATAATGACATCACCCAGTTTACATATTTACTCTTGTTTACTAAATGTCAAGGAAAATCTTAAAAGTACACTATCAGACAAGATATTCATAGTTATAGTATTAGAAACAAAACATTCTACAGATCAAATACCTGCAAGGATAAAAAAAAACTAGCAACAGTCATTTATGTACAAAAATAAAACTTTTTAATAAATTGCCTATGGAGGCTTGGACAATTAGCTTAACATTTTTTAAATTTAGAGTCAATAATTGGCTCAAATTAAAAACTTTTTACTCTGGGCTGGATTTTATGGTTTGTGATACTAGTTCACTAAATTTTAAATATATGACCTAATATGTTGTCATTTTATAGTTGTTTTTATGGTTGTATTGCATTCTTGATATACATTGCTATAATTTTGTCGTTATTTTTTGTAATGGATAGGCCTACCACTCTTAAAGTATGATGTTCTAGATGTTTTATATTGTATATGTCGACACTGTCTATTGTCATTGAAATGTGCTTAACAATAATAAAATATATAAACTTTATGTTTCATGTTAAACATATTAACATATTTTATAACAAACCTAATGATTTTAAGTAGTGTTTTGTCATTAAATTGAATCATGTAATTTCACATTCACTCAACTTTGAACCTAATCATATGAGATTATTTCAGATTTTTAATACGGTGTTAAAGGTTTGTCTTTTGACCGATATCTTGAGTCGGTATCTATTGCGAAGAAGGTACCAACTATGATTTGTTAGGATCAATTCTACATTTAGATTTGAGAAATTGAATTGTTGTGGCAGTTATTTCCAAATATATAAGTACTTGAAAAACGAGGGAAAAAACTTTCGGAGGTATATTGGAAGTATATATATTTATCAAAATGAACAGAATATAAAGAGTATTTAAATTACATCTCATTGCATGACCAGCATTGTCGTAAATCTGTTCCTATCTTTATTATGTTATATGTAATAATAAACAAAGGGGCGTCACAGCACGTTGTAAATTGAATTGATAGGAAATAAATTCAATATGATCAAACATTGCCAAGGTTTTTTACATACCAAATATCAAAAACAAAAGAGAAGTAGAACAAAATAATCATCACCACTATTTCTCCGAATTTCTGAGTGAGACTTTAACTGGCAAAAATTGGAATTGAAATATAGACGCAGTCCTAAATAATAGAATAAATCAAAAGCGGTTCAATCCATTTCGATCAAAATATATTTAATTTAATATACATTATTGAGATTTTTAATGACGTCTTATTATAATAAGTATTTTTAATTCTTATGTATGTATTCCATGAGGTGCATTGAACGACTGAGGCACTTAATAAGAATCAGTATAATTCGATCTTTGGAGGTTTCGCCATAAAATTTAAGTTATTGCTTGATTGATGTTGTCAGGAATTAAAAGGACTCATTAGAATCTCTTTTACAACTGTATCAAAATATATGTTTACATTTTTCACGTAACACTATCCTTTATTTAAACTATAACAAATTAATTTTAATCGAGATGGTTGAACAATTAAGTCAGAGACAAAAATATCAATAGTTTTCTTAAATCAAATCAATTTTACAAAATAATAAATGCAATTAAACTTAACTATCAAAATAGTTTTGAAGTAATCACTGAATTAGGGATAATATACAAAATTATATTTCATCAGTTATTATAAATACTCAAAATAGGTAAAAATGAATAAAAAACAATTCAAACATTATTAATTTTTATGTTTACAGTGACCTATTTCTCTCAATGTAATAGTTAGAACAAAGATTGTGTTTGTAAAATAATACCTTTTCATTCTACTAATTTATTATCTTTTATAAAGTTCTAAACTATTATTCTAGTTCACTAACAACAAATATTGTGCATTGATATGCCAAAAGCAAATACAGTACTCTTATACAGAATCAATACTAAAATGTTATTCTTTGATATGAAAATAAAACACAACTCTGTTTCACACTTTATTTGATCCGACGAAATTTAATCATGGCAACTGAAATGTATTTGTAGTAGATGACATAACCGATATAAGAGTTTAGAGTATACTTATTAAAATAAAAAAGCAAAACAAAATTAATTATTGTAAATAAAACGATATCATCATTAGGGAATTATTATTATGTGTAACATACACTAATAAAATACTATTTAAATAGAAGTGCAACAATAATGTTCGTCATTAATAATGTTCTTTACATAGTTGTCAGTCAAAATGTGAAAATGGCCCATGGAAGCCATCTTTGAATAAAATATTAATATTATAAAGAGTGTCTAAACTTGCTTAGTTCGTGCTTGAACTAGTTCTCAGAGTATATCGTATATCATGATTAAATGCTATATAATAACTTTTGAATTATTGTTTGTTTAACAATTTTTTACTTGAGATTTTTCACACTGATTTTAGTCAATAATCTTCACATTTCATTAAATTTTGAAAATTGAGCTCATTTAAAGAAATTGCGCTTTCTTGACCCATATCATAATAGTTATGTAATTTACCGGAGTTTTGCAGAGATGCAATGAAAATGCTGTATGTGGGTCCCCTTACAAGTGTGTGAACAAAATTGTTAAAACAGATTTTGAGAAAATTCAAATGTAGTGTTATTTTTACCGTTCTATCATAACTTCATGGCCAATGTTCTGTAAGAACTGCACGATGACAGACGACAAACGGGCACTATGCCAAAAAACAATTGTTTTAAACCCAGGGGATATACCATGATTAATAGTAGCACAACACTAAACATTTATTTCATTACCCATAATTAACTTTCCATATATTACGTTCTCGTATATGTGAAAAATTAAAAATGGAAGAGAAATATCACTTTTCCTTCTTTGCATATTTTAAAGGACATTAAATAAGAAAACGCGTAAAAGTAAAGTTATCTATTACCTTTTTACATACATATTAAAAAACTCACTCCTTTAATTCTATCGAAATAGATACCCTAAGTAGGAGCTAATAGAAATCGAAACTGCCGACTTTTATATTGTTACCCATATTTTACAGTATTGAAAATTCTCATGGTATATAATACATACATTATTTTAAAATAAAGTTGTATTCCTTGCAAAAATGCAATATGAATAACGTAAACAGGTAAACTACTATAAATAGATGGCTTTGAGAATCCTCTCTACGACTTATAGGATTAGTCTCTAAAGTATTCAATCATTTTATATTGTTTTTCTGTCTTGCGTGAAACTTGTGCTTTAAAGTGTTTTTATTTGTTATAGTACGATTTTCATCACATTTTACATGTATAAGATAAAAAAAATATTCTATTTGATGGACATGTTCCTTAGAGGAATAAAAATTTAAAGAATTTGGATCTGAAGATGATGGTTAGTCCGTCGAAACCAGTATCTAAGTGCTCGACGGTTAAATAATTTAACTTATTTTTATTATAAATTATTGTTTAAACTCATATATCTACATGTTTATATTTTGAACTATAGTAATGACAAGCAGAGCATTGTTTTAAATAATATGGAAAGCTTTATTGTTGTTTCTAATTGATTTTATTGGTTAAGGTTTACAAACTCCTCTCTTTAATGTAAAACTTTTTTTAATGTATTCCCAATATTTATTTAAACTTCAATAGAAATGCAGTTGCCTAAAGTTACAACTGCAAATAATTAGTCGTAAACATAATAAGATTTCAAAAATTGCGCCATTTTTTGCGATTCCTACTTCTATATTTTTTACCAGATCGAGACTTGCTGTGCCAAGTACAACTAACTCTCTATACAGGTCGATCCAGAGAGCTGAATTGATGGTTAAGTGTGTAAAGTATGTGTTGTAAACTTTTAATTCAAAAGTTTAATTTAGTTAACATTAGTTTTTAACTATTATATTTATTAAAGTTAAGGATATTAAGAATAAATATCAAGCTTGGTTGATTAGCTGTAGATCCAGGTTTCACAATAGAAATTAACAAAAGTCGAGAAAAGAGCCTTGCTTCAGTGTAAATTATCTACCGAATCCTGTACAATATTACATCGCTGTGAGGTGATCATGGCCTTTTAATAGCTGCAAACTAAATATTTAATCATCAAGTTAAACAACAAAAAATAATGTTCTATAAAATCATTTACCGAACACTATTTAAATATGGATACCTGTATTGTTAATATTATTAACGTTATACCTTACATTAGATTAATTTAATTAATTAAAAATTATCTATAAACTTGTAAGGGCTGAATATTAATTAAATCTCTTGAATCGTTACTTAATTACCAAACTCAATAACACCGAAACTCAGCAAATTTCTTTTCCTAAATGCTCTTTAGTATCTCTTTAATATATTTAAATTCTTTATTATTATTATTAAGAAATATCTTCAATTTATATACCAGTTTTATTTTTAGATTTCATTATACTCTGGTTTTATGCTGATCTAATACTTTAAAATAAGAGGAGATAAGATATTCAAAGTGGTTTTTCTCACAATTATTTGTCTTTATATTGTAGTTTGATATTTTAAACAATATTTAACAGATTTCGATTAAGTTCATTAAACGTTTCATTTTCACAGATATAAATTTCAGTATGACATATTTTTTTAAAATATCTGCATTATATAGTTCAAATAATTTATCGATATGTTAATCAAATTAATAACCAACATAGAACAAAGCATTTCTTTTATAATAATTTGCCCACGTCTTAGCTGTATTGTAAATGTTCTGTTGAAGTAAGGATCAAAATTATGCTTTTGGTCTCATCGCAGTTATGTTTAAGTATTTTTTCAAATAAGTTGTTTTTCGGTTACTTAAATTTATTCTGTTATCGCGATAAAAACACCAGTCTTCTTTGAAATACTACTTTGAATTTCATCTGAGTGAAAAGTAGACTCACACTTGCTGCTTAAAAGATTGTAAAATTTGTTGAGCAGTGTAATATGCAAATAAATCGTAGGCAAGTAGTTTACATGTAATTACTCCAAAGTAATGGATAAAATAACAAGTGAAATCAACTTTTAAATTGTTGAAAAACAACAGTTATATGTTATACAAGAGTGTAATAAATATACATTCTGTTTTAACTATTCACAATATATATTTACTTTGTATAATGAACTTCACTGTAATCAATTTCATCTCAACACCAGTTTAATGACGTTTGTAAGTTAATAACTAAATCCAAATTAATCACTAATTAATTCTAAATGTTTATTTAATTTCTGTATAAATATAATAAAGCCGCTCGAATGAATAATCAACCCGTTTAGTAACATGCGTAATCTATAAATAATTTAATTTATGAAAACATAATGCCGATACAAATATCTTTGTTTTAATAAACTATTTCATTCTATGTTAACGCCCTAACATTTTAAAATACTATTTATTTATTATTCTCGGTTATAAGTTGCATGCTTACCCACCATATTGTTAGATATATCATATTTAGAATAAACATTTATTGCGTTGTTAGGATGGCTCGTAGGAGAATTACATTTTTCTCTTTTTGTTCTCCCCAGGCTACCTTTCCAACGTTATTTTCCATGACTTCAGCGGAAATAAACATTCTACTTATAATGAAAAAGAAACCACTATAGTTCTATCCCGTGCATTAAAACTAATCCTTTTATTTTTTCTTGTATATTTGCTGTTGTTTTTAATGGAAATAACTAGGTAAAGCCTTCTAATAATTGTTAAGTTTTAAATCACTGAGTTTTTGTAAATGTTCTTACATAAAAAATGTGAAGAAGTTGATAATATTTTAAACGTTCTTTCAAATATGTTCATACTACAAAGTTATGGTTCGAATTTTATTTTCATCTTCTTTGTGTCAATTTCTGACAACTTTCACAAAACGTGAAAAGCCATTAAAGTACACAAATTAATCTTTGGTTCATAAAATGCATTTGGAACAAATTGATAGAGGCCATCTTGATTTGCGACAGACACAGATATAAATGTTGTCTTGCAAATGGACAGAATTCAGAAGTAGAAGAATAAATATACCGTGTCTCTGAAGTTCTACAGTCCGACGCATAATGCACATAGGGTAAATGCAGTAGAGACAAATGGCAAGAAGAATATTTTTTTGAAAGCACCGTAAATTGAAGGGAGTCCAGCATGAGTTTAGTTTTTATTGGTTCAACATACCTGCGCAAGTAAATCGAGTATAAAAATGTTTTGTAAAAGAAAGTGTTGAATGAAAGAAGACCTATCATTTGTGTTGCTTAGGTTATCACTTGGAAGTTCCCTGTTGTTAGTTCATTGGAGTGAAGTGTTAAGGAAATTGCATTATAATAATTTAATTACATTTCAATAATTCAATTGCATTACAATAATTCAATTAGATTGTGTACAATTTTTAAACAATTGTTTACATAATACCCTTACTTCACACGCTGTTTTGAATACAAAGATTCCACTCCAAAAGGCTTAAACTAATAATTTTTTTAACGGTAGAAAAAAAAGAACATTATTAAAAAAATATTTTTAATCTTTAGGGACTGTTAAAGTATTTAAAGCTTGAATATAAAAAATCATAAATACTTCAGAATGCCAGTTGTATACTGTAAGTCAATTTCTTATAATTGCTTCCAGAGAATATTTTGATGATTGTATTCTTATCCCATGATATAATTTTCAATTTACTAATGAACTTCTTCAAATCAAAAGTTTCGGAAAATGATTACAATATTTTATGTTTCTGGTAAGATGTACTTAATTACAACTTTCTGTTATTCCTAGCATTGTCTTGGTAGTGTTATTTGTTGACAATTTGTGAGTAATTATTTATTAAAAATTGATTTAAGTCCTAGAATTATTGAAAATTAATTACTTATAAATGCGTCAACTAAGAATATTAAGAAAAATATCAGTAATGACAGAACATTGCACTTAAAGAATTAGTATTTCTAAATTTTACTAACAGCGTAAAGTAAAACTATATTATTAAATTCCGTGGACGACTTTGATTCTAAATCTACCACAAGTTTAAGATCAAAATTACTCGCCAAGTTACATCCTAAAAACTAAACTCTGTCTGAATTGTGTTCAATGGACATTATGTTAGGTAATCCTATTTTCCTCTGCTGCGTCTCCCCTGCGTCAATGTGCGACGGGTCTAACCAGAGTTACTGGACTATAACCTGGGCTTAACTGTGCGACTTCGGGTTTTCTTAAGTTGTGAAAATAAAAGATGACAACTGTGTTAAAAGGTCTGTTGACTAAATTTAGTTTATTTCGAGTTCGATTTCTTTATTTTATTATTGTTACCCGAGTTACCCATGTGCTATTTATGTTGAGTAAGTAAATATTCCATTTGTAAGTTGATTGCATCTAATAAAGTTAATGAAATCGATATTATAATTTACTTATCAGTTAAAGTTTAAAATACGAGTATTATAAGTAATTTATGACATTATTTGTTCTAGTTTTGCTTACAAATTTCGCAGTTAACAGTCCCGCGATTCCACTCTATAACACATATTCGCTTGACTGAACATTATTTAGGACTATACCTTGTCTTCCAACAAATAAGGCATAAACATTTCCCATGGAGACAGTACATTATATAGATCAGAATCAGGTATACCCTTCCTTTAATTAAACTGGCGCGACAAGGGATTCGATTGCCAATTAGGTTCCAGTAAACTTTAAGTCACTTGATTTTAAGAGATACTTTATTTTAAGGATTGCAACTGCCAACACCTAAAGGAAACACCATATAAACCATGTTTATATGCTGTTATTGTATCATGTAAATGGATGGTCATTGTTCATCTCATCAATATAAAATAAGCAACATACCAATGTTTCTAAATTTTTAGTTTTAGGAGTATGCAAAATATATAAACATAATCATACAAATACAATGTTACTTTATACAATTACTGGGCACCATCCTCCATTTACGGAAATCAATCATAATAATAAGCAGTTTCAATAGCTTATACGCAAATGTGACATTAATGCTAGTTAGCAATTTATTTTATTTTATCAGAACAAAACATCCGAGTGAATTTAATACGACTTTTACTACCATATGATATTTATTTACTTATATTCTTTACATGAAGAAATTGTTGTTAATTTATTATTTAGTGCGCTCTAGCTTTAAATATGTATATGTATAGCATGTTATAAGTTAGGGTTTGCTTCTTTTTTGTATTAAACCCGACAATCTACCATGACTATGTTATAAATAACTTTAAAGGGTGGTAGTGTCATTCTAAAGGATTGTGGCTAGGTTGGGGAAAAAAATGAGGTGACTGTATTTTCTTCATTCTGTTATGTTGTTTCCAGGATGTGTCAAAAGATCGGAATACCTGAACGTCCAGAATTTAGAAAATTTCAAAAATATAGAGACAACGTATTTCCAAATAACTTGTCCCTGGGAATCGAATGGCGATCAGATTTTGGGCCCAAAGTCCCTAAAAGGACCCAAATTTGAAATTTCAATAGGGAACACTATTTTTTCAGTTTCGGATTCTGCAGGGAATTTTAAATCCGAATACGTTATAGCCCCTTATGGAGCACTAGGGCCTCTTTGTTGTATGCATTATTTAACATGTTTTGAGATATTATGTAACTAGTAATAAAATAGAGGAATTGTTTGGTTTGTTATTTTTAGTGTTTATTTTATATGTATTTAATAAGTAATGAACATGTATAGAGGAATAAACTGTTTTCTATTCTATTTTCTTTGCTAATTAATTTTGTTAATATTATTACCGTTTAAAAATGAAAATAGATTTATAATCCTTGAAACAGTTGTTTCAATATTCACAGGTGATATTTTCTACATCTATAACTTAACACGTTTTTCCATTAAACATGAAAATCAATGTTATAAATATATTAAACATATTAATATCAACAAGTCAAACATCTACTCGAAAATAATTTATTACACTAGGTGATTGTTATTTGATGCCTGGCGGTATCTGATGGTCGCATATATACACCGACAGCATGTATATAAATGATTTTTTTTCTCTCTTGTCTAATCCAATACAGAATCAAAAGTTGTAAACTCAAATTTGATCTGGATATCCAGCATTTCTGTAGAATAACTGAAAATTGTAATATTACGTAATTTACATCTAGGATCACATCTATTATAAATACGAGTCCAATCACTTTGATGAATGTTTGTATAATTCTAGTTTTAGTGGCTTTTAATTTCAAAACAATATTTAAATCAATAATATTCTTTATCATACCGTCAATTTTGAAAATTTTATAAGATGTTTAAATATCCTCTTCGTCAGTATACTTTCAAATTATGCTTATCTCACATATTTAAAATATATACTGTTTTCATAAATATACCCTGTATAATCTAAGAAATATAATATTCTGAATATGGTGTCCTCCTAAAGTTCGTTGACTTTTTAAAATGAATAACATTGAACTAATTTTATGAATTTTTTTTAGATTTATTTGTAATATTATATAATCTACATGTAAAATTTTGTTTTAATTATAAGGTTCCATTTTTTTATTACGATAAATTTCTACGACTTCACAAACGGCGTTCTTTTTTGATATCTATAAAGATTTACCTCTCAGAGACACGCATTAAATGTAACTCCCATCGAAGATAAATAGAACAAACCATGTACTGTATGTATACAAACAGCAAGAGGTCAACCATCGATGTAGATATATGTGTATGTTAGTTCTAAGACATCTGAGTACGTGATGATCGAAAGATTTGGAACAAACCTTAGTGATGTTTTAATATAAGAAAACTCTAAGTTCTCTAATCGTTCTGCCGTATAATGTGAACTGTCATCTTAACGGAACCATCTTCGTTCGCTAAAACTTACCTCACAGTTGGTATTTATTATATCCTTGTCTTATAAAATATATAGAGGACATTCTCATTCCTCGATCAGAACCTCGATAGGTTGGCGGTAGCTTTCGAGTTTACCCTTCTCTAAATGTAACACTTCATGCCAAAACTCAGTTTTTATTTTACCACGATATAAATTTTAAAATATAAACACAATTGATTACGGAGCTCTAAAGTTCAAAACGAAAAGTAAAAGAATTATGTAAAACTTTTATCTACCCGATAAAAGGCATCACGATAAAATATATTGCTTAATTTATGAAGAGTTTGAATTATGTTTAATTTTAATATACATTCGGCAATATATGAAATGGTTGCAATTTGTCAAATGATCTGATTAACTGAATAATTGACTATATGTCTTTGTAGTTTCACGGCAAAAACAATGTTTTTGTAGAGAAGTTGAACGGGTAATTGAATTTCCTGAAAGTTTAATGTCCTTTGTTCGAACAAAATACTCTGAACTTTTAGAATGTCTTACCTAATAGATGGGCGTGTGAGATTGTAAAGTAATTAATTAGTTTTTGATATCAATAAAACAGACAATATACAGTTTAAATAACTTAACTTCCTTAACCAATTTTCTCTCTGCGTCATCTCTACAACCTCATTTGTGTCAGTATTATTTTATTAGATTTTGAACTTTATAAAACGTACTTTAATGTCTACTTACAGTAAGTATACTAATCACATTTAACTTTCTCAATAGCCATTAACCAATTATAGATGTCGATATGTTTATTTTGCTCATACGTTCCGAATAATCTGTACTTTGTTTACCTTTTCAATAATATTTTTATGTGCATGTGTTTCAAAAGGAAAAGTTTATTTATTTGTGTAATTTATCAATTTTCCATTTGTCAAAATTGATATTTGACTACGGTTTTATTACTTTCAAGTTGTGAATATTCTGTATTTGCTAATCAATGTTTGATTGTTACAATAAATTAATAGATGATTATATAAGTATTTGAAATTGTATGATTGTTGGACTGGCGTAAGCACTTTTTTCTCTGAGGTACGTATTGATTACATGTGTAAAATGGGTGTAATCAGTACATCTATCTCAAAATAATATAATGACATTATATTTAATAACATCAATACTCTGGTATAATGACATTATATTTAATAACATCAATAACGTATATACATGTGGTTTAAGTCGTCGTTTCTCTGAAAAAGAATATTAGTAAAGTCAAACGCTTTTCCATCACGAGGATTTCATCTTTGCAATTTATGTTATAGGTCCAACCTATGATAAGTTAGTGGAAGGGTGGACCATATAAACACATTAAATAAACTATGGTAGTAGTTGGGTTTGTTAAGAATTTAGTTGTATTTTTGTATTAGTGCAAACATGAGGCACAAAACAATGGTACTATGTATTAAACTAAATTTTTGTTTCCAAAAAATATACTAAGCAACTGTGAAGGTTGTGAAGTTTGTGAAATCATTAACTTGAAATGCGACTTACCAAAAAATTCCCTTCTTTATATACGTAAGTACACTACTCTCCATAGTCATTATACTAGAGGGATGATTTTTGTGTCGTTTTGAAGGTAGAAACCATAACCCCCAAGCAGAATAAACTATTTATACTATATATAATATATTGTATCTAATTTGGTAAAAAGTTATTAAATTCAAAATATTAGTCACCACTTCAGATGAAAATTTGAAATTAATCCATCAAAAAGTTTTTAAGAAAACGATGGAGAAGTAAGATGTAAGCATAACATGTAAATATAATTGATAACAAAATGGTATTCCATAAAATTAATGCATAATTAATTAAATTATTACTAACTGACTATTGTAGAAACTATTAATCCTTTGGTCATATAATATAAGCTTTTTCTGAAAGTTGAGTTTACTATTTCTATAATAAAATAAATTAAATTTTCCAAGCATCGTTCTGGCTTCAGCTTTCGGCTAAAACTCTAATAATCCATATTAAGCTGCAATACCTGTAAAATGAAAGTAAAGTGAAAACTTCTACACTTGACCTTCCGCTATAAACAGTTTTCATTTATGAGATTCACTTTAAGGTCAAAATGATGGGGAGAAGTTATATTTTTAACTCACGAATATTTGAAGCTTATTTTATTTTTGTTATGTTCAACTTCCAAATTGTATTTGAAAATATTACACATAACATTTGTGTAGAGTTTTTGCGCTTTTCAAAAAGAACCAATAGAATAAATATAACTTCAAAGTTAATAAAATAGAAAAATGTAAAGTAAAATCATTTGGTTTTTAGTTATGAACATCAATTTAATCTCACATTATAAAACTTGATAATTTGAGAATTTAATGATATATTTCATATTTGTAATATATATATATATATATATTATGTATGTATGTATGTATTTTTAAAGACTCTACTAAACTATTTGATTAAAAAAAAAATTAAAATGTGTTTTCCACGAGTGCAAATTACATTAAAATTCGGTTAAGTGTAAATATTAATGAACCAAACCAGTCTGCAAAATTGTAAATAAGAAATATTATTGTTAAGGAATAGTTTACAAAAAACGGAAACGAAACTTGACCGTTCTCATTTAAATTTTATTTCGTATTATAATATTCGAGTGAAAGAATAGTGTCTGATAAAAGTGAAGCAAATTTAAACCTTATTTAAATATATTAATATTGTTACATGATAATTTATAAAATATATATAAAAATATATATACGTGAGTTATTTTTTAAGTAAGAACAGTTTTTAAGTGGAGAAACAGCAATTTTATTTATGAACATAAATAGTATCAAAAACTTAAGTATGAACATATTTTTACTTTTCTACATAGTCACCAAGAATATCTAAGCATTTGTTAAGTCGTGCCACTAGCTTTGGATCCCCTCGTCATAGAACTGCCGCCTGAGCATTTAACTAATTAGTAACTGTTTCTTTCAACACATCATTATTTTCAAATAGCTTTCCACCAATATATTATATATATATATATATATATATTTAAAGCAATGTTACGCCGAATTAAGCATATGTGTAAGATCTAAGAACATTTCAATGTTTCTTGTGTTTCAATTAGAGAGATCACAATAGTTTTAAAATCACAATTAACATTAGATAATTGAAATTTCGTATTTTTCATAGAAATTACAATTAATTAAAAACATTAAATAGAATCATGAAAATCAGCTCAGTGAATTTTCAGAAAAAGCTCCCAAAACCAAATCAATGAAGAAATTGTATTTATAGGCCTACACAAAATTTACAAGTTTGAGATTAATGTCTGAATTGTTTATCATTTGTATAACATTATAGCCCATCAATCCTAAATAAGTAAGACGTACATATTTTTTAATAAGCTATTATTACTACGTGTAATACAAAAGAATGTCTGGAATGTATATTAGTGTAACTGTTTAGTTCTTTTCATTTAAGTTACAGGATTAAATTTAACGTTATTGTTGATGAGCAGGATCTAAATAATTCTTCATCTTGTCTTCATTCGTTATCCACCAACAAAGCTGTGCTAATTTAATGTGTTCACTGATCCGCCAACACTGTTCTGCCTTCCCGCTTCATTAAATCCTTATAAATGTCCAGAGAAACACCACTAACAATATATTTACTGAGACACGACTTAAAAAGTACAAGTTCTCTCATGAATATCATGAAAGTATTTAAATTATGTCAATACTCTTTTAGTTACTAAATTTCAATTTTACTTAATTCTTATTACATAAACTTTGTGTCTGTTAATAAACATGGTATGACACAAATTAATTAAAAACATTTAAATCAAGTTTGGTTATAAAAAACTAATGTCTTTTTCTTCAAAACAAACGATCTTACTTTGTAAATAATTATAGTTTTACTTCAATGTATTCAGGCTTAACTTACAACGGACACAGTGATCCATCGGTAACTTGTTGTTACCCACCGTGGTTTATGATGTTCACTTTAATAGTCTTGTTTAAACACCCAGGCAAAGCTTTCAACCAGAGAAGAATATTTTAAAAGTAATTAAATAATAATGAACTAATTATTTCAATGTCTTTTATTAAATAACGACATTAAAAATGACAAGATACTAAAATAAATTAATAATCATAATAATAATCCTAACTATGCAGATGATAAGATGTCATGATGGTAAGCGCATTTTTTGTGTGAGCATTTTAAAAAATACATTTTATTCATCGCATTTAGTACGGATTTTTTTCCCTTTTCTTCAGAAACTAATTAATTTATAATCCTAGACTATACAAGTACTTACTATGTAATGAAAAAAAAACACAATATTTAGTAAATTCTACAATTTTATTGAAGCTTTGTTACGCTGCCTTGTAAATGTCGTTGCTGGCGAAACCATGGTCGGAAAGACTCAATAAAATTGTAGAATTTACTAAATATTGTGTTTGTTTTTTCATTAAAATGGAGTTCTACCAAGTACCTTCGGTCAATAGTGTAAATCGTATACTTACTATATAATTACACTAGTAACTGTGTTTTCTGTAAGTATAGTCCAGGCGAACATATTTATTTTACAATCCTACATAATTAGGTTTATACCTTACCTAATAAACAAACATTAGTTAATCTTAAGAACTTACGATGGTTTTATAATTTACCTTCCTTAAGTTGGAAGCCAACGTCCGTTTAAAGTTTTAGATTTTATATTTAAGTCTAGTAAGTGTGTTAAAACCACACTACTAAGGGTCCCGTAGGTGTTAGGGACAGTTATTTATATAAAATCGAAACCTTTTAAGCGGTCTAGCGCTAACATATTAGTAATTAGAATTGTCTAGTCTTATATACCACACATATATTATTTCTAAAAATAATTTTTTTTAACTCTATTATTTTTACTCTTAAGATTCTTTTTACCGCTATATTTTCCCTATATGTGGGACATTACACAGAATATAAATTCAAAGTTTTAAATATTTAGAATTTATCGTCCTGTCTATGTAGACTGGGTCTGGCCTACAGAAATTATATGAAATTAGAAAGAGTCCTTTATTTTACCCACGGCCCTAATAAAGAGAAATCAATAAAAGTGCAATCCATCTTTTAATGGCTATTGAATTGTTTATCTCACACCTCAAAAAAACTATTTAAAAAACTTACACACTATGAATTTCTCATTGAGTGGTTAAATCAAGTTTTATTCATCGTGCAAAAACTATAACTTATTATTTGCCAATGCAATTTAATTTCGAAATCTAATACTTTTCTCTTCAGATTTATAAGTTACGTCGTATTCAATTTCGAGAAGGGGGTACATGGTATCTGACAATTTAAATTTGACCCAGAGCCAACATATTATTTCTGTCGTCAAATAAACGTACGTATTCGTAAACAGAATAATTTCTAGTTTTATTTGATACACCACACACAATATTTCAAAATCAAAATTTGTTAAACTCTATATTTTCCCCCCTAAACTAATCAAAGACAATTTTTGTTACCGCTATATTTTTCCTATATGTGGGACAATACAAAGAATATAAATGTAAATTTTAAAATAAATAGTATTTATCGTCTTGTTTGTGTAGACTGGTTGCGACTTACAAGTAGACAGACGGACACATACGATCTTGAAATTATAAAAGTCGTAGGTAAAACCAAGAAATGTCCTAAAAATGTTTGAAAAATAGGTTAATATGGTATTTAAATTAAAATATCAAATTTTCTTCATTGTATATACTTAAGCACTCCAAGAAATTAATTGAATTGCGGAAGTTATTAGTGTGAATTAATTACTGCGTTATTATTTGTAACTGAGAAAGTATCAACATACAATGAGCATATGACCACTCGAAACATAGTGTTTACAAGTTTAAACGAAGAATTATACTCGGATTTTGTTCTATTTCATGTTCAAAATTTGTATTTATAATGTTGTATATATTTCTATTGTATATTATATTTTTTTAATTATTTTATTCAGTGTGAATATGTAGGTTTTAAGTGTTAATTGACATGCCTGAAGAAGGTGATAATGTTCAGTGAAGCAGCGCTAAAATCTATTTGAAACAATATCATTGCACTGGTCTTAAAATATTTATTCATAAACTAATAAATTTGACAATATTGAATAATCATAATTTTTTTATTTTCTTGATCTTGGAAAATACTCTTTCTGTCTAAACGCTCGAGATTCAACAAGTTGTCTCATACTTCCATATTTTGTTATGTAAATTGCACTAAGTACTTGTAAAATAAAGGGTCTATAATTAATATCAAATATTATGCTTTAATAACAGACCAAAGATTTTACTAAAATATTACTAGTAACCTGGGCAAATAAAACAAATAACGTACCATATTGAAAGACGTAATTTGGCAACCAATATTTTTAAAAGCAAAAGTTTTGGATGTTGTAGCTATCAATTACATACAAAACAAAATTTTTGTTTTTATTATATCCATGTTTTGCCTCTCATTTACCAGTATTTCAAACAGTAAATTCACTTGAAAACAGCAAACATTAAGTAGTTATCCCATGTTGCATTTCATGTAACAAAACAAACAACTTGTTACATGTACCTTTTTTCCATTTCAGTTATAAAACACAAAGTTATGATCACGTTCGACACACCTATCACTAATTTCAGCTGTATATATTTATTCAGAAAAGTATAGTTAAATAAAGTTCCATTTTACATAATAGTGGTTTGTTTATACTAGGTTTATTTGGTTAACAGTTTTGAATAATTTTGGTAATACAAAATTTACGTTAATTATACTATTAACATACACGATCTCAAGTATATAAGAATTAGCTATGAAATTACACGATTAAATGAGATTTGCATACATTGGTGTTTCAGAATGAATACTCTAGAAAAGCTTACTTTTATTTTAAAATAATACCCTAGGCATCCACATACCAGTTATTTGCATGTCACTATATTGTATTACAAGGTAAGAAGCTAAGATATAATTTATTTTTTACATTATATTCTTGAAACATTATATACTACAAAAAATCTAAACAATCATATAAATTATATCAAACACTATGGTTGTTTCAACATTTGGCGTCAAATCTCCAAAAAATACAATTAACTCAAAATATATGTATACAAAACTTGTTTTTTTTTCATTTTAAAGTTTATTAACGAATTTTAACAGTTTCTCAAACTTGGTGAAAAATTCTATTTCATAAAGATCACAGAATTTCGTTTACAAGATTTAAAATAGCGATTAATGTTTTAATTATTTTTATCACTTAAAATTTAGATTTTACCTTCCGCAATAGAGACAAAAACATTTAAAATACACTTTATACCATTTTAGTTACAGAAAAGGTATAAACATAAATTCAGTATAGTTGTCGAAATGCGCTTCTTACGATATATGTTTGTTGCCCCTCGTAACAATAAATATTTCAAATAACACAAAGGATTATACTGTGAATATTAAATTTATTTTTTGGAGTTTACATATTCTAACCAAATAATAAAACCGATTAAACTACGAGATTATTAAAATTACCAATTAAAATAACAATAAAAACCAAATTAATCTTTAAACGATTAGCAAATTAATTTGTGAGAATTATTAGTTTCTTTTTATGTAAAATACAAAAAAAAATATTTTAATTCTGTTAAATTCATTAACACTTTAAAGACTAAGGAAGCCACTGAATTTGAGTGGTAGATTTTGGGTTCAATCTCCGAAAGCTTTTCACGGGATCAAGTTTAGTTGGGGCTAGATATATATTTAGTTGTTAATATTTTGAATATTCGATTTTATGAAAATCTTTTCAATTTTAGATTAATTCCTTCATCAGAAGAACTTAACGTAAAAAATAGTAAATTTTAAAGTACTTGTACATCATCTAGAATTTGTATTTGTAGATAATCGGAAGTTAACATTCATCACAAATAATTTCGCAAAACAATAATGTTAAGGCAATTATAATTTCACAAACAACAACAATTGATTGTTACAGCTGTTTCGCCGTTAGGCATCGTCAGACAACTAAGAACTAAAAACTAAAAAACTTGTTTTGCCATATTGTGGAATTTCACCGAGTACCGACTGTAGTCACACTTAATACAAATAATTTCGGTATTGCATACATTCCTTACTTAAATATTTAATAAAAATTAAAAATGGGGCAATATAAAGTTTTAAGAATGCTTCAATCAGATACTTAATATTTTTACAATATTAATATCAGTAATAAAAAGCTATAACAAAGACATTTGCTACCGTTACATTGCCTAGAATTGTCAGTAATTTGTCTGTACGTAGAACGTACGCTAAGGGCATCTACATAGATTTCACAATTGGAATTATTCATGAAACTAAGAGAACTGAGGCAAAGTGCTAAAGTGACAAGGTGGAAACTTGTAAATTCAAACAACGTATTGCGAATATAATATCTAGTAAGGCTACATTATTCCACACCCTGACATGGATGAGTTGCGCCTTCACAACTTTGCTTGGGAAATATGTTTACGTAACACAGCCTGATAGAGCAGACGCCATTCCAGCTGAATTTAAACACTTTTAGTTCTATTACTATTTACAATATGCGAAGTACGATTCTATCAAGCAGATTATTTTTGAGTAATATTTGTTGTCATAAGGGGTTTCTCTTAATTAAAGATTCTGTTGATTCTGTTGTATGGAATTTTTGTGTGTGTAAATTCTTAGTTGAAATACTAATAAGCGAAATAAATTTACTAAGAAAGACTTTATTCCCTGTTATACAAATAATATCACTTTTCATTGTTAAATGAAAACGGAAATAAAAAGTGTATTTTTAACCGTATTTAATCACCGTTCATTCAGATTAGAAATCGAAATTAACGTGTTACTCTATAAGTCTGCTATGACGTACATAATTAACTGAGTACATTTTAATGTCAAACCTAGCATTATCTGCTGACGCATTTTGGATAAAGATCATTTTTATCAAGTTATGCGTACCGTTTCGTCTCTCTAAAGAGTCGTCTTACACAGTCCATTTATTCCGAAGTTAGTTGACATCGTGTTCCTATATTTATTTTTACATTTTATATTTAATTAAATTTTACCCAAAAAAAGATGGATAAAAGCGATAATATTTTTCTTTTTTTTTCTCTCTAAAAAATGTATTATTTTCAATGAAATCAACTTTTTTTTTTAATCTACAATTATTTTCAGATTGTATCTGATTTTGCTAACAGACATAGCTAAACAATTTCATTTTGAACCGTTAAACCGATCTTAATAGTTAACTCGTTCAAGACATTACAGACATAAACCTGTACACCAAATGTTTACATTAATTATACAAATTAATTATTTAACACATTTCTTGATACCGGCTGTGGCAAGGACAGGTTTATTAATATTTAAAAACAAAAGTAACGATTAAATTTGTGTTTCAATATCTTAACGTAATCGAAATTAAATCGTAGTAAATACTTGATGTAAAATCAATAAGTAACTCAAATATGTGTTTAAACTAGGAAACTATCCCAGATCCAATTTCATTTCCTAATCTCAGCTCACATAAGACAATTTAAAAGTAGGTCAATTAGAGTCTAGTGTCTTCAGCTCGTAGTAAACTTGTCACTATACTAAGTGAAACTTTGACTTAACCAAGTGATTACTGTTTTCAGATGTTGTGGTTTCACAAAGTGAATTTCCTGTTCTAGTTAAAATTCATTAAATTAGAGGAAAACACAAATTTCCAACAACAAACAATATACTAAAAACAAGATAACATTTCTGAATGTTAAATGGTCATCTTCAGATAATTACAGATTTTTAAACACTACGATACTGAACTTAGTTTTGGTAGCCGTTACGATACTTTCAACGACTTGGTGTCAACTGACTTCACTGATTGTTTTTAGTTTTTTATCATACTTCCACATTCCCCTTTATTTCTTTGCATTCATTTACCAAGTAGCTTTCTTTCAGTAAAAACGTGTCTCCACACACACACACACACACACACACACACACACACACACACACACACACACACACACACACACACACACACACACACACACACACACACACACACACACACACACACACACACACACACACACACACACACACACACACACACACACTGAGACGGCTTGGGAAAAGCCAAAAGTCTCAAGCCAATTTAAAACAGTTTAAATTCCCGCGATAAAGCCATGTAGATGGGAGACGAGGAGGGACGATGACGTCACGGCAACAGGTGTTGAACACTGCATGTTGGATCGTGTACAGTCGCTCTGTCTTGTTTCTTATTTTATTAAAATACTAAATTATTAAAATAAATTATTGTTCAGTAGAATCAACCGATTAATAATATCGAAGAATAAATTTAAAAGCAATTAAAACAAAAAAGTTATTCAAGTTTTTATAGGGGCTCAAAAACCTAAAATTTGGAAAAAACTTAAATTCAAAATTCAAAAAACGTAGAGTCATAACTCAAAGGGGAACTAATAATAATCATAAATAAGAAATATGAATTAATAATAATTAACAGGTGAAAATGGACTTAGAAAGTCATTCTTGGGGAGTTTTTTGGAATTTTTGAGTTGAAGGGGGGATTATTTAAAAAATAATAATAAGTACTATTGAAGAGACCACAATAGGGCACAATAATATGTACTTATAATCAAATTTGAAAATAAAATAAGGGAGATATAATAATTACAAAACGTAAAACTTCAAAGCCCAAAAGCGGTTAAATTAAACGTTAAAGGGGTAAAGTAACATGGTAATTATAGATATCTAGTATGTAAAATTGTAAAACATCAAAGCAGAAGTAGTAATATATAATGGGGGGGTTTTTATGAACATAAACTCATACGATGCAAACTTTAGGACTTCAAGGACACATAACTCAAAAACCAAACGAGTTATGGGAAAAGTACAAACATAGTTTTTCGTCGTAGTAGAAGAGGAACAAGATTTCGTCAAAAGAATTTTGAGAAAGGACTTATCTCAAAATTTGGAAAGAAGAAAAATCGAATTTCGGGAAAAGGGCGATAACTCGCGAACGAAGCGCAGTAGAGCGATGAATCAAGTTCCACAAGACCCACAAGATGGATAGGAAGAAGAATCCGAAAGGAACTTTAAAATCGGTTCGAGCGTTCGAAAGTTATAGCGAGTTGAACGAAAAAACGAACAAAGTAGAGATTTTCATGCAAAAACATGAAAAGTGGCGTGCGCATCCTCAGCAGGAATCCAAAGTTTAAAACATCATATTGCCAACTTGGATCACAGATAACGTTGAAGAAAAAATACAATAAATTATTAATTAAAAGGTGTTTTAATTAATAATAAAGGAAGAAAACTATTCATTAGTCAAAAATTATGACTAATAAAATATAGTGTAAATATTTCAGACCAAAAGGGCCTGAAAACACATAATATATGGAAAATACCTTTTTCCCTAAAAGGGAGGAAAATTGGCTCCAGAAAAGTGGATTAATTCCCACTGACAGGGAGACCGTAATTTGTCGTTCGAAAGAAGGACACTTTTGACTTGGAATCGACGCGAATAGGACGTTTCTTCTGCAACCGACTCTGAGCTGAGAGGAAGATTCAACTGTCACTCTACTTAACTGGACTTAGAATAATTTCAACTTTAATCGATCTTCAAGGCAACTTAGAAGAATTCGAGACCAGCATTCAACTACATAGCAGCTTACAGACTCTGGATCGAAAACATCATATCAACATCATCCAAATTATACAACAAATTCCAAATCCAACTAGAACTTCTAATAAAGTGTGAAGGTATCTTATACTTAAGGAATAATTCGCAAATATTAACTTCATTTCAAATATAACGACATTAGGGGAATTATTAAAAATTAAATTCATTTTTAAACCTCTGCTTTGGTGTTGAAAATAATTAATAATTTAAATACGACTTTTTCAGTACAGGAAAAACTGTTTGTGGTTCTGTCTGAAAAGTCAAGCGTTTTTATTTTGTTTAAGATATAGAAAATATTACATTGATAAATTTTGTCAAATAAATAAATAGTTGTGTTGTTGTTTAATCAAATTGTTTGGTGTTATTAAAAAAGTTTATAAAGTTAACAATTTTTCTGTGCAAAAGAGAAAGGAATACATAAATAATTCATTTCTAAATTTTGTTGTGTTTTCAATATATATCCATTCTGTATATGTTATTAACCTTGTTTAAACATAAATCTTATATATGTGCTCTGGTAATATAATTTGAAAATTTTAAAAGTTATCATCAGAACTTAAGAGCCGATTTCTCCCAAAAGGCACGACCTTAGAGAGAGAGTGTGTTAATCTTAAAAAAGAGTCAAATAATCGAGCATTGAGATAAAATTCAGGGAATTTTGCGTAAATTAAAAGTTAGTAAGTTTATGAGGACAAGCTCATACTTACTAGAGCCAAGAGTTGCAAAATCTTTGATTCAAAAAAGTAAAAGTGAGCATTTTGGCCTTGCCCGCGCTTGCTCTGAGAAGAAAGGTGGTTCGCCCAGTCGGTGGTGATCGTACAGCGAGTTTAAGAGTTCGTGATAAATAGTGTTCCAAAAAGGGAACAAAGAATCTTAAATTCGTGAAGACAGAACAGAGTGGTTAGTGGTAAGTGTAGAGCACGAGAGAGGCGCGAGAACCCACGACCCCGAGAGACGGAGCGCGGCAACACACACACACACACACACACACGCACGCGCGCGCGCTACATATATATGTACTTGTATCGTCAGAATATATTGGATACTATAGCTCACTCTATGTTGATACATTATTGTTTCCGGTCGGTCAACTAAACTGACCAAAAATTATATATATATTTAACTTCTTCACTGCTCACACGTTAAATAAAAACTGGTCAGTATTAACACTATTAAGTGAACACTCCTACTACGATATATGCGTCACTGGAAATTACATACTCGATGCATAAGTTATTTATTAACAAAACTGACAAATATAACAAATTGACGAATTGGTGATTTTACCGTATACGATTGACTGGCAACACGGTTCTTTATCGTGTTAACAGGCAAAATGAAAAATATACGTCACTGAAGAAGAGGGATTCAAAGACATATTCAATGCTACACTATTAGTAACTGATATGTCGTCTTGTTGATATAAAAATATTTGATATTACCCAATTTATAACCGTAAAACCTTAACGTTACACTTAATATCATTAACAATATTTTTACGGAATTAAAGTTAAATTTTACACATAGGTTTTAGTAATAATTTAATAGGTCTATGATTGATATTATAAAATAACAATTTACATTTCTTAATTTATTGGAAAATTTTTAAAGTGTGGATGAAAATGTGTTTAAATAGTCTCTGCTCATTTGTCAGTCTTGGTTAGGACCAACAGCTTTAATAGCTCATTTTATATACAGCTTGGTAATAAATATTAATAACGCGAGCTGTGATGTTTATGAATATTTGCAGTAAATAAATGTTAACCAATAAATTACAGTCAATTTACTATATTGAGAGTTATTATTTGTTTATTGTAGCAAATATTGGCAGTCTACTTGTGGTGAATACGAGCACACCGAGCTAGGTGGATTTTCAATAAAGAAATCCGTTTCCGATACATAACTTTTAGATTTCTAACTGTCGTTGTTTGAGTTAAGACGAAAAATAAAAACGAACCAATAAAAATAGTTATCAAATTGAGTCTCATTTTATTTAAATAAAATAAGTATTTTATATTAAATTAAGATAGAGATGTTAATAACAACTATGATAAAGTTTTTTTTTTTATTTATAATTTCAGAAGAACTGTAGTATTTAACTAACATATTGGTGTCATTAATTATATCTATAGGAAATCTAGTTAAGTACAAGGAATTTCTAATTAAATGTCTGTTGTCTTACGTTCTTGTTTGTTGGTTACGAACTCTGCCTAGTAGGTTGTTAACATTCATGTTTATGTAATAACTAGCTTGTTGATTACGTAGTTCACTTAATTCACTTTCGTTCAATTCAAGTTATAAACCTGTTCATTTGCTTCAGTTTGTTTATTATTATTATTATTATACATGTACTCTATTAACTCAATGTTCCTGCTAAGGTGTAGAGAGGTTTACCTGTTTACTCAACAATCTTACAGTACGATAACTGTAGTCAAGACACATCAGAAGTTCCCCACGATTTAATACTAGTATCATTCATTACCTAGATAAAATTATACATTACCACAGTAAACTTATTTACATTTCACTTTGAGTTAAACCACAGGTATAAATTTAAAAAATATATATATTTAAAACTTCTTCATATTCTTCTTCATCCTGAAAGTTTTCCCTCTTAAAGGTTTTCCATAAAATCTTCAACACTATAATATTTTTGAAACGTCATAAAGGAAATAAAGGCTACTATTTTACAACCTAAATTTTTACAACATTTTTTTACTAACTCCCCTCCCCCTTGGACTTTTAAACGGCATCTGTAACATGACTGGGGAAAAAAGCTATTTTAACATATTGTGCATTTTTACCGTAATAATAAGACTAAAAGAAAATTTGATACACATCTTTTATTTTTCAGTTTCGATTATTTTGTTAAGGTAGATAATAATTTTGTTGTTTGGGAATTCGTAGGAAACTGGTAATTGAATTCTTTGAAGAAAATTGAAACTTGTCAGTTTTCTTTTTCTCTTGTAAAAAGTTTTATTTCCACCCTCTAGACGTTTTGTTTTTTTCCTGATACTAAACAATCTTTGAAACGGGCGCCGTATCTTCACCATTTTGTATCCTTCTTTCTTTATTTCGTAAAGAAAATAATTATAATTGATGTTTAAAACAAACACAACAATTATTTCGTCTTGAGGACGGTCATTAATTTACGTTAAATATTTAAAACAATCTCTTTAGCCAATTAACCTAGAAGGATCTATAACCTGCAAGTCGGCTTTAAAAGATGACGTGTGTTTAATATATTGATTTTCTGTCTCTGTTGATCTAGTATTCTCAACTAGAGTTTGCTACTAACAATTGAAGCTTCCCAATTGTACTAATGACGCTAGTCGTAGTAAATGTTTAAGCTTCATGCAGATTTACCCTAACATCGTTTTTTTCCCCTTTCTACGGTTTATAAATTTTGATTGGATCATAACAAATGTGAATATTCAATCGAAAACATTTGTTCTGATTATGAGATAATCGACCTCGTTCGTAGTTAATTTTCATTTTTACATCAATAACATTCTGAATTGTTTTGGGAGAGATGCCAACAGTATATTTCGTTCTGTTCTTATTATTTGATACAAATAGACAATTTTTTGAGATAATCGAAGTTTTGTCTATTTGACAACTAGCCTCTAATTGAAGTAACGGCTTTAATAAAAATAAAATTGAAAAATGATAAACTTTTATGATTTTTGTATTTGTTACGCCTTCATACCATACCGCAAAACAAACATGTGTTTATTTTTATAAAATGTGTAAAAGTTAATTAAAATGTTCGGTGTAAAGACCGTTTTACTATAATTGATTACGAGTGCAAACTGTTAGCCAATTATAACATGTGTTGCTATAGTTAATTTAATTGATACGCAAAGTTCGAACGAATTGTATGGGATACAAGAGGAAAAATAATTGCCTACTCCTTTTACTGTGTCCCGTGAGAATTAATTCCAGGCTTAGCCGACATATACGTTATGATATGCAAGCTAACAATTCAAAACAAAAATATTTTTCTTCAGAACAAATTATAAGTTTTAATATCTGTAAAAAGTTCGAAAATTATTTATGACCAAATTAAATATACAATCTTCACGTAAATAAAACCATAATGTTTTACGTCAATTAAACTTGAAGAATTTAGAGGCATGAGTAATATAAACTTGCCTCGAACCCAAAGATTCATTTTTTGTTGTGTATCAAACAGCAGATGAGGTAAGGCCTAGAAACACGTCAAGTCCTTTATATAATAACTTCATAAATAATATATAATTGAGTACAGTTACTTACAGCACAATTTTTAATTTAGGGCATGTTACGTAAGGTCAGGTACGGCGATCATAATTTCTAATTATAAAATAATGTATATCCCGTCATCTAGAGTGAGTTTTCGAAAATCTTTGGTGTCTTCTATTTACGAATAACGTATATTTTTTCCAAACATTTTTTTTAATTCATAAATAATATCAGATCCTAACAAACCTTCAAATATCTGCTGTAGGCCTATTTTGATAATAATCATCCACGAAATGCAGTTTTTAATAAACCAGAGAGAATTTAGTTCTAAAAATTAAAAACAAATGTTTAAATAATGTTCCCAGTCTACTTAATTTAGCATGAATGATTATACGACACTGAATTAAACTTGCAAAGAAAGTAATTCATTTTAACTTTTTTACTTAAAAAGTCAATGTTTTACATTTGTTTGATTCCAAATAAAAATGTGGATGTGTTTATAAAACAATTATTCTTTGTTTAATAAAACTCTATAAATTTAATCTTGAGCGTAAATTATTGTGTGTTAACATTCACCAGAGATAACAAATTATAGCACATTTCACGTTTAATTCGGAGTGAACGAAACACATTGAGTCTGTAGTTTCAATTAAACTACCCATGTTGAAAATTAAGGTCACTAACCTAACTTATATCATGTTAAAAGGGAAATATATCACTTTGTTTTTATTCTTTACTTTTAATGCAGTTTTTTTAAATAGAATATCTAGCTTCGTGTATTTTATGTATAGTGTGTGGGAATATATCACTTTGTTTTTATTCTTTATTTTTAATGCAGTTTTTTTAATAGAATATCTAGTTTCATGTATTTTATGTATATTGTGTTTATTTAGAGTGACATGTCGACATGAAATTTGTTAAGCATCTATTAACGCATACTAACTGTATTAATAACGCACAACCAACTGAAAGGAAAACAGAAAATAGAAACAGTTGGGAATAGTCTCTACTTTATTCGTTCCTGATCCAAACGATTGCGGATGTAGTTATATCAGTAAAATTAGTTTAAAATCTTCATTAACATTGATTTTAGTTTCATGTTTGTCTCTTATTACTTCTAAATTAGTATAATAAACACTTTTAAAATGAAATTAGTTTCATCTGAAAGAAGTTTTAAAAAAATTATTTATCCAGCTTCCCTAAGATTACCAAACTTGGCAATGCCAGTAATTATATAGGATTATCAACATATCACAATAGATAACAAGTGATACAAAAATACTACAACAGAAGAAGTGTCTCAGACACCTCTAAACTCTATAAACTCTTCCACGGAGTAAAAACATCCATGCGTAAGCTGACTTTATCCACGAGTATGAAATTTCATTTCACTTCAACACCCGTTTAATGGTAGCATTCTATACTGTTAAAATATATATGGAACACACATTTAATTGTTTTAACTATTCATCTTGTTTAATTTTTTAAACTATTCACTTGCAAAAAAAAAAAACGAAAGATCTTTTCTTTTAAACAGTTGTTATCTTTAACTTAGTAATGTTAAATTTACAGAAACCTAAATATATATATATATATATATATATATATATATATTTAATTTTGAAAACTATTTTCTTCTTTAATTTCTATATTAGTAAACAAACTTGACTATATAATCAATAAAAACGTACCTCTACAATGTTTCGTAAACAGAAGTATTTCTTCGATGTTCTGGTATTTTTGTTTTTGTTTTTGAACCGATAGTATTAAACTTTGTACTGTTATGTTCGTTTTCCGATCAGCATGGATTGGAGCCTGATCATTGTAAAATTCTATAAATATTCTGTTATATTGGTATTCTGATGTTGTAATATAATATTAAATGTTCATACTTACTTCTTAGTCTTCAAACTGATTGATATAAAATGAGACAAATTCAGTTGTTAAATATATTTTCTGTAGTTCAATTTGACACTAAAGAGAGATTTAATTATTAATATGTAATTAATTCACAAATACTAATTATTCCTGACATTCGCGACTCATATGTTATTTTATAAACACTTATTTTCGTTTACAACGTTAGATCGCATTTCACTGACATAATGTCAACCTAGGATGTAATTGTTTCTCGTGGGACATAGTTGACTGAGTCGGGAATTATTTTTCCTCTTGTATCCCAACCTATTCGTCCAAACATTACTTATCAAATTACTCCAACCATAGTAACACTCTAATTCGCTAATGTTTCTACTCAAAATCATTTACAGTATTTACATTTAGCATGAACTATTTGAGTAGCTTTTACATATTTCTGGATATAAATCTTAATGTATAAAAGCGTATCAACCGCACGAATTATATTTCAAACTTCAATTATTACTTATTAATCTCAATTTATATGTAAATTCTTTTTCTATTCATTTCCCCTGGCTTAATGCATTTGGATAAAATATTTTTCAAGTATCACATTGTAATGCTATTTTACAGACAAACGTTTTAATTTTCAGAATATAAAATTGTTTATTATATTATAAACATATGTCGAATCGTAATCATAAGTAGCAATAATCCAAACATTAACTTCAAAAAGTAAAATACAAGTAATAATAAGAGGTTCCAGAAGAACTCAGTTATGAGTCGACGTTCATGCACTGCGGACTGTTTGTTATCTTTTCGGTGATATCCGTGTTTTACCTTTTTGGCCGAATGGTGTAATTCGATATCTACAAATGTAAATACAATACAAATGTATTGTCTATATAAGTTATACATTTCAGTTTTCTTTAAATTTATTTAAATTTTGATTGTGTTTAATTAGTTAAGTGAAAATGACAAATTAATTGCGGAAGTTGTCGTAAGAGCATTGCCTAAAATGATTAAAACTGTCCTGTTGCTATTCTAACCAGGATTTGTATGGTAATTTTGTGATATGGCCAAAAGCTGTTGTTGATATTTTAATCAATAAAGGCACGCGTGGCTGTGTAATCCTTGCGCATCAGTCACAAGGGAGACGATGCGTCTTAAAACCGAGGCTACGGAATGTGACTTTAAACGATATAACGTTCTCATTGAATAAAAAGAAACAAGATATAAAACAAATCGTCAGCAACTTTATTACATCTCATGAGGTGTTGTCAAACTTGAAGAAATCGTTGCTATATTGAAAGAATAAAATGGTCATTATTCAAAATTTATTACACAGACTAGACGGGATAACAGCTCAAAATAATTATCTAGAAAATAAAGAACTTGAGTTGAAGTCCTAAGTTTTGATGATACGGAACAATATTCACGAAGTAACTGCGTTGAGATCCATGGAATCCCGGAGATAAGAGATGAAAGTGTAGTCGAGTTGGTGAAACATGTCGGTAAGGGAGTAGACATGATATCACAGACAAGGCAAAAGGCGATGCGCTGAAGCACCACCTGGTGAGATAATCGACAAATTTGTACGACGGCTGGATAAGGAAGATCTTATGTAGAAAAATATAACAGGCAAGACCTCTATTATCGTCAACTAAGCACGACTGAACGAATATTCTGACATACCTATATATGTAAACTAATCATTTTCTCCACAAAGAAAGAAATTACTTTCACAGGCGAGGAAAATGAAAAGTAGTTAAATCTACCATATTTTATGACACAAAAATAAGAAAATATTCCTTAGAAAGAAAGAAAAGGAACATGGAGTCAAAACCTTGTGTCAGGCTAACCTTTAAAAAATGTAAATTTGTGTCAACGCTTAGGTAACTTTCCTTTTTATATGTACGTTGGCGTAGATTTTAGTGGTTGTTTTCTTTTTGTATATTTTTCTTATTTGATTAAAATGTATAAACTGTGTATTGTTGTTTTATTCGTTAACTTTGATTTGTAATTATAGAGGTAGCAATATAAGTGAAACATATTTTAAAACAAATACGCCTTTATTCATAATACCATATTTTAATATTCTTATTTTATGGAACATTTTGACTTATTCAACTGTCTAGTTGGTGTAAAATATCTTGCTGCAGTTGTTTTCACGGAGATTTTAATAGGTCGGACTGAATCACGATATTACAAAATTCCCAATTTTATATCAATGTTAAATTGTAATGAGAGTAATAGATCTGGATGGGTTGCAGTTTAAGTTAATGAGTCTATCACCGATATGATTATATTTCCTCAATTTTCACACTGTGAAAATTTTAAAAGCTAACATATACAACCAAAAAATAAATTATAATGTATGCCGTCTATAGGTTACAACAATAGAAAGTTGATAATTTTGTAACTGACTTTGATCAATATGTTTATTCTCCAAGTAAAATGTTATTTTTATTGGTGATATTAATGTAATTAATTTAGAATTAGGTAGTAATTGATTTGATAAGTATAAGATTGTAATATCTAGTTTTGGTTGCGAATGTCTGATTAAAGAACCTACAAGAATTACAGATATTTCAGTCATATATAGACCATGTATAAGGTAAACATAAAGAAAGAACGTTGTTTAATCAGGCAATGTAAAATCTCTCATCATAGTTGGTATGATAGTTGTGTGGATCTGTAGAGACAACACTGATCGGAACGAGTACATGGACTACATCTTATTGGTTGGTCTAATAAACTTTTCGATAACGCTGATTGAATAGACACTCGCGTGAAATTATAAGGGTCCTTGTTTTTATCTACGGACTTTAATAAAGACAAATCAATGAAAATGCAATCCATATTTTAATTATTATTGAATCGATGGTCTCATATCTCACAAAAACTGCTTTAAAAATTATACGGTAATCGATTCTCATTCTGTGGTTAAATTAATTTGTATTCGTCATACAAAAAAACTAAAAAATATTATTTTACAATGCAATTTCATTTCAAGCCCAAATCACTTTTTTTTATATTTTTAGGACACGCCGTGTTCAAGTTAGAGGGAGGAGATCTGACACTTTCAATTTGGCCACACTTTCAATTTTTTGTCAATTATACATGTGTATGTTTTTAATCAGAATAACTTTTAGTTTTATTTGATAAGACACACATATTTTAAAAAGAAATTCAACTAGATAGTTTTTGCCCTTTAACTAGCCCAAGGTCATTTTTTTACCACTATACTTTTCTATATGTGGGACAATATAAATGCGAAGTTAGAAATATACGGGCTTTATCATTTTGTCTGTGTGGAATAGTTGCGACTTTCACACAGATAGACTGATAGACACGAGCGTGAAATATCACGCCCATGAAACCATGAAAATAATATAAAACCATGAACCCTTATAATAATAAGGGTTCATGGTTTTACCTAGATCCCCAACAAATAAAGAGAAGTAATTAAATAATGATACTTTAATTTTACAAATAAATACCAATCTCTTTAACAATTATTAGGATTTTATTCAAACATGATATTTATATTTACAATAGTTCTATAATAAAGAACAATGCAATTCTTAAATAAATCTTATGATACTCAATTTAATAAATATTTTTATGGTATTATTGTGGTTTTCAATTTTGTTTTAAGTCAAATCCAGACTTTAAATGATTAAAAGTTATCAGGTAACGGAAACGGATTAAATTTCTCTCTTTACTTTTATCTCCACAATTATCTGCCCTCCACCTATCACCTCACATACTAACACCCAATAGCCAATATACACTACATTAATCTAGATAATAACTGTCAATATAATATCCTTCTGTTATTTATTGTCTAAACATTTATATCCTGCATCGACATTTAACTTTGTAATATTCGGCTTACAACTGATATGTT
Source organism: Aphrophora alni (assembly GCA_963513935.1). Lineage (NCBI taxonomy): Eukaryota > Metazoa > Arthropoda > Insecta > Hemiptera > Aphrophoridae > Aphrophora > Aphrophora alni. The sequence continues at coordinate 53,388,118 of OY740768.1, forward strand.
GAACAATTTATTTTGTTTTTGTAAATCTGGTTATTTACACAGAGACCGTGTTATTAATGTATACAGATCTGAAGCAGTATACAAAATGTCTTATTATAGGTTTATCCAAGATCTAATGATAAGAAAGGCCTAAAAGATTGAAGTTTCATCTATCATTTGAAATGAACCAATAAGTTTTTAATTAAACTTTTTTTATTTAATAGCGGTTATTTCATTTAACTCCTAAAAAGTGGAAAAATTGAGAAAAAAATCATTAAATGACAAAAGTAATTAATCGATATTTTGTTTCTATTTTTATGTTTATAGGATTATAAACTGTATTATTTAATAACAGATTTATTTTTAATATCCTTGTGTAAATCATATATAGATTTTAAGTTTTACACATTAAGATATTGTGAGATGTTGTAATGCATAAGAAATTATTTCTTACAAATTATTTTTGATAGTTAAAAATCCACTACTATTTTCATCAAACTATATTATTAACAAAATTGTCAAATACATTTGATGAGGTACAATTTTCAATAAAATTAGATCTAACTCAAGGCTAGAGTATTGTACGTCGTGATAACAGTATCTTATTTGTCCATAAAAATAGCCAAATAGACATGTCATACTGTCGGATGTCGGCAATTAATACAAAGAAATGACATCATTATTAAAACCCCATTCCTGTCATTTCATCATCAGTTGTGATACGGTTAACATCGATACAGTTGGTTATAATTTAAATTTTGCATATATAAAGTTTAATTATTGGTTACACTTTTAACCTTAATTATTTTTTTAAAGTTACGAATGTTTTAAATATAATACGGTGTATATATATAACACCTTTGTCCAACAAAGAAATTAGTTCTTGTTGTAAATTGAGCGCGTTTGGTATGTCACAAGCACCTGTGACGATGTCATCAACATAAATGTTGTGTTTTATGACTTGTGAAGCGAGCGGAAAATTAGGACCTTCGTCCTCTGCTAATTGATTTAGCGTGCGTATTGCAAGATAAGGTGCGGATTTAACCCCGTAAGTAACAGTAGTTAATTTGTATATTGCGAGCGGAAGATCAGATTTTTCTCTCCAAAGAATCAACTGGTAATTTTGATCGGTTGGAGATATTTGTATCTGGCGATACATTTGGCGTATGTCACATGAAAAGACAATGTTGTAGCGTCGAAACTGAAAGATGACATCGGAAATGTCATTTTGGAGTTTAGGACCACAATGTAGAGTTTCATTTAGAGATATACCGTTACTAGTTTTGGTACTAGCATCGAAAACAACTCTTAATTTAGTTGTAGAACTTTGTTCTTTATGAACAGCGTGATGTGGTAAGAAATAGTTTGGCGAGGTTAAGACAGAGTCGTCAATTAAGGTCATGTGACCCGATTTTATATAGTCGTTCATAAAATCTGTGTAAGCGATTTTTAATTCATGGTTAGAATTTAATGTTTTTTCAAGAGCGAAGAAGCGTCTCTTAGCTTGATCAAACGAGTTGCCTAAAAGAAGTGGGTTGGATTTAAATGGTAATGATGCAGTGTAACGCCCATTTTTGTTGCGAGAAATGGTTGAAATGTAATGGTTTTCACATTCCAGATCATCAACAGAAGTTTTAGTTATGACTGGAGGTTCTTCAATAGTCCAAAATTGTTGTAATATGTTACTAAGATCTAGGTCCTGTGTTACTAATAACGACAAAGGAGCTTTGTTTAGTAAAGTGGTTTTTATTGACCCAATTAGTGTGTAACCAAAAATGGTTCCTATTGCGATTGGCAGATTGTGGCCTAAATGAATTTTATGGCCTGTAATTACATTTGCATATAAGTCAGCGCCTAATAAAAAATCAATTTTATCTGGATTATTGAACCTAGGGTCTGCTAATTTTAAATTTTTCAATTTAGAGCGTAGATGTGAAGTGTTTTTCCATTTAGGAAGATTACAAGCGATTTTGTCCAAAACAATAACATTGTGATTTTGTTTAAGTGTATAACCACTTAGTGTAGAAATGTTGAGTTTAGCAAAGCCTCTTATTGTTGTAGAGACATTAGAAATTCCATTTAATTGCATAGAAGATGGTTTAATGTATAGACCTAACCTGTTAGCACAGTCGGTCGTAATTAGTGAAATTTGACTACCTGAGTCGAGTAATGCAGTCACAACGAGAGATTTGTTTGTATTACAGGTTAAATAAATTTTAGCGGTGCTTAATATAGTAAAGAGTCCATCATTGTTGAATGGAACACTTGCCTGATGAGAAATGCTATAATAATTTGGTGTTTTGTTAACAGGTTGAAGGTTATGTTTAGATTGCGGACTGAAATGTGTCTGTTTATTCTTAGATAGTCAGCTTGTGGTAATTTCATGTGCGTTGGGTTTGCGTGTATCAAAATGAAGTAATGTATGATGTTTATGGTTACAGTGGTTACAAGTATTAGTTGATTTGCAGTGAGAAGTTGAATGTAATGCGCTTAAACAGTTGAAACAATGCTGATTAGATTTAATGAATTCAAATCGTTTGTTGACAGTTAGTTCCTTGAACGGAGAACACATATAAATCTTATGGTCAGATTTATTACAATAGGGACATAAAGCGTGAGAAGGTACCGCTGTGTACACTTGTTTTGAAGATGGTAGTACTTTAGGTTGAGTAACGAGCGGTCTAGAATAGGTTAGGTTAGGTTTGACGACAGTGTTTAACTGTGAACCAGAGGCGGTTGTAATTGAATCTTCTAAATGAATACATTCCGCTTCTAAGAATGTGATAAGTTCTTTAATTGTAGGTAATTTATGGTCTATTGAACGTTGATTTTCAAACCGTTTTCTTGAAGATGAATCCAATTTGCGTAGTAAAAGAGTTAAAAGGGTTAACTCTTTACTGATGTCGTATTTAAGAGCGAACAAGGCTTGACTGTTTTCAGAATATGTGTCTAAAAACTGTCTTATGTTTTTAAGCGTAGCGTGCGTTATATTAGGTAGATCAATAATGTTATTGATATGAAAATTAACTAAGCGGCGAGTGTTTTGATAACGACTACAGATTGTGTCCCAAGCTATCCTATAATTTTCTGGACTGATTGGTAGGGACTTGACAAGGTTCAATGGTTCCCCTTGCAAACAAGACAAAAGATATGTAAATTTTTCAACAGGAGTTAAAGAATCATTTTGATGAATAGAGTTTGAAAAAATGTGAAAGAAATTTGACCAATCAGAAAGTAGGCCATTAAAATGAGGTAATGACAATCTAGGTAATTTTATCGCTGTTTTGTGTAATTCAGAAACTTGAGATGAAGTGGTTTGATTTAATTCATTTGCCTGACCAATATTTGGCATTAAAGTTTTAATGTTAGTTTTGGCGTTAATTACGAGTTCAGATATATTTTCCTGCACCGAGCTAATTTGATCGAGTTCCTGGTCTGAAATCTCTTCGTTGTTTGTGACTCGGTCAACCCATGTTTCGAAGTCAAGAAATTTTCTGCATACTTCACCATGATATTCTAAAACTTTCCGTTCAGTCTGTTGCGGTATATTGTCTTTACATTCTTCTGCAATCTCCGTTATCGCAGTATTAATTTTAGCTAATCTTTTAGATAATAGTTCAGCTTGTCGTGTAAAAGCTTTGTAACGCATCATTTTTGTTTAAAAATTGATAGAAAATAATTTTAGGTTGTAAGCCTAATACCAGAAGCGTATTCAAAAATTAAAAAAACAAAGATAGAAATTCCAAATTTAAGAATTTTGTTTTTCAAATTGTAAATTTTAATAAATTCTAAAAGCAACTAAATTTTTATTTATTTAAAAGAAAAATGTTTAACCACATTGAATTAGTTAAACAGCATTAAATTGATTCATAACTCAATATCATGAGTGTTGATACAAAAATTATGCTTGGTTTTGAAATCAGGTTATGTTTTAACACAGCTGACGTTGTTTACAATTTCAGCCAATCGTAGCGTTTGATGTGGCATGCGCAGAGTTGAATAAGTTCAGACGAAAGTGGATTCGATCGATAAGATCAATATAGAGTATTGAAAATTGATAAACTGAATCCTATCCTAGCGTGGTTCAACATATACGACGAATGAAATGAACTAGGTACATTTTTATCGTATATCGGGCCCGGAGGACCAAAATGTTCACAATTTTTGTAATATTCGGTAATGTAATAAAAAAATTGGGTTTTACATAGGCTCGGAGGACCACTGCTTTTAATGAGAAAGCAAATAACAAGAAATTTTAATATTCATCTAAGCTACAGAATAATTGTATGTTAGAGTACTCACGGTGTCCAATGTCCATGGGAGGCGTTGTATAGCACTTCAACTGTTCTTGGCCGATACTTGTAACCATATATTGTATAATAAAGCACAGTTCACACAAATAATATAGTTCCCATATTACACATACAATACAATTAATACTTTCACAAAGATGAATATTTTATAAAAGGTAACATAACATAGAAAAAGAATTAAGTGATATTTATTTAAATTAAAAGTAAACTGCTGCGTTAATTAGCGTGTAAAAAAAACGAAAGGAATTGCGGAGCGAAAAATCCACGTGTTGTCTCTTTAGACTCGTCTTGTGTAACAACTCTAGTCATACTACTTTTTTCTAGTTAGCTCCCGACATCAATCGGACGAGTCGTGGTTTGTCGCTAGAAGCCAACGACCAATCCAAAGGTCCGGAAGTACTATACATATAATACGGTGTATATATATAAACTCCAGGATTGTGTTATATTAGTTATATTATATAAATAATAGGTAAATTTACAGAATACATTTTGTGTTTTTATTGTAGAATTTTGAAGTTTCATTGGGCTGAAATGAAACAGAAACAGGAGACATCACTGAGGACAACGTTGGTCCAGAAACCGCATACATGGCCAGTGGTGGAGGACTGCTTGTCAGTATGAGATTCAGTAAAAAAAAAAACTATATTTCTTTCTATCACATCTATATAAATAAAAGTTAAAACCCACTGACTATCATGAAATCTCTGGATCCAAGACACCTTGAGCTATCAATTTTTTAACATGGTTTGGGGTAGGTGTGTAACGTGAACTAAGAAAGGGTTTTGAAAATGTTCCACTACAAGGTTTTTTTTACCCCTAAAACAACTACCATATCTTTATTATTTATGGGTCGATTTTTATCAAAATTGGTGTGTGATGTATTTGGGCATAATTTATTTCCATAGCAGTACATTAGGGTTGTGCTAAAAAAATTTATTTCTATATAAAACTATCTCAACTATCTCCGGGTGAAACTGGGGTCACATCTAGTTTATTAATAACGACATAAAGAGTATAAATGAATTGTATTTCCACTCTGTTACCTAATGTCAACATAACTTGAAAGAATCCTTTAACCAATAAATTACAATTAACCAATGAATTAAAAAGGGATAATACTCAAATCAAATTGAGTTCATTCAATTAAACAAAATCTAATTATTACATACAAATAATATTTCAAATGTATCGGTTAATTAAAACGAGAATCAATATGAAGTTTTACGTCAAATTTCTAAACACATAAAATTTGAATATCATCAAAAGCTTCTATTAGATTGTTATAGTAGGAAAGTTAAAAATATACAATAATGGTATACTTCAAAAGCAATGATAAACGAAAACATTTTATTGATTGCTATGAAGGTTCTCGAAGATTAAAACGCCATTAAAATCCCACAAATGTGTGTGGACGATCTATGCTATGGCTTATACAATATATATTTCTCAATTAATATCAACGGAATTCAAATTGTTTATTCCAAGAGGCGAAGAACCGCAAAACAATTGACGAATTAAAAAGGTTTTGAGTAAGAAACGGTCAAAGGTATATAAGAATGTCTGCCGAATCTGGTTCAAAAATAATAAAAAATGTAAATGAGTTTTAGGAATCTCTAAACTAAAATCCAGCAGTGTTGGATAGAATTCAATTTCTTGATATTAGTGAAGATTCGGATACAACAAACGTGCCTGAATTGAATAAGGGAAGTATGCAAGAAAAGAGGAAGACATTATAAACTATGGGACGACTAAGCTGCATTTCTGTCTAACAAACAAGAAATAGAGGTAAAATGAAATGTTTTAACTTGGCTTTTGGAATGGATTCAATAATGCCTATAATTTTGGTATTGAAAACCAATATGGTATAAGTAAAAGTAATAAAATCTGGTTTAAATATGAGTATTACTATCTTCTAGCAAAAAATAATAATAATAAAAAGGAGTTAATAAATTGTTGTCAGAAATCAAATATGGAAAAAGTTATTAATGCTAAAAAACAATATTAACCCCCCCCCCCCAATTATGATGTATAACTTTAGAAAAACTAAAATCAGTAAACTCTTTTGGACCACCCAAAACAAAATTAAATTTAACCAGTAAAAAACCTACTTGAAATGCTTTTGTAAATAATTTATCAAATTTCACCATTAACAGTTAATTTTTTTTTTAAATTTAATGTAATAGCAGATATTTTTTGTTGAAACTCCATATTCAAGGATAAAATAAAGCAATAAAGCTTAAAGGTTCAAAAAAGTTTTAATAATATAAATGAGCTACAATTGTTTCGCCTTGCTGCATCATCGGGCAACTGATAATTAACAGGTATAGACAACAAGTTAATCATGTGATTTGTAATTCAGATAAAGTTACAATATTACCTTAGAAGAAGTAATAGTAAGTAATAAATAAAAATCCCAAGTAGGATAAGTCTTCAGGTAATGACGGTATAATAAACGAGTACTTTGAATTGTTCGCAAAGCATTGGGCATAATTATTTATAATTAGTTGTTTGGGAAATAGGAAAGATTCCTCATAGCGGGGGAGGGGGCATGAAATATATGAGAAATAAAACCTAAATAATTTTGTTTAAAGAATCAAGAGCTTTGTTATAATATGTACAAGTATTTTGTCAATCACTTGAAATGAAAAGGTTGAAAATAAAGTTGTCTTACTTGAAACTTTCAAAAGCTCAGAGAATAAGGAATAGAATGCTCTATTTGTTTTTAAACTATATACAAAGTAAGATAATAATTCAAAGTTAGTTAATAAGATGTATACCTTTCCTTTCTATCGTTTAGTTACAATAATGAAGCTTTAAACTATCTTGTTAAGCGTCAGTGAGATGGTATGCATTCAATTGGTAGTTACAAACCTAAACCAAATACACTTATCAATATTTTGATGCTTGAATTATTTTTGAAAATTATTCCCGCTTTTTCCATGATGATGACAGAATATATCCTTAGGAATATCAAAAGACTGTTGGATCTTCCAGAACTGCGTGTAACCCAGAAGCCACGTTGGGTCAGAAGCCGTAACTGTGTTCTGCGCTCTTTTACCAGTGCTGTTTCCGACAAAATCACAATTCTAGGATAATTGGTACTGCTTTTTGCACAAATAGCATATTTAAAATATACAATAGTTTAACATTTACAACATAGCAATCAAATTTCATTACAAAAGTATTTATTTTATAAATAAATGTTGAGGGAACCATTGGAATTGGTGAGGTTACTTAAAATGGAATCAAAAAGTATGTAGGACTCTTTAGAAACACGTTTTTTAGAAAAATTGTGTAGTTACATTTTTGTATATTGATTTAAAAAAAGTATTCTACTTATTGCAAACCGCACTGATTGTATTTTTCTAAAAATTTAATTTCATCTGAAATCACCTTTATAAATCGCTCTTCTATTGTGTCGCAATAGCCAACCCATATAATTTGTATCCACAAGTTGAAGAAAAAATAAGACGTCCCATTGATAGTTATATACAATTTCAGACTGTATAAATGTTTTAAACCATTATTTATTTGCTATCCGTGTTAAAACACACAAAAATAAAAGTTAATATATTTTTCTTTTCTTTAAATTTCATGTCAAGATGGGAGAGATTTCTTTGAGAGATGAGAGGAATTTTATATATAATTTCTACTGGTGCAGACGATGAACTATTTTACCTACATGCGCAGAATGATAGTCAATAAAATAAAACAATTTGACTTGTCCCACGTCACATAACGGGATATTAACTGCTAACATTTCCTGAATGTAGCTCTTGGTAGTATGTTTAACCAAGGCATTTTTAATGAGACCATAAAATTATCAATCATTTAAATGATGACATCCGCCTTCGATGAAAAACTGTACAATCTTACTTTGAGCATAGTAAAATTTGTATTTTCTACAGTTCATATAACTTTCACTATTTACATGTAAGCAATATTTACTAATAACTAGACAAACACACAGCCATCGTCAGGTAAATCGTTTTCATTTGTTTGATAGTTTTCATAAATAATGAAGTATTGAAGTATATGAATCTAAACACAACCACATTGAAAGACGTTGCACAGATTATAGAAGTAATGTGTACGTCACGCTTCATTACACATATTGAAGTTGTTTCAATGTGATTTTTATTTGTATATGTAAATTAATGATTTAATTAATTATTTCTATTGACAATTAGCTATTTATTACATTTCCAAACAACCATAATTTTGTTTGATTCTGTTACTCATATCAATAGTAGATCTTTTACAGTAAGAAATCCGAGGAAAAGGATTTTACAAAGATCGACTGCATGGACTTTCAAATCTTTTGATTGGTAGAAAATTAGTTCTAAATAAAGAATAGTGAGTAATGTCACAATCGTGTTTTAACAGCGTTAACATGAAACCAATGTCTGAACGTTGCCTAGTCAAAGTTATTAAAAAGATCAAACGACACAAAACACAATACGACTCAGGGTCTGTAGGCATATAGGGACAGTTAAAGTTATGAAGGCGAAGTCTTTCAATAGGACACGCTCCAAATATGAATTTCTTCCTCAAATAAACATACGTAATTGGTAATCAGAAGAACTTCTGGATTTATTTGATACCCCACGTATATTATTTCCAAGAATAAAATCAATAGTTTTGCTCCTTAACTAACCCAGGTCAATTTTACGTAACCGCTATATTTTTTTTATATCTAGGAAAATACAAAGTTTAAAATATATAAAATTTATCGTCTTGTCTGTGTAGAATGGTGTAACTTACAGACGGAGAGACTAAAGGTCCTGAAGTTTTACCTAAGAACTCTAAATAGAATCTTAGAATCTTTTAATAGAACTTTAATAAATCATATCCAATACATATTATAAGTGTTTCATTATTTGTTGTTTACTTAAAATATAAATAAATCTTCACGTAATCATAATGACGGAATGTCACCGAAACCATAAACGATCTTCACCGACAATGTTACCATCCTTTGTGATAAGTTAGCTATAAAAAGAGATAACTTATTGGTTATAATTTGTTTGTTGTAACTAATAGATTATTGAGGATAAAAACTATGATGTCTAATAATTAAAAGTTATGTTGTGAGAATGAATGTTCTATTTATGATTCTAAGAAGATAATAAGTTAGAATTTGTTTTTGTATCCACTGCGGATGGCGACATTGTTGATTAAACTCGTCTGTTAAGTAGTTAAAATCTGTTTTTGTACCAACTGAAGTTGGCTAAATTGTCGTTTAATCGCGTCTGACAATTAAACGTATTTTTTGTAAAAATGTATCTCCTATTTATTATTCTAATAGTCATTAAAATTTTTGAGGTGATATATTGTTTAGATAAAAACTTCTTAATGTTCCTTAAATTTAAAAATTATTCGAGATTATTGCAAAAAGTGTTTTAATTAGTCTCTTTGTTGGTTTCACGTAAACCGTTAATAAATATTTTCGACACATCTTACATCAACATTAAGTCGTGAATAAATAAAATATCAAGAAAGATTATTTCAGTTTTTGAAAACGTGCATTTAGGAAGATCTACTACAAAGTCGTTGATTATAAAGTCGTTAAGTAAAAACTGACAGTTGCTAACGAAATGAATTTAATATTTCACCATTTATATTAAGTTATCAATCTCAATACAAACCTATATTATAAATTTACTATGTAATTATTTAAATCTAATAATATGTAATGTAATGTAATATTTAAAAATCTATTAATTTAAAATTAAATATATAAGCGTGTCAAAGTTATTATTATTACTCACTTCAGAATATGAATTATACAAGTAATACTGGAACAAATATAAATCCTTACACATGTTGGAAAAATTATAACACAACAAACCTTTTGTTTAAAAATGAACAAAATAACAGTGTATTGAGAGAAAATTATTTATTTCAATTCAAAATTTATTTTTTTCTGACAAACTAATTGGCTGCCGACAAATTTACAAACATTTAGTCATAATAATTGAAATCTTCAGAAGTGCTATAAAACATATTTTGGGGTCAATATTGCTCTAAAAATATAAACAACATAAAACATTATCAGTAAATTGTTTTTTACCTTCACTTGACAATTTCTTTCAAGAATAATATATGGTTTGCGCATTTATATTTAAATAGAAAATCAATTACATATATTTCATTAGAAAACCATACTTAACGGTTAGCAATTAGTTGCTGGATATTGATGGATCAAGAATATTTATTTGAATATGGATAATCATACAATAAAATGTATACCTATAAAATCGTATAGTCATTGCGTTATCTTGTAATAGTCTAATATAAATATATTAGACTATTACAAGATATCACATAAACTATTACTATCACATAGACAAATAGAATTGTAATAGCTAAATATACAAGACACAAAATATCAGGTAAGTGCACTAAACAATAAGTTGTCTACCATAATAAATCATTTACTTCTACCACCAACAAATTACACTACCCTTAGCGATACTTCATAAAGTATCCATACTTTAAATGCAGCTATAAATTACATGCCATGCTTCATAAAGGAGAAAACTAGTTTGAAAATTATTTAATGCACTTTGAAGAAAGTTTAGGAAAACAAAACACGTTTATTCACTCTGCTAGTATTTATTAGTCTTGTTAATCACTTACTGCTATAAACTAAACCCATATCCTTGTAGTTAAAACCCAAATGGAAGGTATGAATCTTTCAGTTAAAATTAAAATAAATTAAATACAATTTATATATTTTTCGTGCTCTGAAATTTAACAGTCTTTTGGGATCATCATAAATAACTAAACTCATAACTATTATATAAAATTAGTTAGGCTCAGAACAAAACAAATTTCTGTATAAAAGAACAACAACAAATTGTGTCTCACACTCCTCTCCTCCTCTACACAAAACCTTAACTAATAAAAAGCATATTGATCACCAAGTCAACGAATATTCTAAGTTGAGAAAGTTTAAAAGCTTAAAAAAACTGATAACACTGAGATAAAATTAAAAATTGAGTGCAGAATTATTATCTAAATAATCCACTGAGCAAATAATACCCTTGTGACTGAACATTCAAAAACTTATGAATATATTTATAAAAACATAATAATAACAAATCTTTGAAATTTTATTTAAAAGAGGGTGCTAAGGAAGATCTTTCTTATTGTGATATCTATATTATTTTAGAAAACCTCCCTTAAAATCTTTACAGACTGCTGAAGAGAAGCACAAATAGTTGATTTTTTGTTTACATCTTGGGGTCTAGAAAAACATTTGCGACTAAAACCTAAAATGTCTTAATTTCTCACCATAGATTTGTAATAATTTTATAGAATTTTTATAATATGTACCAACTGAAACCATACACAGAACATACTTTCGTTATCTATCTAAAAATTATAGTTTATACATTATGGCTCAAAAATTTAAATAAACAATGACATCACAATCAAAGTTCAAATTTCTCAGAATCGTATCAAGCAATGTCAATTAAATTTTAAAAAACATAAAACATTGTGTCGAATCTCACATGAGGAAATATAATTATAGTGCTTGAGTATTGGGGAGGGGGGGCAGACACAAACTCTATGGTAAATATATTAATCAGTTTAAGTGTATAACGAAATATTATAAAAAAATTAATAAGATTACCACTTTAGGAATTAGTTTATAAATGACAAAAGTAATAAATATTTATATTACAATAATATGTAAATTTAATTAATCGTATAGAACGGGGATAAAATGTGAGTTATAGTGTAGGCATGTCTATACGGAATTGCACGTAGCCTGAAGACCTGACGTCACAATGCACATGAAATTTCAATTTCTCGGTTGAACTTCAATTATTAAATTTTATACTCACGTATTTTTAAATGGGAGACGCATTAATTTTATTATTTATATTATGTAATACTAGTAGGTTGGCCAATATTTTCTTACAGTGTACAAAACAGTAGATACTATTTTCATTGGAATTATTGTCGTTTAGGCACACACGGGAGGAGAAATAAGTATCAGATAATACATATCTCCTATAATATAACTATTATAATCACTGCTAGTGTACGTAACTAGTTAAACGAACTTACATTTGGTTATATACGATTTGTGGACAATCAGCTGTTATTTAATTTATTAAATTAGTTACTTAGGTAACTAATGTTTGATTTGAACATTCCTAATGAGTTCATATACATTGTGGAATTTCTTGTAAATAACGAAGATATCATATTCGCATTATTTCTTTGGCACATTTCCATTTCAATTATTAATTTTAAATACATTTTTATTTTAATATATATTTCAGAGAAGTAATTTAATTAACAATCTTATTATCTAATCTATGGATACGTTAAAATATACAAGTTATTTACCAAAGCAAAAATAATATAGTAACAAAATTTAAAAAATTTAAATATTTTTGAAAATACTAAAATTAACTAAGAATCATTCATAAGGGTTCATTTATGTAATTTCCAAATTACTCCTGAACAATCGTCGTTTTAGATTCAGTTTAAATCATTTTATTATATTAATTAACTTACACCTTTCATCAAAATGTAATTGAAATCATTTGGATTTTAATATATATATATAAACTTTCCACCGGCGTCCAAATATAATTTTAACGTGTTCACTCATAATTCCCGACTCTGAATTTGAAGGCTGAGAATAAAAAACAAAATATGTTTGGTTAGCAAAATGATATTTATTTGAACATATTTGCTTAAGCTATTTAGATATAGTTCCGTACATCATAATTCTATGTTATATTTTTAAAGTAGGTATGAATTAATTTTCATAGTAAAATTTTAAAAAAAAAAGTATGTTTAGCAATTTCGACCTATATATATAATTATATATATATATATATATATATATATATATTTTACTATATGACTGAACTCAGTTCATCGGTTTGTGATGCTAATGAGGTTGACATACACTGCAGTTTGCATTTAGCACATTTTTTATTCAAGAGTCTACTAAATTTATATTTCCACATAAGTTCTAATATCGATGATTTTATTGTATGATATAACCTAAGAAAGCAAAAGTATTATACATTTCAAAATGTACTAGTTGCTGAAAGAATAAAATAAAAATTTTCGGGGAAAAAAGAAAGTGTTCATTGTAGAAATCCTGTTAATAATGATTGAAATTACCATGAATAGAAAAAACGATAAAACAGGCATACGGAATGCTGTAATTTGTGGGGAACTGCATAGATTTAAAAAAACTAGCTAGTCAACCAATACAAAATTATAAAATTCTGTTAATCTCCAATAATAAAGTAATCTTAAAGAAAGGTTCGAACATTGAATTTTTTTAGTAATTAAAAAAAAGTATTTTTTCAAAAAATTAATATAGCCTTTATAAGGTCTCGGTATTTGCTGGAAACGCATAAATAGTAGAATTAGAGACGCACTTGTATAATTATTTTGCTGAATTCTGTTTGTTTGTTTTTCACAAGTTATCTCAAATTTTTCAATAAATTCTATATTTTAACACTTGATACACGTTGAATGTCTAATAAATACTTAGGGGTTGTAGTGATAATTAGGGAAAGAAAAACAACGTTTGCCAATCATTAAAACTTCAAATAATTTTAATGGCATAATATACTGAATTTTCGTTCAGAAGAGATGTTACAAATTAAAACTTCATGTATGCGCATTATTTCATAATATAAACTTTAACACATTACAGCCAACAAACCTATTATCTCGCTTTTTACTGTATGGTAATAAACATAAAAATAAACTAATTTTGTCATTAGGTTAATGTTATAATTATTCAAGTGCACTGCAGTTAGTTGTACCATTAAGGTTTGACTCTGTTTCTGTTATCTTAAAGTAATCCAACCGTCATTAGCATCACACCAACACTGCGTATAAACATAGTAGCCTATTACCTTGGTAGAATTGTCTCCATTGATGTTTATTAGGCTACAAATTTGTTTGTGTTTAATATCACGGACATGCTATCATTTGCATTTGTTTTTTGTTCAGGTAAATAACTCCAGGAATGAGTTTATTCAGGAATAATTTTGATTTTAAATTATTTGTTCGAACTCGATTTATTTGTATAATACTTAAAACGTCTTATTCTTAATAATTTTCTGTATCGAACAGTAAACATAATATTGTTTTGAGTACCTCTTATTTATTTGTTATATTTCTATTTTTGGCTATTAAAAAATATATACAAAAACCATTACTTTTTATTAGGTTTTCATTTTTAGAAAATATTATATGTGATACAAAATATTACATTGTGTACAGATACTGTACAAACACCATTTAGCGACTTTTTATTTTTGCAAAACTTCACGAAATTCAATACAATTCATACCACAATTTGTACTACACTGTTAAAAAAAATTAAATAATATGACATCAAAAATGAAGTTTCTAACCATTTTAAAAGTTAATTTCAATACAAAATCTGTATGGTCTGTGGAGGGGAAGGTAACAGTCTATCGTGAAATTGAAGCTGTGGTAATCGTATGACAACCTCGATATCGTATTTGGATTTACACCTTTCGTCGTGTAACTTGGGTTAGAACTGTCCCTTTAATTTGTCTTGACCAACATTTTTTCTTTTCCGACTCTGACGCTATTTAAACTCTATTTACCATGTTTTCGTCTTTTTTTTATATAAGCCATAATGACAGCGTTGTTTTAAAACAATTTAAAAAATTTTATGAATGCACTAAATTGTAAATTCAATATTGGAAATTAGAGTTTAGGAAAAAATAAATTTCTTCGATAATTTTCTTTGTTCATTAATTTTAATTGATTATTTAAGTTGTTTTTAGAATTAAAAATTTGTATTCTTATAAATTTTTGTAAATGGGAATATATTTAATAACATATTTTTATTTAAAATTAATTTAATATAAGAAGGACTTATGCTTCACAAAAACTTTGACTTACTACCACATTAAAGTTAGAAAGTAATGTTCTGATTTGTTGAGAGACTCAAAATCGCCACCCTTAACCACAGGCATTATTTAAATTGTTACAGTATAAAACAAATATGAAATAAAGGACGGCTAATGATATCAATTCTTTCTATTCCAATCGTAAACCTTTAAAAGTAACGGAAGAGAGGCCACTTTTATTAGCACAATGTTGAAAGAGAAAATAATAAAATCATTTATTGTTGTAACACAAAAGAAGGATTTACTTAATAAGACCTCGTTTCAATTACCACCAGTTTATCCCTGAAATATGAAACTTCAATATAATACAATTCATGGACATACACTTCTTACGGAGGATTTTTTTTTCTGGTTCACAGTGGCACAGGTGTCGTTCTATTTATATGCACATTAGGACTTAAAATATGTTATATACTCATTCAAATTACCGGGATGAAACAAATTTTAAAATTTGTTTGGTCTAACCGAAATAATCTGATAAATTACCTAAACTTTTGATCAATTCGAGAAGGCAAATAGATATTTGTTAAAACTAGTCCACCAAGTGGTCTCAATCAATATTTATTACGCCTTATTTTAAAACTTTCAGGTGGCTTATTATTTTTTTTCTTTTTCTGAGTTGGGATTTATTATTAAACACCGTTTAATACACAATCATATGACTATTGAAACTGACATTTCATGATATTAGGATAGAACACTATTTAATAACTTAACGTTCTATACAATTCCCTGCAGTTTGGTTGCTTAACGCCGACCTATCAAGTTGTGAAGTATGGTTCTGCCTAAAATCATTATATAATTTTTTTTGTAAACGCCGTTCCATTGATGGCGATCCATTCGTGAAGTTTCTATTTCCACTGTCACTGTCGTGAGATGACAATATCCTTTCTAAAACTAATCAGAACTGTTTACAATAGTTTATAAGAGTAGTAATAAATATTACTCGTATTGTCATAAATGTTATCTTATTTATAACAACATAAAATAAATTATCTAGAGTATTTTTTAATTCATTCATGATAAAAGAAAGTAATTTAACATTTTGTTACGGAATTGCTGCAACAAAGTGTTGCCTCAATGAACCATTACGTGACCAGAAATGGTGTAATTCTGAACACGTAGAGCTAGCTACGGGTTGAAGGGAGGCTCTTACATTCAATGCTTTGTACAAATTATTAAACCTATTTTCATTTTTCGTGACACTATGTGCCAAATAGGACACAATACTTAGTTATCAGGACAAAAGTAACTAGTTAAAGAATATCGATTGTAAATCAGATTTCTTAGTTTAAAATTCCTGCTTATTTTTATAAACGCAGGCGCTGTATAAAAAATACCTAGATTACAAATTAATCGATTACATTTTTAAATAAAAGGCTTTTTTATACCCACTCTCTAATTCTCTACATCCTGTATGCTGTATTATAGTTTTTATATTAAATTAAATAAATATATTACACTGTCTTAAATAAATTGTATAGTAGAATATAGCTTTTGTAGGCCGAATATCTACATATTAGTTAAAATAAGTCTCGATTCAATAAATAAAAGCTATGAGATATAAGCTTCTTTCCTACATAACATACAAGAAAGTAAAATTACTGGTTTTGTTCAAATTTTTTTAACTTTAACAAAATCATACCACCCTCATGTTCACATCTTTATGAAAAAGAACTTTTCCAGCAATAATTATAAAACAGATAATGAGATTTTGAGATTCCACGTGTTTCTTAATTTTGTTAAGACATGCCAAGGGTCATAACTTCCAAAAATAAATATAACTTAAAACCAACACTTTAGCATCTTAATTGACAGATGGAAACTTTAAAAAAATGCATTTCTGTTGCTGGAAGGAATTCAAGTCTAACATCAAAAATGCAGCATCTATCGTATTCTAAGATATATTTAATCATTTTAACTCTTTAAATATTAGCCGACTCCTTATTAAGACATACAATTATTTTGTTTAAAAACTCAATCACTATAATTTTAATTCGGCAATATTTTACATGTTATCATCATCAGATGTAATGTTGCTCATATAGTGTATCACAAATTCTTTTTCGAATTATACCTAAATACTGTGAAATTTAAGAATTTTAAGATTAACAGGTATAACACCCGAATTTATAATTTTTAATGTAAGATAGTTTTTTATAACTAAATCAGTTTTCTACTAATCTCTAATTTCTACTACTTGATATGTTTGTGCAATGCCAATTTAATGTCCAGTTTTTTAGTTTTTCTTTCTATTTTTTATTATTGTATAATTATATACATTTAGGTTACATTGCTGAATACAACCCTTGTTCAATCGCAGATATATAGATTATTGTATATATATAGATATTTCCCATTGTTTTAGATTTAAAAAAATATATAGTTGTAAATTGTTAACTTAGAAATAACGTAAATAAAGTACTCGAAATTATGCCGAGTTAGTCAATGAGTTAGTTAATTTCTATCAGATGTTGAAAAGGCAATGCATAAACTGGGTGTTTCAACAGTTCAATGTTTGAAGTGAAATAATAAAGTCCTCTATTGTTAGAATACAAAAGAAATATTTACTTAGTAAAAGCTCGTTTCAATTAATGGCAACCTGTTCAAGTATTAAGAAACCTGAAATGTAATTTATATTCCGGCTTTTGTTACAATATAAGCGCCTGTTTGTGTCTTAGAGGGTCTATTGTCTTGTTTTTAAGATACCTGAACGTCATTTATAGATCTTAAAGATTAAATAGACATTTAAACGACCGTTATGAAACAACATTTATCCAAGCAACTTTACTGTTTATGCTGCTCAAAACAGTTCAATAAAAAATTAACTGAAACACGTGGTAAATCATTTTTATAAGAATACAAATATATGCTATAGTTCGATGTACTAAAACATCGTAGTCTCTTGTCGTCATGTGCAAATTCTTCTGCTATATGAATGAGTTCAGCAAGTCATTTTCTTTAAATTCCTATTTCATTCATTGCAATGCTTGTTGCTCATTTTTATATTAATGGCAATTTTTTATTTTGTTTTTTCTGTTGTTTGGTGCATATTTTGTATACTTTTGTGTTTTAATTTGCTATGACTATGGCCTTACAATTTGTGTTGGTAAAGTAAACACAAATATATATATATATATATATATATATATATATATATATATGAGTTTTACTATGGATTACACATTATTATCATTTGATATATTGAATTGTAATTACTAGGTTGATTAATTGTGACTCTTGTTACAAAAGTGGCATTTGTTTTGACAACAATAGAAAATAAATTAAACAAATATTATATTTTTTTAACTATTCGTTGTCATTTGTTTGCTTAGTTATTATAAATTCAGAATATTTGTTTTGTGTTTTAATTTATAATTGTTGTTTACTATTATTACTACAGTGTTGTGTTTGATGCTGTCATATTGATTATATTTTTCATTTGGTATATAGAATAATGACTCTCACATACTAAATATAACAGCAGATATTTCTTGTTGAAACTCCATATTAAAGGATTAAATAAAGCAATAAAGCTAAAGTTTCAAAAATTTCGCCGCAAGGCGAAACAATTATAGCTCGTTTATATTATTAAAATATTTTTGAAACTTTAGCTTTATTGCTTTATTAAATCTTTAAATATGTACACAATAAGGCGGATTACTGAATAGATAATGACATCAACTCTTTCTAAAATGACTACTTTAAGATAATACAAGAGTTGATGTTTTAATACTGCAATATAGAAAAAGAAAATACAAGTAATAAAGTCCGCTATTGTTAGAATACAAAAGAAGCCTCTAGAATAATTGAAGTCTTTCAATTATTGCCAGTTTATCCAAGAATAATGAAATTTGAAAGCTATTGTTATTTATAGACCTGATCTTACAATATATGCATCCATCAGAAGGTCTATTGTCCTATTCTCAAGATGGCCTAGATTTATTTATATAAATAGGCCTTAATTTAAACGTAAATAAATTCATTTGAAAGAAAAGGATGAAACATCGTACGTCCAATCAAAAATAACTAAAACATATGTTAAACCGATTTAAGAAGAATGTAAACATTACTGTTCAGAATATAAAATATATTATTTAAAACTCTATAAGCTACTTCGTCCAATATACATGGTAATAATTATTTTTATATCATATCATGAAACTATAAAATTATCTTAATTGATTAATTTTTTTTTAAGACGTCATTTTTTTTAACACAGTAATTACACATTTAACTATTAAAGATATAATTAATTTAACACAAACGGATATTCCTTTCAAAAACTTTAACATATTACAACGCATTAAAACCCTAACCTAGGTCCATAAAATATTAACAAACCACCATTATACATAACATTCCCTTAAATAAATGGATATGTCCCTAAATATTTCCCTGACCAAAATATTTATTTAGCTCTTGTCTAAGTAATGATTTTTTTTTTAAATTGGTGCAACCTTTTTCGAGTACCCAATATAATTCCTAATTTTGATGATCAAATAACATACATTGTCTAACTACATTATAGTAGATGTTTTTCACCCTTTGATTTTAGAGTATTGATTGTTAATTCCAGGATGATAAAACAAAAATAAAAACCTTACCATTTACATTTCTAAATTATTGTAAATATAAATGACTCGATAAGTCATTACATGAACGGAATCGTCAATAATATTTTTAGTTAAAAGATTGGAATTTTTGAGCACGTAGCCATTGGCCTAATGGAAGATTTTACATTCATGTCTTGAACATATTACTTGGGTAATTAACGGATCACCTACGACAGAAAATGAAGTTTTAATAAGAACGAATGTGAAGAACATTGCATATAGTCAACAACTCTTAATTTTAAATAGTGTTTTAGAATAATTACAAAGTAAAGAGTCGGTAGAAATCGTTACTACTTGCAAATTAATCCAACATATTCTGAGTAAATCTTGTTTAGACAGAAGCCCAAATCAACTAAAACATGGATTTTATTAATCTTCACCACATGCTGTAAGGAACTTGGATTCTGTGTGTTAACCCTTTTAATACACTGAGAACTCCTGTATGTTTAGTAAATATGTAAGTAGAATCAAGACGTAAAAAATAATTATCAATTAATACTATTTACACGAAGGTACGAAATTAATATTCCTTGAACTATTCTATCTTTTATATATGAAAATGTAACAATGTTTCTTATGAGATGGATTTCAGTCCATGGTAACGAGGCAAATTGAAGAATAGTTTTCTGTCATTATCGAAAAAAATGTATTTCGAACCATATTGTTATTTAATTATTTAAAACAAACATTTAATTAGATGGTTATTAATTTAAAAAACTATTCATACCTGTTGATTGCAAACAGATTACCCAAATTAATTCTAGAATGAAATCTATACATATAAAATCACACAAAATGTAGTAATCAAATAGTGATGTCTTATCCAATTGCATGTAATAGTCGAATGTATAAAACATAAATTGTTGTCAGAGAAGTAAAAACACCTGACAGAATATGATTCAAAGCCATGAATATAAACTGATACAACACTACAATTTGTCTAATTTAGTTCCACTGACAACAAACTACATTGCATGTAGTAATGTGTATAGTATTACATTACTTGATTCCAAAAATATCCATAAATTAAATACAGGTATAAATTACTTGTTATGAAGAGTTCCTGACTTCAGTTCAAACTTGTTTCATAATTATTTACGTTACTTTTCGGGAAGTTCGTGATAACAAACACGTTTTTTCACTTTGCTAGATATTATTCTTGTTAATTACTTAGTCCCATCAGCTAAAAATATAACTTCAGGTTGAAACCGACATATAAGATAGGAACAACCTGTAAATAAAAGGGAACAAAACTGCACACATATTTTCACATACCTGAATTCAAAATCAAATCCTTAACTAACAGTAAAATATTGGTTATTATTTTCCAGAAAATTTCAAGTAAAAAGTTAAATGTCAATGTAAAAAGAACAGTGAGACGATATGAAAAAAAGAAAGAAGAGTGCATTTTTAATCTTCATTAGATTAATGAATAAACTTCTCTTAAGATTTATAATTAAATATATATCAAATAAGATCTAAAATAAGTAACAAACGGTAGTTTTATTATAGTTTAATAAATAGTAAGTAGGATTTTAACTACATCTTATTTATCGTCTATAAGTTAATAAATATTCAACTGCTGAGCTTACTAAGGAAGTCATGTCTTGTTACACGTATTTCTGTTCGAACTATTCAATTTTTTATCGCACGTTACGATGTTCAATCAACTTGAAACTTTTGCGTACATGCAACACTTCAAATGATAATACTCTATCAAATTTGAGTTGATCCTCCTTCCTTCGCCCTTTATAGACAACTTCAGCATAGTGGGTATCTACGGAAAAATCTTAATATGCAACTGGATTCAAATTTCAGTTGATTCACCCTCCTCCTTTCCTCCCTCTTGCCTCCCCTGGGTTTCATATTGTTAGACAACCCCAGCTACGAAAATGAAAATGTCTTAGTGAATGAAATTTAAATTTGAGATTTATAAATTTTTGTCTTCATTAAATTCATAATGGATTTTTTCACCATCAGTATTGAGATTTATCACTAACATATGGGAAAATTCAATGACTAAAAAATAAAAAATAAAAATATGTATCAAACACTGTTTTTTAAATCCACTATTATTTAAAAACACACTTCTCAGTAATCTAAAATTTACTTCACTAATGGAAATAAATTTATTTTCTATTTTTTAGTGCATTTTAAAAAAATGACGTATTTATAAATTATTTTAAATATAATAATTGTTTTTACATTTTCGTTTTGAAACATTCTCATTTCAATATTAGTAATAATACTGGTGATGGTGAAAGAATGATAATAAATAGGTTAATACAATATGATCCAAAAGATAACCTACATGATGGATATAAAGTTTAGGACAAGTTAGGTTAGGTTTGTATTTCTTATTATATCTGAAGTGTACCTTGCAAAATAATAAATTTCTGGTAAATTTCATGTGCATCTTCTATTTCTAAATAAAGTATCCTTTTATTTTCTAATCACTTAAATCTTTAACAAATACCCGATTTTGATATTAATAAGCAGTAAATTCAATTAGCAGTATTCTTATTAAGAAATTAATCAGCTGGGAGTTTCAATCTGTGATAAATCAGAGCGAAATTAGATAGAAATTGAACATTCCATAGAAGATTATATAAAAACCCATCCAAAACTATGTTAGATCTTGCGTAAGATTGTGAACAAGAAGTTACAACCAAGCATTTGTATTATTTGAATAACTAAAATTTGTTATTGTTATTAGATGAAAAATATTTTATTTCGAGAAAGACAATTTTGGATATTTTACATTTTGCAAATTTAGGACAAGTATTTTTCATGAAAAGAGTAACAGAGAAGTAGAACAAGATTAGTTTTCACTCTGGAAAAGGTTTTCGAAATTTAAACTGTGATTGTGGATGATTTTTAGTTATTTTTAAAAAAATATTTATTAGTTCAGTATTTATGGGTTACCTGGCTTATATATATATATAGGAGCAGAAAATGTCTAGAAGAGTTAAAACCATTAGGATGTAATCAAGTCAAGAAAAGATTTAGTTGAACAATTCAAGAACAATTTAATATGCTCAGATACCGTTTTAAATTCAAGATACAGTGATTACTACAGACATATAAATGACTTAACCTCCTGTGAACCATACTTTGAAGAGAATTGTCCTTTAATACATACTAAGAATTACTGCTTAATTACGCCTTGCTGGCAAGAAATATAAGCTTAAGAGATTAATATTGCAGAAATAAACGTTAACCCCAGTGAAATCTGCCCAATCTGCGTAACAGGAAATGATACTATAACTCACATTTTGTTGGAATGTGAAGGAAGGAATGTGAATAATCCTTTTAGATGTAAATATTTGAACAATTACAATTCTGTGCAATATTTATATAATATGGAGACAATATTAACCTCAAACTCAGTACAGGCCATGCAAAATATCTACCTTTTTGTTATGTATAGCCTAAAACTTATAATTACTATTTTAAACTTAATGTAATAAATTAGCTTGGTAAAATATCTTCAAACAACTAAATCGTTTGTAAATGTACTGATATTATTGTAGTTCGTATTATTTGGTTACTTCTATCCCTAAAATTGTGTTACGTGTCATAAATGTATAAAAATATTTTTGTAAGTATTATAAATACACCAAAAAGTTATTTATAGAAAACTAAGGATAAAAACTAACAATGTAATAAAATATGATATTTTTGT